>CM043715.1:30375454-30975454 GCA_023969325.1 Oryzias curvinotus | reverse complement strand
TGTCCTGCAGGACTCTTTTTAACGAAGGCTCCGTAATAAGTAGCGATGTTTCTATGGTGGGAATAACTTTTTAACATATTGATCTCCAGCTTGATTTCCTCCTCTTCTTCCTGAATGTAGAAGCAGACAAACAGAGGAACTTTTAACAGGAATGTGAGGTGGTTGACGAATGACAGTACCAACAGGATGATACTCTAAAATCGAAACTAAAACCTCAACATGTTCAGAATTTATAGCAAAACTGTAACAAGCAACAACGTACTCTTGAGATGGATTAGGATAAGATCAAGTCGATATAGGGTCAAATATTTTAGGAATAAGCCTCAAGTGTGTGGGGTTGTGAATAAAAACAGTCCAAACCCATTATGTCAGGGTGGGCAATTCCGCTCCTCGATGGCCAGTGTCCCTGCAGGTTTTTGGTGTTTCCTTGCTTTAACACAACCATGATAAACATGACTGTGTCATCAACAGAGTTGTGAAGACCTTGATGATGTGGGGATGATGATTGTTAATTAACATCAGGTTTGTTGAAACAGGGAAATATCTAAAACCTGCAGGACACCGGCCCTTGAGGACCGGAATTGCCCACCCCTGCCTTATGTCATGTCATGGTCACCTTGGTGACCATGACATGACAGCCCTTCTCCATTCTACAAGACATGTAAAATTGGAGTCTTCGTCTTTTTAGATGTTGAAACAAGTTACATCATGTTCAGGATTAGATTTATCCATTAAAAAGATGGTTGAATCACATGCAGTTTTTACAAGAACATTCATTTTAGTTGACATTTATCAGAAGTTAAAGTTTGAAGCATTCCAAAATCCATCCGTTTTCATTGCCGTTCCTCTTTATAAATGGTGTTTACAATTGTTGTCATGTTTTCCTAGTCTTGTTGAAAACTTTGTGCTTCTGCAACATCCCTGTGAAATGTTTTAAGGTCTTTCAGTTGATGTTGTTTTCATTCCAAGGTTTCATTAAACACAGACAAACAGAAGCCACAGCATGTCTTTAAAATGACCTTAACTCGACTGTCCTTATGTCTCCACTCATAAAAACCAAATTGCGAGTCTTGGAAATGACGTCACGCGATGACTTGTCACAAAAGTTCTTGTTTTTTCATTCAGGGCAAGAGGAGAAGTGGATGCAGACCTTTGGCACTGAAGGAGCTGGCTAAGGTTAGTCATCACAAAAAAAAAGGAACAACGAAGAGCTTCCTCCAGCCACTGCCTGACTTTAAATCTCAACAGGGCAGGGCAGCAGAAAATGACGAGGCAGTGGGTGAACCTTCCCCTCCATCTAAAAGACAAAGCCTTCTTTTGGCGTCTGTGTGTCAGTCTGTGTGCGTTTGTGTGACCTGGAGTGAGCAGGCAGATAACAGGCCAGCATTTCCTGCCCAACAGATTGTCTGAGTGATACCAAGTCACGTCAAAAGAAAACATCAAGCTGGCCTGGAGGTTAACGATCGGCTGCAGCAAAATAAATTGGAATGTGTTATTTTACGTGTAAGCATGAATGATGTACTGTGTCACAGTGACAGGAATCTGAGCTCAGCACAAAGCCTGTACCTTCAGGGAGGCATTCACAGATAAAAGTTTGAACGGTATAATTAGTCTAGCTGATTTAGCTTAAGTGATCTAACATATCTAGAGCCTGAAGGGGATCGACTCAATAATACTGACATGACAGACAAGGTAGATATAAACTGCATATAAAGCTATCAGAAAATGATGTAGGATCCTCTTAATATCTCTCTATTTTTGGTTTTCATTAAAATATCGATACTGGCATCAACTAGCAGTCCCAGCACAATCTTTATCTGGATTTAAGAGTGGTTTTAGATGCTCTGCTGGTTAGTCAGTGGGTTCATTTCATGTTCTTAAAGACCTACTCTGGTAAAAAAAAAAAAAAGTTTTTTTTTTTTTTTAACATCTTCTTGTGGCTTTTTCCTCATATGCATGCCAAATATTAAGAAGATTATGCTCAACATTGCATTTCTGAATATTTCTTTATTCAGACCGATGTGAACCAGGAGCAAACGACAAAAATGCAGATTGAAAAAGATTGTTTTTGTAACATAGGAAATACGCTGGGTGGGTCAAAAGCTAACGAGACATCCACTTAACATCCATTTAAAGACAGTGAACTCTGTAAATTCTAAACTGAAGCACACTTAATCTTTGACTAAATTGTTAATCATGATGCCTTTAAAAATTCCCTTTCAACCTCATAGTTTAACTAACGTCAGATGGTTTTCTGAGAAACCCACAAAGTGCGTTCTCCTTTTCCAGCCTTTCATGAATTGTTGTTGCACAAGCTTTGAGTGGGTGGGGTATTCTGTTCATTCACAAAAAAAGAGAGAGGAGACAAGAGAAGACAACACACACAACTATGTCCAAAAACAACAAATGATCACAGTAATACTGACCAACAATGAGGAACAGTAAAGAACAAACTGAAACATGTATGTTTATGAACATGTGTGTGATGGACCACAGAGCTTGTTTACCTCCGTAACCTCCATGACTTTAATAGCTGCCAGCTGACCGGTCTTGACATGACGACCCTGCAAGAAAGCAGAAGGAGTTTCAGGCTACAAAGTTCAACCAAATTGTGTTTCAGTAAATAAAAAGGGATCTTGAGACTGTATTAAAACAAATCGGTGGCAGCAAACAGCGAGAGAAGTAGGAAACGACACTTCGTCACTTCCATGACATTTATAATAGAGTAAATCCTGCCCCGGCCTTTTAGGACCATAAAAACCCAACACAGTTTCATACAAGTAGCCAGCTTTCAATTGAGCGTTTCAATTTTAACAGTAATTCTGGATTCCTTTGTAACACAATATTGGGGGGTAGAAACGAGTACAACTGAAGAGTGCAGTCAGGTGAAAAGGAACAGAATTGAAAACCTTGTCTTCAGTCAGAAAGCTGACGTGATACTTCAGCAGCTACTCTACGAGCGCCGAGCTATGAGGTGTGACGAAGCTCCAAGGCTTTTCGGGAAATAGACCAGAAGCCCTGACACGGCTAAGAGTAATCGCTCATTTAGCTGCTGGTCCAATACACATTTCTGCACTCTCTTAAGGGTCTATGCATTAGAAAGTTGAAAAAAAAAAAAAAGGTTTAGGTCACTTTGTAAATAAAACACAAGGTCAGAATATAAATAATGACAAAAAAAATATATATATATATATATATAAACTAAGAGAGGCTAAATGCCAACCAAGTACCAAGTAGAGTTAATTCAATGTGTTGATAATCAGAGTCACACCAAAAATTTGAAGTGTTTGTTGTTTAGTTTGACTTGAAGCCTTAGTCCCGTTCAACTGTTCGGGTGCTGTGAGTTTTTGAGTTGTCCGGGCCCATGGAGGGTCATAGAGAGGAAGGGCTGAAATTTAACAGAGGCACAGGCATGTCTTACAGTTCCTTCAAGGCTGGTATGGCCACTTCAAAGGGCGTCATGACAATGGAAAGTACGATTTTTCGTGCGTGCAGTAAGTGTATTGTGAAGTGCTCGTAAGGCTAGCGTAACTTTCATGCATTGGTGACTCACATGTGATTTTGTTGTACGGTGCACTTGCACCACATTCTAGCCATCAGTAACGTTTAAGTACTCATTTTTTTTACTGAGCAAATGCCCATGCATTGGGTGTTCAGGTGATACTTATGTGCCCATAGGACGCCTTAGGATGTCCACACGAACTACACTGATTGTCTAATTTCCTCATCTCTAACAGTGAGGCTGCACCGCGAAGAGTGTGCCCTTATCACATAAGCAGAATTAGCAGACTCATTGCATAGTCCACATGTTTTAGGGGTTTCGAAAACATGAACAAACTCTCTGACAAGCCTGTGTCTTACCCACAACCCCCTATTACTTTTTTTACCCTTGCATGTTGCTTGCACTTTTTGCCCGCAGCACGCCATCAGATAAAAATGTGCATGAACATTTTCGTGCTATGGGCTCTCCAGACGGTCTAGGACCTTGACATTTCCTTTGGGGCGCCTGCATCTCCTGTACAGGTTTGGCCATTTTCCATCCGCAGGTATCCCATATCCAGCTGTAAGGGCAGTCATGACTAAGGCTTTAAGCTGCTGCAAACCATCCATCCGTTTTCTAAACCTGCTTTGGTCCATTTGGGGTCATGGGGTTGATAGAGCTTAGCCAGCTTCTGAAGGTGGGGTTCATCCTGGACAGGTTGTCCGTCCATTGCAGGGCAAACACAGAGACAAACAACAACACGCTCACATTCTCACATTTTTTTTAGTGTCACAAACTAACTTATGATGGACTGTGGGAAGACTTGGAGATAACCTATGCATGCATGGGGAGAACATGCAAACTGCACACAGAAAGGACCCAGCTGTGATTTAACCCAGGACTGTGAGGCAAGAATTCTAACCACTACACCACTGGGCAGCCCACTGCCGCAAACCATCTAGGAGTTTTTAAGGCTTTTGTAAATAATTTCCAGTCACCCTACAGTGAGAAAATACTCATCGGTAAAAAATATTCAAGCCAGCTTTGGCTGGAGCAGACGGCCCAGAAAACTCAAAGCCAGATTGTTCATTGCTCAGAAAAACCCTCCATCAAGCTTCATCTCAGACTTTTCGAGACTCAATTTGTGTTTTATATGGAATATTAGACGATGCCACAACTGTTGAATGGCCAGTTTGCAGTGATAGTGAAAAAAACAAAAAACCTTTCCCCCCCAAAAAGGAGAAGGTAGTTCAGGTTTGTAAAGCAAAGTGAACAATGAGACTTTGGGATAATGTCCTGTGAGCAAACAAGACCACAGTGGAAGTGTTTAAGTGGACGCTGCCAAACACAACATACAGTAATCCAGCGAACACCTCATTGAGTCAAACATAAATACCAAGGCAATCTAAAGTCAAATGTGAAGCCATCTGTCTGGCAGCTAAAGATTTGCAAGGATTTGTTTCCAAACACACAGAAAACCACATCAGAAAACAGAAAAACATGACGCTGGTGCAGAGTCCACATCATGACCCAGTTAACATGGTTTGTGAAAAGCACAAGGGAGAGCTAAAACTAAAAGCAACTTTATTTATTCCAGGTACTGGTAAAAGTAAGGTAAGTCTACAACCTACTTATTAATTAACCAGATGAGGTTTCAGCAAGTCTTGATAAGCAAAAGGTTCTGAAACCATCTATGCAGTCTGTCACATCCTTTTTTTGGAGCTTACAGAAATTAAACTGCACGAACGTGACTGCAGTAGATAGAGAACTTTCTGCATGCGTTTGTAAAAACGTAAAAGTAAATAAACTGAACAAATACTGAAAAAGGATTACCTGCTTTACCAAGACAAATGAAAGAAATTCTGCCTATTAATAAATATAACAGAAAAAGTGAACTTAAACATGAAAATAGCTGAGCTTCCTAACAAACAAAGTAAACAAGTAAAAGGAATATTTCAGAATATTCCAAATATTTCAAAATATTCAAGCGTACTGATTTTATAACTTTGCAATGTGACTGAACAAATATAACAGAGGAATCTTCATCTTAAAAGCACAATAATATTAAAAGAAAAACTATATGGATGAACAATATCAGACAACTTCTAAAGTTATTAAAGAATTCCATTTAATGATATTAAAAAGAACTATGTGATGTCAGTTTTCATCTGTGATGTTTGCACATGTGAGACATAACCTCGATGCAAAATAAAAGCTTAGATTAAAGCTAAAAATGGGGTTTCACCTCTGAGTAGGTTATAAGAGGAGAAGTGAATAAAATTTCAGCTTCATGTTGGAGTCAGTGATACTGTCAACTGTCTGCTGCAGTGACTCTTTTCTCCTCTGGTTCCATAAAGTTCAGTTTGCGTCTCAATGTAAAAGCAGCACAATCAGTCCTGCAGAAAAATGTTGGTTGTTTTACGGAGAAATTATTTTACTTTTCCAGACTTCACCCCTTTTCACAAATGAGAGTAGCTTGTCTGTAAGGCAGACATATAATTATCTTTTTAGGGGAGCTGATGCACCCAGCTCATGATGTTGCGTTAGATTGTAATGACACTTGAACTGTAATTACTGTATATTAGGGAGTGGTTATAGCTCTGTCTATAAAACTGTGGTAACATCTCTCTTGACGGTTGTAACTTTAATTCTTGCATACATTGGCAATAAATCAGTGCATTTTCTCCAGACATCATCTCGAATCCATTTATATAAATTATTTATCAGCAGAAAACTGGCTATTTACGGTATTTAAAAAAAATTTAGTATTTTCTTTAAAAATGTTAAAAGAATAAAAAGGAGGTGCTGAATAAGGACAGATAAAGACAAAAAACCTAACTTCTTTTCTACAGTCAACTGGTTTATTTAAGTGCTTGCTGCAATAAAATACTTCATTGATAGATTCAACGAGTACCTTTGAGTTAAAATGTTTATTTCTAAAAAAATAAAATAAAATAAAACCTCTCTGACATGATAAATAGCTGCTGATATGCAGCCACTAAGCAGAAACCTTTAAAGTCCCACTTCCATCATCTTTTAATCTATTTTCAACGTGTTCCCAGTGGTCTTTTATTTATGAATATGACGTTTTAGGCAAAAATGAAACTAATCGTGCCGTTTGCTAGGGCATAGTTTCTCCAGAGCGGCATGAGTTAATCAGAAATTCGCCTCTGAGTTGTTGGCAAGACTGTTGGGGCAGAGTAAGCCTGTGCTAACTTCCCATGATTCCTTTGTTTACATGCTTTTTCGTTAGCTTACAGCCCCCTACAACCCAAAGCTAACATTAACAGTGCAAGAAAAAAAAGCTGAGCAATATCGGAGCCATCCAACCGTAGAAGTTTAAGCCAGATGCCAGCTCAGACGAGGAAAATGAAGATGTTAGTGGATCTACAAGTGTCTGTCTGCAAATGGATGCATCAGAATGGAGAGGAGCGGGGAGCTTGTCCGCCGATTGTAATTTGTACGTAACAACTACCAGCTTTTAAAAAATGGCATTTTTTCGTCGGCTCCTGATTCACCACAATTTGAGTGAAGAAATATTCAGAAATGCAGTTTGAATCTTGATTTTCTTAATATGCCCTACAGCATGTAAAAATTGCAACAATATGTTATAAACACCAAAAAGATTATTTTCATTGCAGTAGGTCTATAAATTCATCACATGTTTATAAACTGTCTTTTAGGATTATTTTTAAGATTGTACTTTTGGTTTTTAAATGTTTGAATGGTTTGGTACCTCAGTATCTCTCTGAGCTGTTACACGTTTATCGTCCATGTCGAGTCCTAAGATCTGAAGATCAAATGCTTTTAATGGTTTCCAGGACTCGGCTTGTGACTCGGAGAGACAGAGCCTTTCGGCTGCAGCTCCTACTAAACTCTGGAACGCTCTCCCCTTCTCTGTGAGGTCTGCCAGAACTGTCAGGGATTTTAAGTCACTTGTAAAAGCTCATCTTTTTAGTCAGGCTTTTAACTCCAGTGAGCTGATTTAGTGGGTCCGCTTTTATTCTTTTATTCTTTTGTTTGTTTTGTTTTATTGCTTTTATTATTTCTTTATTATATCATATTGTTTCTGGTTTTATTGATTTTATGTTAAGCACTTTGGTTGCTTCGGCTTTATACAAATAATAAATTGATTGCTTGATTGATTGATTGATTGATTGATTGATTGAAACTATGAGACCCACTCACTAATGTTACCCTCAAATTGCAGAGAACTGTGGTTTGCAAGGAGCTACAGTCTGACTATGATAAAGCAGGAAATACGCTTCCTGCCACTTCAGATTCACTGTCTGCTAACTGCCACCAAAACCACCAGTACAACTAAGCGATTCTGAAAATACCACAAGTTCTTCGTCAGCTCCCTTCTCTTCATCAGAACTCACTGAAAAAAGGTTGCGCACTCTGTCACCCTGTGGGCCAGTAGAAATTGTCATTATAACACCGCGTGGATGGCAGTTGAGCATAAACGCATTTGCATATATGTAACTCGCTCTTTGCTGACTCGGCTGAAGCCACATTCTGATTGGCTGAATCTACCTGAGACAGGCAATCAGCAGGAAAGAGTGCAGCTGGAAAACAGACAGGTTGGGAGATCTTGAGGACCAGGGATGGACGAACCTGCTAAAGTGCGACCGAAACAGGAAGCATCCGCAAAGTCAATAACAAACGTTTTTTTTATTTCCAAGGACTTGGAACATTTTACTTTGTGTAATTTATCTCTTAATGCAGTTCAGGTAAGAATTAAAGATAAAAGGTTAAAGTCCCATTAGCTGTCACGTACCTATAGGTGTTTAACCCCTAATCCAACTCCTTAATGCGGAGTGTCAAGCAGAGAGGGCTGTAGGCCCCATTTCTAGACTCTTTGGTACAACCCGGTCGTGGATTTGAACTCACGACCGATGGGTTTACATGGGTTAATCCACAGTTTATCAAAACATAAAGACCTTTAATCTTCAAATGGCTCTATGATGGACACCAGTGTCTCTTTCAAATGTTACCATCAACTGCAATGTTGCCTATAATTTTCTGTCTTGCTTATCTTATTGCTTGACACAGAGTAAACACGTGTTTATAAACAATTCTATTATTAATATTGAAAGAAGTTGTTCGTTGATACACATTTAATGATCAGAGTTGATGGTGAATATATCTTGCAATCTAAGCGATCTAAGAAACTACTGGTGGACTTTATTTCTCTGAAACAGACTTTTCTCAACAACAACAAGCAGTAAGAGGTGAACTTTCCCTCTGAAATGATGCTTTGTATCACTTAAGAAGTTAAGTTTATATAAGTCTTTCCTCCACTGGTTAGTTCTCAGTAGCGGCAGCACAGTGAGATTGGTGCAGGAGCCATTGCCATGACATTGCATCACACTGCATATCACAGTCTAAAAAAATGACTTAAAAGTAAAAAATAAGATAAAACTATGTTTTAAAGTATTTGATTTAATATCTATTTCTTTTGCAAGTGACCATGGTAGAAGCAAGAAAATGCCCTTTACATTGCACAGTTCATGCATTTGAATCTTCCGTTTCTGATGATGTACACAGGGCTCCAGACTAACTTTTTTCACCAGGAGCACAGTGGCCCCTAACTGAAAATTTTAGGGGCACAACCAGAAAATTTAGGGGCGCATACCGTAAATCAACATGCTAACCAAATCTACTAATTTCCACTGTATTACTAATAAATACTTTAATAATAGATGCAGAAATTACAATGTGCTGTTTCAAATTCAGTGTCACATTTTTTTCTGCACTTTTGAAGATGCAACAACAGCTAAACTGACAGAACCGTCGCTGTCATGACAGTACAAATAGTAAAGAAAACGGATGGAAATTCATCTTGGTGACACCAAATAAGTGCAACCAAGATGCACAATAAGCGTGTTTTAGATCACCCAGGTCGACGCAACGCTGCGCAGATCACCTGGTGTGAGACATATATTTGTTTTTGCTCCAACATCACCTGTCAATCATCACAAAAATGTCACCAGAAAGGGGCGGGATCAAGGCCCCAACCTGAGCGAACACAGCTGGAAATTTAGTACTGAACTGACTGAAAGCTGCCCAGATGACTACAAAACAATGCATTATGGGACATGTGTCCTGATGGTTTTTGTAGTTGAGTGATCAATTAAAATAAATTAAAATACCTATTGATTAAAAAAGGCTACATACATTACAAAACATTAAAATAATCATAAAATATATAATAACACAGATCACACAAAGGGGGAGAGGAATATTAAAACTAAATTGAATGTTAAGGACAACTCCAACTTCCTGTTGTCGTTCAGTCTCGCTGCAGATTCCCCCCCCCCCCCCCCCCGGCCTGGTCCCCCCAACGATCCAGGCGAGGTGGCGGTTCATCTCAAGCGCGTCTATCGTTGCATTTTCCCCACGTATTTTCAGTGTGTCTAAAACTACTGTTGTTTTTGCTCGAGTGTGTTTAATGTTCAAGCTCCCTTAGCTGTCACGCATGTAGGTGTGGGACATTTATTCTCCTCAGCTGACCCGACTCCCGCAGGAGCGGTGTGCTGCCGTAACAGTCGTGCATAAACCGTTTGATGCGCCGCCGTAACCGTAACCAAAACTTAACCTTCCTCCGGTTCTGTGTGACCCAGAGAAAAGTTCAGCACGGACTGCAAATATTTAGAAAATTACGAGCAGGTGTCCTGCTTTCAAGCCCTGTCATTGTCCCGCCCCCAAGAGTCATATACCCCGCTGTGATTGGTTGGTCATCTCCGTGCACGACAATGAAAAAGTGTCATTCAAACAAACTGACGGGCTGCAGTAACATTAAGGCGGGGGCCGCAAAATATCATCTTGGGGGCTGCAAATAGCCCGCGGGCCGCGAGTTTGAGACCCCTGCATAGCTCAGACGCACATATCAGGTTGTGATGATATTTGTCTCCGTTTCCTTCCCACAGATGTTAACGCGCGCTCGATGATCTCTAGGCCCCTCCCCCTCCACGCATTTTAGCCACTTACAGCGGCTTTTCCTTATTCTTCTCACACGCAGTGGCCGCCTCACAGACGGGCATCACGCGAGTGTGTGCTCGCGTTTCATGAGTATGTGCGCGAGTGTGTGTGTCTGCCTGCGTGCGTGTGCGCTCGCGTCTCATTGATTATTTAATTGATCATTGACGTGCCCCTTCCACGTTTAATGTATAAAAAAATACGTAGGGTGGGGGAGGCAAATTTACGGGTCGCGCATGTGCGACTGGATGTAAAATTCAGTCGCACACTCTCAAATTTTGGTCGCAAAATGCGACCAATTGGTCGCAGTCTGGAGCCCTGGTACACCTCATCGGGCATTATCCCTTACATACCATCTACAAGCACTACAAGTTCTGAGCAGTGTTTATTTATATTCTAGAACTTTTCCCAACATCAAATCTTGATTATTTTGAAAAAGTAGCTCTTAAATGGTCCCTTTTGGTCTCCCAGTGACTGTGACTGGTCTGCATGGCTGGTTTCAACACTTGACATTCTTCTCTGCATCCAACTGCCACACAAGCCACTGGTTCAGTGGCTGCACAAACCAGTGAAGTAAAACCAGAACACGTCATCAGATCCACATCAAACAAAACTTACATTTGTTAAATGTTTAGTGAGAAAACAAAACTGAATTATCCAAAAGTCTGGCTCTAACGGTGCTGGTGGACTGCCCCCCCCCACTATCAACTGCAGTTTGGGTATTTAAACTAACAGAGGGGGGTGGGGGGTAGTTTAGTGTGCCAGTTACCGGACTTCCTTATATTCTCCCTGCTCCGCTGCACTGTTGTAATCAGCACAGACCACAGCTAAAACCCTCCTGGGGGGGCTGCTTTCCTCTTCTCTTGCCAGTTTTCATCTGCTTCTCTCCCTCTTCCTTCCTCCTCTTTTCTGATTCTTTCTCCCCCCCCATACACACCTCCCCCTCCACTATTTATTTACTTTTTTCGCTGACGCCTTCACTCCGCCTTTTAAAAGAACAAACACCTCTTCTACAAACTGGATTGAAGGATTTCTACGACTGGGTTCAACTTCAACCAGATTCAAGATTTTGAAATTTTCTACTCTAAAACCATTTTCTGAGGTTAAGAAAATTTGTTTCCACATTACAATTGATATAAACTGCTTAGGATTGGAGCTTTAATTCAATAAATAAGAAATTCTAACATTAAAAACTAACAGGACATATATTATTGACCCCCAAAATACAGGAAACGGTTTTAAAAAAATTAATTTAATTAATAATTTTTGCACTTCAGGAGATCATTGATTTAAATCAATTGAATTGATTTAGACCTGCCCCCAACAATTTCAAGTTTTAGGAGGGTTTCTTTGACAAAATCTGATTATTTTCCATGGAAGAAGGATGATTCTATTGACTGTACATGAGAACGGGGCGTGACGTCGCTCATAGAAAATGACTTGCTTCTGGCTCTAATGAAATGAAGCCATTTCAGTTGACTTTTTTTCGCCGTACGGACATTGCCATATTGGCGACAGCTGTCGTCAGTAAGCAGCGATTGGTTCGAGTCGGTCTGAGTCATCGTTGCCATGGCAACCACTCTCGCCGTGCCTGCTTTGGGGCTCGGGAGAATCTGTCAATCAAACACTTTAGAATGTGTGACGTGAGACCATATACTTTCATGAAGGCATCTGGTTGGTCAGCTTATAACTTGAATAAGTTGCACTACAAAAAATGTCATGAAAGATAGAGGCTTTTCAATAGCATGTGAAGTGGACCCCATTGCTGTCCCGGTCTGGGTGGGCACTGAGGCGATGTCCCTGTGTCTGAGCTGGCTCCTGGTATGAAGAGATTCGCAAAATACTGAATCTCTTCATACAGAACAGCCGAGCCTCGAGTTTTTTTTTTTTCTTTTTTCGATTTACCTTTATAAGTATTCATCGTTAGTGGGGTCATTGTGTGTGTTCATGGCGAGCTGGGTTTTTCTGTTTTTACTTTTTGTCTCTTTTTGTTTTTAACTGTAAAGCGCTACAAGCTGCGCAAATATGAGAAGCACTTTTTTTATAAATAAAGTTTGATTTGATTTTTTTTTTAAAAGGTAGCAGAGCAAGAATGGATATTCTGACAAATAGAATGACTGAGTAATAGTTGTTTATTTCTCTATAGAAGTCAAAGGGATTTTGGCGTCTTGGAACCAGCGGGTACTTCCTGTTTCAAACGCAAGATGCGAGGGGTCACTGAGTCCAGTTCTCATACACAATCAGTTGCTGATCCCTATTAAATGCAGAAGTGTAAGGTTATCTATTCAGCACAGTTTCAGTGACATGTGCGGACAGGCTAAAGAAAACTATCCCCTAGAACTATCCCCTTAGAAACCCTCAAATTCTGCTTTCATGCCACTGAACTGATTTAATCTAGTTTTTCATGCAGTCTGGCCAAAAACCATTGAAACGCCGTGTCAGTGTTTCTGCGGAAACTGTGTCATGCTCCTCACTGACAGAAGGCTCCACAGCCTTGCAGGGAAGGGAAGTTCCTTCTGCAAGTATAGGGAAACGCCCTGCGTCTGCATGTGTGACTGAGCCTGTGTTAGAAACTATGATGACTGAGACACACATTCACAGGGTACCAAGAATGGCCGACACGCCGCCACAACAATCTCCTTTGCTCCAAAGAAACATCTTTGTCACAGACTATTTTAAACCATCCGGGCTGGATCTTCGCCTCGGGGACAAAACTCTGGCAGAGGAATCACAACATGTGATGACTTCAGCACAATATGTATCTCCTAACTCTTACGTTCACCAAAATTTGGGTTAACCCTGAAGGGAAGGTATTAAGGAGAAAAAAACATTTTACTTTTATTTTCTTAAAGAGAAAACTCAGGGTTTCAGTTCAGGTCTTTAAATCTGCTCTGCCACCAATAAATTGCCTTTCAGAATTCCTGGGTCTGGATGGGTGGGGTCTGCAGTCCTGAGTGTCAGACTAGACAAAGCTTCTAACATTGCCACAGACACACAGGACAAACAAAAACAACAGAAGAAGGGCTAAAAGCTTCAGAAACTTTTTTAGGAGTACGCTTCATGTGCTTTTTAAGACATACATTTATTTCAGGTAAAACTGTTTCAAAAACCATTTCAGATGTCTGACAGGAAAGATGACATTTCCTAAATGGTGGTGGAACCCAACAGGAAGTGCACCAAAGCTCCTCTGAGCTCTTCTGAAGTTCATGACTTCTGGATTAAACAGCTTAATTAGATCCAGTCCTTTCTGCGATCAATTTCTTTCAACAGTCTTTTTCTTAAAATGCTGAAGCTCAAGCCTGAAGTTATACCAGACAAACAAATTAGTCGATGATGATTTAATGCATTTTCCCACAACTCCATGCATGAGGACGCTGGGTCGAATTTAGCATTTGCAGCAATCATCTCCTGATGTTTTTCGTAGGTTGACTCCAGGGCTTCGTGTTCCAGCAGCAATAATTGGCAACATAACCTGGATTCCAAAGAGAAGCTCCAAACAACAGAGGGAATCTGCTGGTTTACAGCAGGTATTTCAGGAAGCTGTTTTACTTTAACAGCATCATACGGATCCTTGCTCCTCTTCCACTCCATCCTCAGGTTTTCAGTTAGTTTATCTTCATGACTTTTCCACATTTTCAGACAGTTAACCTGCTCTCTGACCAACGGAAGACACCAGTTTCTTTGATCACAGATCATGGAGTGAAAGTTTAACGAAGCTGAGAGCCAGCAAAGATGGAATTCTGTTAGATAATAAAAGTATTTATAGTAAAAATATAGAAAATATAAAATTATAAAGTTATAAATGAACATCTAAAACTGGAGAAATGGTAGAAGAGTAAGCTGTATACAAAAAAGGCTCCAAAAATTGTAATGAAACAATCAAACTAACCCAAACCCATCCAAGAGATTAGAAGATGATTCATGTCGTACTACACCTTAGTTTTTCAATTTATTGTGAAAGACTTTTGTTAGCAACAAACCAAACTGTGTAGCTTTTCACACACCACTATCCTCATTAGTGTTTTACCATTATCCCTTGTGCTATCCTATGACCCCACCCTTACATCCCTACCATGACAAAGGTGGATAAAGGTGAAGAGGATTTCATGTAATCCATGGACACCAGTGAAGATCACAAATCATTGAAGAAAAAAGGTTCAGCGCTCTGTCTAGTGGGGTCTAGATGACCCAACTCCCAATGTTGAAGTGCCTAGGATAGCACAAGGGTCAAGAAAAGGGAGAATTGTGACACAAAATCTCAGCTAATTCAATAATATTAATGATATAAGTATTTTCATTATGATACAAACCCCCTTAAAACGGATTAGCTTCAGTTCAGTGTATTTCCATTGAAAAAGCTTGGCATTACTGCTCCCAACAAAACTCCATGAGATGCCGTTTGAACAGGAAAATCGATCCATAAGTTTACAGTATAGCAGACACTTTCGTGCAAAGTCCCTCATGCCTTACTTTTGACCTGAAGGTGTTTTGCCCAAGGACATAAGAACTGAACAACTGCCTAACCCAGTGTTCCCTGCAACAATGAACACACTGCCACGGTGCAATGGTTTTTTATTAGTGTTTTTCAACCTTTTCTGAGCCAAGATACACTTTTCCTTGACAAATATCCCGCGGCAAAAAAGAGAAACCCTATGGTCTGTATGATGTACAGTCCCTCTACAATCTCATCTGCATTTTTTTGTAATCATTCAGGCAGAATTTTTTTTTAATTTGCTTTTCCTAAAGTTGCCATGGTTTTCAATAATAATATTCAACTAAATTAGTACAACAATTGCCCAAGAAGTCGTTTTCCCCTCCAGTTTACTAAAATTCAATGTCATGTAACCTAACAAAAACCAAATAAAATAGCATTCTTTCTAAACTGTCATTTATTTTAAAATATTGTTTTATATTTGTGCTATAGAATTTTTGAACAAATATATAACCACAGCATACTTGATAAGTTTTAGACAAATTTTTGTTCTATTAATTTTTGTTCTTGATTTTATATTGTTTATTTTGTTTCGTTTTAATGTAAAGCACCTTGTCCTATGTTTTTACAGGAAAACAGCTATATACATAAAGTTTGAATTGATTTGACAAAAAAAAAAAAAGTTATAAAAGCAACATTGGTTATTTTGACAAATATAATGAAGGAGTCAAAGCTGCTTTTTTCTCAATAAAAATCAATGGGACTTTGGCTTTGGAGTCCACAGGTACCTCCTATTCAGTCTGCTTTTACACTATGCTTTTGAGAAAGGACTATCTGCAACATCACAATAATTATGACAACTGCTCACTTGGGGGAGGAATTAGTCAAACAATTATGTTGTGGGTTCTTTAAAGTCAAAGTTGAAGAAGATAATTCAGCTGTTTTCAGTTAATCACCTGTGTCTCCTCATTTCTCCATGTTAGCTTCCATGAGACATGAGACTTGTGCTTTTCCAAATTGGCGTTAGGCTTTCTGTCCTTCGTTCTACATAAATGTTGCTCATTCTCTTTAGATCAAAAATGTGTCACTGCAGTGAACCACAGCAGTGTTCACCTGTAAGCAAGCCTGAACTGAGACCCTTGTACTCAAGCTGATCGGCCTTTAAATGGTTGGTCTGCACTAAAATTCAAAGCTTTCCACCTTGGCAAAGGAAGCAGGTTACTTCAGGAAATGAACCCTGATCCAAAGCAAACAGTTCATCCTCCCTGAGGGTCAGAGCTCAACCTAAAGATTTATAGTACAGTATTGGAATCATGTCAAGTTCTCATCAGCTGTTGTTGAACTTCCTGTCCGTCTTCTGTTACAGTACATTTTGATGAGATGAGCAAATAGAGAAAGGGAAAAGCCCAAGAGCTTTTCAGAGTTTGCTCTGCTCGTATCACAACACAAGTGGTTTTTGTAAGGTTCTGCGCACTCACACGTTTGTGTCCATCTGCTGTTGTTTGTTAGATCCTTTTCTTTTACAAGGTTTCCTGGTGGGACTCGCTAATATACACAGATACAAGGGTTTCAAGAACTATTAAAATAATTACTACACAAACACAGACTGGAAGAGCAGACTTCAGGTCTTGAAAAGCAGCAGCAAATGGCGTAGGAGGGATGTGATACTTTTTTTTCTTCAAAATAAATGCTAAGTATGTGCATACACGGCAAAAACAGGCACCTTCGAAATAAGTCGAAAATTCTTACCCCATTGGCAGATTTTCCTCAAGTAAGCAAAACAATCTGCCAAAGGGGTAAGAAAAATTCTCTTACCAATAATTCTTTTTTTAAAGAAAAAATTCTAATCACCAAGACATGTTCGGGCAAACTAAAATTATTTTACAAGACAGAAAAAAAAGACAATTTTTCTTGAAACAGGGTTTTTTTTTTAAAACTTTCTTAAGATTACGTTTTTGCAGAGTATAAACTTAGTCAAAGAAGTTCTGAGTAGAAAGGCTATTTATTAATTTATAGTTGCAGGTTTTCCCTTATCAAAACATCAAACGGTTTGAGTCATAATTGGTGAATTTTCTGAGCAAAAATCCCCCCTTCCTGCGAAAGGACAAACACTGGGCTCACTGTCCTGCACATCCCTTGCAACATTTTCTCTTTCAGGAAATGAAGTGGCAATCGAAAGACACACCCACCAACTGACGCACGCTCCCGCACAGACCTGCACACCTCTGAGAAAGGGGAACCGAAGGCAAACCCTTCACACACTTATCCCACACTGCAGGTAGGAAGACAGCGATGTTTCAGACGCTAACAGCAGCTACGCCGTATTGGCTCGACTTCCACGCAAACAGAAATCTGAGACCGAAAGTGGCCGTGAACTCCAGAGGTCGACAGATTTCTAAACAGCAAACATTCAGGCATGTGTAGAAACGCCCACTTTGCGGTAACAGTCCGGAGTTGGGGCACAACCAGCTGCAGAAACTTAAATATGTCTAAACACCTCCTGCAAACCACAAAGCAGTCACACTCAAATACAAGCAAACTGATATTGAGATAAGGAAGTGAGCCCCACCCAGAGCCTAAAAAGATGCTCCAGATGCTCGTGTGGGTTATTTTTGCTACCTAACTGAACTGGAAGTAGCTGAACTTTAACCTGAAATGACGTGTCCGCTACAAGCTGTGTTCCTAAAATGTGCAATGACGTTTGTGATCTGCTGAAGTGCACATTTCAACATGCTCATCTTCGTAGGTTTGTCAGTTGTGATGCGCGTTGACATGGAAAAGGGTAACAGGAAATCTCACCTTATAGACCTGACCGTAGGTTCCATTGCCAACCACTTCGACCAGCTCAAAGATCCCTGCTGGGTCCTGCAGAGCAAAAAGGCAGGTGTGAGTGGGACTCAGGTAGTTTAGCAGGCGGAAGCCGGTCTGATTTCATCAGCTTAAAAAAGGAAATATCTCATTTCAGATTACCTTCAGGGCAAATGCGTATCGAGCAACAAACTCACAAAGAAGTGTGGTTATTCTAAGGTTATGGGGAAATTAATAAAGTCATCTTTCAATATATGAGCATTCCTGGTGGTACTTTAATTATGCTTATGCAGTTTTTAGCCAAATTCAAAAAGTCTGTCATTTTCTAAGACATAGTGTCTGAACTGCAGCAGTTCATCCAAATTCGCCTCAGAAGTGTGGACGGGACTTTTGGCGCAGAGTAAGCCTGCCCCGACTTCCCATCATCGATCCTCTCTCCAACTAGCTTACAGCCCCTCACGCTCTAATCCAACATTACAACAAAAATGGTACAGTTTTGAGCCAGATGCCAGCTCGGACGAGGAAAACAAAGACGTAGATTAGGGCTACGCAATATGAGGAAAACTCGCAATATGCTATATTAAAGATTAATATTGCGATAACGTTATAAATTGCGGTATATAAACAAACAGCAAAGTAGCCAAAAACATCATTCTGATTTCATTTAAACCGTTTAAAAATTATACTCCAAATGAACCTCGTAGACATAGGTGACAAACATCCAACACAATAGGCCTCCATCCAATTGGTCGACAACGTGAAGACGTCCATCCAATTGGTCAACAACGTGAAGACGTCCATCCAATTGGTCAACAACGTGAAGACGTCCATCCGATTGGTCAAATGCATAAAGGGATTTATTTGATTTGTGAAAGGCTTCAAGCTGCCATAAGATTGTTTAACACATTTAAGGTTTACCATTTATCGTGATTTTCACCGTCTTTTGCGATATGCATATTCCTGGATATTATAGTGCGATGACGATAAATTTGCGGTATATTGTGCAGGCCTAACGTAAATGAAACTATTTGTTTGCAAGTGGATGCACCAGAATGGAGCAGAGCAGGGAGGTTGTGGCCTGTAGCACCTACGTCACAGCTACAGGTTTTTTGTTGTTGTTGTTGTTGTTGTTTTTTTAACATCTGCTGCTGATTCACAACTATTTCAATAAATACATTTTCAGAAACGCAATTGTAAGCTTGATTTCCTTTAAAACTGTCTTCCATCGTGTTAAAAACACAATTTTCCTCGCTCTTTTTAGAATGGGGGAAATGACAAAAATAATATTTTAGGATATATACAAAAGTATTTATACTTTATTTGAAAGGGGAAGTGAAAGTTTTAACCACCCAAATTAAGACAATTCCTAAGAGACCCAACACAGCTTCAGACAGAAAACCAACAGAGGAAAGTCTGTAAATTCTCCATAAATGGAGACAAAAACAGCAAGATGTTTGTAACAACACAACCGGGATAAATGTGGCCGCTTCGGTGGGAGTTAGTTGCATTAGAAATGCCATTTTCTTCACTTTACATCCATGCCCTACAGTGTTTACATAAACTTTGACTAAAAAGCGAAGTTGACGTTTCTCTTAAAACTTACTCTGAGAGCCGCGAGGTCGATGCTGTCCAAACTTCGAGAGGTGTTTTCTCTCGACATCGCAACTGAAAACCGTGTCAGTTCGTGGGAAACCGCGGAGAAGACATGGACGCTCAGACTTCTCCCTCCGAGTTATAAAGTAACGGACTTTCCTCTCTGGAGAGTCATTCTAAAGTTTGCTATCTGCGACAGCACCAAAGAGCGAGCACGCGCCACTTCCGTATCTTCCTTTCAGAATAAAATAATTCGTTTTGAATTTATGCAACAACATATCATTTTTTCTTTATAATTAAACAAAAAATTGCCCATCTTGACTTTTTTATTGCTTTACAACTCCATAAAATAAAATATGTCAATTTTGGGGGGGTTTTCATCTTGCATCTGTCAAGTACAACTTTGAAATTTAGATTTCACCATTTCCGGTTTTACTGACATTAAAACAGCTCGTCACAATGGTTGGCATGTTTTGCTAGTTTTTCCCTTTAAAATGCACCAACCTATTACGTACATTTGTTTATTACTGGAGCCATGTTGGAGGGTGAAAATGCACTAAGAAATATGACTTTTAAAACTGGAGACCTAAGACAACAGAAGCACATCTAAATATGAAATAATATTTCTTTAAGTAACTGTGAAAGAATTATCAAAAGCATGCTCTTATTTTATTTATATTAGAAATTCATCACTCAAAAAAGTCAACATTATATATTCAATTAATGTTTCTGCATTCACAAATATTCCATCATCTTGTTAAAAACTAAATTTTATTTTGTGGGGAAAAAAACTTTTGCAATGTGGGTAACTGCCATAGTGTCTGTAGTATATCCATTTAAAAAAGGATTCTAATTGAGTGTCACACAAGTATACTACTATTTACTATACTACTTATACTAATACACTACATATTTCTTATCGATATATTGTAAACTTGAAATGGTTCAATTTAGTCTGAAGAAGTATTTAATTGTTGTACTTCCTATACTACACATGCATGGTCTGTACTATTGACTCTATAGTATGCTCGCCATACTTGTACTTGTACTCCAGTTTAATTTAAATATACTTCAAGTGTACTCTTTTTTTGAATCAAGAGACTGAACCGTCGGATTTCTGATTTAAATGTCTTATATATGTAGTTGTTGTTTTTTTTTTGCACAATTAGTTTTTATTTATTCTGTATTTATCCATGGTTACTTAAATAATCTTTTATATATCAATTCACCTATTATTTTTCTTGTTCTGTTTTCACTGAGTGCCGCTGTGGTGCCTGAGTTGAAGGGGAAAAAAAGGCTTAAATGTGCAATATTATGACACATTTGTAGGCGTCTGCATTATTACAGACAGAAATACTTCCATACATCAGTTTTCAACCCCACAGGAGGGCGGGAGCCTATCACAGATTCTCCCACTTTTCTACTGTCTCACATACAACTTGTTGTTTTTTTTTTTTTTTTAGGTATAAAAGGTTTTGGATAGATGGAGCTCGGCATGACAGTCTCCGGACCCAAGCAGTGACTCACTGTCAGGACGGTGAATTGAGGGTCATTATGCGGAAGAACATTGTCCCTGTGTGTGCGCTTAAAAAGAGATGCTGAAATTCTAGAGATCTCTGTGAGAGAATCACACATGACAACTGACTCTCTTGCACCCTTGTGTGTGTGCATGTGTGTGAGTGTTTGTGAATGTGACAAATTAAAGAAGGGGAGAGTGCGTGGCTGCAAGTGTTTAGTGTGTATGAGTGTGTTATGTCCCCGGGAAGAATGCTCCCTCTGTGGGCTGACACAGTAGTCCCGTTCACATCAGGGTCAGCTGCCTTTGCGCACACACACACACACCCACACACACACACACACACACACACACACACACACTGAGATTTGTGGGCTTGCATGTAACCAAAACAAAACTACTTTCACTGAGACAATTGAGTGACAATAAATCCAGAGGCATGAGGGTGTTTGCCTGCATTTCTCCATCCACACCATGTATGTCTTTCTTTGTGTCAGTATGTTTCCTCTTTCATTTTGCTGAAAGTTTACACATAGGAAGCAATTTGCTTCCAGAGAAAGTTGACATGTAACTTATCTAAACCATATCCAGGATGTACTTGTGTGCGCGCAGCACTGATGTGATGGAAAGTGAGATATTATAGAGACTTCTACAGAAAGGCCTTTTCTTATTTCAGTTTTCACATGACAGTGGTTTTGTTTAGCTTCATACTTTGATTTTTTTTTTCTTTTCAGTCATTAATACAACATGTGATATGTGCTGAAAACTTTAAGAATCTACTAATTTATAAAAACTTATGGTCTATAACATCTCGGTGAATTCTGGAGTGAGACTGTACAACAAATAAAACCCTGTAAAATAATATAAATAATTTATAAATGTATACCATTTTTTAGCTGAATGTGACCAACTTTATCTTAACACGCTCAGCATTCTTTCTGAAAAACAAATCCAATATTCTTCAGACATTTTTTTCAAGTTCTGCTGCAGAAGTTCCAGAAATGACTGGCATTTGTGGGCTTGCATTGCTGTTGTTTCTCTCCTTACGACAGGGGTGTCCAAACCTTTTACAAAGAGGGTTTGATGAGGTGAAAACGTGTGGGAACCAACCAATCAGCCTGCATGCTTTGAACCCTTGTAATAACACTGAATGGTAACAAACTACTTAATGAACTTTCTTTTGCAGTGGGGTACGTTTCATTTCTTCACATAGAAAAAGATTACACCTAAATACAATTATACCAAAATTACTGTGAAATTCTGATTTCAAGTCCAGAATTAAAATGAAGAAAATGTCACAGAAAAAAAAAACTTGTGTCAACACTAATTCTGGAAATGTTACATTTTATTCACTATTAAATTCTCACTGTAAAATGTGTAAATTTAAAATATGTGAACTAGAAAATAACAGAAATACTTATAAATCATCGTACAAGTACCGTAAATCTGTTCTTCTCATTTAGCCCTTCGGGCTCTGAAGTTCAAAGAGCCGCAGGTTGTGGCCATAGGTTTACAGAAGCTTTAGATTGGAATTTAGCCAATCATAACCTGAGGAATCATGCTTCATTGATATTGTTGATTTTATGACAGGAGCCTGTGGGGAAAGTAGAAATTTGAAAGTGGACCAAATTTGGCCCTCGAGTCAGACTTTGGACATGTCTGCCTAAGGACTTCCTCAAAATTGAAAATGTATAGTTTCCAAAATAAAGGGAGTTTTGTGGAATTGACATTTAAGACATATGAGGTAATTTTAAATATTAAGGTCAGGTGCCAGGTCCATTAAACTGTGGAGGTTTTTTTTGTTTGTTTTGTTTGTTCGTTTCTCTGCTTGTGTCTACGTTTAGTATTCTGTATGAGCTACATGTTTTCACTTTGTCTGTTGTTGTCAAAATTGCTCAAATGTTTTCAAAATTTTTGGGTCTTTCTTTTTTACCTGCCTTAGGACAACAGATGTTACCTAGCACTTGAGCCAATTCTGGCATATTTGTGTTTTTTATGCTAAAACATTGATGAATATGCACTGTCCTTTTTTAGATTAAAAGAAAGAAAATAAGTTCAATTTCTGATCTTTACTTGATTCAACCAGTTATCAACCAGCTATCTCTCTGCACTCTTGAAGCACCTTTGTTGAGGTACAGTGTTATGAGAAAGTTTGGGCACCCCTGATAATTTTCAAGATTTTTCTTCATAAATCATTGGTTGTTTGGATCTAATTAAATATATCATAGCAGATGAACACAGTGATATTTGAGAAGTGAAATGAAGTTTATTGGATTTAAAGAAACTGAAATAATTACTTACACAAAAATGGGCAGGTGTGTAAATCTGGGGACCCCAACAGAAACATGTCATCAATATTTAGTAGATCCTCCTTTTGCAGAAATGACAGCCTCCAATAGCTTCCTATAGCTTCCAATAAGGGTCTGGATTGTGGTTGATGATATTTTGGACCATTCCTCTTTGCAAAACATCTGGGTAGCTGGGTAGCTCAGTTGGTAAGGTAAAGGACTTCAATGCAGGAATTCAGGGTTCAATTCCCAGAGGATGGCCATATCAACGGCGAGCAATTCACATCAGCCAGTGGGAGTTCTTGGGCAAGACCAGGGGATGGGTTTCAAATGCGGAGAACAAATTTCGCACACCTAGGTGTGTGACAGAAGTACCACTTTCTACTTTCACTTTCTATCTCCAGTTCAGTCAGATTTGATGGCTTCCGAGCATGTGGTTTGAATCACACCACACTACAGATTTATAATAATATTTATAATAATATTCAGGTCTGGGGACTGAGATGGCCATTCCAGAACATTGTACTGGTTCCTCTGCCTTCGTGGAATCAGAGCAGTGTTTAGGGTCATTGTCTTGTAAGTATCCAGCCCCAACCCAACTTCAACTTTCACAGATTCATGAACACTGTTTGTAAGAATCTGCTGATACTGACTGGAATCCATGCGACCTTCAACTTTCCAGTACCTCCACTGGGCACACAGCCCCAAAGCATGATGGAACCGCCACCAAATTTGACTGTGGGAAGTAAGTGTTTGTCTTGGAATGCTGTGTTCTTTGTTCGCCAAGCATACCACCTCTTGTTATGTCCAAATAACTCAATTTTAGTTTCATCAGTCCACAGCACCTTATTCCAACATGAAGCTGGCTTATCCACATGTGCTTTAGCAGACCTCATGCGACTCTGTTTGCGGCATGTGCACAGAAAAGGTTTCTTCCGCATTACTCTTCCATACAGCATCTCCTTGTGCAAAGTGAGCTGAATGGTTGAACGATGCACAGTGACACCATGTGCAGCCAGATCTCGTTGTAGGTCTTTGGAGCTGGTCTGTGGGTTGACTTTGATTGTTCTCACCATCCTTCGCCTCTGCCTATCTGAGAGTTTTCTGGACCGGCCACTCCAGGCCTTTGGTTGAACTGTGCCTGTGGTCTTCAATTTTCTAACTATATTCCTCACAGTGGAAATTGACAGCTGAAATCTCTTAGCAAGCTTTTTTTATACATCTACACCTAAGCTGTGATGTTGAACAATCTTTGTTTTCAGGTCATCTGATAGCTGTTTTGAGGGTCCCATGTTGACATTCTTCAGAGAAGATGCAAAGAAGAGAAAAACTTGCCCTTGCCCACCTTAAATACCTCTTCTCATGTTTGGCTTCACATGTGTATGTAGGTCAAGGGTCAATGAGCTTGTAAAACAAATTTTGTGTTCTAATAATTATTGCCAAATGTAGTAAAATCAATAAAACAACAGGGGTGCCCAAATTTACGCACATGCCTATTTTTGTTTAAGTAATTATAGCACAGTTTCTTTAAATCCAATAAACTTCATTTCACTTCTCAAATATCACTGTGTTCATCTGCTATATGATATATTTAACTGAAATTGATGATCCGAACAACCAATGATTTAAGAAGAACAATATTGAAAATGATCAGGGATGCCCAAACTTTCTCATACCACTGTATGTTGTGCAATTACTCATTTAGGGGTAGTTTTGACTGAAATGTCACCTTACAACATGGAAAAATAACAAGAAGAAAATTGGCATGTCCCTCTCCAAATTGGTCATCTCTTGATGACCAGAGATGACCAATTTGGAGAGGGAGTCACTGGGTCCCCAACCCCCAGCTGAGGACAAAGGACTCTTAACGACCCGAAACTATTGCAGGCTAAGTGGACAATACCTTCCAGTTTCAGGTCTGACTCCTCCCTCATGAGCGCATATATACCAGCTCTTAGACCAGCTAATTCAGAATTGACAAAGCCTCTTGGATAAGAGGCGAAACGTCTTCTAGCTTTAAAAAAACCAAGTCCAGATGACATCCCCTAAACCTACTACATAATAGTATTATTCATTCTCATGGTAAGCCTTTCTTTGGGTTTACTCTGTCGATTGCTTTATCTAATTGAAATTTATATCTGCTTGGATGGTTGTGGTCCAGAGGTTGAGCAGTCATCCTCTGATTGGAGGATCACAGGTTTGATTCCCGCCCTGCCCGCTTATGTGTCGAAGATACTGCACCTCACATTGCTCCTGCGGTTATACGGTAGGTTGGCTCCAGCAGAGCCGCCGTCAGTGTGTGGATGTGTCTATGCATGGATGAATGGGACTGTGAGTGTAAAGCACCTTGGGCCTTAATGCAAGGTAGAAAAGGGCTTTATAGGTAAGGTATAGGTATGTACTATTACGTCACCCTGCATCTTTGATTCTTTGGAAAGGCCAGCTGTGTTAACACTGTGGTGACCTGCACCTACATCCTTGTTCAGAGTTTGGCCTGTTTCCACTTTTTTTTATATAGTTTAATGGGACGGTTTGCTTAACACATCTTCATATGTTACTAGACTGGGCTTGATGTATTTTTAATGGCTTAGAAAATGTGGGAACCTGTGAAACTATGCATCCTGCAGAAGGCTGGTGCGTGTTACAAAGTGATACTTGGAAACTGTTTATTGGATATTCGTGTGTAGTCTTCTGCTGTGCAGATACATTTCCTTTGCACTTTCATGGTTCCTCTTTCTAATACTAGATACAATTGAGTGAAACAAACATAGAAATAGTTTAATTTTGTGTCAAATAGAATTAGACTCCCTTCAAAAGCTGAGCATGTACTTAGTTTGTTATTCATTAGAATGTAATTTTTGTTTGATACACTGCAGCGATGGATCGGATCCTGGTCGTTAAGTTGTTAAGGTTATGAGCAGCTGGCTGAACATATAAAAATTCACATTTGAAGACATTAAAACTTATTCCTGACCGGTTCTTTAAAAGACCTGTGTTTTCTTATGTGCAACAATCAAACTGAGCTGGTTAGTAAATCTGCACCCAAAAATAAACCATTCAAATGTCAAGATTTGTTTAAGTCAACTCTAAAATAACAATATATGTTGCACAATTTGTTTTTCTTTTTGTACACCCACCAATATGAAAAACAGATGTCAATAAGCTTTAGTCCAATCCTCACTGAACATCTATAGGATCCAGAGAAGAAAAAGTCTGCTGAGTGACAGCTCCACCTTGAGGAGAAGAGAAACCTCGGCTGAGTTAGACAGCTGACTGTAGAACTCAGGAAACCAATCGTCACTCATATATGCAAAATGGACAAGACAGAAATGAAACTATGCTGCACCAGAGTCACCAATTAAAAGTCAAACTTAATCTGCAGGTTTTCTCTAGTTCCGCCCTGTGATGGCAGCATACCCTGCCACACCCACAAACAAAATGGTGGAAACCTCCCCTCAGCATTGCACTCTTTCTTTTTAATTTTATTATTTCAGATTCATTATTCTTAAATAGATGCACACATTTCTTTGAGTTAAAATGTACATTTATTATCTGCTTTCAATAATTATTTGTAGCACATGTACATTTGTTTAGTTTATTTATTTTGGGTTTGTTTAATTAATGTCACCTGTTTTTGAGTTGCCAGTGCTGAGGGTGCTACCGGTCGCTACGGGTGTGGCTGAGGTTCCTTTAAAACCCTTGTGCTGTCTTGGATGACCCCGTCCTTACTTTGACGTGTTCTCCCTACCATAACAAAGGTGGATAAAGGTGGACAAATTTCATGTAATCCATTGAACCAGTGAAGATCACAAATCATTGAAAAAAAAAAGGTTCAGAGCACTGTCTAGTGGGTCTAGATGACCCAACTTCCAACGGTAAAGTGCCTAGGATAGCACAAGGGTTACGTACTCCAGTCAGGCAATTGGGTGGGCGCCATGATCGACAGAAGCCTCCACGGGAGAAACCATGGACTTATTTAATGTTTATTTGCTTTGATTCTGTTGGTCATTATTAATTTTGTTCCACTTTTGATGATTGTTCTTTTCCACTAAGAGACCAAGTTTTGTGTTTAGTCTTGTCTTTATAGTCTTTGTTAAATGTTTGTGTAGTCATGTTAGTCCCCTGCATGTTTTCTCGAGTGGTCTGATCAGCCACTATATATGTTCCCCTGTTGTCTTTGGTTAGGTCAGTTTGTTTCTGTTAGTTGGTCTGTTCTGTTGGTTAAGTTAAAGTTATTGCCTGAGTTAATTATGTTTCCGTTGACCTCTTTTAAGGGCCCAGTTTGTTCATCTTTTTACATTTTTTGAGAAAAATTAAAATTTTAATTAATTTTAATTTTAATTTTTGATAAACTTCTGTTGTCCTCTTTGGCCGCTCAATTCCTCACACTCTCTTATCTCCAGATGCAGATTAACAAGTATGTTCAAGAACTACGATTCAGTGATATGTGTTTTGAATGTCTTGTTAGAAAAGGTACAATGTTATGAAGTTGTTTTCCTATTATACAGTTGCACAATGATATTACAAATGTAAATAACATTTGCATCTACACACAGACGTTTGCATTTGTAATAAAACAAAAAAAAAAACGTTTGTAACTGCACAGTATACATTTGTGCCAATGCAATACCATGTAAAAGAATCATGGCTGTAAAAATGTTTGTGGGTGTAAAATAGATTTAGATCATTTTTTCAAAAATGTAAGCACAATTTAAAAATTGTGAATTTATGTGATAGGGGGATAGCATCTTCATACTTTACCATGATGTTTAATAAAACGAATCTAAGGATTTATCAATAACGGCATCTCGAATGACTGTCTTTACAGCTCAGTTCATTAAAGCCATGACGTATGTTCTCATAACATAGACTGACAGTAGGAAGTAATCTCAAAAACTATCACAAAACTTATTCAGTGTAACATTTCACAAGCCAAATCGACATTTAAAAGACTGAGGCTGATGGGAGAAAAAACCTGATGGTTGATCAGTTTTGGCAGAATATTTGTGTATATATTTATCTATTTATCTTAAAATGATTAAATAAGTCTGACCATTATTTCTATTCTCAGTATAGGAATGACCTTATCTTAAGGGGGCAGGGAAGAGTGTAAACATATTGATACTTGATTCAATAAACAAAATATTCAATAAACTGCTGGCAAAAAAAATAAATAAATAGAAAATTAATATTACTGTTTAAAGTTTCATTTGAAAAATGTTGAAACTTTTTAGCCACATTGTTATAAACATGTTGACTGATCTTGTCAAGTCATGCCTGAAGCTGAAATGAAACCCCGCCCCCCTTTTCCCTCTCTGTTGCTAAAAGCTTGGAGCAGGGAGCTTATTTTCTACGTACACAAATAAACTCTTTTTCAATCAGCCTTTTTTCATTTGCTCCTGACTGACAACAATTAGGAAACAAAAAGAAATACTCAGAAATGTAATTTTGAGCTTATTTTTCCTCAAATATGTCCTCCATCATTAGAAAAATACCACAAGAACATGTTAAAAACACCATTTTCATCTGATTGGGTCGTTAAAGGAAGTGGAAATGTAAAGAAGGGAAGAAGAGCCATAAAAAAGAATAATATCTATTTACCTTGTAAATGTAGCTTCTTCATTTTATAGAGAGACATAATAGTAAATATGTTCAGTTTAAGCAATAGCAGTCAAGTCTGGAAATGCCTCAATCATTCTGAGGCCCCAGTCTGTTTATTTTAGTTGAACCAAGCTGTGGGATGTGTCAGAGAGTGTGGAAGAAACTGAGGTGAGTTTGCTCTTCTTTGTGCTCGGAGGAAAAGCAGACCGCATAAAGAAGATAAAAGCTAAAGAAAATCTTAAAAAAACTCTTCTGATATGAAGTGTAAGGCAGTAAAAAGAGGACAAAGTCAATGTTTGAGACAACACACACAGAAAATAATGTATAAAACAACTAATGCAATGTTTATTTCCTCTCAATTAAATTATTTTAACCAATATATCCAAAGAAGAGTCAAAGAAATTAGCAAAGATGAAAAGACAACCACTATACTGTATATTGCCATTGAATATATCAACCCATATATTTAATTATTGTATCAAACAATCTCAAATATCCAGAATTCGTTTGTTCTAATAAGACAATGACAGTACCTGTGTGTAAATTGAAAACATCCACTTCGCATAAATATTATGGTAAATCTATTTCTTTTAAAGCTCACAAACAAGAATGTGGTCCAATTCCTCTCGGAGTACAGCTGTTCCTGCAGTGAAGCCCCCTTTAGGTGACTGGTGGCGCTCAGATTCAGAACAACCCTCCTTCATCCATCCATCCATCCATCCATCCATCCATCCATCCATCCATCCACCCACCCACCCACCCACCCATCCATCCATCCATCCATCCATCCACCCATCCATCCTTCTTGTGTCCATAATCCAACCGTCCAAAGGGGAGCAGAACAAAAAAGACTCAATGCAGCGTGGGACTGCAGGGAAGAAAGAACCGCCTCATTTAGGTCTATACATAAGAAATGGAAGCTGTACAGATATTATTGTAACAGACATTAAAAAACAAAACAAAAACAAAGCCTGGTAAAAAGTAGCACTGACCCAAAGAGAAAACACTCAAATCAAACAGGATGAAATAAATTTTAAAGATGATTCAAGTCGGACACCTCCCATTTCCCTTTGTCAGTTTTCACATCGCAGCCAGACAGAAAACAAACAAACTTCGTCAACATAAGATGTTTATCAGCCTCTTTAAAAAGAGGTTGCAACAAATTATCGTGTCATTTATTCCATTAGCTATGTCTATTTGATTATCTTTTCTTGTTCTCTAAATGGGTGGTCATGCAAATAGTAAAGTCCGTTTTGTTTGACGTTAGTTGGGAAAAGTTGGCCAGTTTGCTTCCCTGCGTCGACGTCTGGCAGCTCACTGCTGCGTGAAGGGGCGAGTCCTAACTCATGTAGCCTAATTCATGTAGCGACTACCATTTCCTCTCAATGAGCTGATGTAACCTGTTTCCACAAAAAAAGATGCTTTCTCAGTGTGTTGGTTCAGCAATATCAGCTATTCATTTACACCTTTCCTGATATCCTGCAGAAAAGACAAACTTTTAAATACAAAACCAGTTTGTTAGCTGAGGGGCAGAACTTCCAGAGGTTGTGGACTTGTGGTTTGCTTTGTTGGCCAACACATTACTTTGTGTCTGTTCAGTCCTTTTTAGAAAGGTATTTAAAGGCCCACTCCAATTAAATGTTCAAAGTGTCCCCAATGGTCCTTAAATTATGATTATGTGGTTTTCAGCCCAAATATATTTGTTTAATTGACAAAGTTTCTACCGGCAGTAGTTCACCAGGAATTCACCTCTGAGTTGTGGGCAGGACCATTGGCTCTGAGAAATCCCACCCCCTCTTCCCCTTTTCTCTCGCTGTTTATGCTCTCTCCCGTTAGCTTACAGCCCCTCACACCCCCAACCTAACATTACCGGTGCAAAAAAAATGGCGAGCAGTATCTGACCTATCCAGTCGTACAGTTTTGAGCCAGATGCCAGCTCAGTCAAGGAAAACAAAGACACACATGGATCTAGTCGTCTACAGAGCTGAGCAGGGAGCTTGTTGCACGCCGAGCGTATCTTCTACATCTCACCTACCGCCTTTTTTCTACTGAATTTTTTTGTCAGCTCCAGATTTGCAATGATTTGAATAAAGAAATATTCAGGAATTTAATGTAAAGCTTAATTTTCTTAATAACTGTCAAGAAAATAAATGCAAGAAAAACACCAAAAACACAATTTTCATCGGAGTGGGTCCTTAAAAGATAAAACTCTTTAAGAAGTCGCCTTCAGTAAATGAAGTCTCAGCTGACATTAGGGTTACATGATGTTGTTTGTGTATTGACTCATATTTTGTGTAGTTAAACAGCTGATTAATCCATCTGTGTTTCATACAAGCTGGTGTGAGAGCAAACTGGAGATATGTGCTCTGAGGTGCAGCTTTCCTGCTTTCAGGATGAACAGAAAAGGGGTCCAGTGTCTCTTTTTTTTCAGGTTTGCGGGACCAACCAAACATTCTGTTTTTCCTCATTTGCCTGAACACTCTGCTTTTGCATTCAGGAGGCTGAAGACCTGCTTGATTATGACACATTTTGTGTTGTAGCGTTGCTTTCCAAAAGTCAAAGGTGTTTGCTTGGAACCAACCAGTCCCAAAGCTGAATGCAATTGTTCTTTTCATCCGTTGGTGTTCCAGTGAGCATCCAGCCGGGGGTTATCCACTTGATAGAAGGCCATTTGTTCGCAGGTGATCATGAGGTGACCCAAAAGCAGTTTGTGGGCAGTCTTTTCTGAAAACCAGTCTGTACAGAGTCAAGAACTGAAGGAAAACCAGTTTCGCAACCAATCTTCCCAAAGCAGTCTGTAAACCGGTGTGTGGTCAGAAGTCCCTCTACCAGATGTCAGAGCTTAGTTCTCTGCTGGTGAGTGGTACGAAGGTGCTGTTCAGGTGCAGGTCTGGCTTCTTCCCAAGCGTACTGCTCTGACCCACCTGAAGGAACACACAGAGCCCCACATTCAGCACAAGTCTGGATCGAGTTACCAACAACAATCTACAGCTACAACCACAGAACAGGTGCTTACGTCTACAGTAAAAGTTACTGCTGCATGCCAGTGCTGCGCCATGGATGACACGTAACAACAATGCAAATGACAGCAAGTTCCGCACTAGCTGCAGCGCTTAAATAAACAGGGTGGATTATAAGCAGAGTAAAATCTATCTATATTCTGTTATCCAAACAGACCTCTTGTTCCCCAGTGAACTGCTCTGAACCCCTGGGGAGAAAAGAGGGTTTTTTAATTTCTATTCACTCGTGAACATGCAAACAAACAACCAAATGTAATGAAAGGATACACTTTGTCGATGTTGGAGAGCAGAAACAAACAATAAAAGAAAAACTACATTTGACTCCAGGCTTTTCTCCCACCTGTCCATTCAGCAGTGTCATGGGGATGTTGCAGTACACGTGGCGCCCCCCGGGGCCCAAAGTGGAGAACTGCACTGTGGAGAGGGGTGGGAGAGGAGGTGACATGGAGGGCTGTGGGGGAAGCTGGAACTCATAGCTGCGGCAGAAATGCCGCATTTGGGCTGCCGTAGCGTTGTGACCCCCTCCCAGAGGCAAGGTCATCTGGTTGTAGTCAGGGATTTCTGTTGCCAAAGCAACCTGCAGATTGAAAAAAAAAAAGAGAGAAACATTGTCATTTGTATTGTCTGTATTACAAGCACAGATCTTTTTATTTTCAGCTCCACACGGCTCACTGACACACAAATAGACCATCGATGAGCTGGTGAAGAAGAACCACTAACAGAAATTTCAAACTCTGATTGAGTCAATTCTGGATTTCATGTCCACATTATGGAGATCCCTCCCAAATGAATCAAGTCTCAGAGGGCCGGAGAGGAAGACAAATGAATTCATGTGTCAACTCAGGAAATATCTATATGTAATGAGACACGACCATGTTTCATTCTGACTGGATTTTTAGAGTTTTACATTTTCTGTTTTTAAGGAAAAACCAATCTAATTGCTGCGTTTGCCTGCATGTGGCCATGTGACATTCTTTTAGAGGATTTTTTTTGGGAATAAACACATTGAACAATCCGGAAAACTGACACAATCAAAATTCAATCCTTTATAGTTAAGAAAAAACCAAGAACAACTTAAAATGATCCCTTTTATAGATTTGGAAAACATGTTTGAGTTCAACAGCAATAACAAATACAACTAGATGATCTTAGATGGATTAACACATTTTCTTTTTCTCATTTAACTTGTATTTACTCAGATAATCTCTTGCAGGGGATTTAGTCTCCGGAGAGACAGCTTCATATTCTGGACTGACTCCTTCATTTCTCACCAGAACAAACAAAACTAAATAAAGTTGTGCTTCTAGTCCACAAATGAGCACTGTTTCACATTAGTGTTTCTATTTCTGAAGGAAGTTTCACTGGATGCTTCCAGAAAAGCTAACGAGGCCTTCTCTGACCTGATGATGTCCATGTCGATTCTCATTGGGAGGCGCTACTGAGGCAGATGTGGTTGTCATGGCAATAGTAGAGACAGTGGTCTGTAGGTCACCAAACAGGCCCTGTTCGCCCGAGTCCATCACCTGTAACAAAAAAAACCAATGTTGTTTCAGCTTTGATAGACTATAGTGGGATAGATGTCAAAGGAAGAGTTTCTACATCATTGATCACCTGTTGCTGAGTACCAGGATTACATGAGAAACCCTGTGGTGTTATTTGTTGATCACTTATACATGAATGAAATGGCCTATAGGGCTGTTCGCTGGCGCAGTGGTTAGCCCTTTTGAGTGGCGACCGGTTCAGGTACCTGCCTTTGCCCAAAAATAGCTGGGTTGGCTTAAGCAACACCATGACCACAATTGGAATTCAGCAAGATGGAAGATTAGGCCTTGATGGGATAAACTTGGATTATAATCATTTTATATGCCCGGAATAAACTGGTTAAAATTGGTTTAGCCAAGTTTGACGTTTCTTTCATTTTGTGCTTTCAGATAATCTCTTTTTGGGGACAGCTGTTTTATAAAAAATGTAAAATAATTAAATTGTTTTGTTTTGACTGCAGATTATCAGACATAACTCTCACACAATGAAAAAAGTCAAATACGGAGCTGACGTAAAAAAAAAGAAAACTGCTTTCTAAAATTAATATTTTGTGGCCTCAAATTACCATTTTATTACCATTTTGAGTGAACATATTTGCTTTTGTTGCCAGAAATTAATATTTTCAGTGCACAAATTAATAGTAGAAGATGATGAAAATGCAAAAATAGTAATTTTTCTAATTTTCAAATTAGTATTTTGACCAAAATTTTTCTTTTGTGGGCACAAATGAGCAGTAGAATTTGAAGACATTTATATTCTAACTTTTGGCCACAAAATGCTTATAAAATGATCATTTGTGGCCACAAACTACTAATTTGTGGGCGCAAATTTGTAGTAAGAATTGAAGACACTAAAATACAAATTTGTGTGCACAAAATGCTAAATTGCGTCCACACAATATCAATTTGTAAAACATTACTTTGTGGACTTACCGGTAAATTAGTAGTAGGAATTGAAGATGTTAAAATACTAATGTGTACACAAAAGATTAAGTTGTGCTTACAAAATTGCTAATTTGTGTGCATAAAATACTAATTTGTGGTAAATTCTTATTTTTCAGAGAGCGATTTTGTGTTTTTTTATGTTATGTCTAGGGCTTCGTAGTTAAATCTGTCATTTTTTAAAAACCTTTTCCAAACCTAATGTTCTTGTGACACTTTTTTCTGGCCACAGAAATTATCCACTGAAACCCTTTTTTGCTGCAACGTTTTGGTTTTTATCCACGTCTCTAATTGCAGACACATAAATGAAGTCACTCCCATTGTTGCTGTTGATTCATGCACCTTGTTTTTCCTTCTTGATGATTATTGTTAAGCGGCGAGCAGCAGGAGAGCATTTATTTGCTAATCAGGGCATACACCACCTGAGGTGCTAACAAACCGTAAACATGTACACAGTTTGCTCGCTCTGATTCTAATTATAATGCATAACCTATGTTTAGGAGACATTTTAAAGGCCATCTGTCTGCACTGAAGTATGCCCCCCAGGGAAAAGCTGCCAGAAACGGTTTCATTTGGCCTTAAAACCTTTATTATGCTCACTTATTGCTTGCCATACTGTATAATGATGCTTCATTATACAGTACAAAGCTCAGTAAATATACCAAAATAACGAAGCAAATTAATCAGCGGGTAAAATTGCGTTTCCTCTGCGGAAGGTTTAAAAGCACTTGAACGAACACTTTTATCTTTTCTCCCCTTTACTTTGAAAGTGGTTGTATGTGTGGAACGTTTCACCTGCAGCACGCAGAGGCTGTCAGGTTGAAAAACGAGGAAGCAATTATGATAAGGGAAAGGATGCCATCACAGAGAACACCAAAGGACTCCATATGAACTAAAGCAAATCACTAAAATGAATTAAAAAGTCTTTGTTACAACATGAAGTACTGTATGGAGTGGAACACTGTCTTAGAAGCTTACATTTTTTACACCACTGTATTTATTTGAACCACTTCTGAGTTTTAAAAATGTTTTCATGCGTTTTGGTTCATCTAACAAATAAACAGAACTTTAAACTGTGTGTAAAAACAAAATAAAAGCTTTTCCGTCTCAAAACGTAGAGTTAAAGCAAGAAACAGTTTGCATGTGGAGTTAAAGGGAATTCCTCACATAAAACAATTCATTTAATCATTTTCATTTAAGCTGCAGCAAAAACAAAATTTTACAATTATTATGGGATGGCAACAGGACGTCCAGCCTATCAGAACATCTTGTGGGAAAATGTGAAATATGACACTTTTCATAAAAGTTTTGTTTTAGCAATCTTCACAAAATTTTACTTAAGACTAAGTCTACAACCACAAGAAAAGTTTTGCTGACCTTTGACCTCAGGAGGAGGGTCCCTTCTTAAATAAAAAAAGAAGAAAAATCAATCACATTTTGTGCCTTCTACACATTAATAAACTCCTCCTGGGGATTTCAATGCATCACCTCCTAACTCATTGAGCATGTTTGGGAAGCTACTTTCATAGAAATGTTGTAATTACAAGTTGTAGGTTCTGAACGGTTTAGTTTTCCTGTTGCTCACATAATCTTTAACTGGAATATTGTGAAAATGTAATATACAAGTCCTTGGCTAAAGCTGAATGTGACATAAACATGTTATGAATGTGGATGTGGTTAACAAAAAGGTCTATCTCAAAATCTAAAAATGTACTTTAGCCAATTCTTCTAAAAGTTACAAGACCTGTTCATCCCCTCCAGGCAACCAAAAATAAAGTGGTTGCTATGGAGATAAAACCACAGTGACTCCTTTTCTATTGGTGTGACAAGGGCAGAAGGCAGATTTATCAGCTGCAGTTGCATTTTAACTTTCTGTCAAAGTTGTGGTGGAAGTATGGATGGAGACGTGTTTCTCCCAGACATTTCGGGCGCAGCATACCTGGCGCCTGGACAACGTCTCTCTCCGTTTTGCTGGCATCTCGTAGACCACCTGTTTCCAGAACTTGGAGGAAAGTTCGTTGCTTTTGGGGCCTTTCCACTTGACGATGGATAAAACCTGAACAGACAAGACAGAAGCAATACAAAGTCTTCTTTACATTCCTAACGGCTGTGGGTTGCACAAGGCTGTTCTAGGAATCTGAATACCTTGATGGTGTGTTTGAGTGCCTCCACTTCTTGGTAGTTGATGACATTCCTCAGATCTGCACACTCTATCATGATCACCTGGACCACAAACAAAACAACTGCTGGAAAGGGGCAACTCTGACACACACCATGATATTTTTAAATCCAAAACTCTAAAAAAAATCTGCAGAGATGTTGACTTAACTTGATTGCTTATACATGGCCTCACCTTTATCTCTCCTGTAACCAACATGGAATGAAGGCGTGTCTCTATCTGGAAGATGCTCCACCCCCTTTTGGCAACAAACTCTGGAGTCAAAACAATGATCAAACGTCTGCTCTGCTCCACGCTGCGCGCCAAGTCCTCGATGTAGGCTGATGGAGGATGGAGATTGAAAGTGACAATCACTCAGGTTGTTTCTCTAAACACAGTTCATCTGGGAGCGTCACGCCAGAAGCTCATTATATTCAGGCACAAGCAGAAAATAACCTGCTGGAGCTCATGGTAGCAGAAAAGAATGTGTGTGGCTGAAAAGACGACATAACTACTCCTTTTTTTTTAATTTGTGCTGGCAGGTTCTAAATATTCTTGCACAAGAATGTATTATTGTCAAACACTAAATCTACATGAACATGGAGTGATCTTCATCCCATTACAGCTTGAAACTTCCTTCCTCATCCTCCTTTGCCACATTTTGCCTCAGTAACAAGACTCAGTTTAACTAAGTTGTGTGTTTTGTTGCAGATGTTGTCTATAAATCACATGTATTTGTGTCTATTAAGTGAATGGATGGTGGGTTTTCAACAATCACTATTTGTGAGAAAGACGAACTAACACAGATCATCCATCCATCCTTAAAACCCACAGAATCTCTCTCAGGGTCACACGGTTGCTGAAGCCAACTCAGCTACTGTTGGGTATAGGTCTACACCCTGAACAGGTCGCTAGTCTGTTGCAGGGCCACACAATCACACTCACATCTGCACCTTGGAGCGATTTAGAGTAACCAATCAACCTGTAAATCATGTTTTTGGACTGTGGCCCGCCCAGTGAATTTTCTACGTAACAAATAACCCTCTTTTCTAACATCATGTTTTCCTCTGCTCCAGGTTCCCAACAATTCAAACACAAATACATTCAAAAACACAAATTTAACTTTCATTTTCTATGTGTCATCCATCATAAAAAAAAAACAAATGCTACAAGAACACATTAACACCACTTTCATTTGAGTGTGTCTTTAATGCTGGAAAGTCATGATGTGTTATAGCTGAAACACCTTCAGTGACGTTTCTATGCAGCAGGATTTTGAACCACAACTTGACTTTGATGACCTTCACAGTCACCTGGTTTCACTCTAGCACCTGTGGTTCAACTGCAGGATTGTACTGTACATGTTTAGCTAACAGATCCGCAGCTGTCATGTCTGCGCGGACAGACAAAAAATCGGAGAGGAATGACAGGTAAGTATGTGGGAGGGGAGTGTACACTTTTGGCTGACATGTGGCGATATAAATGTATTTTTTGCAGATATGCAGGGTTGTGACACAGAAAGGAGGAAGATGTGTGACAGTGAGTCCTACTTTGTGTTTGTGGTCACTAATTTGGTAAAGGACTCTCATTTCTGACAGGCAAACAGACTGAGACCTGCCTGGAAGTTTGTTTGAGGCAGAAATGGAGCTTTTATTAAACTTATAATGGGGATCAGTGCGGAGCTAATACCCCATCATTTCTGGTTTATGAGAACTGATGGTGTGCGGGAACTCTGAGACAGAAATGGGAATGCGATGAAGGGACCAGAAAGACGATGACGTATGAAAAGTGGCACATTGTGAGGTGGAGCTGCTGTCAGTTTTATAGATTTACGTCTCACCCCGAGAAACCACATCTTCTCTTAACAGCCTCGTTCCAATTATTCATTTGCAGTGTTCTCTGAGTCGTTTTTATTTTTTTTTCAGCATACAGCAATGAAATAGATCATTATTTCTCTTCATAAAAAAGAAAGAAAAAAAAGACGGGTGTTTTGTGGACAACACACTCCCTCCCTCAGTATGTTACCCCCACCATCCCGTCACTTGCTAACTAAATTAATGACACAGACTCTTCAACAACACACTGCAATTTCACGCTCAATTTGAGAGGCACAAATAGTACAGAACATCCCCAAATTCATTCGGCTTCTTTCTAGTCTGAGCTTCTTGTTGCTCCTTTTATCTTTCCCTTCTCAGCACACACACACACACACACACGTGCGTGCACACATACACACGTATGTGCACACACTTCCCTTGCTTCGTCTTGCCCTGCACATCTTCCTGCTCTCTATTTGTGAGGATTATGCTAATCAATTATTAAAATAACACAAACCAGTGACCCAGCTGCTGCCTCTGTCTGCTCCTGTTATTTGTTTCGCGCTCTCTTGTTCATTTTGTTTTGCTAAGTGGAGTGGATAATTGAATGGTGTGTTTAGGGTCGTGTTGTTGCGCTGCTCCTCCGGTGACTCTGGAAAGCAGTAAAGGCTCACCTCCATCGCCCTCTGAGATGGGGTTTTGGGGCCGTGTGCAGCTTGGGGAGGATTAGGTGTGTTCTGACGCACGGCGGACATTTTTTTTTGGAGAATACAGAGACGGAGCCTCACTTGAGGAGAACTGGGATTTCTTGCTCCCTTTTCGGAGCACTGGAGCGCGAGCTGGGAAGAACAGTTTTAGCTCAAGGCAGAGCCAGGCCATTCGCTCTGAACCATAGTAAAGTATTCACACATTTTTAAAAAATGCTACATAAAGCATATAATGCACAATATGTTCCCCCTTTACAGCCAGTCTCCTCTGTGGAGACCATATTTTTCTCTTTATTGGATATAGACGCTCAAATAGGCTTGATTTCTTAATTATACGGTGGGCCTGAAGTGCAAATCACAGCAACAAATCATAATTACAGCAACCACAATGTCAATTTAAAAAAAGCAAAACACAAGATAAAACTAACATTTTGAATTAAACTTTTAAAGAAAAGCAAAACTGCATTTTAAGTTTTGTATTTTGATTTTTTTTTGGTACCAAAAATCAAAATGAAAATCCTGAGTTATTGTCAATCAAAGTATAAACTTGGGGTCAACTGTTGGTCAACTTGCTGCTGTATTTCCTGTTGCCCAACAAGCCAAACACTGACTCGGTAAACGAGCTGCTGCTGGAAAGAGACGATGTTTTAGTAGCAGTTCAGAATGTGATTTGAGCTGTTATTTTTTTTATAATTTTACTATGCTTTAATAACAGATTTTATTTTTGATTGGTTTTATGGCTTTATTATTTGTTTTGTTTGTTTTATTGTGTGTGGTGAATGCAAATAGCTGGCTGCTTTTGAATTTCCTTTGGGATTAATAAAGCTTCTATATTTGTAAATTTAAGTTTTCAGTGTAAATAAAACTAAAATTTTAAATTCAGCAGTTTTCCCCAAACAACTACTTGTTATTGTTATTTTTAAAAGAGATGAAGCAGATTGATGTGTGTAGCTCTGTTTCAAACCACTGGTGAGAAAGTAACAAATATACTTCTTTTAATCTCTTTTTTCATATAAATTCATTCCATGGTCTAACTTAAAAAAAGCATTTTAATTCACTGCAGAGCTAAAACACCTATATTGCTGATTTTCTGCATCTGTTGTCATGTAAACACTTACAAAGTCACATGTTTTACGAAAAATGCAAACAAAACAGCGTAAAATAAATATATTTACATTTTTTTGTGTATTTAATAATATCTGATTCAGATCACTCAGTGAATTCAGGGCTGCAGCCACTGTAATGTCTTACTCTGCCCCCTGCTGGTGAGGCAGAAAGCAGTCCATCTGGTCTCTGCAGCCTGTTCTGCAGCTGATGCTGTTGCTATGGTGACTAAGTGAGTTCACTCAAGCTCCAAAGAACTCCAATGATCCAAAAGCAGCAAAAGCACAATCCCAGCTTTCTGCAAAGGAAGCAGCAGCTCTGGGGAAGGCCGTCATTCTGGATTTTATTTCAAATAATGTTAAAAGATCAACCAAAAACATATGTATTTAACATAGTGTGGCAGCCAACTTTGTCTGGTTATGACTTATTAGCTTCAGACAGGTGTGCATGTGTCAATCAAAATACACAAATGTCAATATTCTACAGTAAAACCCCCCAAAATTTAGGGGAAAAAAATGATATAATCTGAGAGTGCGTACCTTTGTGTGTATGTAATCCTGATATCATGTGGGGAATTAGTTTTTTGGGGGGGTGTAGGTGGTTGTAATCATGTTCAGGTTCAGAGGTGAGATCCTGACACAAGATATTAAAAATCGCTCAGGTTGTTAGTGTTAGTCTCTAAAATGATCCATGTGTGTATCGGATATTTTTGACATGATGTGTGTGTGTGTGTGTAGTAAACTTGATGTGCACCGGAGTGCTGACAAAGACAAATGTATGTGGCCATAAACGTGTTATGATGAGGGTCTGCATATATCTTTATTTACCCTGACAGACTGATGAATTCTGGGTGTTTGGGATTACAGTGACCTATAGAGAGGGAACACTCTTGATTGTGTGTGAGTGTGTGTGTTTGTGTGAGTGTGTGTGGGAGGAGCAGCCTGACAAATGTAATGGTACTTACTGCTGCTGGGTATCAAATCTCTGTCTGGTATGAACAGTTTGTATCCGTAATGTTTCTCCAGAACGTCCGGTAGGATCTCCAGGGCAAAGGTCTCCTCGTCGCTGCTCGACCTGTAGACAAAAACAAACAAACAGGATTTTTTCACAACCTAAATCACACTCCAAAGAGAGCAGGCAATCCCAAAATCCTTATTATAGTGATTTATTAGCCAGATTAGAGTTTAAATGTATGCTGTTTTTTTTTTTTAAGTTTGGCTAAAAACTGCAAAATCACAATTAAAGGACCACTAGAAATGCTTTAAAATAGATAGAAAAATTGTTGGAGAAGGACTTTAAAACATCTAAAACACCTAAGACAGGAAGGAAGCTGCAACGTCTGCAGGGAAAAAAGTGAAAGATGCATCCACACACAGATTGTCCAACCTCCGTTGAAGACGTTTGTAAAGTAAAAGCTTTTGCTTTTCTAGAATCCACAGAGCTCTGACCTGCCCAAAGAGTCCAGATCCACTTTGGTGTAGGACAGATAGGCGTCGTACTCTTTATTATCTGTGGAGAGTCAGATAAAGAGGGCACGCATGAACACAGGGAGCTTAAATGACTCAATTCAAGGGAGAGACACAGAGAAACATCAATTTTGGTTGTGTGGTTCTTCTTTCAAAAAGAGCTGAAACTGTAAAACCCTGCAGTGTCTGCATCCTGTGGCTGATCCTTCCTGTTGTTTTTTTTTGTTTTTTCTGAAAGAGTTCAGCTCACCGTCTTCTGTCTCATCGCTCCCAAAGTGTCTCCTGTAGCAGAGCATGATCTCCAGGTTGTAACACTTATAAAGAGCAGTCAGGACTCCCAGCAGCAGCAGGATAACCCCGAGCCCACCCGCCAACTCCAGTCGATACATATCTGTCAGAGACACGAGAGCAGGGAGAAACCGATGAGCTTCAGTTCAGGTTGATGCTGTGAGGAATGCCAGCAGATGGAGAGGAGAACACAAGGCTTCAGTTTGGGTGTTTTCTAAACAGATTCATTCACCTGAGTGAGTGCGAAAGAACCCTTCAGATAAGAATTTTTCAAATATTTAATTGGTGGAAAATAACAACAAACAAAAGCTCGAATTGACTTTTTAAAGGAAATGATTCTTGCAGAAGTTTCCTTTGTAATCTTCTGGTTTCCCATCAGCTTGAACTGAACAACCACCTCCCTACAATTACAGAAAACAGCACCTTTGGTTAATGCAGTTAGTTTAGCTGTTAGACCAATTGTTATTATAATTTTCCATCAAATCAAATCAACATTTCTTGATGTTACCAGTTGGAATTTCCTTTGTTGGTGGAACTTAGAGCATACGGAAACGATCATTACTGAAAATCTTTATAACATAAATACACTCTATGAGGTTTAAGCACTATGTACTCAGGCCTGCAAAAACAACCAAACAAACATATAAAAGGAAAAAAAAAAAATTGCTGCAAGCTTGAATTAGCTCTTTTAGGTCCCACTCTGATCTATTGCAAAAGTCATCCCAGTCGTCTTTTAATTCTAATTATGTTTTTAGTACCAAAAAAACACCTGTGCCGTTTTCTAGGACATAGTTTCTGCAGAGCAGCAGTAGTTTATCAGAAATTCACCTTAAATTGTTAGTGCAAAGGAACCCCGTCCCCCTTTCCACTCCCTCGGAGCAGGGAGTTTTGTGGCTCATCCAGTGTATTTTCTGCAAATACACAGTTTCAAACAACATTTCTTTTTTTCTGCTTCTGATTCACAACAATTTGAATAAAGAAATACTCAGAAGTGCAACCTTTAGCTTAATTTTCTGTATATATGTCCTACATATTGACGTATCGTTGTCCTTTTTAAGTCAGGGAAGTGTCAGTCTTTCAAATGCGATCATGAAGAAGGAATTTATAATTGCTGTTTGTGCCCGGTCGCTATTATACGACACTAAATCGAAATAGAGCTGTGAAAGAAAAAACCTGGAGCAAAATTCGGCAGATTCACCGCATGCTAAAGGTGCGTTCAAGAACCCGTATTCAGCGTGTTCTTTGACAGCACATCTCAAGCCCGGTTTGTACGTAGCACTAGATACAGTTCGTGATGACCATTCAGATGTTAGTGCCATGTGATTAAAAACAGCAAATGTCTACGCAACTACTTAACCGCTTAAGTGTGACCGACATTTGTTTAATGACAGAAAAAGTAGAATTCCTCTGAAATTAAACAGAAAATAGACTGTTGGTAAGAAAAGCTCTTGGTACAGTGATAATTACAGCTTTTACACATTTACAAGCCAACTGTATGCTTCCTGATGAAGATGTGTGCTCATCTTCCATTAAAGAGCAGGTCATTGTTACTTTCAGTAACTTTGTTTGAATGCGTCTCCGCCTCGCAGCTTGAAGGGATTCTCACTGTTTGCGTGTGTGTTTTTGTCTGTTCAGACGGGGCTCTCGACGCGAGGAACCATCTGTGCCATTTACAAAACTGCAGATTACACGTTGGCAAAACACACAAACTCAGCATCGCAAAGTGTGGCGCCTCGGAGAGACAGATGAAATCACGGCGGCGTGTCGGGCGCACACGTGCACGGAGCGTGTGTGGATGAATGATAGTCCCTTCAGAGGCAATATGAGTGTATGGGAGATTAATGGAAGATGGTTGGTGAATGACACCATGGGAAATATGATCCATTACTGTCTACCTCTCAGACACCTCCCCCCAACAAACACACACAGACCAGCACATCTCAGCCCCAACTTCATTCTCACATCTTACTGTATCCATTTTCTAAGTCAGACCAAAGAACAGGACCTTCAACCAAACAGGAGGCTGACCCTTTGCTATATTGGATGATCAATATGTAGTTGTGTAGATGCAATGTAAAAATAAAATTAGGCAGAGACAATAACAGCACCAAAAATGGTATAGTATTTTTTTTTTTACATTTTTATTTTGGAACACCTTAAAGCCACAAACAAGTTTAAGTTTAACAAGTTTAAGGTGAACTGAGAGCTGAAAGCTTTAGGTGAAAGGAACATGTCCTGAGCATTTATCTAAAGGTCGTGTCACACAGCCACTGCTTACATTTTGCTCATTTTCCATGTAGGAAATTTCTGTCTTTCGTAATGCATAAGTGCTTCTTGTGTTCCTCGTTCGTCGATGTGCACAGATGTCCATCCAGGGTTTAGGTTGGCGAGTCTTTACGTGAATTCAATTTTGAGCTGTTCAAAATGTTTGGTCGGTTGAGAATTACGGAGTTTGTGTAAATTATACGTAGAGTATACGTAATTATTGCGTAAATCGTATGCAATTGCATACTCAAATTTGTGGCTTTCCATGTATGTCCATGAATGTCTTAAAGACTTTTGAGGCATGTATCACCATTGTCTAATTTTTATATTGCCCGCACAGTGAACATATCACGTTTAAATTACATAATGGACGCATGGATCACAAAGGACTTGCATATAAACAGCGCAATAATCATACACGATTCCCAATTCACAACTTTACGTTAATTTATGTGTTCTTCCATGGTTTTAAGGTGGTTTGATTGTGATCCCACGTAAAGACCACAACTTTTCCCACTTTTTTTGGACCAATTTTCATCCATTCAATATGTGCAAAATTTTTCTGTGACACGGCTGTAAAGAAAAGAAAAAGATTGGTCATTAAAAAGGTAAAAGAGCGGCCGCAGTGTTTAAAAAAAACAAACCTAATCTTTCTCAGAAACATCTGAGATCCACAATGAAATAAACAGAAATAAAGATCAGCTAAAGGAAAAGAGAAAAAATGAATTCACAGAGATGGGGACTTGGACTTGAGGTGTACAATACAAGCTTTATGACGACTATTTGTTCTGAAGATAAAAACGTTAATGGTTTATTAAAAAAACACATTCAGCTACATTTTTTTTGGGGGCAAAAATTGTTCAAATACAATGTGCTGTGGTCTATTTTCACCAATCTAGTGAGCATTGATGAAGGCTGTTTTTTTCACAGAGATTTCTAGGAAATGTCTCAGTTTTGAAAATGTGGATTCAGACAGCACTAGAAACAAATACGATTTCAAAATCCATTCTGCATTGAGAACAGTCGGAAAAACAACTGATAAAATCTGTAACGGTGCGTAAAATAACTCCATTTTTAGGCTTAGATAAAATTCTCAAAGTGAGATTTTCCAGAGTTTCTGAAACACTGGAATGACTCTGAGCAGCAGCGTCTACATCTGGAACTGCGGTTCACATTTTTCCACAAACTGAACAGCTATTGAGCACAGCCAATCCTGTGGAGAATGATGCCATTTTCCTCAGAAATAATCCTTCACAAAGATCCGACGTTGCCTTTATTGACCATTCCAGAACACTGGAGGCTGAAGTTACCTCTAGTCACCAGTAGACGTCTCTCCAACTCTATGGCTTCCAGCCAAACTGATCCCCAACTGTGACTTCAGTTAAACCAGAGATGTGTGGTGGAGGGTTGGTGACAATTTTGAAGAGATTTAGCAAATGTTTATCTACAAAAACATTATTTGGAATGAGGCACATTAGTGTCACGCCTCCATCCTACCTCTGTCTGTCTCAGAAGAGTCACTTCTTAATATCACTGCGCAGAAGGATGTGAGCAGAATTTTGAAATGGGTTTTTAAGTTTGCCTTCTTGCTTTCAGGCACAAAAAGAGCAGGCGGTTGCAAAAAGTGCTTGTGTCTGCAAGTGAGGAGAGGAACATGATATATATATATATATAAAAAATAAAAATAAAAAAAATTCAGTTGGATTAGAAACTTTTCTCCCCGCCACTCTCCTCCTGTCTCAACGCAAACCAAACAGGAAACTGATACCTCCCCCCTCCCCTCCATCTTTTCTTATTTTAATTCCATTCAGCTGGTATCATTAGGAGCTCATTTTCTGTTTGCTGCCAAAGCAATATGTCAAAAAAAGCCTCTTTTATTGTGAAGTAAAAATAGCCTCATAGTTTGCTTTTCAATGTACTGCACCATCTGTCACGTCCTCGGCTCGGTGCTGCTGTAAAACTCCACCCATCTTAAAAGTTTTCATCCGAAAGAGTCTTTACTAACTTGTTCATTGTGCATTTCACCTTGAATGTGGATTTTAATTTACATTTCAGAGTACAGATTAGGTAGCTTAATTCACACCAGTCAGGAACAAAGTAAACCGTTTCATTACAATGAGTTCGGAAAGAACAGGAATGTTGGTATTCGAGTAACAAATTTGCTTTTAAATAAATTGAAAAATGAGGTTTTATGTTCAGTTTATTAAAAATAATGAACGTTACAGTAACATTTTTGATGTTTGTGGTGAAAACATTGGTGTCAGATGGAGGCTCTCAATGAAAAAGGCGGAGAAGTTTTCTAAAGCTTTCTTTTTTAACATTAATTCAGCTTTAACCCCCCAAAAATAGAACGACTGAAATTTGTGTTCCTGCGACCAGTGTCTTTGTCTTTGACCACTAAAAGTCTCCCCTGAGATCGGCTGAATTTGAGTCTACACGGTAAGAGTCCTTCCCCCTGTGCTGCAATTGCACAAAGGTCCAGGCAGAGAATTGCATTTTTTATTAAAGTGTCAATAAATTAGTCATTAAATGCATTTAAATATTGTTTTTATTCAAGCCACATTCTTAGTTTATGCTGTTGACCTAGTATGTTGAGTCAGTAAAATGTAAAAAAAAAATGAAATTATAAGATAAACATCAAACATTCATTCATCAAACATGAATGAATAAATTCTGGCATGTCCTCCTTTCCCAGAGGAAACTCAAAGCTCAACCATGACACCCCCCCATCCTAACACACAGTGTTTTTCTCTGTTGAATGGATGTCTTTAAAAATGTCCCGGCCTGTCTCCATGGCAATAAGAGCATTTGATGATACAACTAGGAAATTTATCAAAACCAAAAAGGACTTTAGTCTGTGAAAACTGGCTTTCTATCCTTTAGTGTGTGACTGTGTGAGTGTGTGTGTGTGTGTGTGTGTGTGTGTGTGTGTGTGGAAGGGGGTCTATTTGGGATGTTTTGTCACAATAAAACAATTTGAACTACTTGTAAAATTGGTAAAACATACAGGGATTAGTCTTAAAGAGCAAAAACCAAATATCTTCTGCTCTTTTCGGCTTCCTGCTTACTGAAGTCTCAACTGAGTTGTCGTCCTCTTTTTGAATTTTTAAGATTCACCATAATCAAATCTCAAATCAGTTTAACCAAATTAATGCTTTGCTGGAGGAGATTTTTGTGGCACGCAGAGATTTTGATGCTCGATAGTTTCTGGCCTCTAAAGGAGATCAATCAGTTAAAGTCCCACTAACTGTCACGCACCTAGGTGTGTGAAAGTTGCTTTTCGTATTTGACCCATCCCCTGGTGAAGCAGGGAGCCGCAGCACTCGGGAACCAGTTTGACTCTCGAATCCAACCCCTAAATGCTGGTAATTGACACTCAGTCAAGCAGGGAGACATTGGGTCCCATTTTAGTTTGACTCGGCCGTGGATTTGAACTCACAACCTTCCAGTCTCAGGGGAAAGACCACTGAGCTGGTGCCAATCAAGTCAACAAAATGCCAAAAGAAAAATGGTAGGAGGAAGTTTGAGAAGTGAGTGACTCACAAATCCAAACTTTTTTTTGTTTCACTGTTAACGTTTAATGACAATATTCAATTTTCTTAGGAATCAACGGCTCTTCTATTTAGTATAGTAGGAAAAAGTACATGTTTTTGACCAAGGAGGTAAAAAAATATTAACTTAGTGGATGAAATTTAGGATAATTATTTATCCTAATTATATAAAATGCATTCTACATAGTATTTTAATATTTAGTGTTAAACTACAATTGTTGATTTGTTTTAACTATCAGAACTGCAACATTACAGGTCAGACGACAGGCTAGTGATGTGATTCAGTCTCTTGTCTCTTTTTTTTTGGTGGTAATAAAAAAGTCTAAAAAAGAATATCTCAGTTTTCTGGAGTTTGGATTAGAACACAGAGACACTAACTGATCCACCGTATAGGGAACAGAACCTGCTCTTCCTCTTTGATTCCAATCTTCTTTTTGTTTTAATCAGAGGTGGAAACTGGGATTGGTAATCATGGAGCTTGAGCTCCGGCTTTAGGGTCGGAGCATCTTTATTTCAACTTTAGCTAAAATGTGACGATCTTGTCTGTTTCTTTCCTTCTGTTTTGAAAAAAAAATGTAGTCATCCAGACAGAGAAAATCAGTGTGGCCCTTCTGTCAGCTCACTTCTATCATAGAGACCTTCTACATAAGTCCAGAGGACGCTCATTCAGCCCTGAGATGCACTGAGATTTCACCCTGTTTGACCGACTGCATCTCTGGGTGGAGGCTGCAAATCTCCAATGATAAACACTCAAAGTTAGTTTATTCTGTTTATCAGGGAGGAAACTATTTGTTTTATCTGGTTTTTAAGGAGCCAGAATCAGAATTAGCTTTATAGGCCAAGTGCAGCGCATGTACAAGGAATTTAGCTTTAGTGTCTTGTGCTCTCGTGCAAACTAACAAGGTAAAAGTGTAAAAGGGTAAAGACAAAAAACGATAAAGTAAATAAGTAATATAAGGTAGATAAAGGAATAAATCAACACAACTAAATAAAAATGACTAAATAAAAATGCAACAGTAGTTCGGGTGTGACAGTTTCTTTGGTTTTGTTCTGTGTTCTTGAGGGGTCAGGAGTTCATTAGAGTGACGGCTCGGGGAAGGAAGCTGTCTTTGTGGCGAATGGTCTTGGTGCGAATTGTCCTAAAGCGCCGCCCTGACGGGAGGAGGCTGAAAAGCCAGGGTCCGGGATGAGAGGTGTCTTTTGCGATTCTGCCAGCCCAGCCTATACTGTTGAGACTGGGGCAAATCGACATTGAATATTTTTGTAGTGAATGAGTGTGCGGCCGCCGTCTTTACAAATGGCTGCAGTTTTGGATTATTCTAATATTGGGTAGCTAACCGGGTGGATAGCTTGGTTGGTAAGGTGAGAGGCTACCATGCAGGAATCCAGGCTTCGATTCCCGGAGGGGAATGAGCAATGGTACTGGGGGCAATTACCAATGGTGAACAATTAACATCACCCAGTGAGGGTCCTGGGGCAAGACCCTTAACGCCGCCCTTAACCCTTAACTCCGGAGCGCAGTTCAGCTGCAGCTCACCGCCCCCCCAGGGGATGGGTCAAATACGGAGAGAAAAATAAAGTATCAGAAAAAAAATAAAAAAATAATGTGGTAGCAAGCTTTTCTGAAGATACGTCCATACAAATATCCAAATATGGTGCTTGCATCACAAAATATATGATTTGTCTGAAATATCCACCTATCCATCCGCTACTGCAGGTGTGTTTTACCGGTTTTGCTTTGAAATCAGTCTTCTTTTCATGTCACCATTTTATTTGAAGGCACATGAATTAATACAGCAGGGGTCCCCAAATCCAGGTCTCCAGGGTCCTGATGGTTTTCCAGAAACCCTACCTTATCTGCTGCTGATTACCTTGGTCAGGTGTGTTTAGCCAATAAGGAGCTTTAATGGCAGGTTGATTGAAGAACATGTAGGACACCGGCTGGATTTGGGCGCCCCTACAGTATCTTGGCTCCATCCACTCCCATGACTTTTAAAGCAGGTATTGAAGGTGACTGAACAAGAAAAGTTAGTTAGTTGATGCGCAGTTTTAAGTGTTTTCTCTGGTTTGGTTCGGTTGTTCCTGTTTTTAATGTCAGTGTCTGAAGTCTGGGAATTCTTAAAGCAGGTTTGACTCAGCAGAATGAATGAAAAATTGTTTCCAATACTTAAAAACAATTATTGAAGTTTTGAATAACAGCTGAAAGAAATAATCAATGTCTTTCACTAACCTCTGAGAGCATCAGAGGACCCATCTCGACGTCTTTGCAGAGAGCCCATCTGCCCCTACTGTCTGTCATTTTCTCCACCCCGGTCTGTCTGCCTTCCCCTTGCCTCTCTTCAGCTCGTGGGGGCTGCAGGCAGCCCCCTTCTGCTCTGTCAGTTACGATAAGGCTGCATGTGCACTGTAGGTGTGTGTCCCTGTGCGAGTGCATGTGTGCAACAGAGATGCATCCACCCATTACCGTGGGTCACTGCAGAGTTAGAGCGCATCCTAATTTAATCGCACACACTCGGTGCATGAAATCAAGCTTTGGTAACGTCCACTAACTTAGAATTACTTGTGCTTTGTTTAGGCTGTCGTCTTGCGTTCTGGCAAGTTTTCTTCCTGTTCAAGAATCTTTATGCGTTCAGCTCAAATTTTTAACTTTTCTACTAAAAGTTGAAACTAACTTTGATGATGCAACAGCAGTTGTGAAGTTCTAGGGAACAGCTGCTGTCCGTAGAATTCATTTTCTCATAAATAGTTTTTAAAAACATTCATCAAGCTGCTGGCCTCTTCTTCTAGACTTGTGTGGTTCCTCCAGCTTTGAAGCAGAAAAAGAACACACTGCCCTGCGTTAGATTGCAGTTAACTCGGCTAACAAGTTGCAATCAAGGCGTTTTTGATTTTTTTTAGCCCTCAAAAACAAAATTCTCTTCAGTTAGCTTTCAAAGCCTTAAAGATCCACTTTGAGCAGCAAAGCAAATAGGAAACACTATAGATTTTTACTTTTTTTTCCAGTTTAAAGGACTTCACAAGTAAAAATATGGATAAACTTGGAATTGTATAAAGAAAGACAAGAAAAGTAAAAAATGACTTTACAATATATATATATAAAAACATATATATATATATATATATAAAAAAGCCCCACATACAACACTGTAAAACATGCAGTTTCTGAGTAAATGTAAGAAAAAAAAATGCTTGAAAAGAGTTTTATAATTACAAATAGGTCTGGAGTACGCCCTAAAATGCAATTTCCCCTCTGTCCCACCCCCCCAATGACCAATCATTTCAAATAAATTAGTTAAAATAAAATAAAAAGAAATGATTTACGTTTAATTGTTTGGTGGACACTTTCATCCAAAGCGATTTAATAATCTCTTCATATCCTCCTGACAAATTAGTCCTCTGTAGAGGACATATTTAAGCCTTAATATCCCCCAACTACTGGACACTGCAGAATTAACTCCTTTTAGTGTCTACAGAGGACATTTTGGTTTATCAAAAGGAAAGGCGTGTCGCTCTGGGAATTGTAGTTTTTGGCGTATTTAAAAAAACCTGGCTGGACAAATGATTTTTTTCACTGATAGTCAGGTGGATACGTAAAAAAACTGTAAAAAAAAAAAAAAGTACAATTAATAATATAATTATATTACATTTACATTTTAACTCTACGTTGTCTTGTCATTTATTGTATACGTTTGTTGTTTTTTTATGCCAAAGCAGCAAAAAGGGCTTTAAGTGTTTCACTTGTTGCTACTTTCATTTCTCCCCGTGCTTAGTTCTCTGGTTGTCTAATTTAGAATTTACGTCTTTTCTCTAACATATCTTTCTGATTTCCCTCTGCGTAAAAACTCAAACGTCATCATCCAACCACTCATGTCCCACATTGCTTACCTTTTCTGGCTTCTTGTTTCATTTTTTAACATTTTGCTTTGATTTCTGGAGATTGATTTTGTTTTTTAGAATCATTAATATTGTTATTTTTTAACGTTTTGGTTTCTAAAATTTTGTTTTAGATCTATAAACTGTACAACACTTGTTTTGCTTTCTTAATTGTCATTCTGATCTTTAATATGCTTTTGTCCTGAGTGGTTTGTTAGTGTGATTTGGACTTCAGGGCCACCGTAGTTTTCCATCTTGAAAACGTAACAGGACTCTGCAGAAAAGCAGCTGCACTGATGCTCGTTCTTTGGTTGCAGTCACTGCTCTCTTCGCGCGTTTATGCCTGCATGCATGCAGATGACCACCCCACTAAACAAGCACATTATGTTTAATTCCCCCCGTGAGAGATTGACTGTCAGTGTGTGTTTTTGTGCAGCCCGCCTCAGCACACTCACATGCATTATGCAGAAAGCGGTGGTGCCTCCTCTCCACGCTTGGGTTTGAATGCAAACGTGCACGCGCAAAGACGCGCTTTCCTCGAGGTAATTACACTGTTAAGAGCTAAATGATTCTCCTCCTGAGCGCCTCTGGGGGTGTGTGTCCTGACAGTGAGTGTGTCTGCATGTGTGAGAGTCCCAGGGGTGCTAGTTAAGTATAGTAAGATAGATTTGACACCCAAGGCGCTCAACAGAAGTCAGAGGAGAGAAACTAAAACCTGTTTCTAGTCCTCTGACTTCTGTTCCTTTTTTTCCTTCTCCTCGTTCTCCAACCCTTTCACACTCCCCCATTGCTGCTGCTATCTTCACCCCTGTCGTGGTTGTGTCACCTCCTCATTGTTTAGTGATTTCTTGCCTGCTGTTTTCTCATTCTTGTGTTATTGCATGGATTTTTCTCTGAAGTGACCTCTCCGGCAGCTTTCTTTGCCTCTAAAACTTGAGGAAGCGTACACCTCCAGCGCTGCTTTGCTATTCTCTTTCTCCTTCTGCGTCTGAAGGTTCCTGCCTCTTTCCTGGGGTCCCCGCCTCTGACCTGTTCTGTTTTATCAGCGGAATGGATAGAGACCATGATCCAACATGACTGCTGCAGATGTTTTTTTCTGAAAGAGCATCTAGAAAACGAGAGCACGCCCCTTTTTAAATCAAGCTCGCATGGGGTGGAATAGAACTAAAATTTTCATTTAGTCTTTTTCAGGAAACCAGAAGCAAAACAGTGGAGCAGCAAAAGATTATATATATATATATATATATATATATATATATATATATATATATATATATATATATATATATAGGCCACAGACCAGTTTAATGTCACACAATATTTTCATGGATCAGCCAAGGTCAAGGCTGAAGTGTCTGAGGTGTCTGATTTTTTCTGTTGCTTCTAATTTACCTTATCCGTAAAATACCTGCAGCTGCCTTAGGCTTTATTTGTTCACTAGATTTTGTGAAGGAATCATTCAAATATCATATAGATTTTCCCTCGACTCTTTACTCTTTACTCTTTACCATGCGAAGGGGGGTCTAAGGGCAGGGATGCCAGTACAGCTTAGTCCGTTTGTTAGTTCATTTTAGTATAGAATAGAAAATAGAAAATAGAAATAGAATAGAAATAGAAAAATAAACTAGCCTTTGAATATTAAATATTTTGATGTAATCAGCTTCCTTTTAACATTGCAACAAATCCATATTTGGAGTAAACACTCCTGGTTTTTGTCTAATAATTTGATTATTTGAAGTCAAATGCTCTTCTACTATTTCCTGGCCCTTTTTGGCAAGAAGATAAACTTTCTAAAAACGTTTGTTTTGATAACTTTGCAAGTTGAAAGTCTAAATTTAGCGGTCGGAGCAGCCACTTGAAGAGGATGAATTTTCGACATGTGACAGAGTAAATTGGAAGAAAATGTAGGTTGTGTGTGTGTTTTTTTTTTCTTTTTTCTGTGGCATGGTACCAACTGCCCCACTGACCGGTCTGTGGCACAAAGGGTCCAGTAGCTACCACCGCCTTAGCCTACATCATCTCTAACAGGATTCAGGGAAGTGCTGTATGTTTCTGAATATAATTCATTTTCTTTTACATAGTCTGACCAGAGGTGCGACTTACACTCAGGAGTGATTTATATGTCATTTTTTTAAAAACATAAATAGGTTCCTATAACTGTTATTTTCCCACTAACAACCAATCGGCCTTGAGCGGTCGTTTCCCACCAACAACCGCTAGAGAGCACTGTAGGTGTATCAATATTTGCTACTGACAGCAGAAGAACAAACATGGAGGAGAATCTGATCGTTCCCTTGACCTTATGATATTTTTCTCATTCATATTTTTATTTTTTCATTCCTCGGACTAATGTGGGACAGCAGGTCATCAAACTGGGTTACAGTTTTCAACTCAAGGCGAGTATTTAACATGATCAACATCCCAAATCTTCTCATAGCTTTGGATGCAGCAAAGGCCCTCGACCGTGCGGAGTGGAGGTTTTTACTTTACAACCTATGGGCCATTGGTTTCGGTGACAGTTTTAATCACATGGGTTAAGTTATTATGCTCCTCCCTGGTTGCCTCGGTAAGGACAAATAGCGTTCAATCAGCATATTTTCTTTACTGCTCCACTCGGCCTTCAGGGCTGTCCCCTAAGCCTCTAAGCTCTGCAAATTCACTGCTTTGATCAAAAATGTGGTCATAAACCGGATGCTCCTGCCACGTGTGGGAGGAGCCGTCAAAGGATTTTAGCCTCATTGCTACAATGAAGCATTGGCTGTACAGTATACTGTATCTGATAACCAGCCAATGCATGGAAGACATGGATGATACCTTTCTCTTTCCTCCCTTTCCTTCCTGACATGTGACTAAATCCTGTTATGTAAACCTTCTACTTTCCTTTACTTGCAGGTCTGTTTGCAGATTCTCTTATCAGGTCGTCTTCCCCCTATAGAACTCTGCTTCCACGGCTGTGTCTTTGCTGTTGTTGTTTTGTTTTAATTGTGCTTTCTGGCACTCACCTGTCACTCACAGACCTGAGTCTAAAGCTTCTCGCCTTTCCTACCGTCTGCACACATTCTGATTTCATCCAAAAATATTCATTGGCTTTAAAAGCAGCATCGATTCCTGGCCTGAAAGGGAATCTTTGTTGACAGAGTCGAAAAGATGGGATGTGTATCAGGTAATGCTGCTTTGCATCTGACAAACCAGTCAAAGAACATGCAGTGGGGTATGTTTTCTGGCAGCTTTGACAGATGGTTGGACTCATTTTTAATAATTATTGTCTTGTTTGTGCAGAGCAGCTGCACAAACTGATGGAGAAAAGTTTATCTCTTTGAGATATTAAGATATTGATTGATATATTATTCTTAAAGATTTTAAGTGTTTTCTTTTTTGTTGTCGATTAATTTCCTTTCAGATCTGGTTTTTATAAATGAACCCTAAAGGATCTTCAGATCCTAAACTACAAAACAAGAAAAAACAAAGGTGAAGCATCTCTTATGCTCTGCTCTTTTTAGGACTAGAAATAAAACCTTTAAGTCTAGCTGTAAAATAAAATTAATTTTACATGCTTAAACACTTAGTCATTTTATTCTTTTTATCTTGTGCTTTATATCAATCTGGGCCACTTTAGCTTTATTATAGTTTTAAAGTTTTAACATGAGACTTGTGTTTGTCTTCCAATGAGCTGAATGCGGCAAAGAGTTGATTTAGTCATTTCCATCTTTTGTAGTGGCTGTGGCCAGGAGCTTAAAGAAAAATATCTTCTGTTGAATTTTTCCCTTGTGTTTTGTTGGTTTGGATTTACATTTTGGTTTCTGGAAATTTGTTTTGATTTTTAAAACGTAATGTTTTTTTCTTATTTGTTTTGATTGTCTCCCTGTGAACTTTAATTTGTTTTTGCGTTGCGTGTATTGTTCATGTGGTTTGGACTTTGGGGCCACTGTAGTTCTAGTCGTGGAGCTGATTGGTCGTGGGGGCTGTCCATTCATGAGGCAGATGCTCTCCCTTGAATTGATCTCACCTTGAGGACTCTCCATTCTTAGCTTTTTATGCCTTTTTTGGGGCGAGGGATATGGGAATATATTGAGTTTTAGTGTACAGGATGGTTAAAGATGTAACTTTTCTTGGTTTTCTTTAGTTATAAAGCACTTTCTGTCACATTTGATTGTTTAACCCTTGTGCTATCTGCCTCATTCTTCAAAGCCTAATTTGTGATCTTCACTGGTGTCCATAGATTACATGAAACCCTCTTCACCTTTATCCACCTTTGTCATGGTAGGGAGAACACGTCAATGTAAGGGTGGGGTCATCTGGACCCCACAAGCTAGCACAAGGGATAAAAAGTGATGCATAAATAAAGTTTTGATTGATTTATCATAACTTTTGTAAAAACTGGAACAAAGCATCCAAATTGACCCGTCCTTGATTGGTCAGATTCAGATCAATAATATTCTGATCCTTTTATGATCACTGGCTAAAATATCTAATATGAAAGGTGGTTTCACGTAACCTTGGAAGTATTTTTTGCAAATTTGCACATGACTGATCTCCCAAAAATCCCTTCCTCCTTAACTAAAAGTACTCAAGTTTCTCAAATCACCCTGCAGTGTAAAAGTAGGAAAATGAAGAATTGCTCTAGTGAAGACACACAAAAACTTAACGAGGCAACTCAAACCTTGTCTTTTTCCATGGTATTGAACTCAAACAGCAGAAAAAAAGAAATAAATAAAAAGTGCTGGAAGAGAAGAGGGGGGAAAAAGGTCTACCTTTTTTCTGCAGTATAGCACTCCCGCTGCGCCTCCCTATGTGGTTCTCCACATAACAGGTGAAGTTGGCCAGATCTGCCTCCTCCACAGCATCAAACGTCAGGGACAGCTGCACCTCCTTCTCCCCTAAATGTTCCCTCAAGATCCTGCACAGACCAGCAGACACACACACACGGCAATCAGACATGACAAAAACACCTTCATTCATGCTCAAGGCGTTCGAGGAGGACCCCGACTCAAACACTCCCGGATCACTTCAGGGAGAGACGGAAACACAAACGTCTTCCAGACTCCTCGTTTCCAAATCAACAGGGAGGAGAGGAGGAGTAGAATATAGGGCAGATGAATAAAAGTGACACAGGGAGCAGGGAGGCATGTGTAGAAAATACAGGAGACAGATTGAAGAAGCTCCCGTCCGTATGGTGAGGTCGCATCCCTTTGAAAACCTGGGAGGAAGAGGAGGAAGGGTGTGAAGCAGTGTCTGCGTCACAACGTGCACCTTAAAAGGTCAGCTTCATTCAGGAGCACAGAACTCAGAGATTGGACTTTCCTGCTGAGTCGTCGGACCTCGATGTTTCAATGATGGGATTCATAAATAAGTCAAAAAGAATTTACCTCAACCTTATATTAGTATGGATCAAATACTCAACAATCACGCAGAAATAACACAAGTCGATAGAAAATGATGCTTTTTGAATGTTAAAAATAATTTATTTTAAATGTCACAACATACAAAATTAGAGGATTTGAGGTCAGAGAACAGAACTGCCAGTAAATTCAAGTCCAGACTTTATCTCAACTGCTGTATAGCTTTGAGTTCATTTATTTAAACCTGTTCATTTTGGATGTTTTTTTAGATAGATAGATAGATAGATAGATAGATAGATAGATAGATAGATAGATAGATAGATAGATAGATAGATAGATAGATAGATAGATAGATAGATAGATAGATAGATAGATAGATAGATAGATAGATAGATAGATAGATAGATAGATAGATAGATAGATAGATAGATAGATAGATAGATAGATAGATAGATTGATAGATTGATAGATAGATAGATAGATAGATAGATAGATAGATAGATAGATAGATAGATAGATAGATAGATAGATAGATGACTTTATTAATCCCACAATGGGGAAATTTCATTTATCTGTGGCAGCAAAAACGACATTCAGAAATAATGTATATAATATAACATCAAAAAAGGACATAAAAAATGACATTCATATTAAATAATTAAAAATATTACTAAAATTATTATGAAAAAATTATTATCAAAAATGAGAGTCTTATTAAATAAAGAAATAAATATTAATGAGGTTAATGAGGTGAATTAATTGAGGTTTTGAACTCATCCTACAGCAGAGTTTGACCAATCAGCTCCAAGAACTGCCTTCCTCCTTCCCTGAGTGACAGTTTAATCGAATCTTGACCGATGCAAACTGAGCTGGATGATCGCAGTCCTCTTTTTGGTAATGTTTTCTTTATTGCTGCAGCAAAAAAACAAAACCAGGCACGAGCAACAAAATTCACGATTGTCGTTAATATTATTGAGCAGAGAATGTTTTGTGTCTTTAGCATCAATAATCATGGATTATGAGTGTCAAGAGTCTGGCTGAAGAAACATAAAGCTTTGTATTGGTTGATGCTGTGACCATAGATCAGGGTCAATTCAGAAGTGAGGAACCATTCGGTCACTGTACACCGTCTTCAACTGACATATTGCAGAAAACAAGCACTGCAGGGTTTGAGACACCTCTGGTCGGTGCCAAAGGTTGATAACCTCCAGTCCAGATTTTATGAACCATCCCACCTAATCCCATACCATTCCATTCCATTCCATTCCACTTTACCCATCGGATCCCAGCTAATTAAATTCAAATTCCTGAAATCCATCCCAAACCATTCTATTTTATTTCATTTCAAACCACTCCATTGTTTTTCATCTATTCTACTCTACTCTACTCTACTCTATTCTATTTAATACCAACCCACTCCATCCCAATCCACGCCACACTAAACAGTCAAACAAGTAAAGCATGAAAATGTAACAACCCTTGAACACAGAACAGGTTTATGGTATTTGAAATTGGAATATGTTTAAGCTTTGTTTATCATTTGCAGTATTTTAAATGGTTTATGTGTGTTTTTCCTTGTTTTTATGACTGAATGTTCCTCTAAGGGTCATATAATGACCCGAGGTGTACCGCCAGCTTTAAACTGCTCCACTCTGTTTGAGCAAGAGCTCGCCCCTCTTCAGACAATGAGGACGGTAATTTGTACCTGCTGCAGGGAACGCCGCGCTGCTCTTATTTCCTGTCTTCCAACGCAGAGTTTAAATGAAGTAATAATTCAGACCAGAGCGAGAGGATCAAATGTTTGCACCAGGTCCCCATCAGCGTCAGGATGGATTCAAGGGTTCTCTTGGTGGTATTCATGGATCTTTTGGACAGACTTGTATCTCAGATTCACTCTCACCAGATGAATCTCCCTGCAGGTCCTTGAGGCGGCCCTTCAAGACGAATGAAAAGTAGAGGCCAGATGGAGGCCTTTAGTGGTCTAAGCTGTATGTGGAACAGGTTCTCTGAGAATCTGGGGACATCATTCTGTAGAGCCAATTCTGATCTTAAAACTACCTTTTACCTAAAAAAAAAAAAAAGAAAAAAAAAAAAAATATATATATATATATATATATAATTATATATATATATATAATTATATATAATTTAGCTTAATATCCTTTTAAACTTAATATCTTTTTGAATCTCTTTCATTTATATTTGGTACATTTTATCATTTTATGATACATTTATTTTTATCTGCACTGATTTAAGGGATTTCTGTTCTGAGATCATTATCTCTTGGAACTTGTCATGCAGTGAATTTTTTTTTAGTTTGTGCTTGTAGTGTGTCCACTCACCGTCTATGACACCAACTCACTTAAACCTTCATTTTAAAACTCATCTCAGCCTCTCGCCTCTTTATCACCTTCACTTTCAGCCCACACTTGCTCTCTATTCTCTCTTACTTGTCTCGTTTTCCTCCATTTCTCTGCAATCTAAGTCTTCTTGGGTTACTCTGAGATTACATCTTGAGCGCTTCATGGTTGGGATCTCCTTAAACCATGTGTATAATGCCTTAGTCACAACTGTCCTTACTGGTAGATCTGGGCTTTCTATGAGTGAGAAATGGGCAAACTGGCATGGGTGACTCAGGTTGGCCGCACGGAATATCAAGGTCGTAGATTGCTCGTTGAGCCTGTAGAGTGAAAATGTTCATGCACACTTTTATTGTAATGGATGCAACAGATCATAGTGATCAGCTAAGCACCACATAACAGAGAAGTAGGTGCGACACAGATGTCTCATATGGATTTTTCCATTTTTAATCCCCCTGATGTTAGCACACTGTGCAGGAAGCTAGTTAGTGCTGTTAACGTGATAACTAGGCACTCCTTGTGTGGAGCCTGACTATTGGAATGAGGACATCCTACAGGTGTCCCGCAAGCACTTATGTACCAACTGCACACCCAGTACATGCAGCACGTGTGTGCACCTTGTAACAGCTAGAGTGCTGCGTAAAGGGCAGCGTATGGCAGCATCACCCGTACATCATAAGCATTCCCTCTAACTCATTTCACTTAAACGCATTCCATATTAGCTTCAATGGAACATTAAGACCACACCTGTGCTCCCCTTAAGATGCGGCCACTCCTCTCTGAACAACTCAAAGCACCTGTACGCGTCAAAGCCCCGTGTAGGTGCATGTGAATAGGATAGCATGGGAACATGCATGTACCTTCTTTCTTTACCTTAATCCTCAAAGTAACATGAGCTGTTTCTCTGATGGGGTCATCAGAGAACCTCAACGTCTTCATCTCACCACAGTCTTCCACAGCTCTCCTTTCACACTTGCTGACACCCTTTGGTCACACCTGAGACCTTCCTCCACCTGCTCACACTATCTTCTTCACCTCTTCCCACACTCTCTGTTGGTCTGGACCAGGGGTCCCCAAATCCAGGCCTCGAGGGCCGGTGTCCTGCTGGTTTTCCAGAGACACTGCCTTGTTTGCTGCTGATTACCTGGATCAGGTGTGTTTAGCCAATAAGGAGCTTCAATGGCAGGATGGTTGGAAAACATGTAGGACACCGGCCCTCGAGGCCTGGATTTGGGGACCCTTGGTCTGGACTATTGACCTCAAGTGCCTAAAGAACATGGACGTACCTCAGAGGCTACTGTTTAAGGTAAAAGTCACACTGAAAACCAATAAAAGAGACTTTTCTAAATGACCTGCACACCTTATTACCGCTGTTCTTCTCAAACTTCCTCTGACTCCTTCAGCCAAACCATCAGGTCATAAAGAAGAGGAAGTTCATTTTACAGTAAAGGTCGTGACATCCTGTTTCATTGCTGTTAATTTACCATCTACTCATCTTCAAACCAAATGCAATGTGAAATGAAGACTGGGAAATCTACAACTAAATCACTGCCAAGGGGGCTTTTTTAGGGTCGTTTGGTGGAGCTTTAAGGTCGAACGATACTAAAATTGACAGGTTACAGCTTCATTTCACTCTTTCTTTTTCAGTCAAGCCTGTCCAATAATTTATACTTTTATGAAATCAAATTTAAATAAAGAACCAGCAGAGACAAAAAGAAAACCCTAATATAAGTTTTTTTTCAAAAACACATTTGAAAAAACTGCACTGGATTACTTTAAAATGGTGATTCTCAACTTTTTTTTCATCCAAGAACCCTCCTAACCAGCTCCAGCACACTCCAACACACAAACAGCTTAAAGAGCTTAGATGTCGTTCAGAGAAAAATAAATTATAAAAATGAAAAACAAATGTTTAAAAAGACTAGCTGCAAAGACAAAAATAGAAAGAGAAAATGAATTTGAAGGAAAGGGGACTTTCAGGTGGAAATTTGTATTGAATAACTGTGAAATAGGAAAAAATGATCTAAAAATGAGTTAGGAAAAACTATCTAAAAATAAATATCTTATAAAAAATGTGCTATCAAATATGCTGTGGGCTGCTGTTTTCTTTTCTTTACACTCTTCCATGTAAAGAAAAACTTGGAAACTTCCTTGTAATTGCCCATCTCAGATGACTTGGCTGGATGAAGCTGTTCCTCCACATCAGTACCCCTATAACATTTCCTTCAAGTGAACACATGAATAAAGCACTGGCTTAAGTGAAAATTCGGTAATTACAAATTCACCGCACACTGGCGAACCTTGAACTATGAAAGCTGAGTTGCAGAAATGGAAAGTAGCTGGATGGCAGTTGATGCTGCGGTCTGCCAACCGCTGGACAGAAACGCAGGATTCAGCTCCCTGTGTTGACTGGGCTTCATGCATATTTTCAGTCCAAAGCCCCTAAATTATTTAAATAAAGTATTTGCATTCTTCAAGTAAAGATGTATGATTTGAGATGAAGGGCCCTCTAAAAGCTGCCCTTCAAAATAAGGCTCAGGTTTGTGATGGTGACGAGATGGAGATGCCAATATTTCTGTCCAAAATTGGTAATTACAGGTATTCACACAATCAGGGAGGCATAATCAGGACAGAATCTTTTCCAAGCATAGATGGAAATTGTCCTCAGATCAGAGCTGCGGTCGGACTAGAAGAAGGATCCTATAGCAGACAGATTAACGCACATCGCAGCAGGACGCCGCCTGCTGCAGGACGATTGTTCAATCTTTGATTGGATCAAAGGTGGTCTGTGGACACAACAGGAGGATACGGCTCTCATCAGGTAAAGGTTAATTTAACACCAAAGGCAATGATTAGCTTCAACTTTGAACACTCCCACTGCTGGCCTCTTTATCTGGACGTTTTCCTGCCGGTGCACGCTTTCAAAGGCCGCTAAGTAGCTTAGCGGTCATGGATACCACCCTGAAGGCAGAAGTCTTCTGTTGAAGTTGTGGATGAGCTGTTCTATTGAAATGTCCAACAGCAAAGACGCTGAAGCTCCCCCAGCTTCAGAGCTTCAGCTGCTGACTGATCTCTGACCTCCCTGTGAAATGAGTTAGAGGGAAGATGCTCCTTCAGGGTAGAAATGATGCGAAATCTGTCTTATTTTATTATTATAGTTTCTGACAATTCCCCTTTAAATGCTATGAGGTGTTGAGCAGTTGATCATTAAAGGGGAAAAGGCAGAATCCTTGCAAGAAAAACTTCACATTCATGTCTTTTTGTACACACTGTGTTGCTGGGAGTTAGAGGAATGACTCAAAAACTGAAAGGCTGGAAATAGAAGCAGAAAAAGAATGCAACCTTGAAATAGCTGTTAATGCAAAAATGTCAAATTATTTTCCAGCAGCTTCTCCTGGAGGCGTGTTTTTTAGGTGTTTTCTGAAGGTGATGCACGAATCCAGAGAGATTTTTAGAAAGAAAACTGGTTAGTTGTGCACATTTTGCTGCTGTGTTTCAGCGTAACACAATTCTCAGTTGTAAATCTACAAGTCTTGAAGTGATTTCACATTTTTCTGTTAGTTTTAGATTTTGGGTTTTGTCTGTCTCTTGAAATTACTTCATGTTTGCCCATATTTACTATCTTACCTATCTTATCTTGAAAATGTCCTTTGAATTTAGACTCTCCTGATCTCCACTTCCTGTTTTTTTTTTCGTGAACACCTTACAGACAAAGGAAGAATCTTTACGGAGTGGTTTCTGAAAGGCTTCCCTGACAATCAGTAAATTTCAGGAGAAAGGAGAAGAAAATGAGCTTTTTTATTTTCTCCTTCAGCAGAATAAAAAATCCTGAAGCATCTTTTTGGACAGTAAGCACTTAAAGACATGAAGACCAACTTGCTTTCATGCATTCATTCTTTTCTTTAACCGTTTTATCTGTGTTTTATGGATGAACTTGGCAGCTATTGTAGATTGTGGTTGATTAGGCTCAACTAAACTGTCTGAACTATTTTAATTTAAAAAATTAGACTTTAAATTTCTTTATTAAACCTTCTTTCTAATGCTACAATATGTTTCGAGTTGTATTGAATACATGTTTGCATGTTTCTCAGCTTGTAGTTCCTTTTTCCTATATTTGTGATTCAGCTAAATTTATCATATTCATCTGCTGAGTAGTTTAAGAAAAACCTTAATTTCTAGGGTTTTGTTTTGGAATATTAAAATATAATTTTGTTTTATTGGTTATTGTTTGTTTCCAGTTGATGTCAAGGTGAAGCTACGGAATGAGAAATTAGGGAAATGTCACTGTATTTTGATGCTTTTCAGTGGGATTATGTAAAAATCTCCAAAGTGGGATTTCACGAGCCTTGGCAGAAGGTTAGAGGATGGTTGCAGCTGGAGTCCTTCACAGTCTGAAATGAACAGAACCTTGTAAAGATGCTCTTTAGAGTGAAATTTATGCCATATTCAATTTTTCTGTAAACTGGTAAAGCCTGACTGAACATTTCTGAGTAAACTTCTATGAGGTTGTTTATTTTTTTTGTGCCTCAAAGAGTGAATTCCATGAAAGTCAGGCAGATCCTGGGGGATCTCGAAATCTTTGGCACTTTTGACTCTTGATGGTTCGCAGAATTCATGCATTTATACAGAAACCAGAAGTTTACTTACACCACATAAAAACACACCTATGCTTTTTGTCTCACCGTCTGACATGAAATAAAAGTAAATTTTCCTGTTTAAGGTCAATTAACATTAACTAAATTATTTTATTTTGCTGAATGTCAAAATAATGAGACTAGGTTCTATTTTAAACAATTATTTATTTATTTATTTTCTACTTTTTACATTTTATTATTATTTTGTATTATTGCCTTTAAACTGCTGTACTTTGGTCAAACTTCTTGGATATTCTTCCACAAGCTTCTCACAGGATTTAGTAGGAAACACTCCTCCTGACAGAACTGGTGTAACTGAGCCAAGTTTGTAGGTCGCCTTGCATGTACACGCCTTTTCAGCTCTGACCATAAATATTCAATAGGATTTAGATCCGGGCTCTGTGATAGCCGCTCTATAACACAGACTTTATCATCCTTAGGCCACTTTGCAACCAGTTTGGCAGTATGCTTTGGGTCATTGTCCATTTGGAAGATCTATTTGCTATCAACCTTCAACCTTCTGGCTGATGTCTTCAGATGTTGCTTCAATATTTCCACATGCTGTTCTTTCCTCATGATGCCATCTGTTTTGTGAAGTGCACCAGTCTCTCCAGCACCAAAACGACTCCACAAATTGATGCTACCACTCCCATGTTTTACAGTTGAGATAGTGTTCCGCGGCCTGCAGGCTTCCTCCTTTTACCTCCAAACATAGCAATGGTCATTGTGGCCAAACAGTTCAATTTTAGTTTAGTCTTTTATCCTTCTGTGCATTGGTAAACTTGAATCTGGCTTTTCAGTGATTTTATTTTGGAGTAATGGCTTCTTCCTGGCAGAGTAGCCTTTCAGCCCGTGTCTGTACAGAATTTGTTTCACTGTTGATAATGACACATTCTTACCATCTTCAGCCAGCATCTTCACAACATCTTTTGCCTTCATCCTTGGATGTTCTGGACATATCGGACCAAAGTACGGTTATCTCTGGGACACAGAACCCGTCTCCTTCCTGAGCGGTACGATGGCTGGATGTTCCTAAGATATGTTTATACTTTTGTAAAATTCTCTGGACAGATGAACCTTCAAGCATCAGGAAATTGCATTCAAGGATGAACCAGACTTGTGCAAATCCACAATTGTCTTCCTCATATCTTGACTGATTTCTTTCGACTGTTCCATGATTTTTTACATGCAAGCGTGTTTCAAATGCACCCTAATATATGTCCACCAGTGTGTTTCTAGTTAAAATAAACATATCAGAAGCTTCCAAAAAGATGATATCATCATCTGGGGTTTCCCTAAATGTTTAAAGGTATATTGATGATAAAAGTAACAAGATATTGTCTTAAAAAGATGTAGTCTCATTAATCTGACATTTAACAAATAGAAATAGTTTTGTTAATTGTAATTGACCTAAACTTACTTTTATTTCATGTCTGATGGTGAGAAAAAAAAGCACATGTGTGTATTTATGTGGTATATGTAAACTTGGTTTCAATTCTAGATAACAGGTGAGAGGTAAAGCAAACTTTTTACATCATGTGATTGTTGTGGAAGATTGCAAAACCTGGAAACCAGAAAAATAAGATTCTGCAGCAGACCTTCATTTTAGAGTGTTCAGGCTCTGGAGTGCAGGGTTGGAGTGGTGCTATGGTTAGCATCTTTTGTTAGTTTGTGACATTTTTTCAGCTGGCAGTGGGTGGTGGCTGAAACTGGGCTCTGAAAAGCAGCACAATGCCAGAACCGGCTTCAGGCTCCGTCTGACAAACCCTCCGCACTGGAGGCTTCAGGTTACATTTGACAGAATCTGAAAAGTTTCTGTTTTTTTTGGCTGCGATGTACGATCCCTCCGGTACACAGACTTTACTGCTCAGCAGAAAAAATGTGTGGACATGAAAAATATGCTTCTTATTAGTTAGTAGAGATGGGTTACTTCAAGTCAAACCCTTTTCCTCCTAATAAATGCGATCCTGAGCATGAGTGACATTGTAAATGTTCAAGTGGTTACCATGGTGATGCAGCAGGTTGTTCTAATGATATTTGATGCCCCACAGACAGCTAAGCCTCTCCCCAAAGAGTTCAATGTAATTGGGCCCAACAGGGGAGAAGAGGAATTTAATTTAACTTTATTATTAGAATTAATAATTTCCAGGTAAATGGAGAAGAGCCCTGTCAGAGAACCCTCAACCAGTCATAAATCATAAGAGAGGAAATTAGATCCTGACAGTGTGAAGTGTAAAGCTGGAGTCAAGTCTTTTCAGAAATTAATTATGAATAAAAAGATCTAAACCAGAAGAAATGAAGCCGAGACAGTTCTGCAGAAGATCAGCGATCAAAGCGTGAGTCCACGTCGCTTAAGCCTGAAGCTACGGACACACCGGGCACGAGTTCAAGAACACGCTAAACGTGCATTTAGCTCATGGTGTTCACACTGGACAAGCAGGTAAGGACTTTTTTCTTTTCTTTCTTTTCTTTTGGCATTATTTACTAACCCATGTCTGCCACCTTCAGCTGGAATGGCTTGGTGAGAAATGTCAGCTGTCAATCTTTCTCCAGGGTTTTTCTTTCACAGCTTTAATCTGATATATATGAAAGACTTAGCGTCTTACATTTATAGCCAGGCACAGACTGCAACTATTAATTTGATCAATGATCAATGTGCAAAGAGTTGGTATGTCTGTGAATTAAGGAGGATGCATATGTCACTACCAGATCCAAGTCCCTGATTGGTCAAAAATGGACCAATCAGCAAGAGTTTAGAAGGAAGGTTCCAGAGGACGGCGAGAATATAGCTTAAGACATTCTTACAGGTGGAAACTGGCCATCCATACGGCAAACGTGTAGGTTGATTGAGAAAAAATTCTCATTTTACAACGACAAAGTTTGTTCAGGGCAGGCAGGTGGCCCACACAAAATATCAAGATTGTAGACCCCTGTGAGCCTGTAGAGCGAAAAGCTTCGTGCGCATTAGTTTTAGAGGCATATTACAGGCGACAGGTTGAAGCAAACGCCTATTAGGGTAAGTAAAGGTGAAGCAGGTGAGATGCAGTCATGTCGTACAAAATCTTGATCCAAATCCTGGGGACATTGCAAGGAGTCTGTTAGTGCTGTTACGTGATAAGTGCGCTCTCCTCGTGTGCAGCCTGATTTTATAAGGAAATTAGACAAAAAGTGTGTAGTTTATGGGCAGCATTCACGCACGGTCAGTAAAGGGCCAGTACTAACACCTTACTAAAGACTAGAGTGTTGCATAAGTGGCACCGTTTGACAGCATCAGCCGTAGGTCGTAAGTGGGTAACTTACATTAGCCTTACAAAAACATTATGATACACTCATCGCATACACGACAATGGTACAGTCCATTTTCATGACCTCCCTCAAGGTACGAGTCTCAAACTGAAAGACTCGCCTGCGCTCCCCTTAAGATCCAACCACTCCGCTCTATGACGCATCAACACAAAACCAACACAAAAACCAGCATTCCCCATACAGGTGCATAAAGCTTTAAAAGTCTCCTGCGGTTCCTGCTTCCCTCTGGAAAACAGATTTCACCTGTTGCTAATGCTCTTACCTAAATTCACTTTCTTTGATGTGTCCCGCGAGTTCCTCTACAAACTTCTCTCCTTTCATCCAGTAGATGATTGGCCTCCTGTTTTCTCCGCTGTAGCCGAAAAAGGCCCTGCAGTCCAAGCTGAGCGGCATACCTGAAACACACAACACAGCCCTGTTAGACACCAGCGTGAGGGAAACAACAACCTGGCATTCAAAACTGCCAACTGAAAGGTAAAAGTAAAACTAGAAAACACATCAAATGAATTCTTTTAATGGATGTCAAGTCAGAAGACTGTCCTGAATAAAAGCAAGACTAAACAGGAGTACCACAAAGTACCTGAATGGGGCCTCTAGCTTTCACTTAACATTTTAAGCACAGTCGAGATTAAGAACTTTAATACATTAGTAAATCAATAAAGAAGACACAACTGAACAAAATGTTCAAAATTTTAAATTTTATTTAATACAAACTTTTTTTAGGTGTTTGAACTGTGGCTCTCCTTTTTTTAAAATATTTTTTTTTTTACAATGTTTCCACTCTCAAGCCCGCACATGACAGCTGTATACTTTTGGTACTTTTCACACACAGGGGACTTCCTGTAAAGATAATAAAACTTTGTGCAGCATTATATCAAAAGGGACTCCTTTGTTGTAGAACACACAGGAACACTCACAGTCCTTCTTTTTGCTTTAAAAAGTACCAACAGGGTCATGGAGCTTCATTTTTTGACAATTTGCAAGTGTGATTCTTTTATATACAAAACAGACATTTTTGTTAGATCTTACAGTATTTTTTGTGGATCAAAGCTGCAAATGGCATCACAACAATTCTAGTGCAAATTATCAGACGAATTTAAACAATTCACAGCTTCAAGAAATTCCTCTTGGATCAAAGTGGTTGTAAAATTAGATTAGATTAGATTAGATTAGATTAGATTAGATTAGATCAGATAAACTTTATTCATCTCACAATGGGGAAAAAAAGAAAACGCATGAAGGTAGAGGGCTAATAATTTTGCGTACAAAGAAATCTAATGTATTCTACAGGCTGTAAACGCAAATAACTTAAGGATGCTGAACACAACACAGAAAGATTATGACAAAAGATGCAATTTTCATCTTGGAATTTCATCCCAGTCTGCTGATACAGAGTCACCGTAAAATCAAAGCAAGGATATTCAGTTGTAAAATTCTACAAGGAGTAAAAATCCAAATGTACAAAAATGAATTCTTACTCTGGCACCTTCTTGAGGATTAGGCTCAACAACAACATTGTATTGAAAGGCAGCAAAGAAAAGGCATTGCCTGTTTATAACAGAGTGTAAAAAAGGTTGTGATAGAGCAGATCTGCATCCCAGCTATTGTCAGCAGCAACATCATAGACGGCAACTTAAGGAGTCCACACGAGCTAATTAAAAGAAACCAGAAAGCTGGTTATTCAAGGAAGAGTCCGGAGCTGAATCTGCACCAGCATGTGTTGTTTATAGGAGCAAGATAAAAGAAAACCCAACACCTTCTGCACAGTGTACCGTTGAAGCCACACACAAATGTGGTGATCTTATGCTACTGATACTGACTTTCCATTGAAATCCATTTCAATAAATATTCAGAAATGAAGCTTTTATTTTCTTTATATATGTCCTCCATCAGAAAAATGCCACAAGAATGCGATGAAAACACAACAAATGCAATTTTCATCGGAGTGGGTCTTTAATGAGAAATTGAAAAGAAAAAACGCCTCAAACGTTTCCCATCAACAGGGATTTCAGCAGCACGCCAACAGTCTGACAAAAACACTGACACGCACACGCGGCCCATGCCACCCCTCCCACAGACCCCACACTGTCATTACAGCCATGAGTGTTGATGGAGAATTAACGAGCATTCTCCTAAACACCTCGTTAGTTAGCGAATTAGCAGATAATTATCACAGGACTGGTTTTATCGTAATCACAGCTCTATCAAAAGTCAACGAGCGACCCCGGAGAGCTCTTGAACTGAACATTCATGCAAACATGATGGTCTGAAACTTTTCTAAGTGACATCAGTTTAATTTGTGTGAGTGCAGCAGAGGATAGGAGCGTGTGGACCCAGCGCTTAAATAAACAGTCCTTTTGTTTGGGTATGCAAATGTGGAGCTGGCTTCAGGTTTGGTGTCACGGCTCACCTTATTTTGATTGATAGAGCTGGCACAGGGGAGACAGGCCTGTTCTGTGCCTGTCAGTCTAAAAAATTATCATTTTTAAACTAGTTAAAAAGAGAAAAAGTTGTGCGTGTTGGTGAGCTCGCATGTCAGGACACCGCTTCTGCCAAGAGGGGCGGCATCACACGCACACACTGACGCACACACCAATCAGAAATAGCTTTAGAAAAAAAACTAGAGCTAGAGTGAAACTACTTTAGCCTGATTGTGTGTTTGTGGGTGCGTGATTGTGAGGCCGGCAGTAATTGATTAGCACCTCGAGGGTGTGTTTGTGTTCTCAGCATGTTATGGTGATTAAAACCATCGAGTTTGCTGGTGTGGAAGGAGTGTGGGTAAAACTGCCAGACCCGAGACTTCATGAACGTTCATCGCATGTTGACCGTGTGGCTCCAGCAGCAGCTGTTTGTAGGAAACTGAAAAAGACGCTTCGTCACGTTTTTACTTTAAATGTCTTTAAAAGTTTTCTGCAGAGGGTTTCTCTTCTGCAGAATGGGATTTTATTTTTTTTTGTAGTGTAATATTTGAGCAACTTCTCTCTTTCACAAAGTCAATGATTGTCAAATCAAATTTGTTTAGATATGAGCAGCTTTTTGACCCTTTAGCATTGGAATTTTGGCTCCAGAGTTGATGTTTTTTGAATAACTGCAACTCATGAACTGTAATTAATGTCATTCTGGTGAATTTTGCAGCTGAGAAAAACAGCTTTGTGCTGATATGCAACACGCTAATGTTTATAAAGGGTTGCGTATCAGTGCAAAAGCGACTTTTCTCCATCACAGAATCAGCTGATTCCCTTTGACAGCGTAAATCAGTGGTGTCCAAACTTTTTGCAAAGATTTGTTTAGGTGAAAATGTGCAGAGGCCAAACAATCGGCCTGAATTGTTGAACTCTTTTAATGACATTAAATGCAAATAAACTATTTAATGAGAATTATTTTGCAATGTTGAACACAAAAAAAAAACAATGTCGAAAAGTTTAAGCAACAAATATCATTAATCAGATGAGCAGTTTTATTATATAACTGAAAACGTGGAAACTCATCTTGAGGCCGTGTCACACTGTTGCTGCGTACAATTTGCGCATTGTTCACGGATGACAACTGGTCATATGTGAATATATGTGGACAACAGTGAGAAAAGTTATTGTTCTTTACGGGAAATTTTCACAGATGAACCACGATAAAACCACAGAGTGAGTACACTAAACCATAGCTAAGAACAAAAAACCCAGGTTTCATTGAATTTCTTCACTTGGACGTTCACAGAAATCAGTCGTATTCCTCCGATCTAAACCACTTCTAAGTCAAAGCCGTGTCACCCTGTTGCTCCGTCCTCTGCTGCTCTTTCAGTCATTTTTTCAGTTTTTGGGGTTCCCTGCTTGCTCCTGTGGTTACTCAAAATACAGTCGATTATTTCTCACCAGAACTGTCTGGAATTGTCCTTCTGTGTGTTAGGACATATTCTTTTTCATCCGTTGTATATGTCCCCATGCAGTTCTCATTCCATTCTTGAGTTCTGACTGGAAAGTCCTTCTCATAGCATTTTTCCTGATTTGTGTTTAGTCATGTTTGATGTTTAACTGTAAACATCACTGCATCTACTGCTGGGACCAAGGATAAACAGAAGTTATTGAGCTGAAGCGTCTCTTTTCTCTGTAAATCCAGAGGTGCGTGTGGAGCAGTGCAAGCAGGAAGCTCAGTTTGCTCAAAAGATCAAATCAGGAGTATGTTTTAAAAAAAGTCATAATGAGCAGCAGCTGCAAACCTCAATTTCTACTGAAAGGCTTTTCTGTCAGACAGAGATGTGCTGAATGAAAGCAGTTATAGCAAAGGTAAGTGCAGGAATTGAACTAAAGCAGAAAGTAGAGGCCAAATAAAATATTTAAGGTAGGAATAAGGTGTAATACTGCAAAAGAAATGTATATGACATTTGTAAGAAAAATAGAATATAAATACTTCTCCATTTGTGGTAAAGCCCATGAGGCCTCCTGGGCCTCACGCATTCTATAAATGGAATTGATCCAGGCCCTGGTAAACAAAATCAGTTCTGGAAATTAGTGGCAATGCCCAACCCTAAATTTTACTCTTGAACTGGAAAAAGACATTTAATAAAAACAATTTTCACTTGAGAGAATCTCCCTCCTTGCTGCACTCGAAACAGAGCAGGGTACCACATTACAAATGTGCCACAAATGCCAGCCAATCACAAACATGGACATGAAGATTGATGCTGATTGGTCAGAAATTCTTCCAATCAGCTTGTAGACTGGATCAGGTTTGTGCGCTTGTAAGCATCTTTCTAATATCTTGTCTGTCACAAATGGCACACCCCCCCCATACAATTTTAATTCAATTCAATTTTAATTGAATTCTTCAATTTTGAGTCTAAAATGAAACATTTTTCACTTTCCAGATAGAAAAATAGAATACAAGGAAAACAAAAGATAACATTTTAGCAAGATTTAAATTAAAATGATTCAAACAAGTAGAACATAGCTTTTTGAGTTTTTCATTTGTTACGGTGAGTCAGATGATGTACATCCAAAAAACTGAAGCAGAAGCAATCAGCTCAATGTTTCTCTTTTTGCAATCATCTCCTGCTGCTACTGCTGCAAAAAAAATAAAAATCTCAGCCCTTTTGATAGCTATGGCTAAACTCAAGCAAGGCTTACATAAGCACATTGTCTAATTCTGGCAGCAGCATGCTTCAGTGACACTGACTTAACAAATGCACAGCACACATCCTTTCCACTTAAATCTTGCCTCGTGCAGCAGGGCTAAAAACATCCGGCGAGAACGGCACATAGTTGGACAAACTGGCATCCCTAATGAGTTCAGACAGTTCCTCTAAAGACAAAGTGATCCAGGGCTTTAATCTACAGGCACTGGTCACCAAATATCAGCCAAAAACAAATACCTTTGAGGACTGAGAGGAAATCACTCTTGGATCCTATAGGATTCTGTAACATTTGGTGTTCTGAACAGTAATGAAATGGATGTTGAAGGTATTTGTGCCCATTTATTGATGTTCAGAGCAGGTTTCATAGCTACAGTTGGTTTAATAATAAGGGTTAAAAGCAAATAGTTTTTATCCGAAACCTGTGTAACAGTGAGATGCAACAATGTTCTGGGTAAGTTTTTGATTTTTTATAATTTTCTAAAAAAGGGTTTGCAGTGTAAACCAACAAGGTAGCACTGGAACACAGCATTGCTATCGTGTGATACTCTCCTGTGATCTGTTTCCCTCCCATCATGCAGTGGGGTTTGCCATCCAGCTGAGCTTTGCTCTACGGTCCTGAGAATGTCCAGCTTCTGAATGATGTGGTTCCATTCCTGCCATCTAAATGTGTTGCTTCTGTACATCAGGGTGCTTTTCACCAAAGTTCATGTCAACTTCCAGACAAAGTGGTCTCACCACAAAGTTCACACTGTGCGTTTGAGCGACCACTTCCAATAAACACGTCTATATAAAAGCACATATGTGTGCCTCTAGGGCTTCCGTGTTCAAACCTCGGCTGTTCACGTCTCACCACATAAGTTATTAAGTCCGTTTTTAGGCTCCAAGTACAAAATGTTTGGCCATTGAACAAGTGTTGGAAGTTAAACCAGATTAAATTTTGTCCAATTGGAGACTGATTTAGCAGTGACGTATGGATGGTGTCCCTTTCACTTCATTTAGAGACCAATCATTTGAAACTTGATCATGGAAGAGAATAATTAATAATTGTGGAATGACATGACAACAAGTTTTTCATTTATCAGAATAGAGCTGTGAAAGTAAAAGCCTGGAGGCAGCTTGACGAGCTCTAGATGGCGTGCTTGTCAACAGTAAGAGAAGAAGCTCCTCCCTCCTCGTCCAGCGTGATCAGCATTTGCTGAAAGTGCGTTTAAGAATGCTTGGTTTGAACATGCGTCACATGCCTGGTGTGATAGTCGCTTGATGTGAGAGCACTGTGGAATCTGCTACAGCCACTTTCAGACGTAAATGCACCTTTAACATCCAAAAGTGTGCTTTAACTTACAGTGCCGCCTGTAGACATTTTTTTTTTAAATCACACTAAAGCTCCAATCAAACCACTGTGATGCATTTCAATAATGTACAAGATACCCTAGTGCTTTCAGTTGTATGAGAAAAAGAACCAATTAAAAATGTTTTTAGCAGTTTTTGCTTTAAGTCTAAATAGAAGACAAATTGGAACTGATCCTCGGCTGAAACTTTTATGAGATCCTCTTTAGGTCAGGCATCCTCTTGGTTCCTGCCCTGTAGGTGCTGCTGACAGACAGCTCACTTTGTGTGCATACCCATGCAGAAATTCCTGAAATAAGTCTGAACAATGAGACAGTCAACCACCGACTTTGATCAAAAGACGGAAACGCATCCTGAACCAAACACGCGGAACATTTCTGTAGCGATTCGGAACACAGCATACTTCACAAGTAAGAAAATCCTCGGAAAATGCAGACTCTCCATCTGCTTTTCATTCTGTGTTGCTGTCTTTTCTTTGTGCATGCGTACTGACTTCATCAAGTCCATCTGTTCTTTCAGGATCAACTGCATCGTAAGACCTTAAGGTGATGCAGGACTGTGAGTGTGTGCGTGGACCAGGTAGTGGGTGTGTGGGGGGGGTTGTCTTGGTAACAGCTGAGTTTTGGGTCTTAGGCTCCAAGGGAGCGCAGCTGCACATGGCTATACAGATGGTGCATCGCACATGAACACACGCACGGAGGCCAAATACTGAGACGCATGCATGGATGTTCACACTTTCAGGCCATGCGCACGCATACACACAGGCATGCACAGCCACGTGTAAATAAGGTGGCTGCTCAGCTGTAACCTGGAAGGCTGTTCACTCTTTCATCTGGTCTACTTACAGATAATTCCACTCAAAACTCCAGCCTTTGTGACATTTATGGTTTTAGTGAAGTTGGACACAAAAAGGAAATTTTTCATGTTATGGGGTCGTTGTCTTTACAGCTCTTCAATCCATTTTTCCCTGTAAAACTATTTTTGAAACTTTTTGAACAGCGCTTTGTTCACTCACCAAGTTTTTTTTTGGCTCTTCCCTAAATTTCAAAATATCTTAAAGTTAAATTCTAGGCAAAGCAAACAGAGCTGAGGTCCTGACTTTACCTGATTAACGACATCCACTTTTCTAAAGTTTTTTTTTCTTTTTGCTCAGGATGATCTGCTTAGACAACTTTTCTGTTGCACGTTTCACTCTCAGCTAAGCTTTAGTTATTCCACAGTTCACACGTTACTCTTGTGTCCAGATGGCCGACTCAGTCGCAGTGAGGTGCTGTGGTCCCACGGCTGCAAAACAAGCCAAAATCTTCCTCTTTCCACCAGTGTACATGACAGAGAAAATGAGTTATTTCTGCTGAAAATCCAGTGTTTGGTTTTCCTGAGCAAAGACCAGACAAGTCCACTTTGGTCTCATCTGTCGGAAGATTGCTCTGTATGACCTCGGGGCATTTTTTGGCAGCCACATCCACTCTTGGGAAGATTGGAAACCGTCTTAAATGCTCCCCACTTGTGCACAAAATCAATTTTTTCAGTGCAGAAGGCAGAACTGTTTTTATTTCCTTTTCTAAAGAGATTTCTAGTAACAATTACTGGCAAAGACCATTCCTGATGTCTCTTCCTCTTGAAGAGAATCCTGAAGTAAAATGTCCAGCTTTGTCGGAGGTCAGCACCTCTGCTAACGAACCATCGATCCAGAGCTGAGGATGAGAAACAGCAGGATGCAACTCTCATGCAGCGTTCACACTGAATGTCTGTCACGCGTCAAATTCACTGCTAAACGTTTGTTCATAAACTTGATGCTTCTGACTCGTGTGGGAGGAGCTAGTCTCATCACTACATGGATTGATTGTATTTCTGTATGTCTCATATACAGTCGATGCACAGAAGGCATGGATGATGTTGAGAGGTCAGGTTTATTTAATCACGTCTCCATATTTAATATAATGAGATCATTCAGACTCCCGGTACGATATGGTTCACCATCCAATGCAGGAGCCGCATCTGAATGACGGACGCTTCCATCTCTGTGGTCCAATTTGACGACTAGCTGTCCCGCATTAGTCAGAGGGGAAAAAGATTAAAAAATAAAATAAAGCACATTTTTCTGCTTGTCCCCAAAGAAACCATAACAATATAACGTTTATTTCAAGAGCTGCATCTGTTTCTCCCCTTCATGTTGGTCATGGACTCCTCCCACACGTCAGAGGCCAAAATTGAGTTTCTAATTAGTTGATGTGATGTGAATTCTTGGCTAAATTTAAGATATTTGAACTCTGGAAACATTGTGGCGTGGTGGAATGCCCAAAACACGCTGCTGTTAGAGTGCCGGGCCACGCCCGAGGCTCAAATCGTGCCGCATGACCTCTGATCGCGTCTGTGAAACTGGAGGCCCCTGACGGGCGAATCACGTTGGGAGTGAACGTAGCTTTACTCTCTGGGTGGTGGTACTCAGTCCTATCCATGTTTTATTTTGGTTATTTAGCTAAATAAATCATGTCTAACTCTTAATAAATAAGAAGGATGGCTACATAAAAGAAAAATGATGCTTAGAGGGGTGTCAAACTCGATTGAGGGGCAAAAATCCAAAACACGCTGAAAGTCGTGGACTAAAAAGGATAAACATGGCTGACCATAAATAAATACTTTCTTGTTTTGCTGTGATTAAACCTTAAATAACTTAAAATTTTCTCTTCATAAAAATATTTCCTGTAGAAATTATACAATTTAGAAATAAAGTAAACGTTAAAAGAAAAAAAAAGGTTGGCATTTCTTATACACTTGTGTCCTTTTATGTAAAAAATAAACTTAAATTTTAAATCAACTAAAAGATTTTGCTCTCAATAAAAATTACACAAATTAAAAATAGGAATGTGCTCTACAACAAAACCAAGAAATATGAATCAAATTTGTGCTTTTCAGCAGTAATAAATCAAATCCTGTTTTCTGGATGCCTGCGTCATTTTTTTGTTTGTGTTTGGTGCGAGGTCATGTGCTGTGGAGATTCTCAGGATGGACTGCAGGAGATCATGAGTATGAGTGAGACGACACCTGTCTGCTGTTTGATTAGTCTTCTTTATGAGGAGCTGGGGCATTTTCTGCAGGAATGGAGGGAATAAACTGGAATAAACACTAAAGTGCCGTACTTTTCATAGCGCCGTCTTAGATTATATTCTTTAGGTGCAGCCACAAAAGCAAGTTAGCCAGTAATGTGAGTGAACATTTATTCTGCCTCCAATCGGTTTTTAAAGGCTCTGTTTTCAGAATCAACTTTTTCTCTTCGGCATCGTGAGGAGCCAGTGTTCACCAGAGAAGCTGAGGCACTGCATTTTGGGATCTGTGGTGAATACATTTCACCAGGCCTTTAATAACAATTATATAAAATGATCTAGAGTGCCGGTCAAAATTACACGGACTAGACTTTGACATATGTGGCTAAGGGCAGTGGTCCCCAACCCCCAGGGCTACCGCTCTGTGCGCCACTTGCAACCGGGCCGTTTTGTTTATTTTCTGATACTGACGGAAGTTTTATTTTGGAAAACTTCTGGATTCTGTTCTCCACATCCGTCTGTTTTGAGGCATCATGTGACTTTAAGCAGCTGCTCGGATTGCTGAGTTACAAAGCAAAAAAGCTAAAAAAAAAAAAAAAAGTAAAAAAATAAAACGTATTTTATAATGGTGTTCTATGAAAAAAAAAGTAATGTCACTTTTATTTAATCTTTACAAATCAGAAACAACTTCTACAAATCAACAATTGTCCTACTGTTTTATTTATTTCTTTTTAAATACATTTCTTAAAGTATCATTTTAACAAGAAAACTAGGTTTTTCAGAATCCGGAAAATAAAAACTATTAAACGCCGTCGCCATGTTCAGACCGGTCCATGAAAATATTGTCTGACATTAAACTGCCTGAAGACGATTGGAGACCACTGGCTTAGGGGATATCAGCACTCCTACTGGCAGGAGGAAGTAACTGCAGGACAACTTAATTAAATTAATTTTAAGAATTCTGAACATGGCTGACCATCAATAAATATTTACTTGTTTTGGTGTAATTAACCAGTGATGCGTCCATTATTTAGACATACTAAAGTCTCCTGATTGATAAACATCACGTCACATTGGAGGTCATGTCAAGGTTTTTGAACAAACCACACGAGCAAAAGTTAACTTTTTACATTTACATAATGACGTTTGTTTAATTCAAAGAACAAATATGTTCTTTCTGCCTGATTGAAAACCCTATTTATGGTATTCGTGTAGAAATGAGAACTTGAGCAAGCACCTTGCAGATTCAATATAATCTGGCATTAGCCACACACTGAGGGATTCAATACTGTAAGATAAATATGAAATGCACTTTGGAAATGCAAGAAAATTTCCTGTTCAACAGGAAATGAGGGTGCCACAGAGCTGCAGAGATTTATATTTCATAAATCTGAATAAACACATTTTTTTCCCTTGCTTGTCATGTGACTTTATCAGTCCTCCTCATCTGCAGCCTGTTCTCACAGCACCAAAAGTGATTCCTGCAGAAATGAATAACTCTCCCAGGAAAGTAATAAAAGGAAACCCATCGTCCGCCTTTGTCTATATTTGTCCGTTTTCTGACAGCTCTAATTAACTGAGTCCTTTCAGCGTCTTTACCTGACATTTGATTGGCTGGGGGCTGGCCTCGTTAAGAACAGTTTTAAATTAACAGATGAAATTAGATAAGATATTACAGCAGATACGCTTGAGGAGGTTAATTAAATGACCAGTCATCCAGGGGGTGTTATTAAACCACTGGCTAATGCTACACCACAGTTCTGTGTGCTCCTAGTTTTCTAAAAGGACTGTCGGGGATCTGTTTACACGCACACAAATAACCAGATTGCATCAGTTTTAGCTCCTAAATGAAGCTTTGCCGTGGAAATACTTCTTTCTGATTGGTTTATCCAGAATAAGGTCATATTTAAAAGGATTCATCTGGACAATGCTCATTTAATTAGAGAAAAATCAGCATTTTGAAGGGATGCAGAGATGCTCACTGTGCTCTGATGGTTCTATGGCTTCCTGTGCTGATGGATTTTGTTGTGTGAAAGTGTTCAGAGTTTTATTAGTCCGATCTGCATTCATAAACTTTAAAACTTCAATCTGCACTCTCCTGGGAGATTCATACAGAAATGCACAGTGGCAACAAAATGCTTTTTGTCTGTTTTCATAAAGGTGGTCATGTTTTTGACTTGGATGAAAGTTGCTGAGGGAAGCAGTGTCCTGAGCTTTTCCTCCATTGCCAACTAAATGACAGTAAATGGGATTATAATCATGCATTATTTGCTGCATTACACATGGCTTTACCTCAGTGGGTCAAGCCATGGCCAGTGGGGGTTTATTTCCTTTACATGACTTTATTTTGTCTTTCAGCAAGACGCCAAACCCCATATTGCTCTGAATACTGAGTACATGAAATATCTGCTAAATGCTATGTCACGTTGTGTTAAAATGTTAGTTTTTCAATTAGGTACGAATGCAACACTTAAAAAAACCAAAATCAGAAAAAGCCTCTTTTGTGAGCAGAAGGTCGTTTGCACGTTCTAGTTACGGTGCTTCAACTGCACAGCTGACAACAACTGAGCAGTTCATCAAACGCTCACAAGGGGGCGTGTTATCCCATTTATACTGGAGATGTCTGTGGTGACAGGAAATAACAAATGCTCTTCGATGACTTTTTCTTTTCCTTTAAACTTTTTTCCCCATCAGTGGCTGCCACAGTGAATCAGAAAACTGTACGGCTGGATAGCTTCAATGTTGCTTGCCATTTTTGTTGCACCGGTAATGTTATTTTATTTTATTTTTTATTATTATTTTTATTTTATTTTATTTTATTTCATTTTTTAATTGTATTTTTTATTTTAATTTTAATTTTTTTTATTTTTATTTTTTAATTTATTTTTTAAATTTTTTTATTTTATTTTATTTATTTTTATTTTTTTATTTTTTTTATTGCACCGGTAATGTTACGTTGCGGTTGTGAGGGGTGATAGAAAGCAGGGGCAGGTTTACTCCACGCCGACAGTCCCGCCCACAACTCAGAGTCAAAGTTCTAATGAACTCCTGCTGCTCTGCAGAAACTATGACCTAGAAAAAACAACAGTTTTTTGTGTGTGTTTATTTAGGCAAAAAAATGGCATAATCATAATTAAAAGACCACTTGGAATGCTTTAAAAAAGTTGATCAAAAGATGATTACAATGGAACTTCAAAGAATTTAACTCAAAGTTACACGAGGTACATGAAAAAGCGTTAACAGCTGATTATAATCCCAGTTTCTGTTTTATTTCGGAACTTAAAACCCCCATGATTGTCTTTATGACTGTTGGCTTTAATTCTGCACCAAAATCTGGCCTTAAGTTTGTTTAAGAGGAACTGATGTCTGAAGAAATCAGTGGTAGATTCAAAAAAAGATAAAAAAAAAAAAAAAAAAAAGGTCTGTTCCAACTGTAAGAATGTTTGGGGGTTTCATGAAGCCAGAGGAGACGTCATTAAACCTGAAAGCCTCCAGTCCAGCCCAGGTAAATCACCAGGCACCACTCCTAATGAGGACAAAAAAGATGACTAAAAAAAAAAAGATAATGGGATTAAACAGATGGTTTCACCCTTTGGGGTTGTGGGATGGGAGCTGAATCAAGGAGAAGTTAAAAAAAGGAGAGGAAAAAGATGAGACGCACTATCTCACATGAGGTTAGGAGAGCTAATAGATTCAGTCCCAGTGGTGCTCGTCTGTGGGGGGGGCAGGGAGGTTCTTGACAGAACTGGGTGGCAGGTGATGACTGACTGACAGGTGTCCAGAACATCCAAAGAGACTCCTTCCCTTTTTATTTCCCAAAAAGGGAAGTAAATGGGAAATGGACTGTGGTCAGCGAGTTGTGAAGCATGTGAGGTTTAGCAGCTGTAGGTAGGAAGCTGAAGTGACTCTGCAGTTTTACCACTCAAAACCCTTTCAGGATGGAGGCAGCAATGCACAGACGAGACATTATGTTTGTTTTGTGAATATAGCTTCTCACAGATGAGAACACAAGTGTCGCTCATCCAGTGTAACCTCGGATGAACAACATCACTCGTACAAACAAACAGGAGGTTCGCATGTTTCAAATGCAGCTAAAACAAAGCTGTAGCCGCAAATTGAGCCCAAATCATCAACCTTCTAACGCTGCGCTCCACTGTCGGTTTTCTTTTTACTCATAACTGTGCTTCATGGCAAATCTTCTGTTTTTGGATATTTAAAGACCCACTCCAATGAAATGTGTGTTTTTAACATGTTCTTGTGGCATTTTTCTGATGCTGGAGGACATATACAGTATATTAAGAAAATTAAGCTTATAATTGCCTTTCTGAGTATTTCTTTAATCAAATTGCTGTGAATCAGGAGCAGAAGAAAAAATGCAGTTTGTAAAAAAGTGCATTTGTAACGTAGAAAATATGCTGAGTGGGCCACAAGCTTACTGCTCTGCTCCATTCCGATGCATCCACATGCAGATAAATAGATCTGTGTGCGTCGTTATTTTCTTCGTTTGAGCTGGAATCTGGATCTAAACTGTTCTGCTGGATAACTCTGATGTTGCTCGCCTTTTTTGTTTCACTGGTAATGTTAGGCTGTTGTCGTACGGGACTGTGAAGTGGAGGAGAGTGTTGTGACGTCAGCCAACAGTCCCACCCAAAAGGCAAAACTCCTGCTGATCTGCAGAGACTACGTCCCGGAAAACGACACAAGTTTTTGGATTTTGGCCAAAAACTCCATGGTTATATTCTTTTAAAACAGATCAAAAGATGAACAGAGACGGACTTTGAATGTGTTCAAAAACCTCCTGTAATCTTATTTGAACTCACTTTTTCCACCTCCGGGGTTTTCCCCGTCTTAGCCAGGGATGATGTCCACAGATCTGACCTCTCCAAGAGCAGACAGTAAAAGAGAAACAAGTCTGACAGCTGTTGGAACGCATCAAGTGAGGAAGTTATATAATAAGTACATAAAACGTGATCAAAAATGTTCTTTAAGACGCTCTCTGTCTGTCTGTCAGTTTCCTTTAATTTTGGTTATCTGTCTTTTTTTTTCTGGTGCAGGTTGGCTGTGGCACTTGGAGGGCTCCGCCCCTTCACCTGTCTGTACCAGGAGGGGTGCACAGCTGCCCACACTTTAGTTCATTTGTTTTGTTCTATTTCAACTCCTCTGTTGCTGTGCTTTGTGCTGCAGTGTGGTTTTGGCCTTCTCGTCTGGACTAAGGGTCTGTGTTGTTATGTTTTTTAAAGTTTTCTTCCCACTTGGCGTGGTGCCTTTTGTTAATTCAATTATTCTCCTCACTCCACTTCGTCCCTTCATTCCGGCATTAGGGTTATCACGTTTTATTCTAACATAAAGGCCCAAAACCGGCCTAAACCATGAGTGTCTATTTCTGATGCACCGTTGGCCTGTTTTAAATGGGGGGAAATGCAGACGGATGAACTGAAATCACCCTAGTGGTTAATTGGGGAACTGACCTGGATCGTTTTGATTTCTATCCACAAGTCAAAGGATTTGCTCTTCATTTTTTCTCATCTTTTTAGATTTTCTGTCCTGTTCATCTGTGCAGAAAGTAACCGTTAACATTTAGATTTTTTTTTTTTTTTTGTATTTTGGGAAGAGTTATTCTGGGTTAATGCAATTACCTTCCCATTTTTAAATTAGGCCTCCTGATGATGCACCTGGGTGTCCTGATTTTGCAGAGGAACAAACGCTGAATAAATAAAGAAGTAGTCGGCGATGGTTCCCAGCCTCATGCATGTTCACCCAAATGCACCACAGAGCAGAAAGAGTGGACCTAAAGGGTCAGCTGTAATGAAATCAATTATGAAAAATGGGATCATGGTGAAGGAATGTTGGAGGCAAAAGAAACCACTTCAGCAGGAACAGACACCGTTCTCCAATAAAAGGACTGAGGAGAGACTTTTTAAGTCGTATTGCTATAAGCATTTCAATAGAACAAGAGCAGAAAGGACAAAAAAGGTAAAAGAGTAAAAGTGCTTTTTAAAACATAAAAAAAGAATAAAAATCTTCCACATTTGAATGAAAACCATATCATGAATCATCAAGCGGAGGTAATAACAGTGCAATCAGCATTAACAGCACAGCTACACTCAACTCTGACAGTCAAGTGTCACTGCAATTCTCTGCTGCACTGACCTCAGACCAGCACTGCCATGTTCTCTTGCCGCTCTTTGGCAGTGCTTTGAGGTCAGCTCATCACAGGCGCACCGGCACATCGCTGACCTCCATCCAACTTTCACACATTTTCTCAAGGCACTCTGGCCGTGCTTTGTTAATGCAAAGTGCCAGCGCTGTCAAAGGGCCAAAGTGACAGAGTCATCCGAATCTTCTGCAGCAGCAGCAGCAGCAGCAGCAGCAGCAGCAGCAGCAGCAGCAGCAGCAGCAGCAGCAGCAGCAGCAGCAGCAGCGAGGGAACAGAGCGCCACTTCCTGCTTAAAGACCCACTGCTGACATTTTTTGGTCTATTCTAAAAGCATTCCCAGTCCTCTTTTAATTATGATTATGTGGAGGACCTCATCCACTGTCGAGGTTTTGAGAAAGAAGCTAAAGACACATCGATTTAATTCAGCTTTAAATTAGATCTCGTATGGGGGATCTAGAATTTGACTCTTATATTTTAATATTATATTGTATCACATATCTATATGTTTAATGCTTTTTGGTCAAGTTGTACTTTTTTACATCTTAACTTTTTCTAATTTTTATTCTAGGTGTTTTAGACGTTTTTATGCGCTGTTATGCATTAACATATCTTGATTTATATTTTTATATTTGTTTTTTGCTGTTTTTAGACTTTGCGAGTGTCTTCTCACCCTTGGCTGGGGTGTTTGTGTTCGGCCCCCCAGAGTTTTGGCCCTGCTTGCCCTCTGGCGTCTCTTGTTCCGGGTCCTCCGAACTGCCCGGCCCGGTGTGCCCACGTTGGACGCATTGGACCTGGGGGTTGGGGGGCTGTGGGGCAGGAGGTGCTGGGGATGAGTTGAGCTGGAAGCCAACAGGAGGACAGGGCGGACAACGCCATCTAGGTTCCCTTATCCTTAGCTTTTTATAATCATTTCTCTTTTACTTGTGTTTGTTTTTGTGTATTTTATTATGAGTGGCTTATTTGATTATGTTATTGCATGTGTGAGGATTGGTGTTTCTGCGTTTTTGTTTTTTCTTATGTCTAGCACCTTGAGCTGTTCTTTCTTCATGACAGGTGCTTTAGAAATAAAATTAATTTGAATTTAAATGTAATTAAACTGTCTTGAGTCAAAATCCATACAGCATACTTTCTTTTTCGCTAATACAATCTTTTTTCAAACATACTTTTTTTGTCTGCTCCTGATTCACAACATTTTAGTAAAGCAACACTCAGAAATATGAGTTATTTTTAAACAAATCTGAGAAATTTTCTTTCAGTTTTCCCTTTAGAAATCCATATTCAATACATTTTCAAATCACACACAAAAAATGGAACTCTTCAAATTCAACCAAAATGCTGCCTCCTGGAGAACATAACAAAAGATCATTTTGAAAACCAGACGACCAATTGTTAACCTCATTAGGTCTGTTGCCACTAACCCACTCACACAAGGTTCAACACCAAAAAACATTTTGGTGTTGAACCTTCAGAAAGCTTCTAGTTCTCATAGCAGCAGCAGCAGCAGCACCAGCACCAGCAGTTTTACCTTCTCTCAGATCCACAGAGAACAAGCTCAGGTGAACTAGCACAGAAGGTTACTTTCTAAAAACCCAATTTCAGCTCTGCAGGACCCTTATCTAAGAGTGAGATGGAAGGGGGGGCTTAAAGATGATGAAGAGGGAGTGCTGAAACAGCAGGGGAATAATTAGACAGTGATGAAGACACAGAGATGACAGCAGACAGGGCATTAAGTGTCTTTTCTCTCTGCACACAACATCAGCTTCTGAAGTCATCAATGAAAAGAAAACTCAGTGAGTCCTTGAATTACAATGATCGTTTTTCCAGACAAAACTCCAAACTGTTGGGCGCGACTGAATAACATTGAAGACATTTTCAGCTGAAGCCAGCTGATTGCAGCTGAAACTGTCACTGAAATTCAGAGAGAAACACATCAAGCGCTGGAGACTCCAAGTAATGCTGCAAGGTACGATTAAACGATTCACATCCAGTCATGCTCAGAGGCATGGAGGAGAGCAGCTTCTTTCCTTTTTCTGGCTGCCATACTTAGGAGGAACTGCATCAAAAAGCATCAGTTTTGAGTAAAACTTAAAACCTAACTTTCTTCTCATGTCAAAACTAAGATATCTGACAATAATTTTAAAAAGTGTTAATATTTTAGATTTTTTTTTTGCAGTTTTTTGGTCCAGAGAATTTATTTTGATCAAATTAAAAAAAGAGAGAAAGGTTTTACCAGACAAATTAAAAATATGTTTTTGATCGCATTGAAATACCATTGACACTAGCTGATAAACTGGACTCACAGGAAATTCATCTCAAAGTCAACACAAAAGCATTTGAAATGAAACAGCTTATCAGGAAACATCAGAAAAAGACTGAATATTTTTATTCAAATTGTTCATGACAGCTTAGGTTAGGTTTGATAAACTGTAAGTTGTAACAGATTTATAAGGTTTGCCAATACCTAAATATAATGGAAAGCTGCATTATTAAAAGAACAAACAAACTAAGCTCTGCAGTCATTTCACTGTCAAGCACGAGGGTGGAGGGGTCATCATTTGGAGATGTTTATTTATTTATTGCTAGAAATGGTTTGGAAACCCTACATTCATCAATCTGACCATGAAAACAGACGAGTCATGATGTTCTAGTCCAGAGTAAGACCATCTTACTGCTACAGCTTCATGCTGGAAACAGTTTCCACCAAACCATCAGAAAAGCTAAAGGAGCGAAATGTGACTGTTAAACTTTCAATCTTCGTCTTTGTCCTTCAGTTGCTCTCCTTAACCCTTGTGCTATCCTGTGACCCCACCCTTGCACTGATGTGTTCTCCCTACCATAACGAAGGTGGAGAGGATTTCATGTAATCCATGGACACCAGTGAAGATCACAAATCATTGAAGAAAAAAGGTTCAGCGCTCTGTCTAGTGGGTCTAGATGACCCAACTCCCAATGTTAAAGTGCCTAGGATAGCACAAGGGTTACACGTAACCATGGCGAATCATCTGCCACCATTTAATCCTCTCCTTTGCAACATCTTCCCTGACTACATCCATGAAGCTGCTCTTTAGTCTTCCTCTAACCATGAATGTCCCTATGAAGAACTGAAATGCTGTGACATCTTGACCTGAGGGAGAAACCCCATGAGAAGAAACATCATTATGTAAGAGATAATTCCCAACGATGTGTCCGTTATCAGAAATTAATAGATCTGACTCAAACGGACACATCAAAGGGCATTATCCCGCATATACCATGGTCACTTGTGAAAGAAATGTGCATTCAATCAATTTTTTGTCCTTTTGGGTTTAAATCGCTTTTTCACAAAAAGCGGATTACCGGTACTTTATTCGTGGTGTGACGCTTTGTCATAGTAACGGCCTTGAAGGCTGCAGCAAAGGAATGTGATATATATGCTGATCGTTATGAAAATAAAAAAGCATCAGTTCAGAGTGAAAGTTCACTTCTAAGCACTTGTTTTTGTCCATATGATGAAGCAAAAGTTTGTTAGTTAGTCTAAAGTCTAAATAATTCAATTCCTCCTCATGTCTTGTTTCCTCCTTCTTGGATTCTTTTCTTTCTTTCTCTTATGCTGCATCCCAGTCTTTAAAATGATCAAATTAACCAAACAGGTTGAAGTAAACTATAAAATCACTCATCTTTTCTACTGCCCCGTTGTGGAGATAAACATTTCACAGCTTATTTTTTGTTATTTTTGTTGTTTTAATGTTAATAGTTGGAATACCAACTGGCAGTTAGGCCAGCGCAGTTGTACCTGTCACTGACCAAACTGTCCAAGAGACCATCACCCGTCTGAGCTCGTCTACATGCTGCCTTGATGTGTTACCCACTAGATTTCTAAAGTCTGTCCTGAACAGTGTGTTGCCACCAGTTACTCAAATAGTTAACATGTCTCTTCAATCTGGAATATTTCCAGAGGCCTTAAAAACTGCAGTCATTAAACCCCTCCTGAAGAAGAGCGGTCTTGATCCCCACTGTACTGAATAATTACAGACCTATCTCTAATCTGCCATTTTTAGGAAAAGTCCTTGAAAAAGTTGTCTACCAACAGCTCATTGACTTTCTCTTATTAAACAATTAATTTGATGTTTGCCAGTCAGGTTTTAGACCCCATCATAGCACAGAAACTGCTCTTATCAAGGTGACCAATGACATCCGCCTGAACACTGATGATGGCAAAGTCTCTGTCTTAATCCTGCTAGACCTGAGCGCTGCCTTTGATACTGTTGATCATGGGATCCTTTTGCACAGACTCTAAGACTGGGTTGGCATCTCTGGATCTGCCCTAAGTTGGTTCAAGTCTTATCTAGAAGACAGGAAATACTTTGTTGAAATTGGGAGTTGTGTCTCAGACTACATGGCCTTGACTTGTGGTGTAAAACTGACTTTGTGTAACACGGCTGGATGAAGGTTGAATGAATGCGGGTGACTTTAAAATGAAAACACATAAAAGCTGCAGCACAGATGGCTGCATTTGAATCCACAAACATGACTCAACTAGTTCCATAGAAAAAGTACCACCCCCCCCCCCTTGCTCTCACTCCATCAGTCATTTGTTCCTCACGAGGCTTACAAACAAAAGCCGATTACCATATTTATGAGTGCCCCAGATGACAAATGAAAGCAGGAACAAAGGAAAGAACAAAATCCATTCTTTATTGTACTTTTGTCATATTGATTATCCTTTCACCTGCAATTATTTTCTCACTCTCTTTGATGCTCCTTCGCCTCCCGCACAACTTTGACTTCTCTAATCTGTTGTCTGTCAAAGAAAATCTAAATGAAGAAACCTAACGAAGTGCGCTTTCCTCTTAATATGAAACCTTGTGACATTGATGGAGATGATGAACGTCAGGTGGCCTTTTGTGTACTTTCATGTGCAGAGAGTTATTCAAAAATGTGCGCAATATTTGTTCACAGAGATTAAAAAGTTTGGTAACACATGGTGGTGGGTACAAATGTACTGAAATAATGAGTTTACTTTTAAAGTCAGTTTGTCAATTCTTTTTCAGTCATTTACAGTGGGTCTACCAAGCTGTATTCTGTGGGCAAACTTTAGATAAAAAAATCTGGACAGATAAGGATTTGTAGTCCAAAAACAATGGTTTGCACTGCGGTCACATATTCCAAAATTCCACCGTGCGCTGACCTAAATGCCAGTTTTTCAGTGAAATCGGCAGGTGGCGGCATTTGTAATCAGGACGTGGCAATCGCATTTTTATACGGCGCCCTGTGGCCGAGGAGGTTTTGAGAAAAAGTGACCAGACGGTTTCTTCGTGGCCGCCCAGGCACATTCGGCTTTTACGTGTTGGCAGTCTGGTGGCAGGAAGGCATCGTGCCGCCCCACTGCCATTATTCAATTGTTAGAAATCGTACAGTACCAGCTCAGGCACTCGACCAGGGCTGTTGACATGGCCCGTGGATGACCAGAGGTCAACCTGGCCATCCTGGCCACCATAGGTCCTGCATAGGAATGACAACATTGATGCGGCATTGATAGCATCCATTGACAGTATATTATAAATAGAATAATCGCGTGTGACATCACCCATAGAAAATGCCTTGCTTCTGGTTCCAACCAATATAAGTAAATCCAGTCACCATTTCCATCGGCATGTTGGAACTAGATATCTTTAGTAAGCCATGATTGGTCCGTCAACATTTCTATGGCAACCATCCTCTCCTATCAGAACTGAACAAGTTAGAAGGCCACACCCTTTCCATTGAAAGAGGGCTCGGAAGAATCTGTCAATCAAACGCTTGGAATGTTAGACACAAGGCCACCTACGTTTTTTGAGGCATCTGATTGGCCAGTTTATAACATGAATAACTTGCACTACAGGGAAAATATCCTGAAAAAAATTGGAATGATCAAGAACATGTTAATAAGAGGTATAAGAATGGGCATTCTGACAAATAGAATGACTGAGTAAAAACTGTTTATTTCTCAGCAGAAGTCTATGGGTATTTGGCTTTTTAGGATCAGGGGGTACTTCCTATTTGGAATGCGAGGGGGGAGGGGTTGCTCAGTCCAGTTGTCATTTACTGTCAATACCAGGACCACAGCAACTCTTAGACCTGCGTCTTGACAACTTGCGGTTGTTGCTGGGAAGAATGTGAAGTAGATAGAACATTGTTTGCTGCACTGTGAGCAACACCCATAAGGAGGGCAATGGTATGGCCCGCTTTTTTATATTACCCTGTGTTACCAGGCGGCTGGCGGCACTTAATATGGACAGCTGCTGTTCATACATTTACACATCATCCAATTAGAGCTGCTGCTGGCCGGCAATCTGGCTGCCACCGCCCTGATTTGCCTGATTTCGCAATGGCGTCATCCCCGCCTGACTGTCGGCCGCCTGACTGCCGCCATCTTCTTCATGACCACGGCAACAATTGAAAAAAAAAAATTGGGTGGGAGCATAAAATCTTGAAGATTCTGCCAATGCCCCCCATCGCGCGGTGGCAGTTGTGTCTGTGACCATAGCATTAGGCATAATACTCCAAATGTAGATTTATTAAATTAACTAAATTATTTACAGTATAACAGAAGAAAAAAAGATTTTATATTAACCCTGAAATAATTATTCATTTTCACTGAATTGAAACACTTTTAAAACAATCACATTACATGTCAAACTTGTCTTCTTTAATACAAACTAAACAAAATGGCACATTCAGGATATTTAAGGGAGATTTCACATTTTTAAAACTTTATTTTTTGAGCAGCTACGACAGGATCAAAAATGCAGTGGCGTACGCTTTGAAGGAACTGCACCTTCTATTACTGTGCACTATCTTTTAGCCATAAGGTATTTTTTCCTTGTTTTTGTGTCTTTTTTCAAACCCTGCTATTTGTTTTTCTCATAAATGCCACTTTATTCTAGCTGCTCCTTTTTAAACGTCTCTTTGTCATAAGTAGACAGAAAATAATGTGTGGTTTTCTTGCAGATAATGTCACATTTCAGTGCTCCTCCACTCAAGTGTTCTGCTGTGAGTTTCTGGATTTACTGAAGGATGACTAACAGCTGCTAACACCAACGGCAATTCGATGCTTAAAGACCTCTCCTGCATTTGATTCTCCTTCCGTCTCACCTCCTGTTATCTGTCTGTGGCAGTTTTTATGGGAATAATGACACAGCACTTTTGCGTTTGAAGCATAGCAATGAGAAGACTGAGGGGGCTGAGAGGGAAAGACAAAGGGGCAGTTAGAGGTGCGAACTCAGAGCAGGGGAACAGAGGCAGACAAGTGATGGGACGCTGACAGAGGTAAGGACAGAGGCAGATAAAACGCAGAGACAGAGGGAAAAGTCAGAGTTAGATGGAGAGAAAAGTGGGGTAAGACAGGGAAAGCTTGCATCTATGTAATTCTGCCTCTCAGACCTCAGACTGCTGCATCCAGTACTTGTCAGTCTAACTTATAAGGGTTGCAAAAGTGACCTATAATCACAGAATAGCACCATATTTTGGTGGTTTACATGTGCAAATTAGTTATAAATATTATATTTAATGTTCACCTTTTTTTATTAAATGAAGCTAAGAGTCAGAGACCTCAGAGTTAAAGGGTCGTCTGACTTATAAGCAAAAACTCAAATACCTTCCGACGCTGTGTGAGGAAAGGCATGAAAGAGCTGAGCTTTCCAACGGCTGACAGGACTGAGGAGTAGCAGCTGGAGAGAGTAGAGGAAGGCTGTATGCAACATAGACTCTTATTTTTCAAATGTTACTGATACAAAAAAGTTACTTAATCTTTGCCCAAATCAAACAATTATAGAAAAAAGGTCTCAAACGTTTTTTTTGGAGCTCAAGGAATGATGAGGGTAATGATTCTATTGTTGTTATTTGGGGATTCATTTTTCCAAATAAAAAAAATCCTTTGTGATTCATGAACTAATTTAGCCACAAACTCCTTGTGTTGAGTCTAAAGAAAAATCCCACCTGACATCCCAAGATTAAGCATGTAAGAGAAGAACAAGAAGAAAAAGTAAGGAGCACGAACAACATCACAGGCATCTAAGGATGCTTGTTTGTGTGCAAAATTCCATAAAATGTCCAGAGTCAGAGACAGAAAGACATTTGCAGGGAGATGTTTGCAGGAAGACATTTAAGGGGGAGACATTGGCAGGAAGATGTTTGCAGGAAGACTTCAGCGGGAAGAAGTTTGCAGTAAGACATTTAAAGCTCCACAAGAGGAGCTGCAGAAGATTTGATGGGGAGGTCAGTCAGGGCATCAGTTGCAAATCCTGAGATTTTTTTAAATTCCTGTTAATTATAAGAAGCTTTTAAATGGCCTATATCACGCAAAATCAACTATTTGGAGCTTTTACGTAAATTATAATTTTAATTTCTCACAAAATAACCCCAAAGTGGTATTTTGAGTCATTTACGCATTTTTGAGTATCCCTCCTAAATCTGTTTTCTGACCGCCAGCCCCTCCCAATCCACAAAAACCAGTGGGGGTTCTCGCATTATGATGTCACTAAGTGAGGAACAGCCCATTGCAGGAAGTGTCTGCGCTGCCAGCATCGCCCCCTGGCTAACACACACACACACACACAAACACTTTCTCCATGGAGCTAGATGTGATCGGCAAAAAAGCTTTCCTTTTATATGCTCAATATGCACACACGACAGACACGCTGCAGAGGCCGCCCCTAAGCAGACGTCACAAAAGGGGGGGGGCACCCCCAAGGAGTGAAAGGCGGAGCCTCAGAGATCGAGTTATCTTCCTTCCGGGTAAGGAAATGAGCTACAAAAATAACTAATATTTTATAATAATTCATTCTTTAGTGTGCCAAAGGTAATATATTACCATAATAGAGATATAGATTACACTGAAAGGAAAAGCCTCTTTAAAACCTTTGAGCAACACATTTCAAATCAAGCATAACAAATGTTTTGCTAATTTCAACTGATGTCAAGAGAATAAAATAAATATTTAAAGAAGCTTTTAAGATAAATCTCAAACCGTAGCAGAAGATATTGGAGGAAGCTAACAGACATATTTAACCATTCTGCTACTTCTGTTTAATTTGACTTGTAATTTGTTTTTCTGCATTTTACAACACATCACAGAAAATCCCTTCAGTCTACATAATCCTTCAGACTTGGAGCATATGCTGTTCTTTTTTATCTGGAGACAAAGACAACACAGCATTTTTTAAAGTTTGCACTTTATGTTTGCGGCTGTTTTTTTTTTTTTTAAATCGACACTGGAAGAAAAAAAAGTAATCATTACTTTACACAGAAATACGATTATTACAAATTATCTACAAAAAATAAAAGTAAATTGGCAGACACACCGGAGTTTAAATAATGGTATTCTGTAGAGATTTGGCTCTAAAGTGCTTAAGTTAAATGCTGTAGCGCATGATTTGAAAATGTACACATTTAGCCTCATTAAATGAAATTAATGGTTTCTTAACACTTCACTACATTTTTATTACTACAGTAAAATATGTGAGCTATTAAAGCACAGTAATATAACATTGACAATATTGTTGCTCAAATATCTACATTTATTAGTCACTATTTTTATGTACTTTTGTATATATTGTATTCCTGATTAATTGGAGTTTCTTTTTCTTTGTCTTGCATCCTCTCAATGTATCCAAACCATCTCAGTTTGTTTCTCTGCATTTATCTCTAAAACATCTACCATGAGCTGGAGTTCCTATGATTTATCCGGGTGACTCTCAAAGAGAACCATCCTCAACTCATCTGTCACATCTCACCACAGCTCCTCTCTCTGTTTCCTGTCATGGGCTTTCTCTAGATCTACAATGCAGCTCCTTCTCTGTTCTTCACCAGGAGCATCTTCAAAGCAAATATTAAATCTTTGGTTCTCAAATCTCTTCAGGAAAAGAACTCCAGTCCAAGTTTTTATGTCTAGGTTTTAATATTAGCAGTCTTTTTTCCCTAATGTGTAAATATTTCATTTGCTCTATTAGAGATTTTTTTAATCCAAAAAAACTAAGTCTGTTTTCTAAAACTAGATCAGAAAATCAGGGAAGAAACAATCAAGGGCATTTCTTGTTTCTCTGCTTTTAATCCAAAAACTTAAAAAAAAAAAAGGAGACAAAAACTCTAAAAACATCCTGATGACCTTTTTTCATTTATTTAAACTTGAAATAGTCATGGCTACAATGTGAAATCAATAACAATTATCAGGATCAATTGCATTCATCTGTTGAAGATGAATGCTCTCCAGAGATAAGGATTTCCGATAAATGTTGTTTCTTTTATTACTTTAATGTAGGGCTTGATTGTTATGGAGGTAAAAGTCTGGGAAGCTCCAAAATACAGAGCATTTTGTCAGCCTTGCATTTACATCACATCCCCCAAAACCCATAGTTTGCAGCATTTTTACTTCCTCAAGACTTCCACACCTATTTAAACAAAGAAAAACAACTGTTTTAACAACGAAACTTTGTCTTTTATAACTGGCAAACTTTCTATTATATATTAAAAAAAAAACTTATTTCCCCACCTTTTTCTTGGCAGCCAAAAACTGTATTAGAAGAGCAAAGATAATGATTTGTGTTTAAATAACAACGGAGAAAGGGATGGAAAGAGATGAACATCTAACGAGAAGACAATGCAACTCTGTCATCTGAAGAAAAAAAAGAGACTGAACAGAGAAAAAGCAGAAAAGGTAGGAAATGTGAGGAAAAAGAAGACAAAAGTGCGGTTGTTGTGAACCCTCCCCCAGGTTTAAACAAGAAGATAATTAAAAATGTACTGCAGGGTCAAACTGTGACTGCTTGTGTGTGAGTCTGTGCTGGTGTGTCTCAATGTGTGTGCATGTGTGGGGGGGGTTGTATCGCGGTGCCCATTAAAAGGTGTCCCTGCTGCAATCAGTGTGCACAGGCCTCCGGGTCTATTTGTTACTACATCAATCTGGAGTTAATAGAAATGCGCAGCCACAATCATGTGGGCTTGTACGCACACATTTCTGCCTACAGTGCTGACATTGTCGGAGGGACCACGGAACAGCAGGACGCGCTCACGCATGCACGCACTTGTGCACCCCAACGTGCACACAGACACAGCTGGCGAGGAAGGCAGCCAAGCGGGCCGGTCGCAGAACACAACGCACTCTGTTTGGTACACAAGCAGATCCTAATGAGATCCTTACAGCATTCGCTTGTTTTTCTTGGACTCGAACAAAAAAGTACAATTCCAGGTGTGAATTGGACTTCTTCAAAAGCTTCTGAATCTTAAAGGATATAAGTCTCACATAAAAACATGCAGAAAGGGTCTCAGTCTAACCTCATCAGTGCATGCTCTGGCTGACCTCTGCAGACAACATATCTGCTTTAAGTCACTTTTTAACCGACTGGATGAAAGAACAAAATCGCAGCAGGAGCCAAAAGGACAGAGTGCAGACTGATACAAAGCAGGAGGCCTGCTGAGTGCTTAAAGATCCATTTTCTTACAGCCACCTTGTCCAAGACGCTGAATTCCTGCCAGCAGTACTGTTGCTGTTCTATGGCTAAAGCTGACCCGTGCACATTCCCCACAGAGGCAGGTGATGACCTTTCAGGGGTTTTGTAAAAGCAGCTCTAACAGGTGGTGTGGTGACAGTGGGAGAGCAGCTGTGGCCTAAACTCCAGGTAATGCAGGACTACCTGACATTATGGGGGAAAGGTTATACAAATCTGAAATGCAGCCTCTGGTTCATGGGCACCTGGAGGATTTTTCTGCTCACAAGCAGCAAAGTTCTCAGATGTTAACCGTTTTAAGCAGTTATATAAAAAACATACCAGTGAAAATGGTGTTTTGGGGATTTTAACATGTTGTGGTATTTTTCACATAATAGAGGACATATATAAAGACCGGCATAATCACAACTAAAAGACCACTAGAATGCTTTGAAAATAGATCAAAAGAGGATCAGAGTAGGACTTTTTAATACAAAGAAAGCAGCCTTGGAATAGTAGGATTATTGATATTTTAAGGTTGTAAGATCCCCCACTACACACTTTCTACACCTTTCTTAGACAGACATGAACGTTTTCATTATTTTTTCTCCTACTTAAACTCTCAAATTTCAAACCTTCGTAGAAAAATACGCCCAGTATTATAGAATGAAAACAAAGATCTGATGTGATTGATCACTACATCACTGTTACAGAATTGTAATTGTGCAATTGTGCATACGTCCTATATTACTTTTAGATTACTTTCTTTATAGGCCTTGCAGAAGTAAAAAGTAGCATCTGAAGTGACAAATGTAGCTTGAAAATGTTTACATTTAGATCAAAGGCTGTATGGTTAAATAATCCATCCACCTTCAGAACCCACTGAATCCATTTCGGGGTCATGGGGTTACCGAAGCCAACCCATGTACTGTTGGACGAAGGCGGGGTACATCCTAAACAGGTCACCAGTCTGTAGTATTCACACTCAAACATTTACACATTAGGGACAATTATTCAGAGATACCAGTTAAACTATGAGGCATGTTTTTGGACTGTGGGAGAAAACCCTGTGGAAGAAAGCCCTGTGTACCTCACAAAGACTAGAACAACAAAAATACTTACTAACAAAAGCAGGTCAAAATGACTAACAATAAAATCATTGGTTGAGTAAGTCTATGTCAATGTCAATTCCTGGACATTTTTCCCCACAATGGAATTAGTTTAAAAACTAATGATTGGTGGAAAAAAACATAAAATATTAAACATTTACATTTTGGGCAAAGTGTGTTGTCATTCACAAATTAGTGTATGTGTAATTAAGTCAATTATTTTTCTAAATTATGAGTAATGCCTTTCACTACTTTCTTACAGCATAAAGTTATGGTATCATCATACATTACTTTTGTCACGACTTACTTCTACTGCTCCCTGGAACTACTTTGTGTGTATTTAATGGACGTGCAGTTTCACACACATTTCATTAGCTCTCCAGTATAAACTTAGATGTTAGCTATTACCATGACTCTTTTAAGAATTTGGTCAACTTATTCTGATCAGGATCTCTTGCTGGCACAGTTTCAGGAGGACTTAAGTTCACATCGGACACTGATTTACGAGGAAAGCCAAACTCCAATGCCAATGCAGGAAGGGTCGCATGGTGCCCTTTATGTAGGGAGGGAAGGCAAATGTGCAGGTCAAGGTGATGGATTGCAGCTGCTGGTCAGCTCAGGATAAGACTGAATCCCACTGCGGTCCTGATCTTACCGCTTAGCTGTCCACTCATGTCTCATGCATACTCAGATTTAGCAAATATTTAAATTGGATGTGAAATGCAGTCATAAGGAGTGTGCTGTGGGTTGTTAACTTTACTTCAAAGGTCAAACAGGTGCTGCTTCAACGATGTGACAAACAGGAATGTTTCAAAGGAAACAAAAAAAAAGATGCATCACAAACTTTAAATGTCTTTTAGTTACAACCAAAAGTGACCCCTTATATAGTGACTGCATTGACATTTTCTGAGGAAGACTACAGGCCAGCGGTCAAAACACATCAAGGCAAACTACATCGTGATCAATTAATCTGACAAAAGAAAAACCCCACCCGACCCTGTGTTGGGCTCCCTGGTGCGACGGCAGGGTGTTTCTTCTGGCTGGGGTGGAGTTTGCATTCTCCGTGCTCCTGTGCCCCCCTGCTCTTTGGCACTGGGGGGCCCTGTGGCGGTCCTTCTGACCCAGGTCTGGGTGGCAGATTTTGGGTTTCCTGGTGGGAAGATTCCTTTGATCTGCTGTCCTGCGCAGGTGTTCGGGGGGGCCCTGGTATCTACTGCCGCGCCTTTGGCAGGGGTCTTGGTGTGGCGGTGGGCGGGGTTGCTCCCCCCTTTTTTTTTTTTTTTACATTCCATCATCCACCACAGCAGAAAAAAATAAGTTCTCACCTGAGCACTAGTGCCAACTCACCACAAATAGTACGCATGAAGGAAGGACATGCTTGGCATGTTGTATGCATAGGTACAGTATGTGCGTGTGAGCTGTAGTTGCATTGTTAGGGGCGGCTGTGGAGCAGCGGTAGGGCAGTCGTCCCATGATCGTAATATTGCAGGTTCGATTCCCACCTTGCACGCACATGGGCAAGACACTGAACCCCACCTTGCCTCTGGTGGTAGGCGGGCGCCTGTGTTTGGCAGCGGAGCCGCCACCATTGTGTGAATGTGTGTGTGACTGGGTGAATGGGGCCGTGACTGTAAAGCACTTTGTCCTTGTAGGAAGAAAGGCGCTATATAAGTATACGCCATTTACCATTGTGTAAGTGTTGACATGTTTGTGTGTGAAGGTTTTTTGGGCCGACAGGTATATTTGCCATATATGAATGTCTGTGGACAGGCCCCACCCCTTTTGACTAACATCTAGACCTGACAGTAATGATGATGAACCTCCAGCAATTTGTTGCTTTGTAATTCTACCCCCTTACCTCCTGATTCTACCCTCTTACTTCCTTAACCCTCCTTTTCTCCCCTTTCTTTTGTACCCTTATCCCTCGTCTCTTACATCCCACTCTCTCCCTTTCTTCTCTTTTTTTTCCATCCAGTCCAACAAGAATGTATAAAAACATAATTAATATAAGTCAAGTTTACCCTCAAATACAAAAGGGGTTTATATAAATATACACCTCTTGTGTCACAAGATTCACAACCTCCTATTGTCCCAGTAAAAACTGTGCAACACAAGTGGGCTTCAGCTCCTATGTGTTTGCTCAGCTGCTGGACAGGACGAGTAAAAAAAAAAAAATGAAAAACTTCCTCAGTTTTTGCCCCAATGAGAACAGGAAGTGTTGTGCTCTGTAGCTTTGTGAAACTTGTAAGCAAAGTTAACATCAATACAAATACAACATTTCTAGAGCTGTTGCTATTTTACTTGTATTTCTTTAAAGAAATTTCATTCTTTCAAGAAAACTGGCTCTTGTTAAAAAAAAAAAGATGATTCCACCTTTACTAGTTTCAAGGATGTCAAACTCCAGACCTGGCCTCAAGGCCCGGCCCGCCCTCCTGCAAAAGTCTTGTCTCATCTGCTGCTGCTTACCTGGATCAGGTGTGTTTGGCCAATAAGGGGCGTCAGTGGCAGGTTAGTTGGAATTCATATAGGACACTGGCCCTTGGGACCTGGAGTTTGACACCCCTGGTTCAGGGCAGATGTCAACATCCTACAAAGAAATGATGTGTCCATGCTGGGAGAAAACCTTCCATTAAAACATTTTTGTCAGTGCACTGGAATCTTTCAATGAGAGATTGCATCACTTCCACAATCGTGTTTTTCTCCTCAGCCCACTGGAGAGGTGGATTCCTCCACAGGCATTGCCCTCAGTCATTTGCACTGACAAGTTTTTATTTTTTTCTGTTTACCCCCCCCCTAAATGTATTATTAATAGGCTCTAGATCCCCTGTGACCATAAACAGCATAAGTCAGGTGAAGATGGTGTAGAGATGAGAGGGAGGTTGTTTAATATAGTTGCACAGTTTAAGAGAATATTTAGTAAGATTTTTAATTTTTTGTTGACCAATCGCAACTATTCTTTTGAGGAAAGAGTGTTTTTTTTCCCTAAAAATTATTCACTAAAAAATGTTTTTATTTAAATACTTCTACACGTTTTGCGCTAAGTGGACCTCTAGCCTGTTTGTTCTGACAGAAAACCAAGGCAAAAAGGTACTTTCTACCACAAAAAAAGCAAAAACCCAAAATAAATAAACAAATAACACATGGTAACAACTGTGATCTAATAGCAAAAATAAAAAAGGTGGTTTTGGTTCTTACCTGGTGTGATTTCTATCACAGTGTCTTGTTTCTCTGGAGGGAATAAAACCTTCGGAGGCTGAGTCGTCTGGAGAGCTGAGGGTTAAAGAAAGAGATTTATCAATGTGTGTCCATCATCAAATCAAAAAATCCCAACTGCAACAAAAAAAATGCAGAAAATCATCTTAAAGATTCTAAATAAAGTGTAGGAATCCATCAAACTATAGGAGTGAGTGTAAAAAATAAATAAAAAAATGAATAGAAGTGGAGCTGCTCTGTACATCAGGAAGAGCTGACCTGTGACCTACCAATTGATCGCTTGCCTCCAGAATCACAGGGCCAAATATTAAAGGCCTGGACCTCAGCTGTCAGAACTATGAGATGCTGCCTGAGCCACACAGTCGGCTCACTCCACAACGCATCTCATTTAATGATTTCTTCCTGTCTCTGTGCGGTCAGGCAGCTTGACTGACTGCCTTTGTACTCTGATGGCCTGCAACACTAACCGATTCCACCCGAAGCACCTTTCAATTTCATTTTCCAGCACGCTGAGAACTTGTGCTCACCGCTGCCCAACACGTTTTTCCTCACCACAATTGAGTGTCTGCAATCCTGTTGTGTGCTGCTGGATTCTTCCTTTCTACTCTGATTGAAAGAGAGCATGTTGGAGGTTCCACTTTACCAAAGACATAATGATTTAATTGTCATAGTTCTATATTTTATGGACACAAAAACTGAGGATGACAGTAGTTTCAAGTCTCGTTGTACTCCCAGATACTTTGTCAGAGAAAGCTTCCACAAGGTAAGCCTTGTCACAACTGCCCCAGGTAGCAACAGTTCAGTGTAAACGCCGTGGGCTAAATGTGTGTTCAAGAGTGCGTGGAGTGAATCTAGCTCTATAAAACACGTAATAATGGAGCCAGTTAATAAAATAATCGTGCAGTTTGTGGTTCAAGCCCCAAATGTGGCTAAAGAACCCTCTCTTACACAAAGGCATAGTAGCCACGAGAATATTAAAGCTTTTAAAACATAAATAAAACATACAAATAATAGTATTCTTGTAGGTGTCCCTCAAGTTTAAAGGCAGCATTTTGTAAATGAACAGCCAATATTGTTGAGACTGGGGCAAATAGGCATTGAATATTTTTGAAACAATTGAATGTGGTCACCATCTTTACCCATTTTGGATTTTTCTTGTGGCTTTTGTGCTTTTCAGAAAGGGGGGATCAACAGACATCCATGCCAAACTTGGTGCTTGTACAACAAAATCCACAATTTGTCTGAAATATCAACCTAAGCGGCTCTGCTAATAAGGGTAGTTGAAGTAGGTGTGCCGCAGGCACATTGTAGGGATTTTTCATTATTTCTCTGCGTACTTAAGTATTACATGAAGATCCCATGCAAACACATTTATGTGGGGTCAGCAAGGGGCCAGTACTCTGACCTTGCCAACAACTAGATTGTGATGTGAGGGTACCATAGGTTATAAGGACGTACAACTTCCATTAGCCTCACGAACACAGAGCAATACTCTTACTACACGCATACACAATCGCACATTCTATTTTTATGACACCCCTTGAGGTGGCCGTACGGGCCAAGACACACCTGCCCCTAAGATCCAGCCGCTCCTTTCTGCAACCTCAAACACCTGCATCACCTGTATTGGTCAAACCTCGTAGGGGTGCGTGTGACTAAGGCTTTAGCAAGCATCAACCCACAAGGCATGGGATTTGCATAGTTTATTTTCAAGTAGTTACGAAATATCTTTGTTAAGCAGTTTTTATAACACAAAGTGTGAAAGTGTAATCTCACCAGGGAGATTACAGTGTCACACATTAGCTTTTTGACTAATAACCCAAACCTCTGATGTTTTTCCATAGTTGCACGAATAGAAAGGATTTCAGAGCGTGACTTTTTATTGAGACGGGAAGGTTTCAAAGGTCTTAGTCATTTTTCCTTTTGCTTTTTTTTGGTCCAGTTTTTATGTTCAGTTTCACCTTCTTTCTAAGTAAGCCTGTCAATCTCTCTATCGTTCCATCGCTCTGTTTCTGTGACAAGATTGATGGCTTCATTTGCATTCTGAAGGTTTCACTGTGCCCTTTTAAGATTAATGAGACAACCCTTCACCTGGGCCTCCTCCTCCTCAACATTGCCCCTCCTAGCCTTGCCTCCACTTTTCTCATTACGTTCTACACAAATGCTTGGTTTCAAAAAGCAGAAAAAAAATGATGTAAATTGTTGAAGTTTTGATACGAGGGTGCACATCTAACCAAAAATATCCAGCAATTATCATGTGATATGTCTAAAAAAGAAGAGCCAAGAACCCAGAATGGGGGAGGAGGATGTGAGGTAGTGTCCTGTTTGAAAGGCCCAATCATCTCAGTATTCAGTGTAATATCTGAGCATTTGGATTCCATGCTGCTTGGCTTTTCTTGCCCGGCATTCTTGTAGTTTGACACTTTACAACTAGTACTGGCTACAAAATAAGCAGGCTGTCGCAACAGCAGAGGGGCCAACAACATGTGTCATTAACTCCAAAAAGCCAAATCTCTGCGGAGGAGAAGGGAAATTGCCCATTTGGGGGGTGGGGATCTGTGTTAACATGAATTAAAATCTGAATATGAAAAGGTGTGCAGCAAACAGATGGTAATTTGGGGTTTGGTGTTTACTTTCACCACTCAGCTCCACAAAGACGCCAGAGCGAGAAATTGAGATTGTTGAACTTTTCATAATGACTGCTTGTGCTGGAAATTACAGGATGCCGCTTTGGTAAATGCCTATGTGTTTTGCATGTTTGAGGGGGAAGACGAATAACATTGACCACAATGCCCAAATGTTTCAACCCACAAACTTTGAGTTCTCCTGTTGGTTGCAACTAAAACTACTGTAAAAGGAGACAACTTTTGGTGTTTTTTTTGTTTTGTTTTTTTAACAGAGGGTTTACCTCAATATTATATTTTTAATTACTTAGGCAAGATTAGACTTTTGACTTCTTCTGATTTTGGAGCAGTTTTTTTTTTAACCCCAATTCAAACAGACCTGATAAAGGACAGCAAGGAATTTTTACCTTGCTGCAGTGGATGCAGTTTATTTTTTCTGTGACGGGCTGCAAACAATTTTTTTTTCTTAGATTTGTTGAGGGCAGCCTCAATATACAAAACTTTTATGGAGCTAGACATATCACAAAGCCCCCCAAAAATAAACAAAAGTTTTAAATGGCCAGGAGTCTGCTAAACAAATCTGGTGAGTCTTAACTAACGTGTTAATGTAAGTAGTGAGAATTAGAGATCAAAATAATCCATAGCTCTCGTCATTCCATTTCTATCGAGCTCCCTCCCGTCAGTCTGCAATTATGAGATTGAAAAAAATCAGTGGGTCTTACACCTAAAAGGAAAGTTTACAAAACAGCAGAACAAAACGGGAGGTTCATTTTCAAACATGTTATCAATCAGAAGTTCCCTTGTCTCCAATGGGGCAGGTTGTAAGTCATAATAAGAAGGAAAATGGTTAGAAAATGAAGTCAGCTTTTATTTCTAACTAAAAAAAAAATCACAGGTGTATAGGTCTAAATGATTGAAATCAATAGTGTTATGTTTAAAGTACATTTTAGCCATTTACAGATGTTTTATTCAAAGACAGACTCTTCCTGAAGAAACTGTTGACCTTTAGTCTTTAAGCAATTTCAATCATTTCAAAGCCCAGAACTTGTTTTCTGGCTAGTCAACAAAATTAAGAAAGTGAACAGAGCTAAAGTGGAAAATCTACTTTTATGCAGTTGTAGTTCATGCTGGAAAGCAAATAATAGGCAAAGAGTAAAATCCTGCAGGATATATATATATATATATATATATATATATATATATATATATATATATATATATACAGACAGACTGCAGCTAAAAAAATCAGGACTTTAACAAAAATATTTATATTACATATAAACACATATCAAACATAGTAATACAGGCTTTTTGTACACAAATGAACACTCATCCAAACACATTGACATCCAAAATATTACCTTTTGTTTATTTTGATGTACTAGTATTTCAATAAACTACACTGCGAAAAAAAGATATTCTTAACAGTTACATACAGATCTTTCCTGATCTGAATCTGATTTTCAGTGACTTCAGAGATAAATTGTGGGCTTGACTATCATTCAATTTTTTCCGTTTCTGTTCACGATACCCCAAAGTAGTTTCCTCCCTTTCAACCGTCACAAGCTGCTTTTGTCCTGTAACTGTCTGATGGGTCACGTGACAAGCAGTGAGATCGCATTTCTGTTAAGGAACAAAGCAATTTACTGATTTTCTTCTGATGCTCTGAAAATGCAAGAAAAAAAGATTAAATATTTATTTCTGTAAATAACATAAAAGAAAAGGTCTCCACCACTGCAACCATAAAACCAAAGACTCGTTGGAAGGAAACAATGGAAGGCACCTCCGTCTTGTCTCTCAGTGTTTTTGAGAACACAAAGAGGTTCGATAAAAGCAGAGCCCAGGTAAGGTCATGCTGCACAACCCTGAAAAAAATAACCTGGAAAAGTGGAATGCTGAGTGCTGGTGAAAGCAACGATAAATAATCAAGTGAAAGAAAATGTTTGTTGAGCATTGCAGCTTCGAAAGTGATGAACTAGAAACAGGCCACACAGGAAATAATCTGCTTTAGTTTTTTTGAAAATTTAAAGAAACACATTTTAAAATTTTTTTTTCAGTAAAGCGGCTCTCAATGACTCAAAACGTTATGAGTCTGACCTCTGGACCAGCGCCTCGCAGCGGGGAAAAATAAACATTACACCACAGAGGCAATAACCCCATTTTCAATTTTAGTGCATTAAACCCAACCTCTGAGCAGTGTTGCCTCCCCACACTGTCTTAGCTGCACTCTGGTTTTTAAATTAGACTTGACCTTTTCCAGTCACGCCTGGTCCTTGCTCTTCAGAACATTAGGTGAGTCATAGCAATAATCATCAGAAAAACAGACTGAGGAGTTTGTTTTAGCACTTCCTTCCTCCTGCGGTCACATGGGGGTGCGAGTCTGACATTTGGGTGAACTTCAAGGAGCCTCAGAATATTCACTTTTCTTCATTTGTTTGAGTAACCCCTTTGTGACTTAAGACTCGGACATGAAATGAACGTCTGCTATCTGATGCTTTCAGCTCTGAGCAAACATTTCCACGTATGCAGCTGCATGACAAGGCACTTAGGAAGGTAACGGTGAAACTCTACAGCAGACTGATTTTAAAGATAATAAATATTATGATACACACACAAACACAGCCAGGCATTTCTTGATAAAAGAAATTTAATAGGCGTTGAAACATATTTTAAGGCTTTGTCACAGCCACTACGTACATTTTATGAACATTGCACGGATGAAATTGGTCATACAAGAATAAACGTGGAAAAATTGAGAAACGTTGTGGTCTTTACATGAAATTTTCAGAGATGTATCACAAACAAACCAGGCAAAGAGCATGTAAATCAACATAAGAGTTAAAGCTGGCCCATAATTTCTTGCAACAATTATTCAAATTCAAATTAATTTTATTTATAAAGCACCTTTCATATCATACACACAGCTCAATGTGCTTTCCATAAAAACAAACAAGAATACAATAAAAACACATGAAATACAATAATTAAATAAGCCCCTCATAATAAAACACACACAAACAAGCTCAAATTATGTAAATTTAACGGCATACGTGCCTCGTATACACCATATTAAAGTTAAATGTTGGTAGTACATGCATGAAAAGTCTGTAATACATACGTGGAAGGGTTTTGAAGAACAAGACGTTCGCATGTACATCTCACAAAAATCAAGCAAATTGTGTAAGATTTATACAGTAATTGTGTATACAAACTACGTGAAAAACACAAAGTTCCTCAACCGACCAAAACATCTCAAAACCAAATTCACGTAACGACCGGTCGGCTGAAACCCTCTACGAACATTTACGCACATCAATGATTGACAAATGCCAGAAACACTTATGAATTATTTATATTACGCACGTATAACGAAAGACCGAAATTTCATACGTGAAAAATTCGCAAAATGTACGTAGTGGCTGTGTGACATGGCTTTTAATATGTTTACTACCCTGCTGGTTTAGCTAATAAAAATTACCATAGCTCTTAAATTTTAACTTTTGTTGTTTTCACATAAAAAATACTCTTTTCCTGAGCTTTGACCATGGGGAGCATTTATTTTGTGACATGGTGAGAGTAAAGAAATTACTTTTTTAACATTAAAGATCATAAAGAAAAATGAAAATCACTGTTTTAATAATTTAAACTAAGAACTTTTTATTTAAGCCTAAAGCTATAATAACAGTTTTTAGCTGGTTTACTTCTCAGAAAGATATTATATGACGGTGAGGCATTACATGTTTATACTGATTAATGACTAGGAAAGACTTTAACCCTGGAGAACCTTTGAGGTCAAAATTAGCCTAATTAAAAAAAAAATTGTTTCTTTAATTGTTTTTTTTAATGTTATCATTTTTATTTTTTTATTTTTTGGCTGCTGTTAATAGCTGTTACCTAATATGAACTAAGAAAAAATAAGAAAGCCAAAAAGATTTTAAAACGCCCAGAAGAAATTTGCTGTTTTTCCAGAGTTAGAATGTTTTTAGTTTCAATTTTTGCTGTATATTTGACAATGCCAATACTGTTCCTGTTTGTTAATCGGGTGAAATTGTTTAAAAGGTTTTTCTGCAGTTGTTGTAGGACTATGGTAGTCATAACTTCTTCGAGTCGCCAAACTGTTCAGCTGGATTTCACTAAACTGAACCACAATTAAAGTTCAACCAAACACTGTTTGGTTGTGTTTCTAAATGTGCAGTCCACTCTGCATAATCAGATTCTGTTTGGAACAGCGCTGGATGATCTGACCTTTGAGTGTTCGAGAAAGGTTTAGGAGGAGCAAATGCTTCTCACATCTACTCTGACAGATAATTCATCGTCCAATTTGACTTTTATTTTAGCAATCTGTTCCAGTTGGTAGCTAATTGTTTTAAATTGAATACAATTACAGAGGAACATGCTCTGCAAAGCAAAGATGTGGTGTGGAAAAAAATGCTAAAGATAATTGCTGGGTCTTTCTTATTTTAAATGATTTCGAACAACTAACAAAAATGTTTCACAGCAAATAAAAAAAAGAAGAAAATACTTATGTGTGCTGCACCTAAATGGCAAACAAACAATTTCAAAATAAAGTACAAGAGCAACACAGATTCTTTTTTAGTTTTGCTTTCAAATCTTTGAGTTCATTGATAGAGACGCTCTTAAGATTACAGCATGTTACCTTTTCAGTATTTTTAGTAGAGTAGTTTAGTTCAACAAAGTGAAGAAATAACAAGTTAAAAGATTAGTTCCAATTTTAACCATTTAGGTCATGCAAATAATGCGTATACCATCAGTATGCTCCACCAAACCAATGTCTCTCAAAAGAAACAGGCATGGAGTGGCCCAGAGTGATACAAATTTCTCCTTTCAAGTGGCTTAGGTTGTAGTTATGTTTCCAGTTTTGTTGTTCCCTTCTGTTTCTGGTTCCTCTCAGTCTCAGGGGTTTTTCTTTCCAGTCTCTTTTTCTCTTCCACTTGGGTCTCCTGTCTTCTTAATGGGTGCACCTGCACTTAATTGTCTCATCTTTCCACCTGTTTATGATCCGCGTGTATGATCCTACACTTTTTGCGAGATAGTTTTGTGTGCCTTCTCAAGTACAGCGAGCATTCTAGCCTCGTTTCCAATGTTCTGTTTAGATAAAAGGAGAATATTTATGTTGGAACTTCCAGCGTCCTGCATTTGTGTTTGCACCGGGATCCCGATGATTGCAAAATTTCTACAAAAAAATTAAGTTTATTCTACAACAGTAGCTTACTTTCCACAGTAACCCAAGATACCAAAAAGTGGCTCCTCAAAAGATAACAATCGGTCTCTCCTAATGTTAAACATTTGATCAGGCCTCACCTCCTCCATCACTGTGTGGTACGCTGGAGCCCCAACCAGGGACATAAACAGACAGCAGCGTATTGTGCGCTCAGCTGAGAAGGTGACTGGCTGCAGTCTTCTGTCTCTCCAGGACCTATGCGTCTCCAGAACCGGGGGGCATGCAGGTCGGATAGCAGCCGACCTTTCTCACCCTGGACATGGTCTACTTGAACCACTCCCTTAGGGCAGGAGGCTAAGGTCCATCCAGACCAGAACCTCACGACACAAGAACAGTTTCTTTCCCTCTGCAGTCAGACTCATGAACACTTTTTAATCCTTGCCCCCTTAAACTTTTCACTTATATGTCCAGTTACCAGTCCACTACCTGCACCTTCCTCATCCTCTGTTTGCACTATTTATTTCTATTTATTGTTCTGACCATTGCGTTGTTTTTTATTTTGCTTACTTGTTGTTCACTTTTATTCCTAAGTGTTGTCTGTGGCACATTGACACCGCAGCAACTAACAATGTTCACTAACAATGGCAAAAAAAAAACCTTGAACCCTTATTGACACCCCCCCATCCCTCTTTAATCCACCCATGACAAGGTCATCAAATGTTCATGAGCAGAGAGGGGACGGTTAAAATAAAGTCACAAACATATTTTAGCAAAGAAAGATTGGCTCGTGAGTTCATCCAGATTTATTCCCAAAATGGGTGAACCTGTACAGCACGTGTCAAACTCAAGGCCCGGGGGCCAAATGTGGCCATCCATGTCATTTTATGTGGCCCGCGAGAGCATAAAAGTTTTTAATTTCTTAAAATAAAAGATAAAAATTGGTGTTTTTATTCATATCTAGGGGGAATTGGACTTGAAATATCGGATTGGGCAGCTATACATTAGGACTTAAACACTGTCCATATAACCTAACCTAACAGAATCAAATTTAAAAGGATTTATGCTAGAGTAACAAGCAAACAAATGTTTCTATGCAACTGGAATTGTCACTTTAAATATATAAATATATATAATATATAAATAACAAGTTATTTAACATTAAGGAGTACGGTAGTTACATTATTTTTCATTACATTTAGTTACATGTATAAGTTTTATCTGGCCCTTTGAGGACAGCCACTATGCTGATGTGGTCCTCAGTGAAAATGAGTTTGACACCCCTGCTGTACGGGGTACACAGGTGGAAATATGAAGGTCGGAGACCTCTCTGTGAGCCTGTAGGGCCTAAAAGTTCATCTCTAATTTACTTAAACAGGCATGCTGTGAGCCACTTCTACACACACACACACACAAGGGTGATATGGGTGATATGGTGATATGGGTGTGGCAAGCCTGACATACAGATTTTTCATTTTTTCAACCTTCATGATACTGACACACTGTGCAAAAAGCCTGTCAAGCAAAAATGTAAAGCACATATTTAAAAATGTTTTATGGGCATGCCACAGGCGTCAGGTCATAGCAAACATTTAAACAACATAGGGGTAAGTAAGGGGGTGAAGTTCGTGAGATTTAGGCCTTTCGAAAGGATTGTTTATTTTTTCACCCCCCCGAGAGCAAAGAGTAGAGCTGTTCAAGACAGAGGTGCATGCCTCTTGCGCACAGCCCAACTGTAGAATGGTACATTCCATTTTGGGACGTCCCCTCAGGTGGCCGTAGGTACGAGCCACAGGAGAACTGCAAGACAAACCTGCACTCCTCTTAAAATGCAGACCCTCCTTAAGTTTTTTCATACAATCGTTCAAAACAATGTCTTTAATGTTTTAAATCTGCAGTTCAAACTTGAGTGTTTTGAAAGTGTACACTGTACATTTTTCACATCTACTTCTTAATCTTTTGTCAAGTAACTGATGTTAACACTTTAAATAGGTTTTTCTGCCATTTGTGAGGGTCCTCATCATGCTGTTTTGTAAAAACTACTCCAACAGTTTCACACCGTAGAACGCAGCAGAAATATCTTGACTTTTCTGTTGTTATGAATTAATAAAATGTGTTGACATTTTCCAAAGCCTCTTAAATCAATTAAATGCCACACTAAGTAGAGCTTTTTGGGATCTGATAAAGACAAACTGAACAAATAAATGAGTGAGTCATCATCGAGAGCTGCTGAATTTCTTTCCTAAAAGAGAAAGGCGAAAACAACTAGTCCGTTTCATTGTGATGACCTGATCGTGTCTGGAATGCACAGACTGGATGCAGAGAGCATTCTCCCACTTGTGGGAAACAGCGCCTTAAGAAAGTTTGAGATTGATAGGCTCTAATGTGGCCACGGTGCCGGAGTCGAGGTGAACGATGAATAAACTCAATGGCAGAGCAGCTGCTGCGGCGCAGCGCCACACCGGAGGGACGTCCTGGTGGGCAAACAAGTGCTCTCCCTTCATTAAGCGTGAAAGATTAAAGCCAATAAATTAAAGTGAGGGATAGTGGAGGGAGGAGCCAAACAGAGCAAACCTGATGAGCAACATTTCCCTGGTACCAGGTGAAAGAAATCTTTTTTTGTGAAATAAAAGTTTTCAAGAGCGGAAAGTTTTGTTAAGCAAACAATAAATTCACTCTGATTGGATCCATTAAAGTAAAACTAATCAAGCTTAAAGAAATTAAATAGGAGCTGAACATTGTTGTGACACATTTCTGCAGAACTTCTTTGAAATTATTTCTCTATTAAAAGTACAATCAAGGCTGTAAGAGCGATTCAAGGCCTGCTTCTGAGCGTCAACTGAAGGAAGATCGTTCTTCGGGGAAAAAACGATGAAAGATCCCACTGACTGTGACCATGAAGACCTTTCACTACAAATACGAACTCAAACCGCCCACAAATCACCTTTAACTCGACATCGGAAAAGCACAAATTCAAAGACAACCACTGAACAGGGAAGGAAACCACTAATCAAAGCCCGACTATGAGGAGCAAATGGACATAAGAAACCATAGACTTTAAAATGCCGATTCAAGGTAAAGTTGTCACCACAAAACATAATCAAAAAGTAATTTTTTATGTTTTTGTTTTACTCTCTTGTAAAATTTAACAAGTTTTGTTCATCAGCCTGCAGTGTAGCACTTGGCATTACGTTAGCTTTACTGGCTCAGTTCAGCAGAGGTTAAATGCTCCAACTGCCTTTTTACATGATTGTGTATTGAAATTGTACCTACAGTAGTGTAGTAGTAATGTTAGACAAAGACCTATGCAGTTATGAGTAGGCATCTGTTTTGGGTGAAACCAAATCACTCAGTTCAGTTGATGCAAAAGCATTTGTGTTCATGACAGTTTCTAAAGAGGTGGAGGAGCTGCTGGACTTTCCATCTGCAATAACTTTGAAGTCTAAATATACCAACATATAACGTGTGATATGGTTAGTTGGTATATCATCTACTAATCATCTGGTAAATCGTATTTGCCTTTTATAATAAAAGTTAAAAAAAAAGTGAAAACACTTCATGGTACATTATTTGATCTAATTTCAAAGTTTTTCCAGTGGTCTTTTGGTTATGATGTCGCTTTTAGCTTTAATAAAAAAAAAAAACAACTGTCGTTTTCTAGAACATAGCTTCTGCAGAGCTGCAGCAGTTCATCAGAAATTCACTTTTGAGTTGTGGGCCAGGGCCTGTTGGCGGGGTAAGCCTGCTCTGACTTCCCATGCCTAAACACAACCCTAAGCTAACAAAGCTGAGCAACAAAAATGTCAAACCATATCGGAGCCATCCAGCTGTACAGTTTGGGTTCATGATTCCAGCTCAGCTGAGGAAAACAAAGACGTACACGGATCTATTTGTCTGTAAGTGGATGCATCAGAATGGAGCTGAGCATGGAGCTTGTGGCCTGACAGCTTTAGCACCACAGCTACAAGCTTTTTTAAACTGCATTTTTTCATCTACTCCTGATTCACAGTGAATAAGGTAAGGAAATACTCAGAAATGCAGTTTCAAGCTTAATTTTCTTTAAAAATGTCCTACTTCAGCAAAAAAAAAAAAAAAGAACATGTTAAAAATGCCTAAAACAATTTTTAAGTGGAGTGGGTCATTAAGCTATATTCTTCAGTTCCCCCCCCCCCCCCCCCCAATACCCACAGATGCAGATGATCTCACTCACTGAGGATTGTTGATGTATATTTTAATCAGCAAAAAAATCATTTACAGCAGACGTCTATAGTTTCTCTGGAAGCACTAAAGATGAAGAAAACTTTTTGCACTGTGCTTCTGCATGTGGGCTTAGCATCCGTTCACAGACAAAGCCGGAGCGTTTGCATTTTTACGCTTCACTGAAGCTTTCCTTTGTGCTCCAAAGCTGCGCTTTAGTTTACCACATGATGAAGAAAGTATCTGAACGAATGTCTGAGTACTTATTAAACAGGGTGTGTGAGCTGCTACAACTTTAAGCTAAGTTGACCTACAAAATTTTCTTTGACAAACTTTTCGAAAGGTGAATTTGAGCCAAAATTTTGATTATGATGACGAACGGATCCAGACACGAGCCTCTTCTTGAGTGTGTGTGTGTGTGTGTGTGTGTCTGTGTGTTAAGGCGTCTGCTAGGAGGTGATAAGACCTTTAATAATGAGCTTGTTCTTTCTGTCATCAGTCAATGCATTGTCACTGACACAGCCATATTCATTCATTAATGCATTTTTCATTTACACACTTGGACTTTAAGAGGAGCAGAGAGCGAGCAAACGAGCGCTGGGAGCGCCGGAGCGGCTCTGAACTGACAAAGTCTTCTGCTGCCTCACTCTGTCATTAAACGATTCAATTATACACTACCCTCATAATGAGTGGACACACCTTCCTCCTCTGAAATTAGGCCCAGATTTGTCTTTTTTCGGTAAATGCTCAAAGAGCTTTAAAAGTTTTACAATTACAAGAAATGATTAGTGTGTCTGTCAATGTCACGCCTCTTTCTGGGTGTGATATGGCTTTATTTTAAATCTGAAATAAGCAATTCAACAACATGAGAAAGAACCAATGTTTTTGTTGTGTCTCTAACACACACACAACACTGATGAGGATGGAGTTTGCTGCCAATGAGTAAAGGAACCAAATCCTCAGAAAAAGAAAGAGCACACTATTCAATAACACAAGAACGCCTCTGATCGATGACCTCGTATCGGCTTCTCTTTATGGTTTATTATTCAAACTTTTGTATTCTACAGAGCAGCGTGCCGCTTGTGTCTGAGGTGTTTTATATGATTCCTTCTTCTTCTGCTCCTGTTTATGTTGAGAACATGCTGTCTATGGTACACACCTATGTCACCTGTCCGTCCTGGGGGAGGATCCCTCCTTCATGTGGACATCCCTGAGGTTTCTTCCTTTTTTTTTTCTTTCTTCCCGAGAAGGAGGGTCAAAGGGCAGGGACTCCCACTTTACTTTAGTTAGCAGTCAGCTGTTGAATTCTATGACCTCATGCTAACTAACTAACTGCTGCTGGCCATTCTACATATTTCTGCTTAAACTCCAGTAGCTCTGAAGAGCAGCGATTGTGTAGTAAAGTGAGTTTTGTCGAGTCCACCCACAGGCCCACCTGCCAGTTAGATAGAAACACACCACTAATTATGCACAAATAATAAAATTAGCCCATTGAAAAAAACAATCTCTCGCTTACAGTTGACATAAAAAGAAAGAACGAATTGACACCTGCAAAGTTTTTATAAGATTGTTTTTGTATTACTTACAATCGGAGTCAAAGGAATATTGCTCTTTCATGAATGTCTGTGCTTGTGTTGCGGAGGATTTATAGACACAAAATATGTAATGATTAAAGAAACTTTAATTTGGGCAAACTCTCATGAAATACCCTCAACAGACTTTTGTTTTTCTTTTTTGCTTTTCCTTTGATTTTTTTTAATATAGCAAATATTATAACAGCAAAGATAATACAGCTAATTGAGTTCATGACTTTATCAGTCACTGTAGGAGATTTAATTAACTTTTTCCCCCCGTAAAAATGTGCACAAATGGGATCTTTAAATGGATGTCTGGGCCAAAAAATGATCAATTTTGGGCATCTGTACCTGGTAGTTTATACACATCTGTATTCTAAAGAGAGGTATAAAGTGTTTTTCAGGAATCCAAACAGCTGTCTGGCCTCGTAGACTGTCAACCATAAAAATAACCCGGAACCGTCTGAAACTGTGAAGTGTTCTTGTCTGCAGAGTGTGGATGTCAGTGTAAAGAAAATATGGCTCTGTGGAGATAAAGTGGTTTGGAAATACTTCCCTTTAAACAGTTTGTCTGTGCTTTATCTCCATCTTCATGGATGGAGGCGCGTATCAAAATGTGTTGACAAGGAAATCAAAGTAACACTTTGATAAGTTGCTTTTTGATGTAAAAAGACTTCAAAACTTTTCATATTACAACTTTTAACTTTGATTCCCCTCAGATTAAAAGAAAAAATAATGTGTATTAGTGAGGTTCGACATGATTTAAAAGTTGTCCAGGTCGAGGTGTATTATTGAAAAAGGTAGATTATTTAATACTTTTACAGCTGATCTTAATTTGATCTTTTCTAACATTTTAATGCACATTTGGACTTTTCTATGTTTCAAGACTCATTAGACATCAGGCTGTTGCTTAAAGTCCCCCTCTGATCATCATTTGATCTTTTTTCAAAGTGTTCCCAGTGGTCTTTTAATTATGATCATGCTGTTTTTAGCCAAAATCAAAAAACCCGTGCCATTTACAAAGACATTATTTCTCCAGAGCCACAGTAGTACATTTGATCCAGATTCTTTCTCAGCTGAGGAAAACAACAAAGTTCATGGATCTATTTGTCTACAGGAGGATGCATCCAAATGTAGCGGAGCAAGGAGCTTGTAACTTGCCGTTGTGGCATCTTCGTCACAGCTTCAAGCGTTTTCCAATGGCTATTTTTCGTCTTCCCCTGATTCACAACGATTTTAATAAAGAAGTACTTAGAAATGTATTTTTAAGCTTGACTTTTTTTGTTAAATAAGTCCTCCATCATGGAAAAAATGCCACAAGAACATGTTAAAATCACCAGAATCATTCTTATCAGAGTGTGTCTTTAAGAGGGTGACAACTGCAAGAACCACAAGTGCATAATCATTATCCTTTAATGTTTCCATAAGTGCTGAGGTTTGATGGTAGGTGGACTTGTAAACAGCATGACACATAATTATCAAGCTGTAAATGATGCTCAAAGAATATGTTATAATTACTTGAGACAATGACATTTTATAGATAATTAGTTTACTGATTATCGTTGTTAGCTTCCAGTTCATTAAGTATTTGGAGATAGATATATCACCTCTGAATTCTTCCACTTCAATGCACAAACTTAAAATAAATATTACCTGGAGTTTTTACAATTTTCCAACTCAGTGGCATTGTGGGAGAGTGTCTGCCCTGTGACTGGAAGGTCGTGAGCTCAAACCCAGGCCAAGCCAAAGACTCTAAAACTTGACCTATTGCCTCCCTGCATGACACTCAGTATGAAGGGGTTGGGTTGGAGGGGTTAAACTACAAAAGGGTTCCAGAGCGCAGCTGTGTCTGCAGCTCAACGCTCCTCCAGGGGGTGGGTCAAATGCGGAGAACAAATGTCATAATAATAAGAATACATTTTGCGTGACAGCTAATGGGACTTTAACTTTCTAAAAAGGTCACACTTCAATCAAAAGTGTTTTCAAAGAGTTCCCTGTGGTCTTTTAACTATGATCATGCAATTTATTTTTAATCTAAAAACAGGAGTTCATTAGAAATTTGGCTCTGAGTTGTGGATAGGGCTGTTGGCGTTGAGCAACCCTGTCCCCTTTCCTCTCTGTTGTGTCACAAATAAGCTCTTTTTCAAACAGCATCTTTCCTTCTCCCTGGATTCACTAAGATTTGGTTAAAGAAATAGTCAGAAATGCAATTTTAAGCTCAGTTGTCCTTATAAACTGTATGTCCTCCATCATCAGGAAAATGCCACAGGAACATGTTAAAAACACCAAAAGTACCATTTTCATTAAAGCCAGTCTTTGATGAACAAACCAACATATTTTCTGAACAGATAGACGTTTTTCCTTTCTGCATGGCCTCACTGCCATCTCCAATTTAATTTAGCGTTAAATTGAACTAAAAACAGTGTGATCTGTGAGTATATTGCTCCTACATCCTCCCACTATAGACTGGCAAGAACACACTAACTCTTCAGAGTTTTTTGGGGCCAAATGAGAAATTTTTGGTTTTTGGATTTGTCAAGAATAAATATAAATGTAAATGACGTGTCTAAACCAATTTGGAGAAATCAGCAGTGACAGAGCGAGAAAAGCAGTGTTGAGATTACTCGTCACAATGGAAGCGAATGCTGCACGCGTGTTTCCTCACGGAGGAGGAGTGTAAAACACGCTGAGAAAAACATTCTTCATCTAGCCCACGGCTGTTGGATTTATATTGGCAAATGACTGGAAAATATAATGACGTCTGTTTCAATTTCACTTATCGGGACGTTCAGAGTCGGAAATAAATGGGGCCTCAGAAAAGGCCTACAGGGAGACAGTATTTATACAAAGAGCAAAGATTGAGACAAAAATGTGAGATTATTCATTGCTGGCAGACACAAATTATCAAAGTGTTTTAATAAAAGCCTCTTTGGTGACTCACCAGCACATTTATTGATATCTCCCATAGCAACAACTGTTGAGTAAAAGATATTTCTATTCTTCTTTTTCCGCCGTTTCTGCAGCATTGTTGACACAACTGTTAACAATTGTGGCAAAATATGAAAAGAAAATCTTTTGCTATTGACATAATGGCAAATAACCCAAAAACTTGAGTTTTATTAGATTAATTAGTTCTATTTTATTAAAGGAATTCAAGAATGAATGTTGACAGAAAACGGAGCGTGCAGAGAAAACAGATGGAATAAAAAGCTTTTATTCTTTTCTAGTGGTTCTTTAAAGATTCACTCCGATGAAAAGGGGGTTTTTAACATGCTCTTGTAGCATTGGTTTTTCATGATTTTCATGATATGATATATGCATATAAGATATATATATATATGCATATATATATGTATAGAAAAAATGTATAGAAACACTGTGTATGTATATATATATATATATATATATATATATATATATATATATATATATATATATATATATATATAAATTATTGGCATATTCTGCCAATCTTAATTTTTTTCTATTATATTATTTTTTTGCAGTGAAAGTTGTATTCAAGCTAGAAATTGGCCAATCAGTTGTCTCAAAAAAAATATGTGGTCTCGCGTTGTACATCTGAAATGTTTGACGGACTTTGTGTAGCCCAATCATCCTCAGGAAAGGGAACCTTGTGTCTCCTTTCTAAAGGAAATCCCAGTTTCGAATTACCCTGTCACACAAAGTTGCATTCTTGATATTAAAAAAGAAACCTGGAAGATGAGGAGAACACGCAAACTCCACACAGAGAATTCACAGCAAGCTTTTCAGCAGATGTCATTGTATACACAAATAAGCCACACCCCCATCATTCATTAATGGTCATTTGATCATGGAAAGTGAATGGTAAATAAGTCATTAGTTTACAGTTGTGTGCTGAGTTGCAATATTTGTTGGTTTATTTGACAAAAATCATTTTTCTGGCCATAAGATCAGGAGCTCTTTGCTGCTTCAGTCTCCTGAAGGTTTGTTTCTGACTGATTGATACAGCAGTTGGAGGTGAAAAAAAAAAAACTTTGACTGAATTTTAGAGACAACTTTAACATGAACTGACTAAATTTTACGACTAAAGTCCCCAAAGCAAATATCTAATACAGATGAAAGTTTAAAGAATAAGCCAAAAATTGATCAATCTGCTTATTTGCTGAAAAACAACATTGGTTTCGATTGTGTTGTTGGTTTCGTACTCTGCAGTTTTGTGTTTCAATTTTTTCGGACAAACTCATTAATTAATAATCTTTATTATTCTTATGCAGTCCTAATGACATTATGTTCAGGAGTTCTCGAGCCTCTCTGATCATGTATTGATCTATTTTAAAAGTGTTCTGAGTGGTCTTCAATGATGCAGTTTTTAGCCAAAATAAAAAAACCTGTGTCGTATTCTAGGACATAGTTTCTGCAGAAATCCACCTTTGAGTCATGGGTGGGATTGTGGGTGCTCAGTGAGCCCACCCCACTTCTCGTCTTCTATTTATTTACATGCCTAGACCCCCAATCTAACATTCTTGTGCAACAAAAATGGCGAGCAATATTGGAGCTATCCAGCCGTACAGTGTTGAACCAGATTCCAGCTCAGACGAGGAAAACAAAGGCGTACATGAATCTATTTGTCTGCAAGTGGATGCATCAGAATGGAGCAGAGCAGGGAGCTTGTGACTACATAATGCGTTCTTGTTCAAACACTCTTTTTTGTCTGCTCCTGATTCACAACGCTTAATTTTCTTTTTAAAAATTTCATGATCAAAATGCTACAAGAACATGTCAAACATACCATTTTTATATGAGTATTTAAGAAAGGAAACCAACATGTTCTCTTAATATACGGGTTTTTAAGCACATATTGAGACAGACTCTAAAAAGACACATTAAATAAGTATTTGAATAAACACAGATTTAAATACAACTAAGAATGCAAACCAAATCTATACAGTGACCGACATAATTGTGGAGGTATGTAACATAGTGGAACGCAATGTTTGACATGAGATGGCCAAGCTATTTAATTATTACTGAAAGTACCATAGACTAATATACAGTTCAATTCAAATCCGGTAAGCTTAGAGGTAAATTAGCAGTTCTGTCTTTGGAATGGGAACAAATATAAATAATGTGTGACTGGGATAAAACTGGACCCAATGTGGGCCACGCCAACACCAAGCCCACTTTAACTTAAAAGTTAAATCCAACTTGACTAGATAGCACATGGACTTACGCCATTTATACATTATATGTACACCATTTTAGAGGATTTCTACCTTGCGTAGTTGTTGCTCTTGCCTGTTTTAGCTACATTTTTAACTGATGACATTTGATCTCATCTGTTGTCTGAGTTTGTGTTAAAATAGTGAGTCAAAGAGGAAATATTTGTTTTAAAAAAACCAACTTAGGACTCGTCCACAGTTTTTCATTACAAAAATGTTTGAAGAAAAGATGATTCAGTGAGGGATAAAATGCAATAAAAAGACGAGTGAAGGCTTATCTTTATAACCTGCAACAAAGAGACCCACAAATCTCCCTTTACTCTAATGAGACCACCAGAGGAATGACCTTTTAACCTGATCAACATATGGTAAGCTCCACCTGTCTGCTTGTCTGTCTGTCTGGCTCAAGCACAACAGTGTTTGTGTGTCCATCTGAGTGAATTTCTCTCCTCCTGACATAATCCAAGCCCCTACAACGCGAGAAAGTTGCTGCACATTAATTATCATTTTCGCCTAAATCTAGAAGTAATGCATCCTCAAGCTTTTGTTTATTTTTTCTACAAAATCCTCATAAAACAATTGTGTGTTTATGTTGGTGCACAAGTGGACCGATAGAAATGGCACCACTTGTGAGGCAGTTTGCCAGATGGAGCATATTGCATGTCTGCGTGTGCACGTGTGGCTCTTTGACTTGTCCCAGAGGTATCAAATATTAGCAGACAAGCCAAAGTGAACATATTGCAGATTAGAAGGGGGCCTGAGCGATGACTTGGCAAGACTGCGCCTTTGTTGCCACTGGGGGAACGGACGACAGAGATGTTCTTCTCACAAGAAAGACATTTTGAAAAAGTCTCACAAACAGGTGCTCATGCTGTACCCCACCATAGCCTTCTTAGATGGTATTTCATACAAATATTTGTTAACCTTAAACCAGCCAAACGTCAAAATGCTGAAATGCATAGTGTCTTACATTTAGGGTCTTCCATTTTTTGCTTGTCAATACGATGTGACTTCTTGTGACAACAAAACTATTCCCAGGATGCACCATGTCTAAAGGTCATGGTTTGTGAATCGTTTGACCTCAGATAGCTAAATCACTCATGCTAGTTGGTGGGGGAAAACAGGAAAGTGAATATTCAGTGAGAAAATAGGGATTACTCATGGGGTCAAAACCGGTTAGTGAAAATCCTTATGAAGCAAACGGTTTGCAAAAAGACATTTAAACTTGGCACAATGGGGATCATGACTCACAAATTACACGAGTAGAGCAAGAAAAAGCAGCTGTTTTTGTACGCAGGGTCTTAAACTAAATTTTGATTCTTCTTTTTATAAAATCCTTAGTAAAAGCCTTTTTTCTCTGTAGATGCAGAAGAACTAACATTTGAGTGCATGTTATTGTGCTTTATGAAGCAGAGATGGACAGAGCAAAGGTTTTTGTTCGGGTTATGTTTATCTTAAGTTACATCAGTCGGGTTTGTCAAACTCTGGAACGCTCTCCTTTGCTCCCTAGTGTCTATTGACTCGGCTGAGGTTTTTAAATCACACTTCAGGACCTTTTAATCTCAGATTTTAGCTAAATCTTGGTTTTTATGCCTATATGATTTTGAAATTTTATATTTTTCATCCTTAATGTGTTCTCCTTGTTTGTCTCTCTTTAAATCACTTTGTTATTCTTTCTGGTAACATTTATTTATGGATACATTTTATTTATATTTACATGCATACAAAAGTAGACATACTTTTACTGCGAGTTACTGTTAGAGCACCGAAGGTACAAAATATCACTATTTGCCAAACGTCATCCCAGAGAATGAACCTTTACCATTTTCATGATGTTATTTGCCAAAAGACTTAAAAGGAAGTACAAAAACAACAAACAAACCCAAAACTTTCTTTTTTTTAATGCATTGTTAAAGACACATTTGGTTTTATGTTATTTTCTCTAAACCATGAGTTTCCTTGAAACGTCAGTCAATTTACTGAAATGTGGAAGATTTTTTTTTTTTTCCAAACTGAGAAAAAATAAAGCAAAAATAAAAAGCCAAATCAAACACATAAAATGAAGTTTGACACTTCCAAGAGTGACAGAAGGCATAAACTTGTTTAAATCACACCTCTCTCCAAGACATCAAACATTTTAAGTAAAAAAAAGCTGCTAATTAATATCTTAACTTCACACTAAATATGTTTTATTGCACACAAACTATTCAAATACTCCTTTATATGTATGAACTTTATAATTTTTTACACCAAACCAAAAATGAAAAACCAAGTTCAGACACATGAAGACACATGGCTGCATGCAGATTTGAAAACTTCATTTGGAATTAAATGCTAAAAATTGGTTTGTTTTAACCCTTATGGGTGATAATGTAAAACATTGACAGTGGTTCTGCAGGAAAACACCCCTGAATAAAGTAAGAACTAATAAAGTGCATAGTTTTGCAAAGGGAATATTAAGAAAAGAAATCATAACAGCACTTTAATAAATGTCCTAACAAGCCATTGTTGATTTGTTCCAGAGGTGGATTAATCATCTGTCTAACTGCCAGTTTGGTGACACAGTATTTAATGTAATGTACTCTCAGTAATAATTAAATTGCTTGGCCAACTCAAAATGAATTTGACAAATGACATAAAATAATAAAAACCATAGATTTCCTTCTACAGCTCTTTTTCTTTGAACATGATAAGCATCAGACAGAAAAATGAGTTGGTGCATTCAACCCAATAGGACTGCTTAGTTGTGCATTCAGCTGCTGTTTAGCATGATTGGTACAATGATAGACCTGTTAAGTTCAGCTAAAACGCTCACACAGACTTCCAGTTGCTTCTGTTCTGGGCGGACTGCAACCAGCAACCGGGAAAAGCCCCTTGGGGTGGATTGTGCGTCTATGTCAACAAAGGTTGGTGTACAAACTCCACATTGGTGAACAGCCACTGCTCAGAGGCAATAGAGCACATGACTGTTAAATGCTGGCCACACCATCTATAATGCTTACGCTAATGGAGGGCTAACGGAGGTCCACAGCAACATCAACTTGCTCCGGCATAAGCACCCAGAGGCATTTTATTTGCAGGAGACTTTAACCAAGTAAACGTGGCCCAAGTTCCACCAGTATATTACCATTCCAACATGAGAGAATAGCACCCTGGACTGTGTCTACACCAACAAAAAGATGCCTACGAGCTGTCCCCCACCTCCACTTGGGCTTCTCCAACCACATCGCAATCATGTTGGTCCCTGCTGCCCACCCTTTCCTCAGACACCAGGCACCAACACAGAGGACAATCACATTGTGGCCCAGTGAGGGTGCCCCAGCTCTGCAGGACTGTTTTCAGCACACAGACTGGCAGACCTTCAGGGAGGCAGCTTTGCTTCAGGGGGAGGTGGACCTGGAGGAATACACATCATGTCGTCAGCAGCACCAGGATTGTAACGGATTACCCCAACCAGAAAGCCCGGCTAAACGCAGAGGTGCAATCTCTCCTGAAAAGCAGGAATGCTGCGCTCTGGTCTGGTGACAACGTGGCAGATCCAATAATCCCTGAAGTGTGTGGAGAGGCATCAAGTGCATCACAGTCTACAACACCAGAGATGTACAATGGCCGGGGACCCCTCTTTTCCAGATGCACTCAACAATTTCTAAGAACTTCAACTCCCCCCCAACACTAGGCTCACATTTCACGTTTCAGTGTGACACCTACAGAATTGAGGAGGACCCTCCAGAGGATCATCCCCAAAACATCCTCAGTGACGGGTCTGAATGATTGTTGGCCAGTACCCTGATAGTCTGTCGTGGGGTCCCGCCGGGAATAATGCAGAGGCGCCAAGGTGAGTGGGTTCTTTCTTTATTTCAAGAACAATGAGCACCACAATTGCTCCACGCAGGGCCAAATCAGGTTGTGACACCTCCGTCTCACTCAGTCCTCCACTTCCTGTGACACTTCCTTATAACCCATACGCCCCTCCTACGGGTGGTGCTCTCCATGAGGCCACAGGAAGGTCACAGAAAACACGTTTAAACATAAAATATATACACGGTGTGGGCCCCCTCACGATCTGACGGTGCCACACCGTCACACAGTCATGAAAGTTTTTGAAAAGATGGTCAGACTCCATTGATCTCATCAAGGACCTGCACCAATATGCATACAGTACAAACCAATCCACAGAGAACGCCATCTTCTCTGTGGTCCACACAACCCTCACCCACCTAGAAATTAGGAACTCGTACGTTTGCCTGCTCTTCGTGGACTTCACATCAGCCTTCAATCCAATCATCCTACAGACCCTCATCCAAAATCTACAGTAATGTCAGGGTTATGACTTTTTCCTTAATAAAGACAAGAACCACACGGAGATGAGAATTTTTGCTAGACTTCTGCAGAAGGAGAATGAGTCTGTCACAGCGCAAACTGTCACAGAGGAGTTCTACCTTCCCAGTGTATCCAGTCTAGTTTTATTGGTGGCCAGGGTTGATAACATAAAAGGGGGTCATTCAATCAAGCAGTACAGGAACATCATATCTTGTATTGTCAGCACTTTTCACGTCATTGTTTTCTTACTGAAATATAGAACTGAGACAATCATATTAAGGTGAAAATAAGCAAATTATAATTATTTAACCCTAACAAGTACATACACTTGGACTGAGCCCCACTCTGTGCAACTGGGTCTTGCACTTCCTGACAGACAGACCACAGTCAGTGAAGATCCGCAACGTCTCCTCCTCCTCCATTACCCTCAGCACGGGGTCCCCCCCATGGCTGTTTGCCAAGCTCCCTCCTGTTCACCTTGCTCACGCACGACTGCGCAACAAGCCACCCCAGCTGCCTGATCCTGAAGTTTGCGGATGACACAACTGTGATTGGACACATCACCAACAATGACGAGTCCAACTGTAGGCAGGAGGTGGAACACTTGGAGGGCTGGTGCAGAGACAACAACCTCTGCATCAACGTGAGGATGACCAAAGAGATGATCGTGGACTTCAGGAGGGACAGACACATCTCTTCTCCTCTGAACATCTGCAGGGCCGAGGTGGAAGTGGTCTCCAGCTTCAGGTACTTGGGCGTCCACATCTCCAACGACCTTACCTGGAGCATCAACACTTCCTGCCTGATCAGGAAGGCATATCAGCGCCTCTATTTTCTGAGAAGGCTCAGGCACCAGTGACGTGCGGTGAGGTCAGTGTTTGGTGAGGCACTGAATCCTCTGGAGTCAGATTTACAATGAAAAAACTAAATATTTCAGCTATTTGTAGCTACAAAGCAGCTTTCAGCTCACGTCTGCCCCCTAGTGAGGCATGCCTCACCTGAAGGCTGTTATGCTGGCCTGTAGCAGTTTTTTTTCAGCGCACGTCTGTGTTAACATTGAGCCCTATCGTCAGAAGTGAGGCACAGCGCTGCCGAGCCTCACCCGGAGGTTCAGCTCCGTCTGTGATCGCGAAACACTCAAATTTGGCGATTTTAACCTCAGAAACTGTGGAAAATGTGCTGAGTTGACTGAAAAAGTATATTTAACACAGATCAGTGGAAAATAATATTTACTTAATTTACCTTTTTCTATTTTATCATGATTATGACAGGTGAGGGTCTGCCTCACCTGACTGCACGTCACTGTCAGGCACGCTAGGATGGGGAACTCAATCCTGACCTCCTTTTACAGGTGTGTAGTGGACAGTGTCCTGTCCTCCTGCATCACTGTGTGGCACCGCAGCTGCTCTTACTCTCTATTCAGTGCAATAATCATAGGAATAGTGCAATACTACATAGGAATCGTAATAGGTTCCATTTGGTTTTGTATATAACATTGAAACGTCTTTTAATTCCTGTCATGATCGCACTGTAAACGTTTGGTCTGGGACCAGAGTCACACATTTTATTTCATCCCTGTGCTCAAATGAAAATGAAGAGATCATTGAATCCTTCAATCCTAGTGGAAGGATGATGAACTGCAGGGTAGAAGACATGGATCAAGCTATATTCAAAGGGTATATAGGGAAAGTTTGGATCATGTTAATGAGATAATGGCCTCAGAAATATCAAATATGATACATATTAATATATAGTGGTAAAGATGCTCAGATTTCACTGAGATCCATACAGATTTGCAGTATTCAGTCGAAAAAAGGGGAATCTCTGGACCCAGGAGATCTTTAGGATGTTCATTGTAATATTTCCGTGTCTGCCTGGAGCGAGCCCTGATCTCCCTGTCCTGACAGACACAAACTCTGCTGAGTATCATTTCAGCTTAGAGCTTGGAGATGTTCATGGTGAACCTTAAGCTTGACTGCTAATACATTTTAATAGGGGTCAAAGCTGATGTGTCGAGGAGAACCACACAGTTTCTGCTCTCGGGTCTATTAACAAGCACGCACAGAGCACGCCGTGGTTAATTCCGTCTTTAGTAGTGACTGAATCAGGTTAAAGAAAGTAATTAACTTTAAATAGCCCCAACCACCAAGCCAATTACCACGATGTGTGCGTGCTCATGTGCGTGCTCATTTGCTGAGTCTTTGACTTTTGATGAAGGCGTCTTGTTTGTTCACACGAGCTGCGTTTCCAGCTTTGCGTGCGGCGAGCATGATTGATTTCTTTTATTTTTTTATAAGTCTGGTCATTCTGGGAAATTAAAGTTATAATATGAATTGAGATTGCCCTGGGGCCCCTTCTGCTATTACTTAACGGTGATTTGAGTGCTGGTAGCCCGACAGCGGTTACACGGAGCAAAAAGGCTAATAGCAGCTCAGGGAGGGAAAGCAAAAACAAGACGCGGGCGATTGGAGCAACATGAGAAAAGAAAATTAAATGGTCATTCAGCCGGAGAATGGGTGAGCCAGTCAGTCAGTGAAGCTGTCATTCTCTCTGTTGGGGTGGAACAGAGCGCGGTGCAGTGGCACAGGCAGACTTGGTTGATGTGGGTGAATCAGATCTCAGCTGGCGTCTGGCTGTTTGCTGCCTGCTGTCAGTCACTTTTCCAAACACAACAGCTTATTTTCCAGCAGTGACGGCAGACGAGAAGACGAGGCGGAAAAAAAGAGGCAGGCTAACACACTGTCCAGAGTTCATCAATCAACCTGAGCTGCTGCTGCTGCTGCTGTATTTCTGGCTGCACCTTTAAAACTCTGAAGGCCAAACAGAGACACTTCTGCAACCGTTTCCGAAGGACATATTGATGCAGGTTTACAGGAAAAAGATCAGAGGTCGGTGACATCAGTGATCCCGACATCACGTTCTAGAAAGCGTAAATGCTGTTTGAAAAAACTTGTACATTTGATTTTAGACATCTACAGAAGAGGGAAGAGGATTATTTAAGCAAAAAGATAAAACTGATTTAACCCTTTAACTTTAGCTCCAGTGTTTTTACATTCTATCAACTACCAACATTTTCAACCGTTTAGACAATTAACCTGATTCCAGCTGATTCTGAAGGGAAGAAAATCAGCTTGTGCTGAAATGCAACAGTAGCCGTGTTCCCATTGACTATGAAACTATGTGCAATATTTATTTGTGATTGTAAATTTGCCTAATGAAAACAAGACAATTTCAAAAAAACTTGCATTGTTCGAAAAAACGTTTCTGTGCTTGGAGATAGTATGTGAGGCTTTTCGAAATTGATATATATTGCAAAACTGCAATGGAAACACTTAAGACCTTCGAATTAAATGCTGCTGGGCCCTCTTGCCAGGTCATCATTGTACATAAGAATTTACACAACTCATCTTCATGAATAAATAAATAATGCCATATTTGTCATTTAAAATGACATTTTAAGCTTTTAGACATTTTTATCTGCTCCTTCTGTTTGCCAGACTGTGTCATCGTCGGATTTCTGTTTTTTTAAATATTTTAAATATGTTTTTAGTGGTGCCAAATGCGTTTTAAAATCAATATATAAACAGTAAAAATTTTCTTTTTTTTTTTGCTTATAAATCAGTTGCATGACATGAAATGCCTTGGAGAGGAAACACTCATTCACCTGGCCATATTCTGACCTTTGCTTGCAGCGCAGAGCCACTTATTTGGACACTGCTTTGCAGACTCGTGACGGCCAATTACTAATCGCCATGGGAACGCTAATCTACTTCTGGGATTTCATGATGGACTTTTACAACTTTGCACCAATGAGACCAGGAGAGACACACCTTAAAAACTTACAACCTAAGGTACGACCCGAACAAAAACTGAGGCAAATGAGAAGAAAGGGGCTCAAGAGGAGGGACGCGCAACAGGCTGCAATAGCACCTGTTTTAAATTGTCTGTGATAATGATAAATCAAGCAATAAAATGGTTACAGTAGCACAGGGGTGGTGTTATATAAATTTGCTTTCTTCCACTCTCTCTCAAGCAATATCTATTAATATGTCTAATTATCCTAAGTTTGATACGTCATTGTATCAATGTATAACTGATGATTGTAATGTTTTTTTTGTGTATTATTCCCATTTAATAGCTTAAAATAAACAATTTCAAATCCAATTCAAAACAAATCAAATGTGGATAATGCAATCTTATGTATTTATTACTATAATCTTATAAAAATATTCATTTTACTGTGCTCTGCCATGTTGAGGGATGAATTTCCTTTAAATTCTGTTCCATCTGAATGGGAGGGTTGGAAACTCAGACTTTTTATGCATCATGACAATAGTTTATCATAAGAAAGTACATAGAATGAAACTCCTGAAGGAGTAAAAATTGCTGTAATAAAATGTATTAATAAGAACTATAATGGTTCATAAAGAAAAAAAAATGATATTAGGAAGTTATTTTTCCATCGTGGCCTTATTTTCTTGTGAGTCAAGGAATGAGGAACTAGACGTCATCTCACATTTCGTCAGACTAAACCATGATGGACATCAGAGCATCAGAATCAGACAAAACCGCCTTGCGGGTCTGGATCGTTCCGGCCGGATCTGGCACAATTTTAACAGAAAAGGCTAAAACAAAAACAGCATTTGTTCATGTCCTGATGGTTTAAAAAAGAAAAGATGTAGCTAAATATTTAAGCTGCTCATTTATGGAAATGTGATTAAAAAAAAACAGTTGCAGCAGTAGAAAAGCACAGACGATCGTGGATGAAAATGAACTGAGCCATTTTTATTTACAGTGTTTAGATAACTTCAGTGGAGCAGTGCAGGCTATGCTGTGGTTTCTCAGCATTTATTCAATTGACATCTTACATAAAGATAGTTTGTAAATTTGCCCTTTATAAAGGCCATATCATGCAAATCATGCTAATGGAAGTCTGGGCTGTTTTGCATGATCCCCCACCCATGATAGGCTCAGGTCTCTTCTGGTAGGATAACCTGATAAATTTGACCAAACTCTCGAGTTCTCGTTGCTCATGAACAGACATGAAGGCTGCGATTTTTTTCATGCAAAGAACCAAAGGGTTGGTTGATTTTTTTCACTTAACTTGTAACTATTCCAACTTTGTGGACGCTCATGCACACTTCGGAGGAGACCACAGTCAACCCAGGTCAGAATAAAAGCAATCCATGAGCATGAATGTTTTTTTTTTGGCTTGTTTAGATAAAAATAGAATTCTACTAAATGAAAAGTGTTTAGAAACTGCAAGTTTTTGAATTTTATTAAACTTTTTTTGGGTTATAACGTTTAAAAATCCAACATATGTGCTCTGGAAACAGATTGTAGCACATTTGTTCGCTTTACCATCAGTCTGCTGAAGTGCAGCAAAACAGCTTCTAAATGACGCACACACACACACACACACACAGACACACACAGGGGGCATGTATCAGAAACATCTTGAGGGTTTTTTTTTCTTTCTCTTATTTAGTTGAAGACGCCCAAGGCGACATGCAGACAGACTCAGACGCACAGACACACACTCTCTTATTTAGTTATGCCACCTAGGGCGAGACTTCTGCATAACATCTGTCCAACATTTATCCGCCCTGACGCAGCCTCTCAGCGTGAAACGATGAGATGAAGGAGGAGATGGAGGAGGGAGGGGAGAATAATGCAGAATGAGAGGAAATGAGGACAAGAAAAAAGACGAAGGGTGAGGAGGCCAAAAAAGAATCAGTGGCAGAGGAACACAGATGATCAACAGGAGGAAAACGAGACAGGAACCAAAATCCTCTGTGTTTTATTCCTTTCTTTTTTTTTTTAACATGACAGAAGGAAAAACAGATGTGATCCAAAAGTTTGACTTCAAAAATTATGGAAACCTTTTTTTAATAGCCCACGATCATTTTTTTTTTTAAACTTTAATTATCATGAAAATGTGCAACCTCTTTAGAAATGTATTAGTTTGGTTTTTTCAAATTGTTTGCTAATTTTTATGGCACATCTGTCTCAGTTCACCAATAAGTATTCATAGGAGGATCACAAAAATGTGCTTAAAGGCCTATATATCATGCAAAATCAGAGTTTTTACGTGAATTATAATGTTCATTCCTTACCATGCACAACCCCAAAGTGGTATTTTGATCCATTCATTTGAGCCATTAAAGCAAAACCTTGATAAAGAAATTTTGCTTTTATCAAAACTTCAGAAGCTCTGACTGCACCTTGTAATTTGTGTGAGTTTAAATGGGATACTATTTTTAATCTGATTTCTGAATGTAGTTATTAAACCTTTTTTTTTCCTGTGTACCTGCTAATTGAAATTTTGTTGAACTTTTAGATCAAAAATGTTTTAGACCTCTGCATATTTGGAAAAAAAGAACAGTCCAATTAATTTTCTACAATAATTACATTTACTCAGATTACACCTTATGAAAATCTTTTTTCTTTGTGATTTATCCACTAGTCTTCCAAGAAAACATGTATTTAACCTCTTAAGACACGAGCTAACTGTTTACACACATAGTCACAGGGTCCCAGTTAAGCAGAATGAACTATTGTGGTAATAGAACCTGAAATTTAATGTCCACGCATGTGAGTCTAACAAGGTTAAAAAAAAAAAATCTCCTCATCTAATGATGTTAAGGACTGATAGTGATGCCATAGTGCAGCCACTGGGAATGGCAAAGTTCATGGCATGCTGAATGTGCTCATGTTTGAGTCATCTAAAGCAGCTCAGCAGAAATTACACAAAGTTATGGAAAATAAAAGCTAAAGAAAGTGAGAGATGCCCACTCACATTTACAGAAAAGCTCATTAAAGCTTTTGGAAAGGCTTCACAACACTGGTATGAATTCTGCTGACTGACTGTAACCTTTGAAGACTGTTTTCTCATTCAGAATGAATAGGAAAAGCGAGCCACAGGCTCAGCGAGCTCTTTACACTGACACTTATTAATGCAGTGTGTTACCACCCTGGATTTAGCACACTTTTAAACATGACACTGTATATTTTGGCTGAAAGGCCAGTCTGTGAAAAGTCACAGACTGTGGTGACTTATTGTTTCTATAAGTGCGTGTTTGTATGCAATTACTTGTGCAGCTTCCTATCAGATCCATCATCCAGTCTTTTATGGGATGGTTAAGTAAAGTGTCCGATGAGTGAAATTAAGCATTAAATCTCTTCTTTCTGTGCATAAAATGTGTGACCAGCATGTAGATAACTGTCTGCAAGTCCATCCACACACACACACACACGTGCGCGTGCACGCACACCTATACTGGCACACAAATAAATGCTAGTCTATGTAGAACAGAGAAACGTCCTTCCAGTGTCATAGTGATAGACCCAAATCAAGCAAGATCTTTGAGGCTTCTTACTCCTAACATAAAAAATAACGTTTGGTTTCTGCATTTCTTGCACTCACAGTTATATCTTAAGACAAATTTGCATTATTTTTAACTGGTTGGCTAATATAGGCAGAAATTATTTTTCTGATAAAATGGACCACGTCTGTGGATTGTAGTTAGATGAACTCTGATTCAGACAATAGTTAAATATGAAAATCACCTTTTGCTGTCAAAAATAATTAAAGTCGCACATTCATTCATATCCAGAACGTCTCTTTTCTTTTACATAGATAGATTTTAAGTAAAATCTGAGATTTTTTAGGGGTGTTGGGAACGTTTGACCATCAAGGTCTGTTTCATTTTCTTTGTGGCAGCGGCTTGCCGGTTTGGTTTTTTGGTCGTTGCTGTGGCTCTCGCCCTCACTGGGGCGGCCAGGGTCCCGTATTGCTGCCTAAAGTAGCATCCACTCAGGACTGGATCTGTAAGTGTAAATATATAGTGGGATTGTCCCACTTGGGCCACCGTATCTACTTTGAGGTTCAAAGTTCATGAATTAAAGTCGGTGCCAGGTGGGCTTTCTTCCTGGCCTCTGCCTTTGCTCGAGGGTTGATTCCTTCTTTCCTCTTGGCAGGTTTCGCCCTCTTTGGACTTTTTCTTTGGAAAGTGGTCATGGTACTCTGAAAGTGTATCGTGGCGCTCATCGCTGCTTTTCTGTGAAATCTCCATGCAGGAGACTACATTTAAAGCATCAGAACTCAAGTGTTGCTTTTTGTCAACAACAGTGACGGTTTTTTTTGTTGCAGTTGTGTTTGTAGCTGCTTCTGTTTTGTGCTACTATCTTTGCAGAGTTGTGTCATGCTTGGGTGATGACAAACATCGCTAACCTGCCTTTTCATGCTTTTCCCGTCCCAGGTTTTTCTTTCAGAAGCGGTGTCACTCTTGTTTAATTTATTCTCGTCGATGGAAGGGTGCCATCGGTTGCGGCTGTGGTAGAGGGTTGGTGACAGAGTTTGTCCTCTCAACTTTTTTACTTCCAGTTTTGTTGTGGCACTTATGCACTCTGCTTTGTAACGTTTCTCCGTCTGTCCTTTTAAAGTACACACGTGTGTGTTGAGGCGCAGCGTTGAGTTTAGTCTGTTCCGTCTTCTGCCACCTGTGGATTTCTAAAACGTTTCCTTTTTTATTCTCAAGACAGTTTGTATTATTGGCCTAATTTTTCAAAAGCATTTTAACCGACCAATAATAAAAATAGCAATACAACTTTCCTCACTTTTGCTATTACTAATAATTGCATAAATGGTCCTACTAGTTCTAATAATCCTAATTCTATCCTAAAAAGTTTGTAAGTTTTTTTGGTTTTTATTAGCTTTTAAGCGTTGAGCTGCGAACTTTGCCGTCCGAGCAGCTGCTTAAACTCACGTGACGTGTCAAGACAGACAGATGAAGTAAACAAAATCTGGTAGTTTAAAAAAAAAATCTCCTTTAGTATCAGAAAGTAAAAAAAAATGGCAGTAATTAAAGTTAATATATGCATTCTTTTTTTCTGTCTGCAGGCCGGTACCAAGTGGCCCACGGACCGGTATCAGCCCGCGGCCCAGGGGTCGGGGGCCAATTTCTTTTAGAGTAAAGGCAGAAAAGTCTTTCTGGAAAGGTTCTGGACCTAATTTTCTTCCACATGACCAAGGAGCTGAATAACATTAGCTGGTGAGACTATACAAGTGATCCATATGTAAGGTCATGTCGGCTTTTTTCCCACTAATTTTTATAGCAGTTTGAAGACAGACCTGCATCGGAGCATTTTGCATTATCTAGAGACAAATGGAGTGAAAAGCACAGCAGATGGCTGACTAAAAAGAAAAAAAAAAAACAGTGAGGCAGAATTCTGAATTGAATGAGGTAAGGGTCTAAGTTGACCCTAAAGCACATTTAAAGACCCACTTTGTGGAAATTATGTTTTGGGTGTTTTTAACATGTTCTTGTGGCATTGACAATGCAGGACATATATAAAGAACACCTCGCTAATTGCATTTCTGAGTATTTCTTTATTCAAATAATTGAAAAGTCATTTGAAAAGGAGTTTGTTTGTGACGTAGGAAATGCACCAGGTGGGCCTCAAGCTCCCTGCTCCACTCCATTCCAGTGCATCCACTTGCAGACAAAGAGATCCATGTGCGTCTTTGTTTTCCTCGTCTGAGCTGGTATTTGGGTCAAAAACTGTACGACTGGGTAGCTCAGACATTGTTCGCCATTTCTGTTAAACTACTAATGTTAGGTTGGAGGTGTGAGTGTGTGTAAATAGAGAGCTCAGTTATGGGCAACGATAACGGGGGCGGGGTTGCTCCATGCCAACAGCCACAACTAAAAGTTGTCATTTCTAATGAAGTCCTGCCACTCTGCAGAAACTATGGTTTAGAGCAGGGGTGTCAAACTCATTTTCACAGAGGGTCACATCAGCAAAGTGGCTGTCCTCAAAGGGCCAGATATAAGTTATACATGTAACTAAATGTAATGTAAAGTAAACATAACTACTCCTTAATGTTAAAGAACTAAATATTTATGTATTTATTATAACGTTTTATAGTGCAGTGTTTTTCAACCTTTTTTGAGCCACGGCGCACTTTAACCTTGACAAAAATCCAGCGGCACACCAGCATCCAAAAATTGAAAAAAACAAAACATAAAAAAAGCTCATAGTCTGTATTGATCTACAGTCCCTCTGGAATCTCACATGCATTTTTGTGATAATTGTGGCAGAAAAAGCTGGAAGCTGCAGCTGTTTTTTTTCTAAAAGACGTAATAAAAGTTAAGTTAAAAGATTCAAAAACTGATGTGTGTTCGTTGTTTAAGACGTTAAGAGGAGAGACTCATTCTGTGCTAAGACGCTGTCACTTTAACACAATGCATCATGGGAGATGTAGTGCAAAAATCCGCCGACCGCAGACAGACTCGCGTCTCTGAGCTTCATTGTTTTGTTCACTTTTTCCACGGTCTGACACCGGATTCTGTGGAAAGCTACACCGCTAAAGACGAGCTTTAGCTGGTATTTTTGTTGGAACTGAGCGACTTATGAGCTAAATCGAAACAAGGAAGTTAAGACTTTAACCACTTCTGATTGGTCAGACTGATGACATGTGATTAAGACTCCAAAAATGATTGGTGGAGACAGTTAAAGGGGCAGGACTTTTCCTAAAACAGAGCTTAAGCTGCAGCTAAATCGCGGTACCGTCATTCTTATCAAAATATCTTTAATAGAAGCAAATAAACACAAAGAAAAAAGTATTTTACGATCTTTCATATTCCTAACTTCTCAGTATTTTATCAGGGTTTGTTTGGATGAACAAAGAGCTGAAATCCTGGAGATGGAAAATGTTTTTAGTTTAGTGAGAGTATTCATAGATCAGTTAATGAGGGCAATTTCCCACAGCACACTGGTTGAAAAACACTGTTATAGTGACAATTACAGTTGCATAGAAAATATATGTTTGCTTGTTACTCTAGCATAAATCCTTTTACATTTGATTCTGTCAGGTTAGGTTATATTGACAGTGTTTAAGTCCTAATGTATAGTTGCCCAATCCCATATTTCTATTCCAATTCCCCCTAGTTATGAATAAATACACACCAATTTTTATTTTTTATTTTAAGAAATTAAAAACTTTGATGCTCTCACGGGCCACATAGAATGACATGGCGGGTCACATTTGGTCCACGGATCTTGAGTTTGACACATGTGTTCTAGAAAATGACAGGTTTTTTATTTTGGCAACAAACGGCATAATCATAATTAAAAGACCACTGGGAATGCTTAAAATAGATCAAAAGACGAACTTTAAACAGCCTTACTGACATATTTAAAGTTGAGACACTTTGTTAACAATCAAAGAATGAGACAGATTTCTAAATGCAAACTAACATTTTCATACCAATTGAAATAATGAAAACTTTAAAGGAGAGGATTGGAGTCAAAGTTTCTCAGCTGGTGATGAACAGAGAGAACAGTGTTACTTTTAATGATAATTCATTCATTTTCTTAACCGTTTTGTCCCTTTCGGGGTCACGGGGCTGCTGGAGCCTATCCCGGCCACTTGTGGGCGAAGGCAGGGGACGCCCTGGACAGGTCGCCAGTCTGTCGCAGGGCACCTTTAATAATAATGGATTGGATTTATCTGCGCCTTTCCAGACGCTCAAAGTGCTCATAATGTGTCCATGATTCATTCACTCCTCATTCATACTTGGTGAAGGTAAGCTACTGTTGTAGCCTCAGCTGCCCTGGGGCAGACTGACAGAGGCGTGGCTGCCAGTTCGCGCCTACGGCCCCTCTGACCATCACCGGGATCATCCATGCACATTCACACACCAGTGGAGCCACACTGGAGGCAGGGAGGGTGAAGTGTCTTGCTCAAGGACACAGTGACGGTTGGCTGGGGGGAGCGGGGATCGAGCCGCCGTCCCTTCATAGACCGGCCATTGGCCGACCCGTGGCTTTTACACTTGATAATAAAAATGAGCTGGACAAATTACATCTACTGTTTTTTTTTTTTAAATCTCTGCGTGATTATTGGACAACACAAAATGTAAAAAGGTTGCAAAGAATGAGCAGATCATAAAGCAGAAGAGCACGTGGAACAGAATGCAGCTACCTCTACTGTGCAGCACTTTGTGTCTGACTTGTGTGGATTTGTCAGTTAAACAGCTGCCTTTGTCTCAGCTGTGTTTGTTGCATTGTTCATCAAAACTCCAACATATTGATGCTGACAGTTTATTGAGTACATGTCAGAGTTTCTGCCTGTCTGCGTCCGGGAAAAGAATGGAAGAAAACATGTGGATAAGCTTGTTTTCTTTTTTCTTTTTTTCCAAACTTGTTTCAGACTGTTTTGCTCTGAATCTGTGAAATTAAACACATGCAGAAACACAGAGACACATCAGGGGACTGCATTTGGCTAATCTGGATGCAAATGTTTTTTACCCCAAAAAGTGTGTAATGAATGCCATTAAAGGGCGCTCCCAGTCACTGGCAGATGACTAAAAGAAATCCTTTCATAATTGACTGATTCAGCGTGGTTCATGAGATTTCTCCAGATGTTGGGAGTCATGCATGACGTGCACGAACAGTCAAACATCGTCTTCTTTTGTCCCGCTTCGTGTTCTTTCAAATAGCATTAGCCTTTTGATACAGCAACAGAAGTGGAAGGAAGAAAGAAAGAAAGAAAGAAGCACTGCGTATCAGGATCAGATCACTCTGCCAGAGCTTATGACAAGCTGCTTTTATGTTATCCCTCTTCTTCAGGCACAGTTTCATTTTGAGGGGATTTTCAGCTTTTTGAACACAGCAGTTCACACAATGCAGTCCCAGTGTTCTTTTTAAACTCCATGAGAGCTGAGCGGACCTTGAATGGATGAAATGTGGTTGTAAAACTGTGTAAACCTTTTTGTTTGGACACTATTGTGCAAAATCTGTCTTTAAGTTGAATGGATAAAGATAAAAAAAAAAAAAAAGCTGGATAGTACAAATAACTCAAGAAAAAGAGTCAATCAGGCAGTGGATGAAGATCAACCCTTGGTCTTAATGTAAGCTCGGCTCATTTTTAAGCTTTTACTAAGTGGTGACGCTCAGACTTAGTGGAAATGTTTTGTTTTGCTCCTAAATACTGGAAAGAACATCAAGGGGAACTAGACTCTGCCATTCCACCTTTCGCCTGGTTTCTCTGCGGCCTCTAAACCAGCAGCTCAGTACGCCTGAGGCAGGGATTTGAGTCTGTGGAACCGCAGCCTCAGATGTGGTAACATCAGAAGCCCGTTCTTATAGATGCAGGACTTTCCTTTGAGGTTTTTCTTTTCCATCATTCCAAAAGACTTTTAAAAAGTCGAATTGTAACTTTTTAAAATCAATGAACTGTACATTTTTCGCAGCTTACAGAACGTTTATCCGTATTGCCGCTACGGTGGCCCTAAAGTGTAAATCACATTGAGAAATCACTCAACACAAAAACAATTAAAAAGGCAATACAAATTATATTTAAAAAAAACAATATTAAATTAAAAAAAATTAAAGCAAAATTTCCAAAACAAACGTAACAAAACGTAACATAAAACAGAAAAAAAACCACAATTCCAAAAAATAAAAATAAAAAAAGAAAATGAAAAGGGAATGTTCCTAAAACCAAAAAGTAATTTTCAAAAACCAAACTGAAATGTAAAAAAAAAAGAAAACGAGAAACCGGAAAACTTGGGTATTATGGGACATCACTGATTTGATGATGACGACTTTTGAAGAAGATATTCTGGCCAAACTCAATGTTTGATGATTGATCAACTAATTTTTTACCTCAGTTTTGTTAAAATAATATCTTAAAAACTCAAACATCATCATCCAATCAGTGATGTCCCACAATTCCTAACTTTTCTGGTGTCTTATTTTATTTTATTTTCTAACATTTCATTTTGATTTCCCTTTTTTGTTTCTGGAATTTTGATTTCTAAAATGTAATAATATTCTTTTATTATTTGTTTTGTTTTACGATAATAATAATACTTAATTTGCATTTTTTAAATGTTTAAGCCAAAAGCAAAGCAAAACTGAAGCTCTGCAACTCACCTAATACAACTTGTAAATTATTTTTGAGGAATTTTGGAAACTTTCTTTGCAAATGATGTCATTTGTAAGTTAAAGTCAACAACATTATGACAGAATATTTACCATGAAGCCTGAAAAAAAGGGTTCATCTTAGGGTGGAAATTGAACAAAACCGCCCCAGTAAACTAAACAATATGATAAACTGCACAGGAAGACGCTGAGGATAAAGCTGTCGTTGCTTCTTTTATTTATTTATCATTTGTTCTTCTCCTGTACTTTAGACAAAGGACGCGAAAAACATCCACTTGGAGCGTTTTTTATCTTTCATAAGTTATGAGCTGCAGCTTTGCTCGCTGACACAAACGGAAAAGATGTGCTGATGAAATGAGCAGCCTGATTGAATCTTGATGAGGGACCAAAAGTTCAATTTCTCCTCTGTGGACTTCATGATGAACCGAGTTCCACAGACTTCATTTTTTCCACAGTGTCTGTTTTCATTGTTGTTTATTACGAGGACTGGAACTAAAAGGACTAAATATGTGTGTGAGGGGGGTGTTGAATAGAACTGACGAGTGAAGGAAGATGAGGGGGGGGGGGTGGAGAGGTAGACACCGTCTGTCTTTTACTTGATTTTGTGATTTAGACTGTGACGAGCTTGAACTTGGTAGAAAAAATAGCTCCGTCCTTGTTGCAACAATGAGCTGTGAGTCATGCAAGAGAATGTTAAACGAGGAGCGCTGGAAAGGTGAAAAACAGAAGAAAAAAGGAAGTAGAGGGGAAAAAAGACACAAAAGGAGGGAAGAAGTGTGGGTGGGCTTGCTCAAACAAATAGGTTTGACTCATTTTAAACAACAAAATGACAGGAACTGTTCACAAAGAAGAAACAATAAAACCTAAAAGTTCAGACAAATTGTTTGGGCCTCTGGTAATGACTGATGATTAAAACTTCCATAATGTCATTTTAAACAAAAGTAGATTTGGGAATGAATCAAATGTATTAAAATGTGTCATTTAAATGTATAAAATATATATATTTTTTTTATCACAAGAGGACATTCAATTTTAAAATATATTTATTTTGTATTTGTTGGTTTGGTCATTTGAATTCCATACATTTTGGTAACATGTCAGAAACGTCAATGTTTGGTGTGAATGGATTCCCAAATACTTTTCCCTCAAAGCAGAGCCAAGCTTTAAATTAGTTTTCACTGTTTGCTGGTTCACGATTGTATTTGGAAGGTGGATTGAGTTTTTTTTCTACTACCTGGGGAAGTTTTTGTTTTTTAATTGTAAAGCGCTTCGAGCTGTGCAGTGCATGAGAAGCGCTTTTTATAAATAAACTTGGATTTGATTTGATTACTTACACATCTCACAAAAAAGTAAAAAAAAAAAAAAAGTTATGAGAAATTAAATGTCTTTACTGAGGAAAGACTGCTGTAAAAACCTGTTTTCACCAAGGATTATTTTTAATGCCATTTAGCCAATTTGCAACACTTTAATAAATATGTCTAAATCAGCCAAACCTTTTATCAAAACATCTTGCTGGAAAGGCTAAAGACTGCAGAGTAAGTGACATGTTTTAATTCATGTACAAATCAATGTTTATCTCAGGAGAAACTCATCAATGATTTTGGTAAATTGCAGTTTTTGTTTATTCTGTTTTGCAAGCCTGAGATCATTTTCAAAACATTGTAGTGAGGATGTAAAAGTGTTTTTGTAGGTTGCAGCTAAAAAAAATGGTAACAATTTGCCTTCTTTGTATTAAATGAAGGTTTTGACTTTCTATTGAATCGAATATTTTTTATGGGTTTGTTTTTAATTATCTGAAATTGTATACAAGAAGAAAAAAAATAAGTTTTTTATTTCAATAAAGTATTAATGATAACACTGATGTCATCTGGATGAAGATGAATTATTTACTTGATGTAAGCTTCTTCGTGCTGTTAGTATCATATTTATTCTAGTATAGGCCTCAAAAATGTTTTTTTGTGTGTTGAATAATGAATTGATCTCAACATACATAAAAACATGGCACAACAGGCGCCTGCTGTGCCATGGAGCATGCATGTTCAAGCTGCTTTGAGAGTTTAGGCTAAGTTTGGTTAAGCAGTTTTCGATCACAGAATCTGCTTTACTGCAGGGATATCATGAGAATGAAAATATTTGATTATTGATCATATTGTATGGAGCCCCTAAAGAGGCGTTGAAGAAGAAATAAAATCAAAGTTAATCAAGTTATTTAACTTGTTCTGTCCAACAACTGAGCAAACAGATGGGAGCTAAAGGCCTTTTGTGTTGGACAGGTTTTACTATCACAAAAAGAGGTTTTATAACTTTGGAAAATCATTTTTATAAACCCCTTTTTGTTTCTTTATTATTTTTTATTTATTTGTTACATTTAGTGTTGTGGGGAGGGAGAGGGGAAGCATGTGTGTGTGTGTGTGTGTTTGGGAGGAGGGGGGAGAAGAGAATTAAAGGGAGACAGGGGGAGAATGTGGGGGATACAAGCACTAATTTGAATAAGTTATTATTTTAAGCTGTAACAATTACACCAGATCTGCTGAAAAGACAAATATTACATCAGAAGGCGACATTCTGACACTAAGATGGAAGATATCTGTCCATCAATACACTGTGGGTTAGGAGGAGGGATAAAACATAGTAAAGCAAAGTAAAATAATTTTTTTTTAAAGTTGCTCATAACTTGTGAGCAAAAAAAGAAAAATGTAGAAAAAAAATCAAAGAGGAAAAAACATAACTGGTAAGCACTATTATTAAAATTAGTTTATTTTTTAATTAACTTGTCTCATTTTTCGTATACTGCTTCTCAACTTGTGTATTCTTGACACTGTGCTTTTCTAATGTAGTTGGTCTGTGTACTCCTTTTTTATCTATTGGACTATGACTGTGGAATAAAACCAAATCTATCTACCAAATCTCTCAATCTGATCTAATCACTATGTGAGTCTCAGTTAGTGTCTTGTGCTCACCAGTTATTATTATCATTGTTTTTTTTACCTCTGATTTTTTGTTTCCTTGGACTTTATTTCTTTAAATTAAATTTTATTTTTTTTTCTTCAATGTCCCTTTAGGGCCTCCACATTCTTTTATTTCCTCTGACCGATACGTGCTGAACACACATCTATAGTGGTTTCTTTGACATGCAGGTCCTCTTTTGCGATAATCCAGACAATCTTTTATGGTCATTTTGTGATTTTCTGTGACGATTGATTTCTGTTTGGATTTTTTGGAAGGTGTTTCGGAAAGCTGTGAAGGTCAGCTGATTTTTTATTTTTTTTACACCGGAGTGTAAATGTCAAAATCGACAAAAATGTAACTGAATCTTAAAGCAAAAAAGAAAAAAAAATGTATAAAAGCAAATAAAAATGAACGGATAAAGTGATATTTACTAATAGGGACCAATGCAAGTAAAACTGAACTTGTGCTTGTCCGTCTGGGACTTTTTCTTGTATAAGGTAGAAAAAACTTTAATAATGATTTTAATTTTTTACGTGTCTACCTAGAGTGTATGCATCATTAAGAGTAATATGTCTTCCACCATGGTCATCTAATGTAGGGGAATCAAACAAGCGGAAAGAGACGCAATACAGAGAAAGACAAAGTAGCACTTATTTAATTAATTGCCATCTCATTAATCACATTCTCATCTAACCTAATGTTGCACTCCATGGACCCAGACAACAGGTAAGGAGCAGCGGAGGGGGGTGTATGATACGTGTGAAGAGCAAACAGGCTGTTGTGCAGCAGCAGTTAATGAAATGGGTGGTTATCAAGGCCAGCAGGCTTCATTAAGTCCGGCGTAATGACCTGTGTCACTTTTCTCACTCCCTTTGTGTCGTTTGCCTCAAATAATTTTTAGGAACTTCATATTTGTTAGCACAAATAAGTAAAATAACGTGCAATGAAGTTGGTTTTCAGATAAGAAATTTAAAAAATACATACATATTTTGGAATTGTAACTTTTTCTTAATTTCTGAATTTCTAGACTAAAAACAATGTAAAAGCTCACTATAAAGGCCTTCTGATTCTTGATTTTAAATGAATCTTGTGTTCAGGCATGTTCTCCTCAAATTCCCCACTGTTGGTACTTTATATGAAAATTTGTTCAGTCATGTCGATGGACACCTTAGAGGGAGGGGCCTTAGGGGGTCCTAGGTCATCCTTGTTGGAAAAAACAGGAGAATATGTTTACATTCAAATTCCTTTACTACTCGCATAGATCACGATATAGTGCGTTTGCCATTTTGCAATGCTGTCCGAACCTACAATTCCAAAATCAAGTGTCCTACAAATTACCCAGAAGTCTCAGCGAAAAACCATTGTGCATCGATGCTCACTAGATATAGAAATATAAATATAGACCACAATGCATTGAAAAAAAGTATTTTTTAAAATAAACCATCAATGATTTTCTTTATCTTCAGAACACAGTGGACTCATAAATAGTCATCACATAATACTCATATCAATTAGATTTTCACGTTGTGGAATCAATGACGACATAATCGCCGGTATAAAAAAAAAAAAAGCAGTGGGCCTAGTGTCTGAATTGCTTTTTAAATTCCAGGACACTAAATAGTCCCACACTATATAGTTTAGTAGTAAGGGATTAGGGTGGGAATTGGGACATAGCCTATGTTTATATCTAAATTTGGTAACTACTCTCTAACCCACTGAAGACTATATAGTACGGGACTGTCCAGTGCCCTGGATATTAATGCAATCCAACACGTTTACTACTTTTTTTTCACACAAAATATGACATCACCTACTTTCCAAAAGTTAAAATCTATCAAATTTGAACATTTTATATTTTCTCTTCATGAATCCAGTGTGTCCTGATGATGAAAACTTCACAGATTTATAAAAAATAAAATGTACATACATTTTTTTTTTAAATGACAAATTGTTGTTGTTATTTTCACCAATCCAGTCAGCATTGATGTACACTGGTTTTCTGTAGAGACTTCTAGGTAATTTCCTGGGCACTGGACTTTGGAATTGTAGATTGGACACCTCAAAAAATGGCAAATGCCTTATAGAGTGCACTAAGCAGAGAGTATGCAGTGAATTCAGACACAACTTTGTATTCAAGTTACCTCTCTCTGTCAATGTAGAGTGCGTTTATGAAGAATTTCCCACTGCTGCAATTAACTTCAGTTAACCTTTCATGGAGTCCTGTGTGACCAAAGTGTCATTTGTAGATGAAGATTTCTCAGCAGATTTGTACATTATCCCCAATGGCCACCAAAGACCTTCTGTTGAATCTGGCACCACAATGTGTCTCCAATTATTCAAGCTACAAGCTGAACATGTTACAAATCAGATTCATTTTTCCTCGATAAACAAAGCTCCAGACCATGAACCTTGTGACAGAACCTCTGACCTCTGTGCTCACCTGTGAAACACACCTTTCTGATACAAATGTTTCTGTTTAATATCACAAAGTGATAAACACATCATGTTTGGAAGCTCTTACATAGTTGTCATGATTGACACACTGTAAATGATTTATTAGAACCACTGTAGGAAAAGAAACATACACAAACATCTGCACTCAAATAGATTTTTTTGGGCAGATGTTGGCAGTTATGGTACCCGAATGTTGAAATACAAATGGCCCAGCCATTGACTATCACCTCATTTCCAATGACCCTAAACACTGAGGTCCAAGGGGTCCCCTGCATAGAACTTCCTTCTGAACCGTCCGCAGAAAAATGTTCTATGTATTCCAAAATTCTGACCAAGAAGCCTGAACAGAAAATTGTAGTGTAGGTTAGCCGTCCGTGGAAGAAATCCTCGACCCAACCGATCTTTATCGTTCCTTACTTATAGAGACATCATCAGTACTAACTGTTAACTACAGCTGATTAGACACTTAAAGCCCCACACCAATGAAAATCCAGTTTTTGGTGTTTTTAAAATGTCCTTGTAGGATTTTTCTCATAAAGGAGGACATGCATAAAGAATCTAAGATTATTATTCAAATTGTGTTGGATCAGGAGTGGATGACGACAGGATGTTTAAAAAGGTCAGACTTTCTGATAAGCTCCTGCTGCTCTGCAGAGAATATGTCTTAAAAAACAACGCCAGCTTTTTTTAATTTTAGCTAAAAACAACATTATCATCATTAAAAGACCACTGGGAACAATTTTACTAGGATTTTAAATTAAAGGTTTGACTAAAGATAAAATAAATACGTATTAGTTTATGCTCAACTCTTTTACAAACACACCTTTTCTTCATTGCAGGGCAGGAATCAAAAAGTCAAAATATTAGTTTTCAATCATCTAAATGTCTTGGATTAGATGCTGCAAATGCAGATCTTGATCAAAATCTTGTATTTATGTATCTAGATTGCTGGAGAGTGGAAGTGATGTAGGTAATGCTATTCTTTAGTTAAAACAGCTTTTAGAAAAACTATGAAAACTGTTGTTTTGATGACAGAAGCTTTATCTTGAAATCACATACACTAAAAATATGTCAAAAGACACGAAGATGGTGTTTATTTTTTCGTTTTGTTTTGATAACATTACAGCTTTATGTGCTTTAAATGTGGCCCACCATATCATTTTATGTGCCCCCTGAGAGCATAAATGTTTCTAATTTCTTAAATTAAAAAAAAATATTTAGTTGATTACATATTATTTATATGTAGCTGCCGTTGTAATTATTCAATGTTTGCAGGTCTTATTTGTGTATGCAGACAAATTGTTGTCATCAAACCACCAGTTGGATGCAAGGCTGTGTGCGGCCTTTTTTTGTAAAATGTTACACTATAATACATGTTCTTTGCAGCTCAGTTTTATGTCATTTTTCTTTATTCACTTGGACAGTTTGATCCTTCATTAATTGAGTTATGTGGGTTTTAATAAGCAGCCAAATTTTAAAGGATTTATGCTAACAAGCAAACATATGATTTCTATGCAACTGTGGTTGTCACTTTAAAAAGTTATAATAAATAAATAATTAGTTATTTAACATTAAGGAGTAGTAAAATTTATTTTTCATTACATTTAGTTACATGTAAAAGTTAAATCTGGCCCTTTGAGGACAGCCATTACTCTGATGTGGCCTTCGGCGAAAATGAGTTTGACACCCCTGCTCTACATCCACAGATTTCCCTTAAAGAAACTTTACAAACGGCTGGCGGCTGGGATGATGACATCCACAGTGGTGAAGCATTTGACTGAATCAGACAGACGTGTTGGAAGGAAGGTGATGACAAACCTTTGATCCAAAAGCAGGGAGTCACTGTGGGTCACACAGTCTGGACAAATAAAGCTTGATGGAAACGCTCAGCAAATACAGTAAATATTAAGGCTCAAAACAAAGAAAAATCCCTGGAAAGACATGATGAGTTTATCTGAAGTGAGAATAAGTTCCGATCTGTTTTAACTTCTTCCAGGGATACAAAATAACTCCCAGTTGAATAACAGAAGCAAAAAGGAAGACAGAAATTCAAGTCATGAAAGGTTTTACTGACTTGATTTATAATAAATGTAATTTCCCTCTTGTTGCTGTTGCTCTTTTCCTTTCCATTTGTATTTCTCTTTTTCATTACGCGGCGTCTTTTAGCCCTGCTTTCATTCTTCAACTCACTTGCATTTTTATCCTGTCTATAGCTCTCTGTTACCCTCCAGTTATTTTTATTACATTTAATTTATATATTTCAGCATTTAGTATTTATGAAACATTGTCAGGGAATGAGAGGAAATGAAAAGTAAAGGTGGACTTTTAATATCAGATAATGGCAGCATAGTTTAGCAAAAAAAGTTATCAGCAAAAAATAAAGTTGCATTAAATCTGATAATAAATAAAAAACAATAAGAACAATCTCAAAGGGGAAAACAAAGAAAAAGTGGAGGTTGGCAGTATGAACCTTACTGTATGGAAAACTATAATAGTCTGTGCATTAAAGCTGCTGTAAGTTAATAGTATGAGCCCTGACATAGTAAGAAAAATTCCCCTCCCCACCCCAACCCTTTTTTATGAGTTAATGTTACTGCGAAATGAGTAATGGATTCCACAGGAAAGTGGGAATGAGTAATCACGGCTGAAAAGACGTATGGATTCAAGCCTGGTTTAATCTAATTGTAAGTGAATATGGTTAATGATGTTGTGTTTTTACAGGTGAATACTCATTAAATAAAGGCAGAATACATTTACCACACTAAAGAGTTCTACTATCTGATTATCATAAAGAATGACTTCCAATGATGAGGCTCTTGTTTTATGTGTCTATGGTAAGCAGGAAGAGGCAATAAAACAGGGTAAAAAACCGCGACCTGTGGAGGTTTGCACCGCAGGGGCGGCTTGTTGGGCATGTGTTCAAGAAGAGGCAGGTTGAACATGCTTTTAGCATACGGTGTTCACACTGGATTGTCGCTACCAGATACTAGCACATGTACCTACTATTTGAAAGATGCTTGGTGCGAATTGTTGAAGGGGTGCAAATTTTGCTCCAAGGATTTTTCTTTTACAGCTCTGTTCTGATATATGAACGATTGGTGTCATAATTCCAGCCAGGCACAAACCACAACTATTCATTTCTCCTCCTCGACCATATTCTTTCGTTGGCACTTCCCTGAATTAAAAAGGATGCTACCCATCCGTCACTACCAATTCTGAGTCCATGATTGTTTAACTTTTAACACTCGTTCAGTGTCCATGTGTTTTGTACATAAGTAAAAACTTGCATAACTATTCCGTGTGAACGTGAAAATTTGGAATTCTGAAGGCAAAAGCCTGAAACCCGCGTTACAATGCTCATTGCCAAGGGCGGTGGATACGTGGCTTTAGCTTTACTTTTAAACTTTGACAGCAAATAATTAGCAGCAGAACTGTAGAGTCAGCAAACGCCTGGAAGACTGCATCCCTTCATATAAGAGCTCCCATTAGTGACAGATTAAACACAGCCTCATCTGCATCCCCTTCACTCTTTTTTAAGATGCCCTCATCTAGGTGTACATTTCCTATAATTCTGAAGGGGACACTGTATTGTGTATTTATCCATCCATCTGTGGTGGTCCAGAAACTCCAGAGCACATACAAGAGCTAACCTAAAACATCACCAAAGTAGTAGATTTGAATCAAAATCAAACTCAGAGACCCAAAGGACTCGGGAGCCACAGACATGATTACTTTTTTTTAGTAAACAACGACATTTAAAACATTGAAATTCTCACACAGGGTCACTTGACAGAGTATGGACCCTTTTTTATTTTATTTCTCAGCATTACATTATTATAAAAAATATAATAATAATAAAACAATGCTTAATCATTTATTGATGATGATTAAATTGATTGAATTTTAATAATACTACTTCACTTGCTCAAAAAATGGATGAATGTTTTTGCCTAATGAATTATAATTTGCACATATTTTTAACATTTGATACTTGATACATTTTTGCTATGAGGACTTTTGAAACAGTGTTATGTCTATTTTACTGATTTAGTATTATTTTTCATTCATATTTTTATAATTAACAAAATCTGTATAAGATCTGCATTTGCCATGTTGATTTCTAAAATAGTTCATTTTTGCATAAGATTTTAAGTAATTCATCTTTGTCATGTGTTTTATTGATACCTAAGGATTCTTAATTCTGTCACATAAAGTTATGAACCAGATATTGATAAATCATGTAATCAAATGGTTACGGTAGAACAGGGGTGGGAATATTTTAGTTCGCTTCCTTCCACTCCCTTTCAAGCAATAATTAGTTTTATGTCTAATTATATTAAGTTTGACACCTCATTGTATGAATGTATAACTGATGATTCTAATGTTTTTGTGTACTATTTTTTATTTGATTGCTTGAAATAAACCATTTCAATTCAAAAAATCAAATCATTGTTTTTGCAGGTGTATTGCTATCGAGGCCCTGTGACAAACACCATCCAGCCCTGCATTTGCTCAACAGTAGCTGGGATAGCAGCCATGTGACCCTGAAAGGGGTGAAAGCACACAGGCTGGCAAAGATAATACGCATCAGCGTGTCTCATATTCCCTTCTCGTATTTTGTGTTTAAGTTGTCGAGTTAATGCTGTTTGTTCTTAGCTGTTTTTCTTTGCTGGCCCCTCTGCCGGAGGTATTGATGTGTAAGAGACAGAAGGTTCTGCATCTTAAGGTTGTCTAATGCAATTAACTTGACCACTGGGTTTTACATCTGAGCGTGCATGTGTGTGTCTGACCATGAGAGGAAAAGACAAGTACGGGGGAGATAGATGGTGAGGATGCATGGCTGAGTCACTTTCTTGGCGACTGGGTGTGTTTGTGTGCATGCTAAGGTGAGAAACGTGGGTTTCTGCCGTTCTTCGGCATCAGTGGACAAACAAAGCTTGTGTCTGCGCGTGAGGATGTGTGGAGACATAATGAACCTCTTCAGTCGGTCATTTTCCAGACCAGCGACTGAATCAAGATGAAGCTCGTCTCAAGTGGAACAAAAAAAAAACAAAAACAAAAATCAAATGGGATCGGGTCATATTGACCAAATGTGTTCACCGATGTTGTGATGCCTGAAAGACCGCAGCGTAGATGTATACTGGTTACAAACAGGAGCTGAGTTGTCATGTAAACATGTCAATATGTCCTGTTGGTTCCATCTGTACCCCTTAGTGAAGCAAATCTTTAGTGAGTATAAGGGGACGTGAACCATAATACTGTTAATGTTTGTACTTCAGACATAATTAAAGCATACCTGATAAAACTACGGTTGGTTAGTATTTAAACATGATGTTTATTTTTTTATGACGATTTGATGTTGCAACTTAATTTATTCCTATTTGGAGGCTCTTTTTTTTAAAATTTGAAACAAATTTTATTCTGTTTTTTTGGGGTAACTTTTCACACAGATATGCAAGAAGGGAAAAGTTAAAGTAGGATAAATTAAAAGAATGTTCTTATTCCCCCCCCCCCCCCCCACACACACACACACATCTTTCCACTCAAGATCATTACATGTTTTTGCAAAGCCCCTTGTTCTTCCTTGCTTTTTCTTTGGCCACCTTCAACTCGTAGGCATTAGGAAAAAAAAAAAGGCCTCATTTATATTTCAGAAGCACGTCAAAGTGAAATGTGTGTTTTGAAAGTACCCAGCCTTCAGGCTAAATTTAGCTGGAGAGTTGTGGGTTAAAAACCATCATTGTCTCTGAAAAGTGGTGATGCTGGTAAAACTTTTAGCGAACAGATCTCTTTTTATTTTGTCAAGGAGTAAAAAAGAGACTTACTTTAAGTGCAGATCGTTTTTTTAGTTAAGTAACAGGACAAAACAGGTGAAAAGAACTTGAATAGAAAAAGTTCTCTTTCACTGTCTGATCAAATACTTCCTAACTAAAAGCATCCTTGAAGTTTCTTTTCTGATTTTCTTTTTGACATTTTATGCAAATATAGTAAAAAAGCTTATAATGCTAAGTTTCATTGACATGTTTGACATGCAAGCTGAGTTTTGCCTAACAGCCAAACCTTAACTGTATTATTTTTCCATACAGGTTTTAAAGCACATGTTTAAATTCTCCAAAATGGAAGCAGGCCATTGCTTTACGCTTTCTAATAGAATAGGTTTTGTGTCATCCCACTGACCGCTGCTGCGTTTTATCTAGATTTTTCTGTGAAAGGTAATATGAAGTAAACTCTGCTGTGATCCTTTTTTTTTTGTCTTTGCTTTTTTGACGGTAGCGAAGCGGAAGCACCTGGCTGCTGTTCTCTGCTGTTATATTCAATAGAAGCTGTAATCACATCGAACAGTGAAGATGGCCGTCTGCCCAAACCTAAGTTACCCTGTCTGATCTCATGAAGACTAATGCAACTCTGAGTTTCATTCAAGCCAACATTTTCCAGCAGGCTTCCAGTGTAATAACAGTGCACACACCTTTATTTGTAGTTTTTACTTTAAATTGTATATATTCAGGAGACAGGATGGAGTTTAAAAGCACCCTGAGGTTTTGTTGAAACATTCCGCTGCTTCGTTTCTAGGTTGTGGTTTAGGATTAGGCTATGGACTTTACAAATCAAATCAAACTTTATTTATAAAAGTCAACTTTTGTCTGCCATCGCCCTTCATGCTGCACTCTGTCCCTCAGAGGTGTAAAGGTCTAACACATAACTCAAAGGGAGTCCCCCTTTCTATTTCTGTAAACTTACATCAAAGACATAAATGAACATGATTCTTTAGTGCTCCCTCTTGGTTGGGGGTTTGATTCTCCACAACATGTTGCAAGACAGGTTATTAAGATTTAATGCGGAGATGCTAACATGCATTATTCACACAAGGAGCAGCTGGTTGTATGTCAGACAGCTGCAACTAATTTTAATTTGACATACAGAAGTGGAACCAGCAAGTACAGCCCCCTTCAGTCAGCCACTGAGAAAGGTAACGTGTAAGCACAAGTGGCAGAGCTCCAGATTGTTTTACGGATTTGCTATAAAAATAGGAAAATATTTTATTTGTTGGTTAATTGTATGTCGTAAGAAGCTGCTGATGGAATGTTAAAGCAGAATTTCTCTATTGTTGCCGCCAAGCAGAGAGCTGTGGTGTGGGAGGCTGGCCCGCATTTACCCATGAGGTGCAGGTAAAATATCGAATGGGGGGGGAGGGTCTGAGTGTGCTGAGAGTTTGGGGTCTCAAATCCCTTAAAACCCCTAGAAAACCATATCAGCTCATCTATCCTCTCTTTAGATCTATTTAAAATGGCTTATAGATTTTATGTTGAATGCTCTCACAGCCCTCTGCATTTACCGGGCTTGGGACAGGCACAAGCAAGACACTGGTTTGTGCCCTGTTGAGGCTGCATTTATCTTTCATTTTCTTTTTATATCGGTCTATTTGTCCATTCATCCATTTTTGTTTATTTATTTTAGTTGTTTTGTGTCTTTTTTTGTTTGTTCATTTTTGTGGGGGGGTTTTTTTGTGTTAATTTGTATTTGTTATCTTATTTTATTTGTTGTTACTTTTTTTTGTTTTTTTTTATTTGGTCACAGCATTGGGGGGGGGGGGGGCATCAGGGGGCTCCTGCTCACGTAAAGTTTGAAAGAAATTGACATCCAAACAGAGCAGATAAGTCCATTTCCATTCTTTCTTTAAGCCTTTAAATACTGATGGTAACCTATTTATTTATTTTCCAACAGTTAATTGATTAAAAAAAGGATAAATTCTTCTTCTTTTTTTTTTTTTTAAATAACCTTAATAAATAGGATTTTTTCTATGATTAAATGTAACCATGTGAAAATAATGATTAGTGAGTTTCTGGTCTAAAAGGTATTTTTATGGGTTTTGAACACAAGATTATTGGAAAATCAAGAAACTAATCTTCAAGATTAAAAAAAAAAAAAGTAAAATAAGAGCAGCACATAATCCTAATTGAAGTTTAGTTTTAATCCCACTAAGTATTTTTGTTCAGTCAGGTGTGTTTTGCTCCAATCATCATCGTAGATTTACTCCCATTTCTGCATCCTTGGTACCTAAATTACAGTGTTATGAAAGCAGACACAAAATGGGTAACAATACATCTCCTTCACATTAAATATCCATTTGAAGAAAGTTACTAAGAGCTGAATATAATACAAAAAAATAAATAAAAAATAAAATAATGAGAGCACATATTTTTGATGGTTCCATGTGCAAACACTAAGCTTTGCTGTGCAGAGAGCCAGGATAGAAACAGATGAGTGCCGAGGCAGGGAGGCAAAGACTGACAGAGGTAATATGGTCAGAAAGATCTTCTGGCTTCCTAAACAGGCTAAAATAAATTGGCCTCACAGCAGTTGGCTTGTGCAGCATCCAGCTGACACACACAAACGCACAAAGCCTGGTTCATTCATGCTGATATTACTTCAGTGACTTTCTCCCTCCCCATATTTTAGTCTGACTCCCTGCTCTTTTAGGCAACTTATCTGACAACAAAGAGAAGGAGAGAAGGATAGAAAGCAGGCCTGTAACAGCTGGTACCATCGGAACAGCATGCACAGAACTTTGTGTAAAACTGCTTTTAAACTCTGTCAGTACGGTCTCTTTTTACATAGGGTAGCTTAGCTTAAAACGTTTTAAGCCCTTTTATTGTTGCACATTTCTGGAAGGTAAAGGCATAGCTTTTGTCACAATGTATTTGTGTTTCAGATATGATAATTACAATATTAACATTTTTGTAATTATTACAACAATTATGTTTTCAATGATAGTTTTTCTCAGCACTAGGTCAGATAAATGTATATAATAAAGGGAAAGACATTATGAAAAAAATGTATTATACTATACTAAAAGCTAGAAAAGAGTTGTGCTCAGTACTTTTAAATATTCAAAGCACAAGCTCTGGCAAAACCTTTGTGTTTACTACTTATGTCTTTGCTTTACGTTCTGTTGTGGTTCTGTGTGTCAAACCAAACTGCATTTTTTAAATTCCCCTCCCCTAAGTCTCCAGGTTTCAGGATTCAGTGCAAAACCTCCCTCAGTGCAACAGATGACGAAGAAGAAGGCTATTCTGCTCCAATAAAGACTAAAGCAACTCGGGCTATGATGGTAAATAATTGTTAAATGGAGCATACTATGCTAATGTTGTATTTTATAAATATTTGAACTGTGTGCCATGTATGAGGCAAAGACTTTGATTCTGTAAACCAATTTACATATGCTCAGCACCCCAAATTCACATTGATTGTGTAAACTCTTCACTACAGTGAAAACACTCTACTACCATAAAGTCGTGCTATTGTAAAGTTGTGTTCCTTTAAAGTGTAGCATGTCAGCTGCTTTCTGCTTCAGAATCGGTTGGATTTATGTTGATTGCATAAATAATTAAAGAGTTACAGTTGCTGAAAGAATGTCAACACTGGAACTGAAGCTAAGACACTTGTTTCACAGCTCAATGAGAGTTTATAGTAACCATTTTTTCAGTGGTCATTACAGATGCCATGGATTGAAGTCAGCATTGACTCAAAACAGAAGTGCAGATAAAGTGAAAGCAGATAAAACTTACTTAAACATGAAATCGTCTATGCAAATACAAAGTAGATGTTAATGATATTACCCTGGTCAATGGTTTTAAGGTCTGCACATAGGTCCTAAAGAACTTTAAAGAGCTTCAGCTACGATGAATGCTTTTCACTGTGTGTCGGCATGTGTCAAAAACGAACAAATGCTCTGGAGTCAGAGGTTCATCATCCAAACCACGTAGAGAGCATGGTTATTCTGTTTGTTGAGCAGTTAAATCCCTAACAAACCAACACTGCAGCTCCTTGAACCTACGGAGTACTGTTAACATCATGTTTGCCCATTTTGCTCTTTGTACCAAACAGTATTTGACAGACCATAGATCATTGTTGTTTGAACTGGTTTACCACAGCCCATCTCAATCTATTTACTCGCTTTTCTAACTCCTCCCAGCATAAATTCACGAAAAATAGATCTTTTTTGCTACCAGAGATGAAAGCTAAGAATCCACAGCTGGTTTTTACCATGGCAGCAGTGAGTCCCATAGAAATGCAGAAGTGGATAAATAAATCATATGTTTGTATGACTAACAAGCTGCATCTCATATAGCATCAAAGTAACTTGACATCCTTGGAAGCTCTGACACTCATAAATTTCATTAAACAAAGTCATGGACTGGAGCAGCCAACAGCATCCATACATTAACTCGTCAAATAAAAGAATTGTTCTATTTAAATCTTTCTTACAGTTTTATCTCAAAGCCACAGAACTTGAATTTTCATTTGGCATTTGATTAAATAGTGAAATAGCTTCACTAAATAATACGTACGATGTCTAACAATCAGACAGTGGCAGTGGGATGGCAGCACAGGGGCGGCGAGGTGGTTGGAGGGTGGCAGTATGAAATCAGTCAATCATTGGACAATTTTGGGAACCTTGGAGACCCTATCCGTCAATTATTGTGCTGCTGCCTTTCTACCACCCGCCTGCCTCTGGATTGCCACCGTGCGACCTACAAATGTGCCCATGCAGCCACTGAGCGCTTTTAACTTTTTCAGGCGCAGCACAAGTAAAAAAAGCTACTGCTGCCTCCCGATTACAAATATCCCAAAAATGTCACCGTGGCATTTTGGGATATGTGACCGTGGTCTAACCAACCAACCATTTTATCTGTAGAGCACCTTTCATTAAAAAGACGATTGACATAAATGACATATAAACATAGGCTAAAACAATAAAATGTCATTAAACACCATAAACTAAAAAGAACAAAAATCAAAAGACAAATATAAAATGGATGGAAACGCTGTGGCTAATGTGTTCCACCCTTTGGCAATGTTGATCAAAATTCCCTAATATCACTTTGTGAAATAATGCAACAACGTACCGCCTACCATTTGCAGATCTTAGGAAACAAAAACACTTTAATGTGCAAATCCATCTCAGTTTACTCTGTCTGTCAAAGCTTATGCTTACTGTTATTACCGTTATATCAAACAAACTCTGACCCCTTCAGCTTGTGTGTTTCAAACGTTTTTGCTGTTTTCTGTCTGGGACCACTGTGCCATCCATTCATGGTTTAATACCTGTAACTTTCAGCTCCGTCGTCCGTCGCACCACTCTGGATCCGTACTGTAACTCACAGGTGTAATTTCCCCCATCGCCCTCTTCTATCTCAGGAATCCAAATATGTGTGGTGTTGACAGTGATGGAGCTTCTCCATTCAACCCGCTCACACTCCTAACAGGCGGCACAAGCAGAACAGGCTCATTCACCATCAGTGAAGGGACACACTTTAGAGTGTTTTCCAATGTCTGCTCCTTACCTTATACCAGGTCATCTGTGGCTGCTTGTATGGGGCCAAATAGTCCTCTATGTCGGGGCAGTTGATCATTTTGGGATGGGTTACCTCTGCTTTCTCCAGATGGCGGATTTTGTTACTGAAGCATTTCCCCTCGTCGCTCTCCTCCACCGTCATTGACATCGATACCTTCATGCAGTACGTCGAGTTCCTGAACACACACAACACAAAAAGGATTGAATGCACAACCAGGCAAGTTGTTGTTCACTTTTCGGGGTATCCCTTCAGGGGTCGCCACAGCCAATCAGCTTTCTGACTTTGGCAGAGATTTTTACGCAGGATGTCCTTCCCGACAAAACCCATACGCATAGTCAACATTGATACAATTTTATAAGGTTAAGAACATTTGTTTTGACTTTATGCTCTTTTAAAAACACAAAGTTTTGAAATTATGCAACGTGACGACATATAGCTATACAGCACATCTAACAAAAATGAAAAAGGTTCAAACCAAATCTTAGTGTAAAAAATATTTAAAGACCCACCAAAGTTATGCTTTTGGTCATATTGGACATATTAAGAAAATTAGGAGCAAAATTGCATTTCTGAGTATTTCTTTATTAAAATCGTTGATCTGTGATGTAAAAAATATACTGGGCGGGTCCCTGCTCTTTCTCAAGTGTGCATTAACACCAAAATGCTGTAGCAGGTTGTGATTCTAAAAAGATAAACAGTACATATGTAATAGCTTTCATTTTTTACCGGTGAACACACAGAAAACCCTCAGCAATGGGGAAGGGAAGGGACGCGGGGTAACTTCATGCCAACTGTCCCACCCACAACTCAAAGGGAAATTTCTAATGAACTACGTCCTAGAAAATGACAAGTTTTTGATTTATGGCTTAAGCATAATTAAGCCTTTTTTTTAAAGACCACTGGAAACACTTTTGCAAAAGATAATAGAAGTGGGTCCTTAAACTCTTTTGACTTCTTTATATGAGAGTAAATGTATATATGTTTTAATATGTTAATGCCAATTAATGTTCAGACATTTCACTTACTACCTTTTTCACAAGCATGTTTTTATAACTCAGATCAATTTTTAGGACACAGATAAAAAAAAAGGCCCAACACCTGAGATGAGTCCACATATTTGGAAAATCGGGAGAGGATTTGCTTAAAACTGTTACAAAATTACACACCGATTGTGTGTTTTCAATCAGACTATGATAAATAAAAGGATTTCTTTCGACTTTTCCCCAAAGTGATTAACTTAGAAGTCTTCTACAAAAGCAAAACTTCACAGGTTAATTTTAAGCATCAGTAAAACTATTAATTCATAGTAAAAAGACATAAAATACCCACACATTATTTGCAATCTGTGTTACAAGTCAAGTCAAGCACCCTCAAATCAGTCTGAGTGGGGTTGTTTCTGGCTGATTTGTTTGTCCATCTCTGTTTGCCAAAAATACGCGGCAATCATTCCTCCATTTATCCAGCTCAAAGACTCTGAAACTGTCTAAGAGCTGTTTTTATGGGTGTCTAGGCTCCGGGACTCTGTTGAGGATATTTTGGTGAAATTATGGGGTTCTGGAACAACAGCGGTCTTGTAAAAGTACTTCTTACAGAGAAAAGTGAGAAACAAATATTTGGAGTTTGTTTCTATTTGTGGTGCCTCCGCTTATGTAATCGCTTCGTCTCTTTTGCCTCTTGTTGTAAAATAGAGTCCAACATGAATATAAGATGACTGATTCAAATCTGCATTATTTTTACAAAACCAACATTCAGAGGCGGAGCTACAGGGTGGCATAAAGCCTAGCCCCCCCCCCCCCCCCCCCCCACTCGCCACCCCTACTTTTTTTGAGTCAACGCTGACAAAGACCACTTGATGCCGACAGAGGCGTTCTCGCCTCAAACCAGCTTCACTCAAAATGCACCAAAATACCATCTATATTTCTCCCCTCCTGGTCGATTTATGTCAATATATACCTGGGAACCTTTTTTAAGAATTAGTTTCTCGTAGGACGGGGCATAGGCGGAGTACCATCCCATTCTTGGACACAATAAAGTCGACCTGGATCGCAGACAATCTTGCAAAAATGTTCCAATCTAAGGTAAGTTTTGCAAAGAAACTTGTAAATAACCCTATGATTACTTTTCTCACTACCACGATATTAACATTTTCAAAGATATTTGACAATTGGCGCGACTGCAAGCTACAAACAATGCGGCGCTGTATTTAAACAGCGTTTAACACTCGCCCAGATTTTCTGTAGAAACTGCTCTTTCACAGAGTATTTATAGTCCTTTTAGTAATATTGTGGGGGGATAAATGTGATTTGTGTTTCTTATTGTTCTTTAGATGAACGAGGCTTCTTTCTATAGAAAGCAGCACGTGAACCGCAGTGCAGTGGTCCACCTGAGGACAGTGAGGACAGGTGTCTGTGACTGTGGGGTGCAGAATTCCCTTACAGGAGAGCTATGGATTGGTTCACTATGTTGGATGTGAATTCTACCCGCTGTAACTGAAAACATGTCACATGCCCAAAGTTGAGTCCTTGATTGGTTCGTGCAAGGCGGTGACCTCACCAGATTTTTTAACTGGCCAGCTGGGCGGGTCGCTCAAACCGCTGGACCTCAGATCGCGTACCATTAACATTAAAACTGGCGAATTGCATTTGGCCCCTTGTGTCAAGCTCTCCACTCAGGCAGGACACAGGTATCATCATCAGAAAGAGGGGATTAAGGGCGGGGCTACTCAGCTCAGCACCAATGGCCACGCCCATGTCGAGGAGATGTTGGAAACAGTGGCTTCAGATAAACATGAAATATGGCTTTTCAAGGCATTTAAGTAGTAGGATTTTAGTTAAAAACATGATTATATTTAAAACACCACTGGGAAAGTTTTCTTCTTTTTTAAATTGTCACATGGGGACTTTAACAACTTTAATTTTATGATTTTTCCAGGTAGTTGAAATCTGTTGAAAAAAGCGTAGTTAGGTTTTAAAAGTTTATGATGTGAGCTGTAAGCACTGATGTTTCTTCACCTCTCGTCATAAACCCTGAAAGTGTCACCAGATAATTCTTGTCAGGCTGCAGCTGTGGGCAGTATCCATCATTTAATAGAGATTTAAGACTAAACTTTAGTTATTCTAAAATGTGTGAAATATGCTAAAATCTTTGGCATATTTTAAAACATTTTATTTCAGGTCAGCTTCTTTTATAAACATTTCTAGGAATTCATTTATTAATTTATGCTTATCTTGACAGTTTAATTTAATGTTTTAGGTTAACAGTGTGCAATTATTGTCAGGTTTGGGGGGGGCTGGTGAGCGTAAAGGACCCAAAATGCAGAGACGGGAGCACACGCTTCCGGGCAAGGGGTTTATTAATTAACAAAAAGCGCTGCAGAGCAGGATAACAAAACCAAAACTAAACTTACTGTGGTAAAACATGAACACATGGCAGAAGAGAGTCAGGGTAGAGTTGTTACATAGACACATTAAGACATTACATGAGAGACATTAATGAACCAGCACAAGAGGAAGGCAGAGACAAGACTTATATACAGACAGGACTAATAAGACACAGGTGAACATGATCAGGGCAGATTGGGAGCAAGGAAGTAAAACTCAAAAACATGACAAAACAGGAAACCTTTCAAAATAAAACAGGAAACAGAACTCAACCATGACAGAACAAGACAGAAAGCAAAACCCAATGCAAAGAAACCCAAACCATGACAAACAAAACACACTGAGATAAACTTCTCTTTGCTAATGTTAGAATCCAATAGTTCTGTACCTTAATTAGCTGGACAGATTGTTGGCCATTAGAAACAGCTTTCTCAAATATAAATTCTGCCCCACTCTTCCTCTGGCTGTAAAATAATGCTGTTTCTACGGTTATGTACAAAATCCATAATGCAAAAGACATCCAGCCTCTAAATAACGCCTTTGGGGTGTTAGGAAAATGAAATATTGGAGCTGGAGGTCAGAGCTTACTTTAAATGGAAAAAAATCCCTTCTTGACATGTGATGTGTGAAATATAAGAAATCAAAAAGAGGAGGGACAAGGTTTAGAGGATGCTATGATGTGGGGTTCAGTGTTTTGTCTGGATGTGTTTAATATCTTAAATTCTGATCACTGTGTTAGACGTGGTTTGTGTGTATGTAGATGGCATTTTGTGTGTATTTGTTGTCAAGTTCACCTCCAAACACAAAGCGACACATTGATCTCTCCCTCCGACATACACTTACATGGACAAACACGTTCACTTCTCCTTAACTACAACCTCTTGTCGAGGTGGATCTAAAACGCTTAGCCCATCAGTGTTGTGCATGCGCGCATGGGTTTTCTAACGGGGGACATTAGGATTTGGGTCATTGACCTGACCGAGACCACTGAGCATTGAACTGAAGGCCTGCAAATCTTTTCATCCATCCATCCATCCCTTTGTTTTTCTCCAGCTCATCAATCTATCTCCAGCCTGCAGCACCTTGTTTTCTTCTCCAGTGGTTCAGTTACATTTGTCTTTATGCTTCAGTGAATCCCTCTTTCTCTTCCTTCAAACAGACATCAAGTCTTTCAGAAATCTTTCATATTTACTTTCCACTTTTTTCCCCCTCCAACTGCAGAAAACTGAAACGTTTGTCTGTTTTTCTGGGTAAAATTTAGCCGACAACAAAAACAATCTTGAGTTAAAAGAGAAAGCCACCTGACAGTTAACGCAAAAATGTCATGGGACTTTAAGAGCAACGCAAAAGAAAATGAAGCAACATTTATGAAACAAATGACAGATGAACAACACAGCAGGTTGATGTTTACAAAAACAGAATACGCTTCAAATCAAACTACAGTTGTCACCATTCCATGACTTCTCTTCAGCTTTTTTCACTTCTAGAGTTGATTTTGTATTTGCAACTTTTGTCATCTTTGGATGACCGAGTTAAGACATACAGGTTCAGGTTCCAAAAAAAAAAAAAGAATATCATACTTCTGCCGCCGTGCTTAGCATGATATGTCCTCTGTTTTAGTATATACTCAGATCCAGGTGGAGAAACATCTCCATCTTTGTTTTTTTATGCCTCAAGAGGAAGAAAATTGCTCCATAGGTGTATTTTGTGTCTTTGAATCATACAGACTGCTTTCAGACATATTTAAAACTAAGAGGTCTTGAAATTGAACAAACTCATTCAAGCTTTTTCAAAAAAGTTGAAAAGACCCCCCCCCGCCAAATAAGTCTTGCTTCATAATCTTTCAGATCTGGAACACGACTTTAGGTCCCACTCCAATCACCTTTTGATGCAAAGTATTCTATCCAGTCGTACAGTTTCGAGCCAGACGTCAGCTCACACGAGGAAGACATAAAAGTCTTATTCAGTCTAGTCTATTTGTCTTCAACTGTTTGCAACAGAATGGAGGGTAGCAGGAAGACAGCATTTTTTTCGTCTGCTCCTGATTTGCTACAATTTTAGCAAAGAAATACTCTGAAACTGAATTTTAAGCATAATTCTCTTTGTAAAAATTTCTCCATCATGAGAAAAATGCCACAAGAACATATTAAAAACACCAAAAACATTGTTTTCAGTGAAGTGGATCTTTAAGTTGTTTTTCATTTGAACATATTGTCATGTGACCAGTACCAACAAAAATCAATTTAAAGGCGAATACCCCCCATGGAGAAAAGATCCAACAAATCCCCAAATATCTGACTTTTGAGCAAATGATCTCCAAATGATTTGGAAGTTAACTGAGTGATTCTGAATTGAATCTTTCCAATCTCTAAAATTGAGTGGTTTGCAGTTCGAATCCACAAATATTACAATATTCAAAAGATGATTTAAACTTATAACTGTGTCACTGCTTTAATGACTTTATTCAGGAAACAGAGTTAGAAGAACCAAAGCCTGCCTCCCTCTGCCTGTCCACTCCAGGGAGTGGAAGCCTAACGCTAAGCAGTCAAAACAGCAACTATGTAAAGAAGGGTGTATTATGAGCATTTTAAAATACACATGGTGATTCAATTGGACTGCAATGCAAACGCTGTGTCAGAAGCGTTCAGTGCATGCTGTGCAGTCTTACCAAGGCAGCTGCATGTGTGTTTGATGGGTATTCATTTTTGTGGCTGTTTGGAACACATTTAAATGCATTTGTTAAAATGCCACTGACGTTAAAGTCGCTCTTGGAGAGGACACGATTCTTTCTCGGGTTTGGTTACTGTGAAGGAAGCTTCTGTCTAACAGATCTATGGACCAGAGATTTGAATGCAGCTTTCCTCCCAACAAAGAATTTTCAGATTAGAGGGACAGAGGAAATACAAATGCAGCTTTAAATTATTCTTTACTCTGAGTTTAAGAAAAAATACATCAACAAAACTGTGACTTTTGCATTTGTGTTATCTATATTTTTTTAAATCTTTGTTTAATCTTTTTTTTTTATCTTTCTTTATCTAACTATCTTGTTTGATCTTTTTTTATCTGTCTCCTGAAACCTAAATATCAAAGCATTTCTGACAAACCCTTAACAAAGCTTTCTGTAAAGCTTTAGAGTAAGCAGCCACTGGAAAGACAGACCATTTTCTAGCTATCCTAAAACATTGATTTTTACTTAAGGCTGGTGGCCTCTGAAACAATCGAAAGCCACCAACTCTGTAGTGATTTTAATTACTGGCTATTTGACGTGATTAACTATAGGCAGTGGAAAGTATTATGCTGTAGTTTTCACATTAATAAAGCCTGTATGTTCATTTATTTTGTATCTATTTGCATCCTGTAAGTAGCAGGGACAACAAATGGCTGCTCACACATTTTGCTGGTCAAGACATACTGCAGCGTGCTCACATGTGAACACTACTCTTAGCTCATGATCACATCTCTTAGCTCGTAAGCTAATGATCTTTCTGCCTAATGCAACCCAAAGAACCGCTGAGTTTCTGCAACACGACTAGTGAGACCTTAAGACAGCAAAATGATGGAGCAGGTTGCTACAGAGCGTCAATCCGTTCATCTAAAAACCCCCAACCGGTCCAGAAAGTACATTTTGATGAAAGCATTAAGGCGTCACAATCATCTTAAAAATCATCTTAAAAATATTTGAAGAATTAAAGACCTGGAAAAACTACTTTGTGTGTTTATCTTTAGCCGACTTGACTGCTGCAACAGTGTCTTTACACAACAATGAAAACAAAATCAATCAGGAAACTGCAGCTCATTCAGAACTCTGGTGCTCGGGTTCTCACAAGAACCAAAAAGGTAGACCACATCATCTGAGGTCTTTACCTTGGCTGCCTGTCTGTCTGAGGACAGACTTTTAAGTTCTGCTGCTGGTTTTTACAGGTTTGAACAGTTTAGCACCAAAATACATGATTAAGCTCCTGGCCCAACCAGCCAGACCTGTCCGGTCTTCTGGATCCGGTCTTTTGTCAGTTCTTAGAGACAAAAACCAAACATGGTGGAGCTGCATTCAGCTTCTATGTTCCACAGCCACCTTAAGCTACGTTCACGACACCCTCAGTGACGCGCGTTCAAGGGACCAGTTTTACTTGAAAAGTCAATGTAAACTCTCACATGTGCACTTTTCTGGTTTCCGCCTTCAAAGCTCTCATGTTCACACGTCACTACACACATTTCTAAGACAGATTTTGGACCTTATGTACAAAGCCTGCATCCATTGAATGTGCATTGAAAGTTAAACCAGTTGAACTTTGACCAATAAGTGTCACATCACCACTGCGAACCTATAGTCTCAACTGCTTTTAATTAGTTTTTATTCAAAAGTTGACATCCACACTCTTACTTTGAGCTTACTTTCAATTCTGTTTTTTTTATTATTACATTTTTATTTTAATAATTACTACTTCTCTTAAACGTTTCTTTTGATGGGTTATGTAATGCACTTTGAAATGTCTGTGTTCACAGAATAAATAAACTTGCCTTGCTACCAAGGATGTTTTCAGAAGGCGGAAACAGACAGACGTACAATGTTTATTCATTCACAGATGTCGGGATTCAAACACTCACATTCACTCTACAAGCAGAGGAGGGTGGGAACTACACAACTACAGTACTCAATTTATTTTATGGACTTTGCTTTGCCACTGTGAGACTTCAGCCTTTGTACATTTGGAAAGTGTGCATTTGCATGACAACACACCTACAGATATGCATCCATTTTTGTGACTATGTCTTTGAGATGTTTGAAACACGCTGTTTTTTTTGTTTTTTTGTTTTTTGTAAAAGCAAAATGAAAACCTTGAAAGACTGCAAACAGGTACAGTTCTTCATATGTCTTTAACAAACAAGATCCTGCAGGAAGGTCAGCAAGAGTTTGAACGTCAGACTGTAGGGGTTCATGCATCAGCTGTCACCCAGGCCTTCCAGCAGACGCATATAGCCTCCACCAATTACCAACGCTAATGAAAGAGTTTTATTAGCATGAAGCTGTGCTCTTCATCCTTTTAAATTTACTTATATTGGTCCAAAAACCCAACTTTTATTCTAATTAGCTCTAAAAAAGTATCTCAGGTACCTAGTACAGCATAAGTAGAGTCAAGTGGAGATTCTGTGCTAAGTGATGAAATGGGGCTCATTAAAAGAGCTGTAAATGGGAACTTCAGGTGTGAAATGGGGAACATATGTTGAAGAAGAGATGCTTAGGTGAAACAAGCACCTTTTAGGAGTCCGATTCTCTGCTAAAGTCATTTAGAGTTGATAAATGAACTAATGTAATGGACCTTTATGCAAATCACACTTTTAATTAGATTACTTCATTGTTTTTTGCTGCAAAGTTTTAAAAGCTTGATTTACAAAAAATATGTTCCAAATATAGGAATAAAAAAATAAGAGGTGGCTTTCTTTGCACACATTTTTCCCAAAGCTTTATCTTAATTATCCTGTTGACCAACTTAATAATTCAATCATTCTATTAATAACATAAGCATCAACCACTGACCACTGAAAACACTTTGAAAGTAGATCCAAAAATGATCAGAGTTGGCCTTTGAACACACATCACTTGTGTTTTTCTTACCAACCTAGACAAAATTAGTGACCAAAGTCTGTATAGAATTCAGTAAACCCACTGCAGGAACACATTTTCTAACTTGTGTTGTGGTCTGTGGTTCTTTTCAAACTGCACCGGCTGCTGCAGCTTGCATGGTACAGATGCTTTTCCACCTGCGAGCTTCATGGTTTTGAGCTTGCTAATGAGTGCCGAGGAATAAAACCTCTGACAGTCACAGAGGTTTGCAGTAATTTAAACTGGGATTTTAGCCACTTTGGTGTATGTTCACAACACCGTCATGTCCAGAAGACGGGATTTCAGAGAAAATGCTTATAACAAGAGAGAAATAGTCAAACTAAATCTTTAAACAACAATTATTTTTTTAGGTAAAATACTTTTCTTAAAAACTACTCAAAAAAAAACTGTCAAACAAAAAAATTAAGACAAAAATGCATTTTTCTCTGACAAACATGACTCTTTTGCATTAACTGTATTTCAGTTTTTGTGTTTTCTTATCATAAATTACAAGTGATCTACTTGTATTACATACCAAGGCCAATCTGGGTTTTAGCATCCTAAACATGTATAGGACAAATGCCGGACATATGCTTTATTTTTATGTAAATAAACCTAACAATTTTTTTTTTACACATACACATCTAAGTGAACATTTATTGAGTTGCTTTTGGTCCATTAAATATTTTTTAATCAATTCTATTATTGCATTTATACTTTTTTTAAAGCTAATGTTTTTTTGCACGTATTTTAAGGGCGACCACGCACAAAAACTGATGGAAACTCATTCAGTTTCCAACATAAAAATCTGGTGTCAGTTGAATGTATTTTAAGGCGTGATTGTAAAAAACAGGAATGGTTACCAACAGCGAATAGTCTGGGTACAGCTATATGAAGCCACTTTTTTTTTTTAAGTGTTCAAACCAGTATGCATGTATTTAAAAAATTATGTGCAAATAAGTCACTTCCTTTTTTAATATGTCAGCTGAATCAGAAGGGGTTGAGCATTTATCATAGTAAGACTTTCAGAAAAGGTTCTTTAAGGCCCGATGCAAAGTGCACACATGGAGGATTTTTGTTTCAGACATGATTTAAAACCTTATGCATTACACAAATACTGTCATGGATGCACTCACAGTGATAAGCCCCGGCATAGATTTGTGGTTTAGTTGTCTAACGCCTTTGCAGATTACTCAAAGATCCACAAGGTTCAAGCTTTGGATGTAAATCCAGAAATTTGGTTCAGTGTTTTGGCAGATTTAAGTGGTGTCGGATAGTCTTTGTGTCTCAGGAGTCCCATAAAGATCGTGCAGAGTACAGAGTCACTTATGAAATGTCCTCCAGCAAAACAGCACCGTGCCCACAACTCTAACCTCCAACGTGTCTTTTTATTTGTTCTGCAGCAATCTCCAAACAGCACACATTGCAATTACATAAAATGTAAAGTGAGCTGTGAATGATTCTCCAAACCAGTCTGTAATCCACCGTATCCATCATGTCAATAAATCAGGAACAGCCTCCCAGCAATTACCCTCCTGTGATCAGGGGAGGCTGCTGGAGAGAGCTTTGAATTATGCAGCTAATAGACGGGGATGTGTCCTGGCCAGGAGGCAGCATGTTTATACCTGGATGGAGCTGCAGATTAATTTAACAATCAATCTAACATGGAAAGAGAGAGGAAGAGCGCAAACATGCTGAGACAATCACACACTTAAGAACAGACATGCTCCATGCAGGCATCTAAACACACCTTCATACAACTGGAGCTGGATTTTATCAGTAGTGCTTAAACCGTTTCTTTTTTTTTTTCTTTTGTTATAGAAAAAGTGACTTTGTTGCTGTCCATGGTGCTGAAAAGGCAGTGAAATGCTGCTTTTAGGCTAAACAAGATTGTTGCTTCATCTTTTTAGCAGTTTAGCTTCCATGTTTAAAAAAAGAGTAATAAATGAAATGAAACAGTATCACACCCGTTTTCTTTGAAAGCTTCTCCGATCATCATATGTACAGAAACAGACAGACAAAAACTCACGATGCTAAATGTACAAATCTTAATGAACAACTACAATGAAAATTGTGTCTTTAAGAAGTTCTTGGAGCATTTTTCTGATGAGGACCTATGTTAAGAAATCTGATCTTAAAAATGCGTTTCTGAGTATTTCTTTAGTTACAATTGTGGTGAATCAGGAGCAGACGGCAAATGCAGTTTGACAAAGAGCTTATTTGTTACATAAAGAGTATGCTGGCAGGTCACAACCTCCTTGCTCTTAGTTTTCAGCAATGGGGAGGGGAAGAGAGGCGAGGTTGCTCTACGCCATGGTCCCAACTCAGAGGCAAATTTTTACTGAACTATTGTTGGGTGAATCAGAATTACTACCCTACCCCTCTGGCTCCTCTATATTGCTCCAGTTGTTGGAGTTTTAGTGATGTCCCAAAGTGTTTTTTTTTAGGGAGGAGCCGTAGCGACTTAGGGCTGGCTATCGCTGTGGTGCGGAGGACAAGAGCAATTGTTTTGCCTGAGTGCACAGAAGTTTACACAAAGATGTAAGTATTGAGTTTTTGCTTGGCTTTTTAGAGTTGTAAAACTGATGACATGTATTTTCCAAGCACTGGCAGGTACGCGCTAACGTAGATGACTATTGCTGCTATTGATGACTTCGAGTGGTAGTAATGTCTGGATTTAAAGATACCATTTTTTACATATCTGTCTGCTTGGAGGGAGGATTTAGGGATAGGGAAGCAATTCAGATTCAGCTTTGCTCTGCAGAAACTACAGGTATGTGCTAGAAAGCACAGGTTTTTATTTTATTTTAGCTGAAACGTCCATCCATCCATCCATCTTCCTCCGCTTATCCGGGACCGGGTCGCGGGGGCAGCAGACTGAGCAGAGATGCCCAGACTTCCCTCACCCCAGCCACTTCCTCCAGCTCCTCCGGGGGGACCCCGAGACGTTCCCAGGCCAGCCGAGAGACATAGTCTCTCCAGCGTGTCCTGGGTCTTCCCCGGGGCCTCCGCCCAGTGGGACATGCCCGGAACACCTCTCCAGGGAGGCGTCCGGGAGGCATCCGGACTAGATGCCCGAGCCACCTCAACTGGCTCCTTTCGATGTGGAGGAGAAGCGGTTCTACTCCGAGTTCCCCGCGGGTGACTGAGCTTCTCACCCTATCTCTAAGGGAGCGCCCAGCCACCCTACGGAGGAAGCTCATTTCAGCCGCTTGTATTCGGGACCTCGTTCTTTCGGTCATGACCCATAGCTCATGACCATAGGTGAGTACTGGAACGTAGATCGACCGGTAAATTGAGAGCTTTGCTTTTCGGCTCAGCTCTCTCTTCACCACGACGGACCGATAGAGCGACCGCATAACTACGGACGCCGCTCCGATCCGCCTGTCAATCTCACGCTCCGATCTTCCCTCACTCGTGAACAAGACCCCAAGGTATTTAAACTCCTCCACCTGGGGCAAGGACACTCCACCCACCGAGAGATGGCAGACTACCTTTCTCCGGTCAAGGACCATGGCCTCAGATTTAGCGGTGCTGACCCTCATCCCAGCCGCTTCACACTCGGCCGCAAACCGCCCCAATGCACGCTGGAGGTCCCGGTCCGATGAAGCCAACAGGACAACATCATCTGCAAAAAGCAGAGAGGAAATCCTGTGGTCCCCAAACCAGATCCCTTCCGGCCCCTGGCTGCGCCTAGAAATTCTGTCCATAAAAACTATGAACAGAACCGGTGATAAAGGGCAGCCCTGCCGGAGTCCAACGTGGACTGGGAACAGGTCTGACTTACTGCCGGCTATGCGAACCAAGCTCCTACTCCGGTCATACAGAGACCGGACAGCCCTCAGTAAGGCTCCCCGGACCCCATACTCCCAGAGCACCCCCCACAGGATGCCACGGGGGACGCGGTCGAACGCCTTCTCCAAATCCACAAAACACATATGGACTGGATGAGCGAACTCCCACAATCCCTCCAGCACCCTAGATAGGGTGTAGAGCTGGTCCACTGTTCCACGACCGGGACGGAAACCGCACTGTTGTTCCTGAATCCGAGGTTCGACTATCGGACGGACTCTCCTCTCCAGTACCCTGGCATAGACTTTCCCAGGGAGGCTGAGGAGTGTAATTCCCCTATGGTTGGAACACACCCTCCGGTCCCCCTTCTTAAAGAGGGGAACCACCACCCCTGTCTGCCAGTCCAGTGGTACGGTTCCCGACCGCCACGCGATGCTGCAGAGACGTGTCAGCCAAGACACTCCCACAGCATCAAGAGACTTGAGGTGCTCAGGGCGGACTTCATCCACCCCCGGGGCCTTGCCACCGAGGAGCTCGTTGACTACCTCAGTGACTTCAGCCCGGGTAATAGACAGCCCCACCCCAGAGTCCTCATTCTCCGCTTCTTCAAAAGAAGGCGTGTCAGTGGGATTGAGGAGATCCTCGAAGTACTCCTTCCACCGCCCGACAATGTCCCCAGTCGAAGTCAACAGCTCCCCACCTGCACCAAAAACGGTGCCTGTGGAGAACTGCTTTCCCCTCCTGAGTCGCCGGATGGTTTGCCAGAATTTCTTCGAGGCCAACCGATAGTCATTCTCCATGGCCTCACCGAACTCCTCCCAGGACCGAGTTTTCGCCTCCGCAACAGTCCGGGCCGCAGCTCGCTTGAACTGCCGGTACCTGTCAGCTGCCTCCGGAGTCCCGCAGGCCAGCCAGGCCTGGTAGGACTCCTTCTTCAGCTTGACGGCATCCCTTACTTCCGGTGTCCACCACCGGGTTCGGGGGTTACCGCCGCGACAGGCACCAGAGACCTTGCGACCACAGCTCCGAGCAGCAGCAGAGACAATGGAGGCGGAAAACATGGTCCACTCAGACTCAATGTCCCCAACCTCCCTCGGTACCTGTTTGAAGTTCTCCCGGATGTGGGAGTTAAAGACTTCCCTGACGGAGGGCTCAGCCAGACGTTCCCAGCAGACCCTCACAGTACGTTTGGGTCTTCCAAGTCTTTCCGGCCTCCTTCCCCGCCAGCGAATCCAACTCACCACCAGGTAGTGATCGGTGGACAGCTCCGCCCCTCTCTTCACCCGAGTGTCCAAGACACAGGGCCGAAGGTCGCCTGAAACAACTACAAAGTCGATCATCGACCTCCTGCCTAGGGTGTCCTGATGCCAGGTGTATTGATGGACACCCTTGTGCTCGAACATGGTGTTCGTTATGGACAAACTATGACGAGCACAGAAGTCCAATAACAAAACACCACTCGGGTTCAGATCAGGGGGGGCGTTCCTACCAATCACACCCCTCCAGGTGCCACTGTCATTGCCCACGTGGGCATTGAAGTCCCCCAGGAAGACAATGGAGTCCCCCGTTGGGGCACTTTCCAGTACCCCTTCGAGAGACACCAAGAAGGCCTGGTACTCCAAACTGCTGTTCGGCCCGTAAGCCGAAACGACAGTTAGAGACCTGTCCCCCACCCGGAGGCGGAGGGACATGACCCTCTCGTCCACCGGGGTGAACTCCAACACTTGGCGGCTGAGCTGGGGGCTCACGAGTAAGCCCACGCCAGCCCGCCGCCTCTCACCTTGGGCAACTCCAGAGTGGTAGAGAGTCCAACCCCTCTCTAAGGACTGAGTTTCAGAGCCCAGGCCGTGTGTGGAGGTGAGCCCGACTATATCTAGACGGTATCTCTCAACCTCTCGCACCAGCTCGGGCTCCTTCCCTCCCAGAGAGGTGACATTCCATGTCCCAAAAGCCAGATTCCATGATCGGGGTTTGGGCCGCCGAGGCACCCGCCCTCGACTGCCACCCAATCCACTTTGCACCGGCCCCTTTTGAGGTCTCCTACGGGTGGTGGGCCCATAGGAGAGTGGTCCCACGTCGCTCCTTCGGGCTGTGCCCGACCGGGGTCCATGGGAAGAGCCCCGGCCACCAGGCGCTCGCCTGCGAGCCCCGACCCTGGGCCTGGCTCCAGAGCGGGGCCCCGGTGACGCCAATCCGGGCGACGTAATCGGGTCCGTGTTGTTGGTTTTCATCAGGGGTTTCTGAACCGCTCTTTGTCTGGCTCGTCACCCAGGACCTGTCTGCCATGGGAGACCCTACCAGGGGCTTAAGCCCCAGACAGCTTAGCTCCTGGGATCACCCGAGCTCTCAAACTCCCCCACCACGTTAAGGTGGCGGTTCACGGGGGAGTAGCTGAAACGTGCATAATCAAAATTAAAAGACAACTGGGAACGCTTTAACTATAGATCAAAGGAGGATCGGGGTGGGTCTTTAGCCACTGAACGTGACCATTAAGTTTGATCTTCTTCCAGCTGTGTGTGGTATGCAGGCCAGGCTGTCCAGTGGGATCGGAGCAACTTGTAAATAAATGCACAGATCACGCTCACTTCCAATTCAGGTCAAGTGTCAGTGCAACAAAGAAAAGGGCAGATATGTGTCTCTCTGTGTGTTCCCCTGTACTGCTGGTATTCTTTCACTTGTAAGGTCAACAAGTCATACCTGTGAAGCACAGATGGGACTGCTGATGAAACACCATGTTACACCCCTCCAGTGAGCAACCTATAGTCAAAATGTGGGTTTCTATACTCCTGACACCCTCCCATTGTTGTGCTGTGGGTTTAGTGAAAATCAGAGAATAAAAAGTTTCAAACACAAGAAACTTCAAAGATAGATTTCATTTTCTGTAAACAAAAAAAAATATATTTTTTGGTAAATTTAAACGTGATCACCACCACATTTTCTATAAATTTATTAATTTAAGGTAAAAAAAAAGTTGTAAGTCCTTACAACTTACAATAACAACATATGTATCGCACAATGTTTGTACCATGACTGTTATTCAGAATTTGATACAAATATTAAAAATGAAAATAACCAACGAGTGAATTCAATCTGCCAAGCTTTCGCTGATTTCAATCATCCTGATTATTAATATGACAGAGGAGAGCACACCTGTGGGATGGAGCCTCTACTCTGCTGGATATTGATGCATGGATGGGCCGCTAGTGCGTATTCGCCCCCGCAGAGAGGATGCATCTGCTGATGATGTATCTGATGATTCTCTGAGATCAAGTCTGTAAGCCTCAATAACCACTAAAACATTGACAGATAAAAATCTGCCACTGTCTCTGTTTTTTACACTAAAGTTATTTATTTGTGTTCAACATTTAACCCTCTTATGACCCTGAATGTGCCTCATTTGTATTAGTTTTTTACATCTATGCAGGGGTAGAGAAGGGACTCCTAAAATCTGCTGTTTTTTTTAATGATCTCCATTCAGATTCCATGAAAATACAAGTGTTTTTTGTTGAATTAAAAACTAAATTTAGTCTTAAAAGGGCAGGACTACTGAGCCCGGGAACTGACATGGGTAAAATACTATATAATAATATCTCGTTCCCTCGAAATAATTAATTCATGCAAAGGAAATAATTCATTCATCATTCATCCATCTTCTTATCCGTTATTTCCCTTTCAGGGTCATGGGGCTGCTGGAGCCTATCCCAGCCACTTGTGGGCAAAGGCAGGGATGCCCTGGACAGGTCGCCAGTCTGTCGCAGGGTAGAATGTCCACGATCACACACCCATTCACTATCACATTCACACCTACTGACAATTTAGAGTAACCAATTAACCTATTAGGCATGTTTTTGTACAGTGGGAGGAAGCCGAAGTCCCCAGAGAAAACCCACGCATACACGGGGAAAAGTTTCAACGCTTTTCTCAATAACTCCTGTTTTGAATAGTCAAAATGTTTGTGTGTATACTAAAAAAATAAATCATTTTTGTGGGCCTTTTTTAAGGATCCTTTTCAGAAAATGTTGGGGTTTTTGTGTGTGGTAAAAATCATATGGTTTGATCCTATTAAAGCTCAAATCTGCCTTGTTTTGGATGGACCCAATAGAGTTTAAAACTTAACTTGGTCCTAATTGGTGTTTTTTTGGGATGCTGTGGGCAGAGTAAACTGTGGAGTGTTTTGTACAACTTTTTTACCTATTTTTTTTTACAGTGTTTAATCCAATTACACATCAGAGATTATCCATCCAGTTATAAATGTAAAAAAAAACATTCTGTTCATCTGAAATTTATCATTCCCAACAGTGACCTCACACTGCAAACTGAAGGCAAAGTTTCACCTACTTTTGCAGCTCAGGGGGTTATTGTCGATTTAAATGTATTCCACTTTTAGTGAACTGGGTTGTCTTTTTACTTGGGGACTGTCAGAAGAACTTTTTTTTAGATGAGTTTTTTTCAGAATCTACAATCGGTCGGTTCTTGAACACATTTGCCTTAGTGTTAACCTCATTGTGTAAACGTTTTAACTCTTAGAATGCCATTTTTTCATGTGTTTACAGAGGAGCACCTTCTTGAAGGACATTTCAACAAGGTTTGTGGATTGTGCAGAGATCTAACTACAACCTTTGCCTCACAGAGAAGTTCTTCTCTAAACCCCTCTGACACAGGAACTTCGTTTTCATGCTTTCCCCTCCAGACTCCTTTGTTCCTCGTCTTTGCCCTCTCCTCCATATCTCTACCAAGCCAGATAGCATTTCAGAGTACCTCACAACCCCTTCAACATCAAAGAGTCAAAACTGAGGCTTACTTTTTTCTTTTTCTTTTTCCAGAGCCTGTCCAAGGCAGAAGGCTTAGGGTTCAGGTTGACAAGCACCGGTGCATGTTGGCTCATGTTGGCAAAAGAGTGACGCTGACTTTTTTACTGCCAAGTCACTGTGGGCTGCCAGGAAACTTCAAATGACTCCTCTCTCCTTTTCTGCTCCATTTTTTTCACTTCTCTCAATTTCATTTCATTCCCATCAATATCTGCAGTACTCCCACTGAATTTCTCTCTCGGCTTTGTCTTCGTCTCCTGCTTGGAGTTTGTTTATCCATAAGGAGAAAGGTTAAGTATTTGTACAGCACTAGCAAGCGTCCTTATGGGAGATTATGGTGTATTTTTTTCACATGTAGGTGACTCAGTCTAAAGATGTTTGTCAGTGACTAAAAAGTTTCAAACACAAGAAACTTCAAATATGATGCTCAGGATTTAAGGACCCACTCCCATAAAAATGGTATTTTTGTTGTTTTTAACGTGTTCTTGTGGCATTTTGTTTCACGATGGAGGACGTATATGACGAAAATTAAGCTTAAGATTGCATTTCTGAGTATTTCTTTATTCGAATTGTTGTGAATCAGAAACAGATGAAGAAAATCGTTTAGAAAAGAGAGTATTTGTTACATAGGAAACTCGCAGGGCAGGCTACAAGGGTCCTGCTCTGCTCCATTCTGAACCGGACTTGCAGACAAATAAATCTATATATGTCTTTGCTTTCTTCATCTGAGCTGGCATCTAGCTCAAAACAGTACAGCTGGATATAGCAGATATTATTTTTGCACCGTTGTGTGAAGTGTGTAATGTTGGAGGACGGGGAGGGAGGGTGGGGTTGCTCTATGCCCACAACTCAGAAAGAATTCTAATGAACTCCTGCTGCTCTGCAGTAACTATGTACTAGAAAACGATACAGGTATTTTTTTTATTTTGGCTAAAAACAGCATAAATATAATTAAAAAAAAACACTGGCAACACTTTAAAAATAGATCAAAAGAGGAGTGAAGAGGGACTTTAATTTAATGTACAAAAAAGGTAGCTTAAAAAAACAACTTTCCTTTTTTTTTTTACCAGCACCTTGAAATCAATGAAAAAAATGGAGTAATGATGGTGCAAAGTCAGTATGCAAATTATTCGAGAGCCTTGTCAGAATACAACCTCATAGAAAAACCACCAAAGATTTGCTTTAGGAAATGATCCAAATCATTTGTATTATTTAAAATTGCCCCCAAAAAGTTACCTTTAACAACCAATTCCTGGGTGGTTTGCTCCAAAATGTGAGCCACAGATTATTTTTCTGACAATAGCACAAATGATCCTCACTGAACATATGAAATATGAAAAAAAGGAGCACTAAAACCAACTTTGAAACATCTCTGGAGGTTCTTCACAAATGCAAACATGATTTATTTAGAAGCAACTGATGTATTGATGTACACAGGTTTGGTAATAATGCATGTTAAATTGAAAACTAAATGTACGCATGCAATCAGCAGCTAACTGTCAGTTAAATAAAAACAAGTTGTTAAAAAACATATTCCAATTTACAGAGTGTTTTCTGAGCCAGAAGAAATATGGCTGCAATTTTCCTACCTAAATTAAAGCTGCATCTTTATCATAAATAAAGGCTTTGCTTGTTCTGATGCTTCTTTTCTGTCAATTTTTCTGTTTTAACTAAAATTTTTAAGTTGGACGATGAAAGCATTTGTTTTTATAGTAAAATCTGCCTTCCTGGTTTACCGGTGGGCAAATGTAACTCTGTGAAGGCTGTGCTTTTGTCACAACAGCAAATCCAATCACCAAGGTTAAAGTTAGATTAAGGGACGCAGCGCGTTTTGAACATGGCTGCGATGCGATTCCCTACTGGCAGTGCGAATGTGTTGGAAATTCTGACGGACAGCATTCAGAGTTCAAATATTTTGTAAGAATTGCCTTTGCATCAACCAACCAGTAACTCAGCTCTTGCCCATGATGTGTTAATGATGTAATCAGTGGGTGGAGTCTAAAACCAGCATGGAGAAGAATCTGGTTTTTATTTGTTTGGAGACAATAATAAAAAGTTCCTCCAGTTTTATTCCTTTTTTTTTTGTTTTTCCATTATATGGACTAATGTGGGACAGCAAATGGGTCCCAGAGACAGAAGTACAGCGGGAAGTGGCCGTCATTCAGACGCCGCTCCTGCAGTAGATGATGAGCCTCACCGTGCTGGGAGAGTTTTTGTAGAGCTCTTCAAAATAAATGAACTCTCAATATTTTCAGCGTCTTCCAGGTACCAATGAGCTATAAACATTTGACAGTAGCTCCTCCCACATGCGGCGGTGAGCGGCACAAGCACTGAGCAGTGAATATACTTCATGACTTGCATTCGGTGTGAACATAGCAGTATAAGAGCATTTCTATTGTTATTGTTTAATAAACAGTTTAACAAAGCAGTGTAAATGCAACCCTTTTCACTTTTCTTGGCTAATGAATGCAAAAGCAATATAAAATGCTTTTTTACACTCCTGCCCTGTAGGTCAGAGTTTGTTGCGACGTTTAAGAGAATCTAACATCTAATGTTCATACATCACAGGATTTGTCGCGGCGCTTCGACGACTGTCTGCTCGCTGAGCACTGGATCTTCTTGGAGGTTTGCACTCCAGAAAAGGCGCCTGTCAGGAAAATGCTAACGTGCCCTTTCTGACTAGATAATGCAGCTTTTTCTTTGTTAATACTGTGCTCGTGTTATCTCAAATAAATGTTTGCTGACGGCCTAAAATGCCACTGAAATGCTTGTCGGCAAGATGTTGCATTTGTTAGACTATCCTTTTCCCTTCTTAACATATTTACAGAAATAACAACATCATGTCATTCGGTTTAAGTTGGAAGGCCAAAGAGGAGGTTTATGGATGCAGTGAACTGAAACATGAAGGAATCTGGTCTTAGAGGAGAGGATGCAGAAGACGGGGTTAGATGGAGGAAGCGGATTCGCTGTGGTGACCCCTGAAGGGAAAAGCCAAAAGAAAAAGAAGATTTTGCAAAAACAAAAACATAAAATAATACAAGTGTGGGAAGACGGTTCTGGTATGTGCACTACATTTCTGAAAATTTTTAGACATTAATTGCAACACCAAAATGCTTTAATATCCAGGTGCGTTGGTGTGTGGATGAAGCAGGTCTCTTTCTGACAGGAAGTGCTAAAAATTGAAAGACTTTGTTCTCCTTCTTCCCTTTTTTCAGTATCTGTTTCTTCTCTTTACATTTATACTGCAGAGAGGTCCAAGTACACGTGGTTATACCATCATTCCTGAGACTTTCACTTGGACAGATGATCTAAACAAATGCAATCCCATCATCTCTGCCGTCTCTTAAATGGAAATAGTTGATGTTTCACCTCTGGCACCTTTGTTCTGTCATTAGTGTTTGCAAGGATGCAGCAAACATAAAAATCGTTTATAATGCATCACAGAAAAAAAAAACCCTGTTATTACTGCAATAATTAGCATTATTGAATTTACTTTGAAGCAAATGAAGTCAAGGTGATTAACATTTTTCTTTGCTCCTCGTCTGTCCTCACAGTGTTTGATCAAAACCATAAACTCTGCAATAAACATTTTAAGCCAGTGGTGATCATTATATGACGCAGAATAAATCCTGCACAGAAAAACAGAAATATTGATGAAATTATCCAACAAGAAAATGTTTTTTTTAAGAATGAATAAACTGAAATTCCGGATTTTACAGACTAAATAAGCAGCATGACCGTAAAGTACAGTATCTATATTTTCTGTTTGTACTCACTCGGAGTTTGAAATTGGCGCAGCTTTGATCAACAGTTTGTTAAGGTAACTTCATGGCTGAAATGGTGGGAGGATAAATGATGTTCAGACATTCTCAGCTGGAGGAAAATCCCAGTAATGAGCTGAGGACTTTGGCTCAGCTGTTGGCCTCCTTCACTGCAGCCTTTTTTACCCACATTCAGAAATAGCTTCCTTGGTGTGGTGTGGAATACACAGAGATGAAGAACTATAGTCTTCAAGTTTACAGTTTACAATTACAGTCTTGTTTTCATGACTGCATTTTTTGTGGGGGGGCATCATGGGGTGTATGTGTCAACTGAGGGGGAGGAGGGGGGTTGGTTTTATTTTATAACTTTGTAGTGATTTTTTTTTAAAACTGTGTTTAGCTGCTAAAAGCATAAAAAAATGCTTTTCTACAAATAACTTTGATCTGAAAAAGTACAGTGGCTTATTTTCTATCAAACAGGCACCCAGCAGTTTGGTTATTTATTTACAGACACAGCTCAAGTGCATGAAATACCATAAAAAAGTTTTTTTTTCTTTCCATTTTGTGTCTTTTCTAGAGCTTTTTTTGTTTTGAGGCGGCTGTGGTGCAGTGGTAGGGCGGTCGACCCATGATCGTAATGTTGCAGGTTCGATTCCTGCCTTGCACGCCCATGTGTCGAAGTGTCCTTGGGCAAGACACTGAACCCCACCTTGCCTCTGGTGGGAGGTTTGCTCCAGTGTTTGGCAGCGGAGCCACCATCACTGTGTGTGAATGTGTGTGTGCATGGGTGAACGGGACTGTGACTGTAAAGCGCTTTGGGCCTCCGAAAGAGGGTAGACAGCGCTATATAAGTATACGCCATTTACCATTTGAAGCAGAGATTTTGAACTGGGTTGTATGTGCCGTTTCATTGTACTATTTTAATAAAACGCTCAAATCTGCCAAAAGACTGTTTTTGGGAATCAGTATCTTAGGCTCCTTAAATTTCTGTTTAATGTGTTATGTTTACAGTTTTTCATTAGTCCTCTTTCTAATTTGGTAAAACTGTTCGAATAATCTGGTTTATAAAAATAGAATCCAACAGTTTTAGGAGATTTGTGTCCCAAATTACTGCATTAACAAATCCAATTGGACCAGAGTTCCAAAAAAGAATTTTGCTTTTCATTCTTATAATTGCCAGAAAGTTTGTCTTCATATTGGGTACAATTGTCCTGCATAAAGAGAGTATTTTGATTTGGAGGGAAAACCACAAAGTCTGCTTCTAAATGGCTAAAATCAGCCATTAAGTTGGACAAAAGCATCACTATAGCCACAAATAGCAGCCAAAGATGCCTATTTTCACAGATTGCTTCACTTAAACATTTAGGAACTGAACTGTATGTCACAAACCATCTAACCAGGAACTACCCTAAACCAACCGTCCAATCAAAATGTCACAAAAAATTGCAAATGTGCTCCAGTGCAGCAGCACTGCTCTAACTCATTATCAAAGGGCACAGACATCTTTTTAGACTCTTTCCTGAGTCACACTTCCATCTATTGTGATGTTTGAAGGGAATAATAGATAAAGCCAGAAGCATGCAGTTTTATTCTGACACTACCTGTTCTTCTTTTAACACATTATTTGACTCTCTCCCTTCAACTGCTTTCCCTCTTTGTTATCCTTTGATAGATCACATTCTTGGGTTAAAACGGTTTACCATGACCTGGTCGGAGTGACCCTGTTTTTGAGTAAAAGAAGCGATCCAAATGAGATGAAACTTTGCAAGTTGGTTATAGTTTAGAAAGTTTATATATTTAATCTGAGCCAGACCCAAACAAAAAGTGGATTTTACCATGCAGTGCATTAGTCAGATTTGTCGACAACATTTGAAATGAACTTTAGTTATCTTACAGGAGGAATTTCACTCATCATGGCAGCTCAAAGCACAAAACAAATGATTGTACAGTTACAGCTCACTAGATATCGGATCAAACAAATAAGTAAATATGTACATAAATAATGTTATGCAAATTTTGATGACCTGTTATACACTTGAATTGTGCAGTCTGATGGCGGTGGGAATGAACGACCTTTGGTAACTCTTGTTTCTACAATGTTTAAAGGTGTGTCTCATAACGAGTTGCATTGAGTAACAGGTTTGCTGATTTAATTCTCTTAATGTAAAAAAAGAAATAAAATAATAATTTGGGACAAGTAAAACTGAATTAATCCTGCATCAATTTTAGGGTATTTATAAGATTTGAAAATAGTGTGATAATTTTGGAGCTATTAAGTTGTTTTTTTTCTTTTGTTCTTTCCAAACACTGTTTTCAGTTAAGAACTGGGACTTAATTATTCTGAAACTAACAAAAAATATATTTCAAGCCTAAAAAATATTTTTTTTAGAAAAAGTTGTCATTTGAATAAGTTGGTTTTGCTATTTGTATTTTTGTTACATAAGGTTAGGTCTATTAAAGATTTTAAACCCAAGTAAATAAATCGTTGGGTTTATATTGGGTCTCTCTGAAATGCAAAACTATTATTTACAAGTATCTGTAAAAATATTTTTCTAAACTCTTATCATTTTGCATAAGGATGTTTTCCTTCCAGCAGGAGGCCTATTTTGGTTAAATAGTTCAAAATTCTGTCAGATCTTAAACAGATTTTTTGATCAATATTTTAATATCAACTTTCACCAAAGAGAACAAGTGCCACACCCCTTTCTGTGTGTGTTTGTGTATCTGCTCCTGGGTTGAATTGGGATGTTCTTTACTAAGAAACAGACCCTTCCAGGAAGGTTTCCTCCATTGCTTCCTTGCAATATTTTGACCTGCCGGTAAACTGAGCCCCCTCCCTGCATGTGTGTGTCACTTTAGTTCTAAATAGTGTGTATGTGTGCTGTGTTCCTAATCACAGTGGAGAAACTTGGCAGTCACCGCATGCCTGACCCCATGCTGAGGTCCTCTTACCTGCAGAGAAAATGGATTTCTCCTTTTCTTCTCTTTCTACTTAGTCCTCCGTATCGTTTTCTCTGTTCTCTCATCTGTCTGTCTAATCTGATGGTTATTTTTGAGCTTTACTTTCTCTTTCATTTCAACTCCTTCATTTCAGCCTTTTTCTCCCATGCTTTTCTGTTTTCCTCCCACTTGCTTCTTTCCCCCCCCTCCCTTCTGTGAGCATCTGTCCTACAATCTACCTGTCTTATAATACTGGATTTCGGTACTTATGTTCTTTAGTGGATTCTCTTGACTGCCTTGTTGCATTAGTTTAAAATGGATCGGAGTTTGTGGTTTGAGTTAGTGGTTCCAAACAATGAGTAAGAATGGAGCCCCACAACTGACCAACATCAAATCCTTGTTTTAAAACTCCAACCGCGCCCCCCTGGAAACCTCGTGCCCCCTTAGGGGGCGCACCTCCAGTTGGGACTGTAGGCAATGAACACCAGAATAACAGAAGACCAAACCCTTTGAGAGTGGTATCAACCTCCAATGGACGTAAGTCAGTTTTTTTTCTTGTGATCTCAACTATGGGCCTAACAGCAACACCAGATAACATGAAAAAAAAAAAAATACGCCTATCACCCACAAGGTCTTAAAGATCCACTCCCAAAAAAAATCGCCTTTTTGGTGTTTTTTTAAAATGACCTTGTGGCATTTTTCTAGTAATTAAGGACATATATAAAGAAAATTATCCAATTTTGTTGCACCGGTAAATAAGTTGGAGATGTGAGGGACTGTAAGCTAGCAGTAGCGAGAGTAAATGGGGAGCTCGCAGCAATAGGGAGGGGAATCGGGGCTGGGTTGCTTCACGCCTAAGGTCCCGCCCACAACTCTAAGGCAAATTTTTAAATTTCTGTCCCAGAAAACGTTTTGGAAATTTTTTTAATTAATTTTGGATAAAAACAGCATAGTTATGATTAAAAGACGACTGGGAATGCTTTAAAAAAATAGACCAAAAGAGGATCCGAGTGGGTCTTTGGATCTTCTCTTTTATCCTTTCGGTTCCTCAAGGGGTCACCACAGCCAATCATCTGCCTTCAGTCACCTCTATCCACTGTGTTCTTGTTCAACTTTTTATTTGGGGGTTCAGTTTTACTCCGATGCGGCTGTGTTTCATTTTTCTAAAATGTAGGAGTGACACACGGAAACACAGGTTTTTACCTTCTTGTAGCTGCATTACAGTATCTCATTAAAAACACAGAAAAACATCTGTCAAACACACTCAGTAAAATAGTTCATTATTGTTTCAAAGCTGTGCTTTTAATTGAAATTTATCCAATGCCTGTAATGTCTTTTCATGAATCTAATTTTACCTCGCAGCAGTTGGAAGTCTCCATCATGATGAATGTTGAAATGAACAGGTTATTTTCTAACAGGGACAAAGGTTTTAAAAAAAGAAGCATAACGAAAAGTCTTTGGAGTAATGACAGAAGCGAAAGAGCTTAGAACACACTCAAGAATGTGGTTTTACCTTTGTCATTTCCAACACACAAACTTACTGTCTTCAGATACAACCTCACAGTAACGGAACAAGATCCAGTTGGTGGCTCCCCAATAGAATAGGAGGTGATTTGCCTCTATGTCCATGTATGTGTGTTAATAACAGGCCCTGAGACAATGACAGACACCAAGCCCTAATTAGGTTGTCATGCTGAGAGAGCGAGGAATAGATAGAAAACGAGGGAGAAGAGGAGAAAGAGCTTATTACGGAGGATAGGTGTCACGCTCTGGCAGGGAAAGGTGGGAGGAGAGCGGAGGATGCGGGGGACGACTGCCGACGGGGAGGAACGGGAGTCGGAAGATGAACAGGGAAAGGAAGAGGAGAATAGAGCTGTGGAGGATGGACCGGGATGAGATGAAAAAAATGAGAGCAGCCCAGCTGAGGGCCAAAAAAAAAAAAGGAAGAAAACAAATGTGAGGTTGTAATGAAGGGCTTGCATACAGAAGAAGAAGAAGAAGAAGAAGACGAAGACGTCCTGCGGAGATTTTTCTGTCCAATTTTTCCCAACACAAACCAGATGCTTTCAAGCCGCCAAACGGCTCGCCTGAGCTGGGACTGACTCTACTGCAGGTTCAATCAAGTCCACACACAATCACACCGGCATGGGCATTTCCATGCCAGCGTCTGATCTCACGCCAGCATTCAGACAGAGACTATGCAGTTTGCAGAACTGGCAGCGTTTCACATGACAGAAACTGGCCGGTCAAACCAAGCAGGGCGACTTCAGACGAGCAGACAAAAACACATCTGCAACACTTATTTAAAAAATACACCTTCTACCACTAACAAACAAATGCGAGGGCTTGTTTTTGCAAAAGCAAATCCAAATTTTGTAAGTGTAACTGTAACATTTGTATTAAAAGAAAAATCCTTACTGAGTAAAAAATCTTTCTCCTGTTTTCATAACAACTACAGTCTTTTGCTCATAGCCTTCAGTGCAAATGAAAAACAGTAACTTGCAATGTTTATTTAGTGGAACAAATGTGTGCAGACTGGAACAAGAATTTAAAACTAAACTAGATTTTATTCAGTGCCCTTTGACTTTGCTTCCATTTGGAGAGCGAAGCTGAAATTCAGCAAACGCGATCAACAATGCAGCCATCTGACCCGGAAATGATTCTTCCTCATGCTTCCACAGACAATCCAGGTTTTAGAATCAGTGTTTTGCTTCAGAGAAGAGCCGAGTTCTGAAAGCAAAACACTTCCAATCAGATTTGTTCGTTTTGAGTTAGCGCAGAGGCGATACCTTAGAACACAAGTGTAGTATCCGCTGTCTTCCATCTCTGCAGATCTGAACCAGATGGAGTCGTCTTCTTTACTCAGCCTGTGACCCGAGAAGATAATGGGTTCCTGAAAGACACACAAGACAAAATATATTTTACCGTTTGGCTGAATGACAAAACAATCATCAAACTCTTGTGCATTGTTTTTCTCCATAGCAACTATTTTATGTCTTTCTTGCCTACGGGTTACAAACAAGTAGATGTAGATTTCAGAAGAATTGGAGAAAGTACATTTTTAGATTTCCTTGGCAACTGAGATTTCTTTTAACCATGCCCACATTTCACATGTCATATTATTTCATTCATTTTGAGCCAACGGATTCGTATATTTAAATTGTCACAACTTTCAGTTAAAAAATGTGCGAGTAACAGGGGAACGCCACCTTTGCGGGCTAATGGCTTTCAAAATCTACAGCTTCTAAAACCAACTTTACCAACCAACCAAAGACGCGCAAGAAGTTACGAGGTAATGGAGCAAAATCCCTTGGAGGAGTTCAAATCTGTTGAAAGTACCACATGAGAATTTATTGGAAAAATTCAAGATGACTTATTCTTTCTGAGCTCTTTCTGTAGACCTAACCTGGTGGCATGTGTGTGAAATTTTGTAAAGATTGCTCAAACAAGTTTTTTCCCATAGTGTGCCAGAATGTGAAAAATCCCCAGATTTTACACTTTGCCACAAACAGGCCACCAAGCCGTATGTCCTGTGCCCATCCCATAATAAGTGTAAGGCTTCCTTTGGAAATATTAACACAGGTGTTTTGATTTCGTTAATGAGCTTTTGTATGTTTTTTTTTTTCTTTTTGTCCCATAAGAGATTTAGGGGCTCTTTATTTTTATGTGGTTTCTTCATCTATGATGTCATCAATGTTATTTGTTCATTTTTTCCTTCACTGTGTCAAAATTACTTGACACCGGGTACTTCTGGGTAGAATAAACGGTTAAATGAAGAACAAAAATAAAGTACAAAAAATGTTTTTAATAAATTACTAAAGAGGTTAGCACCAATGCCATGAAGAGGAAAAAGCCAAAATCGCTGAGGGTTCCACCTCAGATACTATCCCCTGAGATAATTAGCAGGTTTGTGTAACACAGGCACATTTAAGATTCAACTATATGATCCAATATGCTGTTTGCTGCAGCATTCAATTTTTTCATGTTTTCTAGTAAGACTTTGGGTATTTTCCAGAAAGTTCAAAGGCAGAGACGTTCCATATAAATGTGGACTGCAGGGGGCAGTCTACAGGCTACCTGCTGAAGGCTGGAGGTTATGTAAGCTGCTTTTTAACAGCTGTGAGTGAGTCAGCCTGTTTGAAGCAGGAAGTAAATACAACTAGGTCACTTTTTGTGCAATAATCCTCATCATAAATAATATATTTATTCATAAATATATATATATTTTTTTTCTTCCGGTTTTAAGATCAACATTTTTCAGACCTTCTATTTATGTGCACCATTACTGTTTATACATCATTTCTGTCTGTGCAGGGATGGGGCCATTTTTCTGTTCTAAAGTGGGACCCTGGTCTGTTAGATCAGTCCATCTAGTTTTTATGCATTAGCACAGATGGCCCACCATCAATCTTCAGCACTTGACCCAGAGTTCCTCCACCTGCCAAATCCAACTTTCATACTGTCGCTGACATTCTCAGGTGTGTCTGAATAATAGAGGAAAGGTCCTTCATGTCCTTCAAAGAAAAAGAACCACACCAATAGAAAGGAAAAGACATTACAGAGCACTTTGTAGACTTTCACAAGGGTCAAAAGGTGCTTTAGGTGTGAACATCTACCATTGGTGATCACTCAGCCGGACATGAGCGCAAGGAAGAGAAGACAGGAAAAGGCATGAGGATACTACAACAAAACGTTAGCACCTGTCCTCGGCCAAAGCAGACAAGATAACAAAATCCATACAGCTGTAGGAGGAGTCGCTCAGTTTGATTAATTTAAATCAGGAACTACTGACTAAGAACTGGACCAAGTGAGGGTGGCATAACTCATAGAAAATGGCCTACTTCTGGGTTCAACAAAATACCGTCAAGATGGCATTTTTTCATGATATGGATGCCACCATGTGACATGGAGCCAGATGTCATCAGCAGGGATTGATCCGATTCGGTCTGAGTTAAGGTTTCTATAGCAACCACTCTCACCAGTCAGAAATGAGCTTGTCGGAGGTCCACACCCCTACAACTTGAAGGCGGGTTCAGGAAAATCTGTCAGTCAAACGTTTCGAATGTTCAACATGGTACCACATGCTTTTATTGAGGCATCTGATTGGCCAGCTTATGCACTACAGGAACATATGCAAAAATGAGGATTATCAAGACCATGTTGAAAAAAAGATATTAGAGCAAGAGTGGTCGTTCTGACAAACATGATGACTGGGTAATAGTTGCTGATTCCTCAAAGACGTCTATAGGATTTTGACTTCATGGAGCCAGCGAGGACTTGCTGTTTTCCATGCTAGAGTTCATTCAGTCACGTTTTCATATACATCGAATGTCAGGATCCTATAAAACACACTGCAGACTTACTTTAAAAATAGTGTTTTGTTTCTTTTAACTAAGGAGACAGAAGGTTTTGGTGATTGTTGTATGAGGGTGGCTTGGACAACCATGATGGCTTATGAATTATGATATTATCTATTTTTTATTACAATTCCTGAATTGTATACATGAACGTGTAATTAATCAAGCTTTATTTATATTTTTAAAAAGTGCTTTTCATGCACCACAGCTCAAAGTGCTTTAAAATTATGTTTTTTTTCCAATTACTAAAAAATATTTTCTGAAACATTAGACCAATTTAACTAAAAATAATTTTCAAAATATAGGCTGAATGTACAAAATACTTGACTTCAGTCAAATACTCACTTTGAGGTCAAAATGAATAGTGAAAACCACAGCAAGCACAACACAACACTTAATGTTCACAGCCCAGGTTCATCACAGCCAATGTTAACCTCAGCCACACAACAGGAAAAAAAGGACCTTGTGTGCCTGATCCCAACCTTGACAAGACACAATAGAAATGTCATCACAAGCTGTGTCCACAGCCTGCAACAGGTTTTCTCCAGTGTATGGTCGTAAACCTTATTGAATGTTCACGTGAATGATGCTGATTAACAACTTGAACCTGCTGGGTTGAGGGTTGACCTGGTTAACCTACTGATCCGCGTCCCTCATGGACATTCCATAAAACAACACGTGGTCAATAACTATGGCCTGGATCTCATCAGAAATTATTGTCCTTTGTCTTGGGTCCAGGTCTTGGTGTGGGTCTCGCTCCGCTATCCATCTTTGAAAAAAGCCGCTCAGTTGTTCCAGAACTGTCTGTATATTTCGCTGCAGTTAATTTGCAACAAGTGTCTTCAGTTTTTATCAGTTGTGTGTTGATGGTGATTGTTGTGTTAAAACAGAGTTTGAGTTGTGCCTCTTTGTGTTAACGTTTTGCATCTTGTGTGCTGGGAACTGTGTTTTAAAAGTAAGACTGTGACACATGTTATGCTAAGAGTAGATTATATTTTTGCAAATTGACTTTTAGGTTTGACCAAAGAGTAAAATTTTGGAGAAAAAGAGTTCAAGCAATTGTTTGACTGGTTTGGAGAACTGCACTTAGGTAGTTCTCCAAACCCTAGGCACTTAGGGTTTAACAATCGGGAAAAACTGTAAAATCAATCTGACAACAAAACACAAGAGGAGAAATTAAAACCAACCCACCCCCCTTTGCCTCCCCCTTCCCTCCATTCACTGATGCACCCAATGACCCCATACACAATGCATACAGGCACGAAAAAATGACTAATTTTTTAAAAGAGATGCATGGTTTAGCCTTGCTGTGAGTGAATCTCCATAAAACAGTGCCCACCCACACCGGACAGAAACATGGTTACCTCCACAGCCCTGAGGCTGCGATACTGGACCCCACCCGCCCCACTAAGGCCAAGCACTGCAGCAACAAACCGCAACAAATCTTTATCATTAATATCTAGAAAGGATTTACTGTAACTTAAATGTATCTATTTATACACCTTTAGAATCTACAAAATGTCCTAATGTTCCTAATATAATGGTTCCTATGGACCACAGTGACAGCAGGTTTCAAAGCACTATCACTCTTCCCCAGCAAAATGCTTTCCTGTCATCCTCCACTGAGGAGTCTGCCCATCATCCAGTGACTGCACTTTGTCAAAAAAACAACTTTCATCAGACTCAAAGTGACTGACGTGTCCTTGATCGAACTGATGGAAAGTCTCATTGTATTTTCTAAATCAGAAATATTTTTTTTTAACATTATAGACTTGTGCTTCAGTATTGACTAGCAAGTCTAAATTTAGTTTATCCAACTCAAATCCTTTAAAGAATCTGTGTAAAACAGTGTAAAACCTGCAGTTTCTTCAGCTGATCATCTTGCGGTCTTACCTCTGCATCTCCTTTGTTCTTGTACCAGATGAGGCGCAGCTTGGCATTGGTGGCCATGGTGTAGTTGGTTCTTATGTAACTGTAGAACAAGGCACATTTGACCCGGACAGGTTCACCCGCCAAAACGTGGTACTCCTTCAGATCCACAGACCAGTCTAGGCATCCGTCCACTAAGGAGATAATAGAAAAAAAAAAACAGATATTGGTGTTGAGAAAAAAAAAAGTCTAAAGATTTCCTACAATGTCTTAGATGTCCACGTCATCCTATGAAGATCATAGGATTTAAAGGCAAAACTAAAAATGTGCAAATGTATCTAAAGACAAGCAGCTGTGTAGAAAACACATCCTGCAAGATAGAAAATGAAGCGGGACAAACAAAATGCAAGAAGAGATAAAAAAGAGAAGAGATGGAGGGTGAGAACAGGTCAGCTAGAAAGAACAAATAAAAGTTGGGAGACAAGCAGGAGCTGCTGAAACGTAAAGGTCGACATAAAAAAATAACAAGGTTCTTTCCTAAATGGACTTTTTCCTTTTCCTTCTTTACCCATCATCTCCATGCGGCTTTCTTTTGACTCTCATGGTCTGGAGCGCTGCTAGATGGTGTGTTTTAATAATCACCCTCTGGCAGTTGCCAAAACCCCTTTCTCTGAATAACAGCCTCTCGTCTGGTTCATCACCTGCAGTAAAAATAACCGTAACCTTTTTTTTTTGTTTGTTGGAGAAAACACACACAGAGATCAGTGTTTAAGTTTACATCAATAATAAGCACAGACAGTCATGAATACGCTGAGAGGATCGAGTATCCACCAACAAACAAGATACCATACTGCTCTCCTATGGCAGAAATTGAACCAGAACCAAATGAATCCAAAGGACATTGCATGAGTTTAACAGATAGTAGTCACTTTCATCCAGAACAACCATCACACTATGGGTTTTTTTTGGACTCATGGTGCTAAAAATGCAAAGTTCATGTCACAGACTTTTAGTACATACATATTTGTGAATTCTGCAGTGAGGTGTACCAACAGTTCTTTAATGTTTTTGTTTGTATTTTCCTTTTTCAAAGATGAAAATCCTGTCTTGGGTGTTTTTAACGTGTTCTTGTTGCATTTCTCTGATGATGGAGGACATACAAGAAGAAAATTAAGCATAAAATAGCTTTTCTAATTATTTTAGTTGTTCAAATCGTGAATCAGGAGCAGACAAAAAAATGCCGTTTGAAAGACAGCTCATTTGTAAAGTAGAAAATGCACTATTGGGAGACTGCATGAACAAAGCTTTTAGTAAAGGCCGTGTCACACAGCCATTACGTACATTTTGCACATTTTTCCACATATGTAAATTCGGTCTTTCTTGATACATTCTTGATACGCATGAGTGTTTCTTGCGTTTATCATTTGTCAATGTGCAGAGGTGTCAGTCGAGGGGTCTTACTGGTAATTTGGATTTTAGTGTTCAAAACTGTTGGTTGGTTGAGAATTACCCCGCTTACACTTATTTTATCTGCTATTATTAAGTAAATCTCTTTTTGCAAGATGCATACACAAACCTGTGGTTTTTTCACAACCATTCCACGTCCGTCTAACGGACTTCGTACTACCTCTGTGGTCTTGATGTGGTTCATTCATGATACATCTGTGAAGATTTCATGTACAGATCACACATTTTCACACTTTTTCCACATATGTTCACATGTGACCAATTATCATCCGTTCAATATGAGCAATTTTGTTGTACCAGGTATGACTGTACAATGACTATAAAGCTTTATTGTCATTATCTAATCTTATCTTATCGAAATGTACATATTGGCTGTGTGACATGGCCTTAAGGGGGAATGGGAGCATGGTTGCTCCATGCCAACATGGCATTGCCTTTTTTTGTAAATATTTTTTCAACTCAGAGGTGAATTTCTAATGAACTACTGCAGCTCTGCAGAAAGTATGTCCCAGAAAATGACAAGTATTTTCAGTTTTGGCTAAAAACAGCATGATCATAACTAAAAGACTACTGGGGACACTTTTTCAACAGACAACAAAAAGAAAAAAAAGGACTGAGTGGGTCTTCAAAGTGGGCTTTTTGACCCCACTCCGTTTGTCTGACATGTGATTTGTCCGTTCCAGAAAGGATGAATGTTTTGGATGATTCTGTTAAAACAAAACATGGCCTTTATTTCAGAAAGAAAAGCAAGTCTGAACATCCGGTGAGGCATCAAATGGATTTCACCCAGAAGCTGAAACATACTTTACCAGACACTGGTTTCCACATTATAGTTATCTTCAGGTTGCCTGAATCCTGAGACGAGAGGTTGACCAAACCATCGATGGAAAGAAAGCATATCCTGCATTCCTCATTTTTTGTTTTCATTTTTTCTCACACAATTCTTTAAAAATGTTAATTTTAGTTTTGTTTTTCTCAGGATAAGAACAAGCATTCCTCATTCACCTAAAAAAAAAAATAGTTGTACAGTTTAGTTATATTTTTAATTTTCCAGTTTCTTATTGCTAAACCTGCAGCTTTTTTATTTTTATTTTTTTTGCTTGTCCTCGTCCTGACACAGCTGGAGTAAATTACATTTACATCCCAGCAGAACAAATATCTTTGTAACCGATACACCAAACAGTGTTGCAGTCCTGAGGGAACTGCTTCCCCTTTTCTGTGGTGATCTACAACTTTCATCAGATCTTATAGGGCTCTTGATGCAGTGAGACTTTAAGACAATTTGTCTCATTTGGCCTTTCCTTATTCTTGAGTCCCAGAGTCAATATGCTGATCTCTGTAAGCTGATGTACATATGTTTTCACCGCCTATAAAACCTGTCAGGTGCAATCTGTGTTGAGTTAGGTCACTGCCAAAGATTTAAAGGATTCATCTGCCTTAGTTTGCAGTTCAGATTTACAGCCAGATGCCTAATTTGTAACATTTATGGATTAAGCCGTAGGTATGGCGACATATGAGGGTGGTGGAGATTTAACAGGCCTGTGCATGCAAGCAGATTTATTGCACACACAATCTCTTCCTCATTCTTGCAAGTGAGTCCTTGTGCAACAATACAACTTTACATGCAAAACATTTACTGTTGCGAAACATCAAACACCCAGTCCGATTATCCTTTGATATATTGTAAAAGCTTTCCCAGTGATCTTTTAATTATGATTGTACCATTTTTAGTCTAAATCAAAAAACCTGCATCATTTTATAGGACATAGTTTCTGCAGTGACAATCGCTTCAGAGTTAACTTAACATTACGTGCCACAACAATGGCAAAAAAATATGGGAGCTAACCAGGAGTGGAGCGGAGCAGGGAGCTTGTTGCCCGCCCATTATAGTATTATCGTCACAAATATGATCTTCTTCAAACAGCATTTTTTCATCTGCTCCTGAATCACAACAATTTAAATAAAGAAATTCTCAGAAAGGCAATTTTGAGCTTAATTTTCTTTTTTTCACATCCTCCATCATCAGAAAAATGCAACAAGAACATGTAAAAAAAAAAACACAACTTTTTTTTTATTCAGTCTTTAAACAAGTGGCTGGGGACACATTTCCACATCAGTCCTAACAAATCTTTTGTTGTGAAAAGTGAATTATTGCATACTTATAGTTTATCATGTGTGCGAGAGGAAAACCAGGTCAGCGTGTTTTTTTTTCTTTTTGTCACATTCATATGTGTGTGCAGAAAGAAATTAAGTAGGCCAGTCTGGCTTTGTGGTTGTAAATTAAAGAGATGAGTTGAACTGAAGGTGTGAGCGCAGCCCATTCAACACTTTACACAAAAACTGTTGCACACGCACACACACCCAAACACACAAAGGGTGCACCCAGGGCCTCACATTAATAGAAAATCACATTAATCTGGTCTGCTGGACTAATGCATCTTGTTTGGGATGATGCTTAACACAGGTTAGACACACTATTACACACTCACAAACACACATCCCTCTGTACCTTGAACAACACTTGAATAACTGGGCCGTGGATGTTGTAACGAAACAACTTTCCAGTAATTCATTCATCTTCATCTTTACACATGCTGGTGCATTCCAGATGTGTGTGAGTTTAAGAGAATCAGTGATTCTGCAGCATGGACATATATATCACGCTACTCAGCTCTGTCTGCAAATGGACCAAATAAAGCAATGAAAAAACAAAACACCTGGATAAATTTAGTTTCTGAGATGTGACATGTTTTTTATTTATTTATTCATTTTTTAAAAGAAGCCCAAAAAAAGGAAACCAATTACTATGGTATTGTCTATTTTTTACACATTTTTTCAATTGATAAATGAAGAAAAAGTAATTTACATTGCAGAAACAAATCTCCTACCATGCATGTGTCAATGGTTCCAATGCAGGGAATTAACTTTTAAATCATTTTCCTTTTGGGTTATGCTCATCACTTTCCTGCTAGAATCTACTTTGCAGAAGAATAATGGTAAGCTGGGAAATTGGAGGACAGTTTGAAAGCCAGAACAGCTTCATACACATAGAGTTATGGCAAATTTAAAGACTTTCTCCGTTTGAGGCAGACAATTTCATCCATCTATTTATTTCTAATATTAGATTTTCTTGATTAATGAATTGGTTCATTAATTTTTCCTGTTGATGCGTCTATTTAGGCTTTTCTAAAAGTAAAAAAGGGAAAATAAAATCACATTTGTAGCAAGAGTCCCGTTTTAATCCACATTCAATGAGGCAGAATCCGCCTAATATTTTGCTGTGTCTCACTATGGAGGCCTCACATTTGATCTCATTTCTTGTTTCTTCTGTGGCCTCTGTTTCTCTTTTTTTGTTTACTTTCTTGTTTGTCTGCTCAAAATGACCAAAGAGAGTCTTTGCAGTGTTGTTCCGGCATGTGCCTTTAGACACCATGTAGTGCAGCCTGTCGTCTGAGACCTGATGTGTAAATGTGAGTCTGTGTCCTGCTGGTTCCTCCATTCACTCGTGTATCTGTCCAGTTCTGTGTTTTTGTCACCGTCTGGTTTAGAGAAGGAATAGTGAGCGTCTCTCGTCTGTGCCTAACTTATTAAAAAATAAATCTAAAAAGTAGAAGTCAGAAACTGATGCTGGATGAAGGTAGACACCACCCCACTGGACTAAGAATAGATGTATTTGTTATCCTCCACCACACACAAATAAGTACGATTGAAACAACTGACAATTATTTTGAAATACAGTGAATAACACAAACACAGAGTGTTCTAAATGAGTAAATCATGTCCTAAAGATGCCGCCTGACAGATGTCAGTGCAGTTTAAATGAGCTTCAACTCTTCAAACAGAGCCAAACTTGTTTTAGTCAACAGCACTGTCTAGACAGGAAGTGACAAACACAAACAAAGAATAATGCATGTTCATTTTCTACCCTCGCCTGGTCATGAGAATCATTCAGTCGTGCTACTAGGCTCTCTGCATTTGTAGCTTTGTACAGAATCAATTCAGGGAGCATCTTTGACTGATTATTTAACACTTTTCTATGCAGGAGTGCAGACCTTTGTCATCCAGAGTTAGTTAGCCAAGATTTAGTTAATGTTTTCAGCCAACAATAACTATTTTAGTCTAACCTAAAAAAAAAAAAAAAAAAAAATATATATATATATATATATATATATATATTAAAAAAAAAGATATTTGTTGTTACCTCTCAATAGTCTAAGCATAATGTTTAAACTGTAAGTTCTGGCACTTAAAGTTAAAACAACAACCTTGTTACACCTACAAAAAGTGTTTTCGGTGCCTTTTCAGCACCATGGACAGCATCAAAGTTTTAAAACACGGAACGCTTTCCATGGTGCTGAATTTATGAGTTCAACTATCGCAAATTGGAATTTTTTTTCCAGTAAATGTTTAAATGCTTTATTACATCAACTTGTGCTCTTATGTTTTTTAGTGGCATCAAATTGATTGACTCTAAAAACAGAAACATCAATTTCCTATATTACATTTTCTAATTGAGCTTTTCCACAGAGCATGTTAATCATTAGCAGAATGCTGTTTTTCAAAAGTGTTCTGTGCATTTTAGGGAGTATTTCAAGCTATATGAGAACAATGAAAATGAGCCTGTGAGTTTACAGGCAACACCTGACAACCTCTAGCACTTCAGTGTTTATAATAGATTATTGATTTGATTATTGATTTGAATATTTGATTTGAAGTTTACAAATGTATTTATCTTGTGAAAATCCAACAAAGGTTACAAGAGGCAGAAACCCTTTTTATCCTGGCTTTATTTTTAGGGACAAGAGAAAAGCTCAACAATCTGGAATCTCCTCAGGATGTCTTCTGAACGCCATCCAGTAGAGTTTTGGTCATGTCCCGCCAGGAAGATGCCTCAGGGCAGATTCTGAGTAATTATTTCTCCTATCTGACCTGGTAATGTCTCTGTGTCCTGAGAAACAGAAGGATTAGGGATCGGTGGTCAGGTAGCTTTTCTGTTAGTCTAGTATCAGATTTATAGAATGAAGAGTTTATTTTATTAACTAACTCTTTTTTTTTGCATTGTTGCGTCAATAATTTCAATTTCAGAAAAAAAGACATAATTGGTCCATTTGTTTAAACAATACTATTAGTTACACACACAAAAAACTCATTTATGTAAACAAGTATGTTGCATAAGAAGCACACAGACAGCAGTAAGTGCACTTTGAACAGAAAATACAGAACAGTTAGGGGTCTTTTCCACCTTTAAAAGAAAGCTAAAAATGTCCTTGCTGGCTGCAAATGTTTTTGCATAAATTGTTAAACAGACAAACTGAAAATAGTAAATAAAAGTGTTATGCACTTTCTGCACAATGCAGCATTTTTAGTCTGGACTGCCACTCAAACGTAAAGCCCTTCAGAGCCTCCGTTCTGTCTGCACACCTCCCACAATCCCCTGCAATACCACTACAGCTGCTGCCATAATAATAGCTTGACCTGACCCACCCACACAAGCACACACACACACACACACAGGTAATGATGCAGACACAAAGGAGTGCAGGGAGGCACACACACACAGAAGAGGACTCACTCACAAATATATACACACAGGGCTATTGCCATTGCTAGGCAATCTGCCCCCTGGGTGACATGAGGGAAAAAGATGTAAAAAGAGAGAAGATGGAGAGACAGAAGGAGAAAGAATGCGATTAGAATGAGGGGAGAAAAGGGGGAAAGAAAGCTTGTGTATGTGTGTGTGTGAAATTTCCCACCTTTTGTAGCAGAGGTTTGTGCTGATGTTCAATTTCAGCCGACTGCCTTCTTGATGGCTACTTCTTTTTTTTCTGAGCCCATTTTATGAGAATAGACTTCAGCTGAGATAGAGTTTTCTTTATAAGTATATAACTGTAGATTTGCAGGACATATGGTGCAGGTGTGCGTGTATTAGGGAGGGGTGGGGGTGAGTGAAACAGAGCCAGTGGAATAAAAACACAGATTGATTGGTAAAGTTGCACCAGAACCACTTTTGGAGTAGCTGAAGGTTACAGACCGGCTCCGATAAACTCTGTTTAATGTAGTGATCAGGTAAAAGAAGTTCTTTTGGAATCTTTAAAGTCCCACTCCAGTCTTCTTTTATCTATTTTTAAAAGTTCCTGGTGGTCTTTTGATAATTATGCAGATTAAATCTGAAGTTTAAAAAAATCTGTCGTTTTCTAGGACATAGCTCTTTTATTGCACTTCTTCGTCTGGTCCTGATTCACGTCTTTAAATAAAGAAACCCTCAGAAATGCAATTCTAAGTTTTTTTCTTCTTTTTTTTAAATATGTCTTTCATTATCAGATACATTTCAAAAATACATGTTATAAGCACCAAATACACAATTTTTCATTCAAGTGGGTTTATCAAATGTAATTATTGAATTGTTTTGTGAGTTGGCAAAACACAACGATGTGTGTGTGGGTTACAGCCTTCCTCATTTAATGACAACATCCATCAAAACAGAAAACACCAACAAAAAAAGCTCAGCCTCCCAACACCACACACAGTCACACACAAACCAAGGCCGTGCAAATGAAGTTGACCACCATGTGGCCTCTGAGTAACGCATCACAGGAGACCGAGAGGTATCCGCCCTCACACATCAACACAAACACCACGCTGTTGTGCTTTGTTCAAATAAAACAAAAGAAAAATGATCCAAAACAGAACTGTTATGTCCAAAAGCATTATTTGTCATCAAGTGCTTATGAAGCATCATCAGAGAATAAAACTTTCTCTTTTTTCCTGTGGAAATAACAACCATTGTGAAATAACTGAAGGACACAGAGTTCAGTCAGCTTAAAACTGTCTTTTAAAAAACATTTTTTTAGAAACAGACCCCCTCTATAAAGGGGGAGGGGTAAAAATTGTTTGTTTTTCAGGTTTCTTTCATACAAACTACAAATTAATTTCCATGAGGATTAAATTCTAGTGATCAATATGCCTTTTCTGCCCTTGTATTCACCAACATTTACAAAAGAAGGCAGGTCAAAGTCATTTTAGAGACTTAAGTGCCATAAGGTTTAAACCTCAACTTGATTACCCCAAAACAATGCATAATTTAAACCTTTCCGAGTCACTTTCTGTGTTTGTTTTGGAGATTATATGGTTTGTGAAAAGAGAGTCTTCAAGAGACCACTTTTATTTAATCTGCTTCTCTGAGGCCTGAACGATTACGTTCAGCTGAGATGACTTTACTCTGGGGAGACGGTGGATTCCAGCACTGTGCTTAAGTAAAGATGCACTGAAAACCCTCCGCAGAGCATTCTGGTCTGCCACAAGAAGCCTACTTACCACAATGTGAGGTATTGGGGGGAGGGGGGGGGGGTCTGTAAAGCAGAACAGTCCACGTGTCTTCATTAAGGTTTGGACTCAAAGCAGCAGCAGTGAGCTTTTTTTCTTTAAAAAAAGATGGAGCACATCTGCCATGGGGGAGATATTTGTGGCTAATTTTTTTTTTTTTGTCAGCAAGAATATTGCAGTCTGTAATTAAATGTCCAATTCAAGCCCCGCTGTCCTAAAAATCCCAATCAGTTATAGGTTTCACCTTTCTGTCCCATCAGAAAAGAATCAGGAGCGAGCCGTTCTGACATACCTGTGACAGTGACAGAGAGCCACAGCACCGGCCTGATATTTACTATTCACGCACCGCTGAGCAATCCATCATATACGCTTTAATCAGGCGGTTCTCACCAAACCCAGTTATGTTGCCATGGCAGTTTGTGTTAGACTGACGAGCGTAATGCAGGTGTGTAAATGTGATCAGAGGTGGATGAAAGCATTATGAGCAGATGGGGAGTAAAAGACTTGTTGTTGGCTCCTGTTGCCACCTCTGTTATCTGCTGTGTTTGTGTCAGAAAGAGGGGAGGGGCTACAGCTGCTTTGTAGCATCTCATGTGGTTCAGAACCTCCAGCTGCATGTAGCTTCAGTAATAAACAAATTCACAGTGGCCGGGATAGGCTCCGGCAGCCCCGTGACCCCGAAAAGGAACAAATGGCAGAAGATGAATGAAAGAATCAATCAATCAATCAATCAATTAATAACCGTCTTTTCACCAGTTTTGGCCAATCAGACATCTTAACATGATGATTCCACCACCATGGTTTGTTGTAGGAATAGTTTTTGTAAAGCTGCTCTGGAGCTTTGACAGGGTAGCCATTGGGTCCCTGATTACTTTATTTACCAATGAACTAGGGATGACCGTATCGATCTGAGTATTGATCAAATCAAATCAAACTTTATTTATAAAGCACTTTTCATATAAAAATATAACACAAAGTGCTTTACATTAAAACAACAAAATATAAAAACAAGCAAGCATTAAGAAATAAATAAATAAATAACAGGGCCCCCCTCCCCGTACCTAGCCCCCCACGCCTTTCACACCTCCCACCCTCTAACTGATGGGAAATGACGATGAAAAATAGGCTGTAAAAAATAGGCTGAGCACAAAAACATGATGCTGGAAACGCTATAATTGGAACCTCCCCCCCCCCCCCCGTTAACAGCCGCATAGACAGCCAAATGCAGCATCACAATATCGATACCAACCTGAAGTATTGCTGATAAGATCGATACTTTTTCCTCAAAACCCTCAGTAAAGTGCTTGAATTTACTTAGAGTTCATTCAAGCACAGTTTGTCTATCTGTCTGCAGTGTTGCCAGATTGGACAAACAAAACCGTGCACAATTTGAGCAAATAATAAACTGGTAATAAAATAAAGTGCTCACCTCCCCCTGTCTCCTCTCCTTCCCTGCTATATTGGAGAGCAGAGAGAGTCATTAAAGAGCCACATATTTGCACGCAATAGCAGGAATTTTTATTGTGTCATTTATATTTTTATATTTACTAGTGTTGCTTTTTTCTTTTTTTTTTTAAATTGATTTTTTTGCACTATGATTGTTTTTATATGATAGTACAATGCCTTTATTAATATACATGTTCTATATTTGATGTATGTTCAGTTTAGATTGTTGTAATTAGTACATTTTTTTGGTCCTGTGTTTTATCATACATTAAATTAACAAAAGATGGTGCATTTCCAAAATGATTCTATAATCACAACATTTCAAGGAAAAAGTATCTGTATTGGCAATATTAGCTCTGTAATAACTTGGTTTTGGACCAATGCCCAAATTCCCAGAGATTCTCACCCTTCTAACCTCTTCTCCCAATAGCTCCCTTTGGGCAGCCAGCTGGTTCTATAGAGCTCCGGCAGTTTCAGTTCTCTTTTGTTTACAGATGACGGATCCACATTTTTCTAAATACCAGGTTATGTTCCCCAAAATCTTCAGGTCTACAGAGGATTCACATCAGTTAAGCTGTAGAAACATTTTCAGAATAATGAGTGGCAATAGGAGCTCAATCTGGAGCTTAAAGACTGAAAACAAAATGTTCTTTTCTCTGATGTATTTGCAAAACCAACTTTTTTTTTTTTTAATTGATGTGCTGTGACTTTAAAAACCCACACATACCACAGGATGCAGAAAAAAATGGAAAATTTCATTGCAACGATTAATAGATTTAGTTAGGAATTTCTTCAGACTTCTCTGTCGCCGAAGGAGCACAACTCTCTGGAACACACAGTGCACTTTCTTAAGAAGGAAGAAAATATGATTTTATTGGTCATGCTGAAGGCGAAGCTTAGCACCATTTCCAGCTGAGCCACGGGGCAGCCACATGCCTCCCGACACAGTCGCTGTTTGTGCCGTGTGCAGCTGCTTCATGGACAGAAGCTCAGTGTGAAAGTTCCAATAAGTCTTTTAAATGTTGCTGCCTGTGAGATGCTCTAAATCAGGTCAAGGAACAGAAAGGGAGCCATGCAGGCTGACCCCACCGCAAGACACGTCAATGGACTAAAAACGTAGAAACACTAAGAGAAGGAATGGCAATGGGGGATAGTAAAGGATGAGGGAGAAGTTTCATTTTGTCAGGGGAAAGTTGATAAAAACTAATGAGTCCCATTTCCTTGGGAAACAAAACACACTGGCCTTCCTATTAACTATAATAAACTCCTAGAGGGGCATATGTGGATGGATGAAGGGACAGAGAAAGGGAGGAGCAGAGGGAGGAAAGGGAAGCAGAGCATCCACCTGTGAGTGAAACACAATCAATAACGTCAAAGTAGTTCATGTTCCCTTATGAAATAAACTGAATAATGACAAACATCACAGGAGAAGTGCATCTTTGGTAAACAAAAAAAAATGATGCAGGTGGATTTAGAAGATACTCTCTACTGGATAAAATGCGAGTTTTGAAACAAAAACAAAAATATATGAAACATTTGCTTATGTGTGTTTGTATAATTAAATAAAAACTAGATAAGATTGAAAACAAAAAAATAAAACCGTTGAAGAATATTTAGAAATATCATCTGGAACATAAAAAAAATCCTGCAAATTACTGAACTGATGAGAAGACATGTAAAGTGCCAGATTGACAATATGGTCAAAGACTTCCTCCAGCAAACCTGATAGAAATAACTAACGAGACAAAAAAGCGGGAGACAGATCCAAGCAAAGCAGGAGAACGTATGGAGCCGCATCAATTACATGCATCCCAGCTGCACAGATGTCACCTTCTCCTCTTAATTGTGCATATTTGCCTGCGTTTACCACTATATTAAAGCATCACATCTCTGTTTGCTGCCTGACTTTTCTCTTTGTGGGTACAACAATCCTCTTTCTCTGCATTTATCAACCAGAACAAATCTAATCTTGGCTGTTTGGACAGGTTCCTATGCAGAGCAGGGTAATGTATTTTGTGTTTACTCCGACAATGATGATCCCTTTATTCCTCCTTGTTGTATCTGGGGGGGTAATGAAACATCTCCAGAGGCTTTATCATGATCACCTGTAATCCTTTTAGGAGGAGGAAGGCGGTGTGTGTTTGTTGGTGTCGGAAGTGTTCAGGTGTTTGTTTTGGGACGCTGAAGCTTGCAGAAGCTTGTTTGCATAGTAGGAAAGTATTATGCCGTATTTAATGCCTCCCTCACATGCACTCAATCTGGGGTTGACCCGTACGTGTGCTGCACGTTTTTGGGTTGTCCGCGCCTCCGGTGGAGGGTCGTAGAGAGGAGCAGCTGCATCTTGAGGGGAGGACAGGTGTGTCTTGCAATTCCGTTTAGCTTGCATGACCACCTTCAGGGGTGTCATAAAAAGGAAATGCATGATTGTCATGAGTGTGGTAGTGTATTGTAAAGTATTCATAAGGCTAATGTAAGTTAGAAGCACTTATGATGTTTGGGTGATGTTAGCCCAGGGACGGGCAATTTCAGGCCTCAAGAGCTGCATTCCTGCATGTTTTCCAACATAACATGCATAAACAGAGAGCTCTCAGTAATGGGGAACGGACCGGGGGCAGGGTTCCTCTACGCCTAAGGAACCACGTACAATTAGATTTCTTATGAACCATTGCCGCTCTGCAGAAACTATGTCCTCGAAAACGACACAAATTGTTTATCTTGGCAAAAATGGCTTAATAATAATTGAAATACCACTGGGAATGCCTTAAAAATAGATAAAAAAAAAAAAAAAAGATCAGAGTGGGACTTAAAAGAAAGCTGTTTACCAGTTTTCTGGTTGGCATCTGTAGAGTCAGGGTGAAAGAATCATGTTTCTTTTTGTGGACGAAGTTAATATATTTGTACAAGAGAACAGATAGGCATACCAAAAGTTGTGCCGGCTAACAGGAACCAGATTTCAACCATCACAAAAGGACAAAAATGGCAGCATGTTTACAATGCTCCAAGTGTGTTGAGCCAATAGAAATTCATCTTTAGGGGAATTTGAGAAAATCCTCCTCTCAGCAGAATCGTTGAACTTTCTAGCTCTTAAACATTGTCCTCTGTCAAACTGCTCCTTGGTGCCATTGCTTGTATTTATATATACTGGAGTCCTGCTCCACCTATTTGTCACCGTGTCGATGGAGCGTGCTGCACAGTCACGCCTGCATTAGTCAGTTCTCTGGTGTGTTACACACACCCCCGCACACAGGGCCCCCTTTGCTTTCCTCCTGCCTGTCATTAATAAAGAGAAGTAGCTGCACACCTGTTCACTGACAGCTTCCTGCAGAGAAAGGGGGAGGGATGGGACAGAGAGGGAACCAGGCTTTATGTAAAGGATATATGAAGGTGTATTTCTTCCAAAAAAAACACAAGAAACTTACAAAAACAAGAGAAAAAGACTTCCATTCCATTTTTCACAAATGCCTTACAACCCTTTAGCATTAGAGCAGCTTTAGCTCCAACGTTGACATTATTTTGATTTCTGTAATTCATCAATTATATGCGTGGCACTATAGGCGTGTGAAAATTTGTTTTTCGCAATTGACCCACCCCCAGGTGGGAGCGGTGAGCTGGAGACACAGCCATGCTCAGGAACCATTTGGTGGTTTAAAATCCGCAATCCAACCCTTTAATGCTGAGTGTTAAGCAGGGATGCAGTGGGTCCCATTTTTGGTATTTTTTAGTACATTGGCATGACTTGGCCATGGATTTGAACTTAAGGCGGGCATTCAATCACTAGTTCAGTGAGCTGGTCTAATGTACCACGGCACAGTAGTGAAGTGTTTACACAATCAACATAAATCACCTGATGGTTGATGAAAAACGTGGCTTTGCCTCGTCCTGCAACACGTTACATTAGTTAGTGGTGCATGTAGGGTAGAAAGCCACTATGAAAAGTCGCTTTTCTCTGCTTGAGAATGATTCATGTTGATTGGTTGAGGAGTTACAGTAGTTTGAAGAGCATTTGTTATCACCAGCATATTAAAGGGTTAACATGTTTTTTTTTTTCATGTTTTCCCCCTTAAACACTGATAAGAAAAGAAATTGACTGGCTATAATTTGGACGCAGCAGTTTTCCCAAGTGTAGAGGTAGAGTGGTTGACCTCTGATCCGAAGATCGCAGGTCCGGTTCCAGATTTGCCCACTCATGTGTCAAAGTGTCCTTGAGTCCATTGAGCCCCACATCTCTCCTGGTGGTTACAGATTGGCACCAGTGATCGGCAGCGTGTGCTTGGGGACTGTGGCTGTAAAGAGCTTTGGCTTCAAAAGACGTGGAAAAGCGCTATACAAGTAAATGCCATTTACCATTGACAAAGTGGGTGTCACTGAGACTCCAGAATAGTGCTACTCTTCCTGAATTAGAGCACAAGTTATCGTTTTGCGTCCAGGAAAACAACATTTACTAACAAAGATGACAAAAAAAATACATCTGCTTGTATTTCCACTAGAAACAATACCTTATTTTTGCTTAATGTTCAATTTCTACAAATGTTTCTATCTTTTAAAATCACGATTTTATCAAATTCAGACAGTTTTAATGTCTATAAAACCAGTCCTAAGTTACATTGATGCTTTAAATGGAAATGAACGCCATCACTGACTGTCAGTAGCCGTCAGGATATAGACCACCTCACTACAAGTAAATTAGGACTCGATTACTTTAAAAGCTCACTCCTTATAATCGAAAAGAATGCAGAAGGTGCAAAAAAAAAAAAGATAGCAACTGATTGAATACAAGAAGAGCATAGAATAACAGATGGAGTTCTAAAAAAACTGTACCCATCAAATGGATCTGACAACATTTTGAGAGATGCAGAATTCTTCTCTTTCCACTTCGTCATTCCCCAAATGTATTTCCCTTTCTTCCAAGTTCACCAGCAACACCTCACTCGATTCTGTGCAGCTCGTCTTTGCCTGCCCGTGCGTGCGCATCTCCATATCTGTCTGTCAACTGAATATTTTAAATGAACCTCTGTGGAATTGTACGATTTGATGGCAAAACTGCTGAGCAGCAGCAGAAACAGAGTGGAAGCAAATCCTAATCTGATAAAAATTTACAGCACGTCAGCTGTCGTTGCTGCTTTAATACACATCAAAACTGAATCAGAATAGAAAGTGGCAAAGTCTTAATGGAATTACAGACCATGTCACCCAATGCACATGACTGAGGTAAGCCTTTCATTTCAATCTTTTTGCCTCCTGCATTCTCTTTTTTTGTTTTGTTTATTTTACCTCTCTTAAAAATGATGGCAGATTTTAAAAAAAGGATTTGGGAGAATCGCTTAAAACTTTGACTTCTCAAAGTTTAAAACAGCTCTAAAGTTATATAGACTTGAGTAATAACTCCTTGTTTCTTTCTTTTTCAAGCCAGATTTCTTCTGATATTTTGGCCCAATCTGTGCTTCACAACCAGTCTTTAAATGCAAGTCGCTTTTTGGGTTAAAAATGATCAATTACTTTTGGCCAATAAAGAAAACGTGACACATATTTGGCACAAAAAGTTTTGGAACTTGTGGTTATTCTGTAGTTCATAGAATAGAGCATATTTTAGACCGAATATTATTTAATACCTCAGAATTATGACTCCATTTGTCTATGAATGCTTTCTGTCTGTATTTTTCTTAAAGTGTCACAGAAATGCTTCTTGAGGTAGTCCATCTATCAATCAAGGTTAATTGTTGCGTACCCTTCACGCAGATGCTTTACAGACAAAGTGAAATAACGTTTCCTAAAAAATAACGTACAATACTAGTAAAACGCCAATAAATGTTTTTGTTTGAGAAGCAAAGCAAAGTAAAATTTAGTTGTTTGATTATCAATCACGCTGCTGAATGGCGTGCAGTTGCTATTTTGAAGGTAGCTCCACAGGACTGTAACAGTTTAGCCGTGTTTTCTTGCTAAACTGTTTAGCGTTCTTGAGGGTTTGAAAATGTGATTCATTCGTGTAAATGCTCTCAATGAGGTAACAGCTCATCATGTTTTCTTTCCTCATTCAGGAGGGTAAAAGTAACACATAATGGTCCAGTGCAGTTATCTTTGCATGATCTGTTTATCTTTAGAACCTGCTGAATCGCATCTGGGGTCATGGGGCTGCTTGAGTCTACGGGGTGAACCTTGAACAGGTTGCCAATCTTTTTCAGGACAACACTTACCTAAAGGCAAATTAGAGTCACCAATTAATCATTAACTGAGCGACGTCACCCATAAAAAACGGCTTACATCCATCATGACATAATATAACATGATAAAGTCAATTCAGTGGTCATTTTTTCATGATACGGACGCCACCATTTGGAGCCAGATGACTTCAGTAAGCAGTGATTAGTTAAAATCAGTCTAAGTTGAAGTTTCTATGGCAACTACTGTCACCAGTCAGGAGTGAGTTTCTAGGAAGTCCACACACCTACCACTTAAATGCAAACTCGGGAGTATCTGTCATTTATTCCAAGTCATTAGGGTTACGTTTAAGCATTAGAAAAATCAATTTTCCATCTAAGGCATTTATTTTCTTTCATTGTTGATCATTATTTCAATATGTGGTTACAATAACTTTCAACTTGCATGAGAGCTCTCTGATAATTTGGTTAAAAAAGATGTATATTTTCACATTAATCAGATGTCCCCAGTTCTGATTAAATCATTACAAGCAGAAAATTGACATTAAAAACATATTTTTGTTTACTTTAATCCTAAAATGTATATATAGGAGAAAGACTGGTCGTTTTCCTAAAAATAAGGGAATAATTGCAATTAAAAAAAAACCTAACTGCATGATAGTCACCAAAAGGGTAACAATCAGAGCCCAAAAGGTCTTCAAACAGAAAATAGTTTTAGTTTTTTGTAAACTTTTTGATTTATAGCAGTTTTATTGTGCATCATCAGTAAAATGACAGGAGTTTATAAGACATCCTGTTTAGAATCATAGTACAAAGACCGTACTTTGTCATGTTTCAGAGCCAAATCAATGTTCTTTTCATCTATAAAATAATCTCTCAAATATCATATTTTGGTTGCAGGCTGGCTCATCGGAGGACCAACAGTCTCTCTTCTTCCAGTCCATCACACAATCTGCCAGCGATAATGCCACGATGAAGCTGGCATACACCAATCCTCTCTGCTCCCTCTTGGGCAAATCACTGTTGAGCTCTTTCATAAGTGAGTGCCAAGCTGTAATATGTGATGCAAAGCAACAAACTGCTATTCCAGCTCCTGTGTATACAGTAGAGCAACAATTAATGGCTGCATCAGTGAGAGAAACACGAGTGCTGCTCTCTTTGCATAAAGAGCCTCACTGATTCAAATCCAAAATCTGAGAGCAGAGCCAGAACTTTTGATGGATTTCTGAATAGAAAAGAACCGTATTTGTGACTTTGTGCTTTAATTCTTTTGAGATGCACCGCCATTACAAATTCTGACTCTGTGAGTGTGACACGGCTGCTCTGTAATGTCAAGTTCACACCAGCCTCGGCACAAGGAACCACTTCCAATGAATAGACTACGTAAACATGGGTATATAGGCGCTTTGGGCTTCCGCATTCAAAACTCGCATTCAAGTTCTTCAGTCAGTTATTGGGCTCTACGAACAAAACGTGAGGACATTGATCATGCATTGAAAGTTAAACCACTTTAACCTTGATCAGTCAGGGACTCTGATTTAGTTGTGACTTCTGGCTAGCATCCTTTTCAATTCACGGAACTGCCAACTGTTTACAAATTCATCATGCAGGGGAAATTAAAGTTTACTGAATTTTATTACACCAAGTCTTTCATATATTGAAAAAGAGTTGTGAAAGAAAACGTTTGGAGTGAGATTTGTACCGCTTCGATATTTCGCACGAAGCTACATAACTCCAGATAGATGCACTAGTATCAGGTAGCAACTGTCCAGTGTGAAAACATATGATAAAAACGTGTTTAAGAACCTTTAACACGCTTTTGAATGCATGTCAAATGCCTGGTGTGTACATAGCATAAAGGTTTACAATCAGGTTTAAGTCACCAATAGTTCAAGATCCAAAGCAAGAAATGATAAAGTTTTGGCCAAATGGCTCATAAACACGGGAAAGAAGCACAACATGTGGAACTAAAAACAGAACTTGGCATGATTTGGATGACTGCGGGCTTCCACCTAATGCCAGATCATCTGAAGTCTGGACGCACAGGAAGGGGATGCGGCACTAAACCTGGCGACCTCATCCTTGTCCGGTCACCTTGATTACCTGCTGTTACACCATCAAGACCTCCAAATGCATAAACACTGCTGACATAGTTAAACGCAGAGTTTAACTATGGTATTTTTAAGGCCCTTTTGTTGGACTGCAAGCGCCTACTTAAATACAGACTCGCTGATTTATCAGGCTGCTTCTGCTTTATCTCAGTTATTCAAATAAGAGACAGATTATCTGGCAGAAAAGATTCTCAGTTTCTCTAAGTGCTGTGCATTCATGGCTAATGTCTCCTAAATCTACAAATGAAAGACTCTGAAAAGCAAACCAGCTTAAACTGCACCACTCTTCTTATCTGCTGCTGCTGCTCTGGTCAAATAATTGCATCATTCTCAGCTAGATGAACCATATTTGCACAGAACATCACGTTCACACTTGATGTCGCTTGTTTAAAGCGTAACTCGAAATACTAGATTTGCATGTGGATCCCTTTGCAAGCTAATTTATCCTGTGTTTGGATAAAATCATGGCGCCGAACCGTAAACAGCACTTACTGTCACAATATTTTTGTAAGTCAAAGCGATGCACACATTGTAATTGTTTTTTGATGAGAAGCTTGTAATTGGCAGTGCAAATGTTTAATAACTCATGCACTCATTACTGTATGTCTGCGTGCAGACTTCATGTAATTATTGTGACAACTGATCCGATTAAAGAAACTGGGAGGCGACAGTGAAAGAAGTCAGGAACGGGCGCTACAAACAATCTAACAGGAAAAAAAGCCAAACTAATTACTTCAACTTATTTCTCTACTCACCTGTGTGTTCTCTTCAGATACAGTGAAGCTGATTAACTTCTGCAAACATTCATTTCTGTAAGGTTTCCTTCTGCTTGAGTATCAATTATGGTGGTTGTTTCTATACAACTGACTCTCTTGCAGGGGCGATTTCTTTAAGACTGCAAGGGAAGCTCGGCTTCCCTTATAATGTCACACAATTAATGGTCAAATATGTACTATTGTATTGTATTAAAATTTTATTGACAAAAAAAATCCATTCGAAAACGTTCATCTCAAAGACCAGTTCGTTCAGAATCAGTTACATATAGCAGGTCGGCTAACTCGATTTCCCTCTCATACGTTCCCGCAGCGTCACAATGCACTAAAGCCCAGTGTCCACTGACTTCAATGGGGCTGCTTGGAAAGTTGTTTTTTTTTCAGCGCTTCAAAACTAGAGGGTCAGTGGATGAAAGCTGCGATTATTTCCCGCCCACGGACGCTCTGGGGGTAAATGGGGAATGGGCTGGCCCGGACTCCGAGCTTCTGCGTGATGATTGGAGGGTCTGTGTCAAAAGACTGCATCTCCTTTTGACTGACAGCAATTCTGTTCTATACGGTATCACTGAAGCTATTGGCGCTCGGTCCCATCGCGGACCAGAGCGTCGGCCTCACGCTGCTGGTCATTGTGGCCACGCTGGTCCGCGCGCTGCTCTTCATGCTGTTTGGTGAGTCTCCCGGGAACAAACAGTAACAAGACTCAGACAGAGCAGCTCATCTGCGGCTCCGGCTGATACTGATTTGGAAGCTAACGGCAGCTACTAGCTACTTATTCCTTTTTTGTTATTGTATTTCACTTTTTTCTATTAGATCATTGTGATCAATACAGTTCTAGAAAAAAAAACAAATATGGGGTAGGTTCTAAAAATATGTTTATTATATTTGTTTTTTGTGTACCAATAAACATAATTGAACAAATATGAATAAATAAAACCAAGATTTAAAAGATTAAATAAAAATTGATTTTTCTATAAAGAAAGCCCACATAAAATCAGTCATGATCCTTATTTAAACTGCTCCGTCCAAAATGTTTTAAATTATATTGCTGTGTTTATATTGTGTTATATTGTGTATATTAAGTGGGCGGGATAGGCTCCGGCAGCCCCGTGACCCCGAAAGGAAACAAACGGATTAGAAGATGGATGAATGAATAATTATTAATGATACAAATAAGCAATGATTGTAGACTTAAGTAGACCAAAATACATCAAACTAACAATGGTATATTGTAGGATAAATAAAACATTTTACATCAGGTCGATATGAGTTCAAGTTATTTGTAACAGCTAGTGCCATCAGACTTCTGAGCTTCTGCAAATACCTCAGGTTTCAAAATTACCTGTTTATTGATCTGTGTCTACCCTGTTTTTGCCTTGCACATGTCTCTCTTCATGTGATGTTCAGACACGGTTTGGTGGTGGCTGCAGCAACAAAGAATCAAATAATGTGAATCTGAATTTGAATCTTATTCAGTTTAAAATCCAAAATTGTTACCGAAACAAAAAGTGGGCGATGCTGAAAAGTCAAATAACTAACTAAATAAATAAATAAAAGAACTCTAGCCAGACATGTGTTCCTCACTCAGCTCGTCAGCTGGTGATGCAGCTATAACTGACATCTGCAGAATTCGCCCCCACTCTCACATGAACATGTTGCACTAATAGCAACAAGTGCATGAACTTAGCTCATGTAGTTGTTTGTTCATGTAATGTGTTTGGTTCATATGGAGCCTTTGCGTTGCGGCTGCTGAAAGCCCAAATTCCCAGCAAACATGAAGCAGGTGTACAAAGTGCATGTTTTGCGCTAATGGACATGATATTAACAACACAGAAGAAATCACAGTGGTGACACAGTTTTAGATGGGTGGTTGGCTGATGAAACTACATGAAAGTTCTATTAGAAGCAAAATATTTATTTTTTTGCCGCTTTCTAAAAACCGCTTCAATTTAGGATTAGCCAAGCTTTTATCAAAAAGCAAAAACAACTTCTTCTAGTATTGTACAGTTTATGATAAAACCCACAACAGCCACATCCGTGACAGACACAACGTTGAGCTGGCCAAAACCAAACTTGTCCTCTTTAGGAACACGTTTTATCTTAAGATCAGGCTGGAACTGCAGCCACTGAACCTGAACGCCTCCTTAACGGTAGTTCTGCACCAATAAAAGATCATCCCTTCACTCCAATCACCAAAGCATTGTGTTTTAATGGATAGTGATAAAAAAATAAATCTTTGCACAAACAGATGCAACGCTACAGTTTTTATAAGTAAGTCTAGAAAAAATATTTCTTTTGTTGAAGGTTTGGTAGAATTCTATGTTTTTGGCCCTGAAACGCAGTCATACATCTATTAATGTGTTCTTTTAGTTTTTTTGTGTGTGTTTCCCGTTCACCTGTTTTTTCTCTTCTGAGCAGTGAAGAGGAAGAGCTGCTCTAATTACTGAAGGGTCCCAGTGGACATTCAGACCAGTTTACACAGCTCACAATAAATTACACTCACTCCCTTCATCGGCCTCATCTTCCTGTCATATTCAGCTCTCTTCCGTCTCTAATATTTTTCAATAAAACTCTATTTTCATGACTAATTTTATTTTTTTTTTATGGTGTGATTCCTTCTTAACTTAGAAAATAACTAATCCCTTATACATATATGTCCTCTTTTCTTTTTTATTATCAATGTATTGAATGCAAACAGCTCAGAGACTTGTTGGATTTTAATAGTACTAAAGAACTTAAAACTTAATAACAAATCAGCAAATTATTGTTCATGTTTACAAAAATCTGAATAGGCTTTATTTCTTGGTGGGGTTTGATAGTAAAGATGCTTTTCTTTGCAGCTTCATCAGTTCCCAGTATAAAGAAGGAAAACATGTTTCCTTCTTTATACTGTGGTATAAAACACGTTTCCTTCAAAAGTTTTTTTCTTCTTGCAGCGTGGAGAAAGTCTGAAATGTTGACCCTTATCTCCAAATTCCATCTCTCAGTGCTCTAGTCATCTTCCTTGCTGATCCCGACCAATAATAATTACAACATTGGTGAAAGAAAAAAGACCATTAATGTGCATGCAGTTAAAGTTTGCTGCTTCAGCACATACTGAGGATGAAAGTGTGGCTTCAATGCAAAATGTGCTCATGTGGTCTTTTGATGTGGTTGCACATAAAACAACAACATTTGTATCAGTTGTTTTTAATCAGATATCTTTTGTAGTTTTAAATGCAAAGCATACAAAAACCTGTATTGTTAATAAATAAATAATCAAGCAAAAGAATATCTCAATTTAGATGCATCTTTAAACCTTTAAGAGTTTTAGCTCCGGTGTTCAAAATATTTCCAGTACAGTAACTCTGAGTGTTGATGCAATTATAATTCCAGCGGATTCTGACACTTTACAGTCGTGAAGTGTTTACACAATCAGAGAACCAGCTGATTCTGTCGCAGAGGAAAGCGGCTTTTCACTGTTATGCAACTCCCTGTGTTGGTAATGTGTTGCAAATTGGAGCCTATATGAAAATTCACTTTTGTCTGTTTCAGAATCAACATTTGATCAGCTGATGGCATCTGCTAATTTGTTAGTCATAATAGTGCTTGCAAGTTTTAAGATTTTAATTTATTTTTTTTCTTAATACAAGTCAAGTGAATTCCTTTTTATAAAACATGAAAAATTCTTTAGGCGGAATCTCTTTAAAGTATTCAGAGATAGTATCCATCCACAAATTCATTCTGGCTCTGTTGGAGTCATTGCAGGCTGTTATAGGGCGAGGGGTCAGCTAAACCCTCAACAGGTGGCCAAGACATCACCGCACCACACAGAGATAACACGCATGAATTCCCAAAAAAATTCAACTCATGCCGGATTTTATTTTGAACTGGAGAAAGTAGTGACACAGCCCATGCTCATACAAAATCTCACCCCCACTTCTGCAAATATTCCTACTTTAATTGAACATTCTAAAAATCCTGCAACACAAAACGTATGGATTTACATTTTCAGCGCTTTCATGCACATTCTCTGCTGTAATGAAATGCCATAGGGAAGAGTTTCAGTCATGACAGCTCGTTGAACAAGCGGTGTGGATGTTTTGAAGGTGATATTCATTAGCAGAACCTGCACAGACCCTGGTGCACTCAGACCAAGCAATGATTTCCGAAAGACAGAAGAACGCTCCCAGGTATCCTGGTAAACCCCCCAACAAACAAAATCTATCAGAGAATTCTCACAGAAAGATGCTTAAAATAGCCAAAGTCGAGTCTGTGTGAGCTCCAAACACAGTTTGATTGACAGCTGATCTGTGGAAACAGATATATTATTATATGGCCTCCAAGAAAGCTTTGCATTTAGCTTAAGAGATCTTGAAATTATTATCTGCAGCCTTAAGTTCTGCTTTGCAGCTCTTGCTGGCCTCTGCCAGTCTGAGCGATGCAGAGATTGGTCCGACACCTCGAGGTGTAGTACCAGCTGTCACATAGATTAAAAATAGCCCATTATGATAACTGAGTGATTCATGATTGCAGGTCCAATCCAACGCAGATGAACAATTAGACTGTGACACAAATTGGTGTGGCAGGAGAAGAGAAAAGGAAAAAAAATGGACACAAATCTAAATAGTACAGAAGCTTTTGCACACAAAAAAGGGGGAGTTGAGGGGCAGAAAGAGAAAAATAAGATGAGAGCGTTCCTGTAAAAAAAAAAGCTAAGTGTAAAAAGATAACAGAAGAAAAGAGAGTGATCAAAGGGAAAGGAGTGACGAGACCTATGACAAACACAGACCGACAGCTCATGTTAACGGCGAGCTGTGAAAAGTAGCAAGGTGTCCGAGGACATTTATGTTCCTGAAGCTCTTCGCTTTTAATGAGCTTTAAATCAGGACTCTGAGGCTAAGATGCTGAGGTTAAATGCAAACAGAAGGAAAAGGTCATCAAGAAAAGAACATTGTAAATAAAATCTACAATTTTTGTTTATCTGTCAATTTGAAAAGTTTATATTTTATATAGAATTAGTTTAAAAACTCATCTTTGTGTCTTGAAATTTTAACTATTTTAAGCTTTACTTGATTAAAGCCTCAAATTTTGTGTCTCAACATTTAAGAAAATCACTTCCGACCAATCAGAAAGGATGTTTTCCTACAAATAACAGGCCTCTAAAAACTGTTCATTTCTTTGCACTGAAGACACTCAATTGCTGCATCAATGCAATGCGGCACTGCAATGGGGTGGTGTCAGCCCCGGTTGCTTCAATAGCTGCATTCAGGTTAATGATATATTGTTGGGTCTGATGTCAGTCGTCTTCTTCCCGACAAACAGTACATCGATTTTCTATTGGGTTCAGGTCAGGTGAGACTGGCCAGTCAAGCACTGTAAGATCCTGGTCATTGAACCAGATGTTGGAACTTTTGTCAGTGCGGGTGGGGACAAGGTCCTGCTGGGAAATATAATCAGCATCTCCATACAGCTTGATGGCATAGGGACGCATAAAGTTCTCAGAAAGACCTGGCAGGTGCCTGCATTGACTGTGGACTACAGAAAACGCTGGCACGGTCCTCCAAGCTTCACACTATGTAGATTCTATGTCTCTGCACTCTTCCTCCAGATCCATGATTTCTAAATGAAATGCAAAATCTCCTTTTGATTATTTCAAATATTTCTAAAACTTTGGAGCAACAGTTCAGATTTTCTCTCCTCTAGATTTTGTATTTGTTTCACTTGACATGAAAAAATACACATTTATATCCTTAATGCATTGCCTCTAGCTTTGGTCCATTCCAGGTGATACTCTCACCGAATCTTTAATGGATTCCTCTTTATAATCATCTCAAGGGTGTAGTTTTCCCTGCTGGTGCACTCTTTCCTGACAGACTTTTTCTTTGTTTTCTGTATTAACTTTGGATACACCACTCTGCTATTTGATGATGGCTTTTTAAGGCTTTCTCTCCAAACAAAGGGTGTTGATGATCGTCTTCTGGACATCCGTCAAGTCTGCCTTCTACGCGGTTACATAGCATCCTGATCAAGACGGAGGGACCATTTAAAGGCTAAGAAAATCTCTGCAGGTGCTTTGAATTAATTAGGTGATTTGATTAGTAAACACATTTCCAACACTACATTTTCACAACTTTCTGAGAGGCTGAATTTCAGATTTCATGACCTTTAAGCCATTAAAGTCACCTTTAAGTCATTAAAATGACAAATAGTATTTCATTTTATGTATAATGATCCTACATGAGTTATACTTTTAATTTAATCCCAAAAACTTTTAAACATTTGTATACAATTTTCCCATTTTTGAGATGTACTTGTATCCATTTAAAATATCTCTGTTACTTAGCCTTTTGAATGTATGGAATTGGACAATCTGTGGAGAAATGCTTCAACATAATGGAACTACTTTTCATTGATGCTGCTTCTGTAGATTTAAGGATTATTTACTTTCTAAAGGGCAGACTCATCTATTAAATCTATCAACACTGGAGCACTTTAAGACACATTTTGCTTTTGGTAAAACTGAAAAAAAAAACCCAGCTTTGAGATCTTGACATTTGTAATTTTCTCCAAACGAAATGGACAGAAAGCCAGATACTTCTGAGAATCAGGGTGTTGAAAATGAGGCATTTTGAGAAGTGGGTCTATGAACAACCAAAGTTCAGAGCAATATTTCAAGAAAAAAAAGTGCACAGCAAAGCTTTAAACGATGGGCTTGCATGCTTTCAGCAATTGTATAGAAGGGAGATAAAAGGGAAAAATGAGAAGCAACCTCTGGAGCACAAACCTCACTCCGATCCACAGATCTTTTACCATCTAGACCAGAGGTGTGCAACCTTTGGCACCGAAAGACCCTTACTTATAATCATAAAGTAACAAAAAGAAGATATCTTTATTCTATTTTTACAGCTTTTTCCCTACTTTTAAAGCACATATAAGTTCCTTGTGAAAATGAAATGCACCCTGTGCCTAAAAAGAGCCTTTTTGTTTGTTTACTTTCAGCATCTCTGTTTGCATAAAGCAGTGCTGGAACACACAGTGGTACCAAACCCTCGTCAGAATTGGTTCAATAATATCGTGCAGCTGAATGAAGAGTTTTGTTTCAAAAAAGGAAAGAAAAAAAGAACCACAACCATTATTGTGGTAGTTCCTTTTTATAAATTAGTGTGGTACGCAGAGGATTAATACGGAAGAGATTCAGTAGCATAATTAAAAATAAAAGTCAAAACCAGAAATGCTTTTTCATTTTCAAAATGAAGCTGCATCAAATGACTCAAAATTAAAATGAAACAGCAATCCGCCTAAATGCTTATACATTTTCTACTCGATCTATATAAATCTATATGTCGCCACTGGAAACATAAATTCATATGATGGTTTAGTTTCTCAGGTCTGCGTAGCAGCACTTCCGGCTCCGGCGATCTGGAGCTTCGGATTGCGGGGCTTCGCGCTTCGCTATGCGGAGGTGGCTGCTGGTCCGAAGACATTACAAAGCTTGACGGGGGGGTTTGACGAACCGCGGTGCATCCGAAGGACAACCGCTAAAAGGTGGAAAAGCTACTACGTAGTCCTGAGAAGCTGTGTACAATCCTCAGGAGTTAGCAACCATCACAAAGCCATCTCTTCTGCCGCTAACACAAAGCTCCACTGCTCCTAGCATATCTGTGTCTCTTAGCAACAGACGGAGATGGCACTGACGTCATCGCCCCGCCTCCCCTCTGGAAATGATAATTCGAATTGAACTATGCAACAGTGTTCGCAAGGTGGATGTGAAAAAGCAAATGCAATCCCCTCTTTGCATTTGCATTTTTGTTTTAATTATAACACAGAATAAGCGTTTTTTAAGTAGAAAATATAAAAGCAGTTTTAAGAATTGATTATTCATTTTAATTTTGAGTCATTTGATGCACTTACATTTTGAAAATAAAAAAGCATTTCTGTTAATCCATTTAAATTGTCAAATAAGACATTTCTAAATGAATTTTGCTACACATTTACCACAGAACTTTTTGAAAATGAAATGTCAAATACCATTTTCATTATCGTTTTAATTCAGTGACAGAACAAGTGGTGTTAATGACTGAAATGAAAAAGCATTTTGGCTGATTGCTTTTCATTTTAATTTTGAGTCAGAAAATGCAGTGTGTTTTTGAAAATGTAAAAGCATTTCTGGTTTTTATTTTTAATTATGCTACACAATCGCTTCCATAGACTGATCGCATGGGACAGTAAACTATAGAGTAAGGTATGTCAACATTATGTATTATGGTAAGCTATTGATAAGCAGTTTGTGTTCCTATTTTTTATTTAGATGTTATAGTAGAGAATTCTGGAGCTGATGTTGTCTTCCTTTCTTTTCTTAAAGTTTGAGACTGTAAAATAATCTCCCTTGATGGAGTAAAAGTAAAGGTTGAACGTCTGTTATAATAAAAATCTTCATAAATCCACTTTTTAAATTGTATTTTGGTCTGTTAGTACGCCATAATGTCACAAATTTAAATGAAAATACCTCAAAATTTGGCTTTTCAGAACAATTTTTATGCTATTTAAACATAAAATCCAATAAAAAAACAATCTGTTTCTGAAATTTGTTTTTGTGAATACACAAAGTTAAAGGTCAGTTTAGCAGTAGTGCAAATGGTCCTAATCAAACAAACTTGGATCTGTCATTGAAAGCATCTATTTCGGGATAAAGATGGACGGCTGAAACCTCTTAGCTCTTTAGTGGCTAAACGCTTCACTTGGTTCCCCCACTGACTTTGCTTTTATGCCATTGTGCTTGTTAGGTGCTGTGCAGGGAGTTTATGAGGTTTTTCCTCACAACAGCTGCCTGCTGTGGCAGAAAGTGACATTGTAAATGCATATTCTAAAAAAACAAAAAAAAAATGTTGGCTTCACAATACCCCCCCTACCCCAACATAAAATGTGTTTTAAAGGGATCATACTGTAGAGGCAAGTTTTTGTCAAAGTCAAAAAGAAAACCATTCAAATGCAATAATGAGACATGTGACTTTAACTTTATTTGGACCCTTTTAAGCTTTAAACGACTTAAATAAAAAAGAAAAAAAAAACACAAATTTCTGTTGAATTACTAGCATTTATATGTAACCTGCTACCTCCTTATATCAAACAAATAATGCTTTAATTTTAGGGTGGATGAAGGAAAACCTCATTGTCGTGAATAAGTAAAAGAGCTCTGCCCACCTCGATAACCATTTAAAGTCTCACCCCAGCTATATTTTTTTTGTCGACTGTAAAATCATTCCCGGTGGTCTTTTAATAATAACTATGCAGTTTTTAGCCAAAATCAAAGAGCCTGTCTCGTTTTTTAAGACATAATTTCTCCAAGAAGCGTTCATCAAAAATGTGTCTCTAAGTTGTGGGTGCGACTCTTGGCACAGAAATAACCCTTTGCTGATATCTCATCATGCCTTTGTTTAAACTCTCTTCCACAAGCTTACAGCCCCTCACAACATTTGTAGTACAACAAAAATTAGCGGGCAAAACCAGAGCTATCCAGCCGTACAGTTCTGAGACAGATGCCAGGAAAACCAAGACATACACGGATTTATTTGCTTGCAAGTGGATGCAAAGGAATGGAGCGGAGCAGGGAGGCTTTGGTACTACCATTTCAGTTGCTGTGTCACAAGTGAGAGCTTTTTTTCAAACGGCAGGATTTTATCTCCTCCTGATCTATCATGATTTCAATAAAGAAATACTCAGAAATGAAATTTTAATTTTATATTTCTCTATTGTATGTTCTCCATAATGTGAAAATGCTGCAAGAAGATGTTGAAAACATTGAAAACTTGATTTTCATTGGAGTGGGTCTTAAAGCTAAAGGCTTAGTCACATGCACCTACATTTATCACATGAACAGCACTAATGTGTGGTGCACAGGAATAGAGGGGACGAAAAAACGGAAAAATGTGTGTGACGGCTGTGCCATACCTACTTAACCTTAACTTAGCCTGGCGTGTTGCTCAAGTGTTCACTACAACCGGTTGCCTGCTGCTACCCATATAAAAAATGTGCATGAACATTTTTGCTCTCAGGGTTCATGGAGTGGTCTACAATCTTGACATTTCATGTGTGCCACCTTGTTTGCACAGTTCTTGCCCCCAGACAGCCTGCATCTACCCTTAAAGGGGGTTGTGACTATACCGAAGGTGCAGCGGTGTAGCTGAGAAAAGTTTCATTGTGCAAACCTGTGATATATTGTGCAGATCCCAAAAGGTTTTCTTTGCAACAGTTATTAGATTTTATCCAACTTTAGATTTGGCTGCATGAGAGAAGACTTTTTTTTTAATTTTCTTTTTTTATAAAAGATACTTTTCCTTTTACTTTCTTACAAGACAGGGATCCTGAATGCTAGAATGTTTTGTGACATGTGAGTGTGATCTTTAACAAACCTTTTCAAATACCATCCAGTGACTCTGCGGTTCTGTGTCAGTGAACTAACAGGGAATCACTCCAGATCAGATGCTGCTTTCTTGGACACGAACATAGAAAGGCCCATGATTTAAATCTTCACATTGTAGAGAACAGAAACCAGCAGGCGACTAGTAATTATCAGTGGAGGTTTTGAGAACAAGCAGAGAAAATTAAAGGACATTCTCTCTATTGCCACTGAATGACAGCAGAGTTGAAAACTTTCTACTTCTGATCAGATAGGAAAGGACGCAGTCAACTAGGTTTGGAATGCAGATGTAAGAAAAGGCGAAAGTGTGAGTTTCTGCAGCTTTGTGAGTCTGTAAGTGCAGTTGAGTGTGGGGCACTGAGGCTGCGTGTGAGGCCAGCGTCGTTGGGCAGCTGTATGGATGACTCACCATGACTAGGCCTCATGTGGGAGACGGAAGCTGTCAGATCAGTGCTGACACACAGTAAAGTGTATTTTAAATAATCCATGAAGGACTAAGTTTGAATCTATCTGCAAACGTATGAATTCTGCAGTGAGATTACAGAAGATCACAGGGTTGATGTCCTCAGTCATGCGTTTCCTGTGACCGTGTTTCATTTTCAGGGCAGATTTGGCAAACGGTGACTGAAAAGGGTATGAGCTGTGATCACATATATCTTTGTGATTTACAGTAAACAGCCTCAGACACTGCCGAGGCCCATATGTTAACGACCATCTTCTACTGAAGATAGGACAGTTTTCATCATCAAAAGTCCTTTTTTTTAAATAATGGTGGAAGGTTTTAAGCGAGTAAACATCTTAAATCACACCTCCCTGCCTGGCGGAGTTTTAGAGCTGTTGAGCAGGAAGATGGAGATGTTTTACCAAAGTACAGGATTTGTGTGTGTGTGTGTTGGGGTGCTTGCACTTTCACCATCTCTAACACTAGCTGAACGATGCCGTGGGACAAGCTCTCCACTCACACGTACACATAGAGACGACGCCGCTGTGGTGGATTTGGGTCCCACTTAACCATCTATCTTGACCACCATTACCTCCCTTGAGTGTTTGACAGTGTTTGTGTTTGGAGATGAGGGAGGTGTCTTGGTTTACAGAGGAGCAGGCCATGTTTACTTTATTCTACATTTGCAGTATACTAACTTTCGGGCAATGCAATATTTGCATTGCTGAAGGAAACCAGAGAAGGTTAGAAGGAGCCGCATTATGCCCTTGTAGATGTAGAGAAAAGAGAGCTGAGGTTTGAATTGGGAAATCTGGAGTAAGAGAGGTAGTAGACAGTGGTGAGATGTCTTGTAGGTGTGACAGAGAAGTTCAAGGTGGAGGTGGAACTACAACAATGATCAGCTCTTTTCTGTTTCTGTGGTGATGGTCAGACTGACAGATGAATCTTTGTGGACCATGATGTTTGCAGATGACATTGTGATCTATAGTGAGAGCAGGAAGCAGGGGGGAGGGGGTTGCTCTGAAAAAGAGAAGATCAGCTGCAGCAAGACAGAGTATCTGTGTGTAAATAAGAGAGACTCAAGTGGAACAGTGAAGTTGCATGGAGCCGAGGTAGAGAAGGTGGAGAACGGATCAGAAGTCCAAAGCAACAGAGAGTTTGGGGAAATGGGGGAAGAGATATGTGCAAAAAAGTGGAACAAGTGGAGAAAGGTTTCAGGTGTAATGTGTGACCTTTAACTGCATATGACAACTGGTTGAAACCAATCTTGAATGCTACCTTTTTAGGGGTGTTCTTGAAAATCTTTTTGTTGTTGTTTTTATTCTGTAGTGCAGGTTATACAAGTTATAAACTGACCAACCGGATGCCTTAGTAAAAGTAGGTGTTGCCTCCTGGTCCCAACATTGAAAACATGTGACAGGTTTCATCTTCCCCTCTTTCAAGTGGTAGGGGTGTGGACTTCCAACAAGCTCACCCCTGATTGGCAAGAGAGGGTATTATTGAAATTTTTACTCAGACCAACTTGGAGGAATCACTGCTTACTGATATCAAGTTGATTTTTTTTCAAACTTTTCTGTACTCTGAGTTTCTAATAATTTATAACCATTTCCATTAGTGACTTAATCCAAACCTATGATTTAAAAAAAAAAAAAAAAAAAAGAATATATAAATAAATAAAGTTGAAGACGAAAGGCATGAATCTGTGTGTTTAGTGTCAAATCAAATTTGTAGGAATCCAAAATACCAAAAAAAAGTTCAAACAAGGTGCAACACATGCATCGGTCACACAAAGAAAAAAAAAACAGAAATAAAAGTGCAGGAATGAAACAAAACAAACAACAAAACAACCTTAATATTGATGACAAAGACTCAAACAAAAGTGATAAACAAGCTGACCCACAGGAAATTAACAAATGTTTAAAAATGAAACAGGATCTGTTTTATATTAATGGAACATTATTACTTTCTGAAGTTGTTTTGAGATTAGTTTGAAAGAATAATGATAGCTTAATGATGACTGCTCGCTGGAAATAGAGAGAAACCTTTTCAAACTCGCATAATTGCATTCTGTAAGGTCCAACAAGGTTAACTTAACTATAATTTTACTTAATTATTTCTTTTTGTTCTTTGAAATGAATGTTACCAGAGCCTGTAATACACAGCTCGCATCTGTAGATAGACCCCCCCCCCCCCCTTTGTGGTTTAGGAACATTTTCTGAACAAAGAACCTTAAAGCATGTTTCAGTTAAAAGACGCCGTTAATCCCCAAGTTGCCTAGTTAGGTCAGGGATAAAATCAAGGCCCACTTATTTCTAAAATACATCTTCTTTTAAAGATATCAATAAGAAAATCTCATGGTTCAGCAATGGAGCAGCAAGATCTAATCGGACAGCTGAGATTACTATCACACGCGCTCTCCCCCGTGGCTACAACATAACAGAGAAGATAAAATTAATCTGAAACACAAAAGATGGAGAAAGGGGGAAGAGATTGTGATGGAGGAGGTTGTTGAAGAGATGAGGATAATGATGGTGTAAGAAGAGTAAAGAAGAAGTGCAAAAAAAAGGAAAAACAAGTTAAAAAAAATGTTGCATGAACACATTTTAAATGGAAGAAAATGAAAGGGAAGCTCAAAAGCGTGGATAAGAAAATGATACGGGGCCAAATCCTTGCAGGAAAAAAAGAAAACTTCTCTCTTATGCTTCTAATTGGTTTATGAGGAGCAGAAAATCCTCTCAGTTCCATAAAATGCAAAAAGATTCATGACAACCTTGTACATCCAGAACCTTACCTCCTCTCTACACGAGCATCCATGTTCACGCATTCAGACAGTCGCACACAGGTGGGCAATGACAACAACAATCACAGCTTTCTGCCTGACGGCGTTCGCCGCCTAATGAGAGGGCAAGATGTCGTTCTATACAGTATGCATTTTTTGCAACCCATGCAAGGGTAGATGCAAAGTTAGAAATGTGGAAGAGGAGAGGCTCCCTCCTCCGTGTGCATGAAATATGCATGGAAGAACTGTTCAGTCATTTATGCAGAGGGAGCTCTGCTAAGTTAGCAACCCACTCAACAAACACAGGCACACATACAGAATCAAAGAATCCTGAAGTCCACTACAAATTCTGCCTCGTCAGCAGGCTTTCATCAGGTAAATAGGGCAGCTGAGTTTTTTTGTTTGTTTGTTTGTTTACAGACAGTAAGAAGACTGTGATATTGTTTTTGGATTTCTAAAAGGACCCAGAATGAAGGACTGCAGATGCTGGGATTGTGAAAAGGGTTCTGGAGGATGCTGCAGCTGCAATTCTCACTCTATAGAGAGAACTCAAATCTGGTTCCTCTGCTGCACTAATCTTAAGAAAAAAATGTAGGGAATAATGTGGCAGCTTATAGAAAGATTTCAGCTTTGGGGCAGGATCATTCTGCAGAAAGTTGTTCCACTTAATTTCCTTACCCTGTGGGCAAAAAGAACATTTCACAATCACAGGCAAATACATCGATCAAAGAATTTTGACAATATGAAGTAGAGATGGTTCACCTCAACTTATGGTTCATGTGCGTGTTTTATCATCTCTTTAGACGCAACATTTACATTTTTTGCAGTGACAGTTTCTGCATAGCAAAAACTCAGAAAACACTAGAAGAGAGCCACGAAAGAAGAGTTCATTTCATGGCTTAAAATTCTGAGCATGTACGCATGTGAACGTGCATGTAAACAGATGATGGGAAGCAGGGGCAGGCTTGCTCCTCATCAACAGCCCCGCCACAACTCAGAGGTGAATGTCTGATGAATTATTGCCGGTCTGCAGAAAACTATGTCCTAGAAAAAAACAGCTGTCTTTTTACTTTTTAGCTAAAAACAGCATAATCATAATTAAAATCAACCACTGGGAATGCGATTACATTAGATCAAAAGATGATCAGAATGGGTCTTTAAGTCATCAAGAAAAAAATATTTCTAACCACAACTGTTAAATCAACCTAGCATTCTTTTACATGTGTATATTAGATGGAGAAAGTTTTTCCTATGATTCACTTCTTTCTCTTTTTTTTTTACCCTAACTTAACAACAGTATTGACATCATTATTTGTTTACTCATCCGACTGTCTACCTTCATGTGTGTATCTGTGTCCTTGCTGTCCATCGAATCACTACAGGAGAGTCAGTTATTGTAGCCAATTAGACGCCACATCCACAGTGATTATTTGTCTAGTGGGCTGTTAGTTAACATCTGTTCAGTGTGAGACCATCAATGCAGCAGTCGAGCAGCATTTAAACAGGCCGGTGCTTCTTTACTGCGTTTACCGTCTCCTGGTTTCTCATTTAGTCTAATGCACTCAACAGCTCCATTGTTGTTCAAACTTACCTTTTTTTTAAACATTCTTTCCTGCTTGTTTATTTACTGTATATTCAAGCCCATCTTTTGACTTGTGAAACTGTAACTGCAAAATCTTTCTGAAAAAGTTGTTCCTTCTTTTTTTTTACTGAAATGTAAAGAAAAAAGAAGGAACAACTTTTTAGTAATATTTATCCTTTAGTAATAAATTTAGTAATAAATTATAGTTTACAATAAACTATTTTTAAAATCTTTAACTGAGATCAAAGATGGTTCAAAATTCTCACAAAAAACGTAAAACCAAAAATACTTTTTCTGCAATAGTGGATTGATGGATTCACATTTGAACTCCCATTGGGTCTATATCATGCCTTTCTCACGCCTTTCAGAGTGTGTGTGTTTTAGCCTGGGGGCGGAGCTGGCAGCACAGACTCTTCCTGGAAGGGGTGGTTCCTCACTTTGTGATGTCACAATGAGAACCCACTTGTTTTTGTGGATTGGGAGGGGCTGGTGCTCAGAGCGCAGGTTTTTAGGGGAAAGCTCAAAAATGCAAATGTGAATGGATCAAAATATTGCTTTGGGGTTGTTTCTTGTGAAGATTTAATATTATAATACACTTAAAAGCTCAAACATAGATCTTTGCACCCTTTGAAACTGTTGTATTAAAAATAATGAAAATATTAAAAGCCAAATGTCCAATTAAATTGTGGTAGATTGTTTTATGTTCCTGTATTCTTTTCTTTTAATCAGGAAATATTTATACACTTCTTAACCAAACAGAAATGCTGTTTCAACTAATTTCGTAGCTGATATGTGATTTTTTTTCCCACTATCCCTTTACTATGCTAACATGAAGTGATCAAGAATGAACGGAATGGTGCTATCAAAGACTCATGATCTGTCACTTAGACAGTTTTTATAACCAGAATAAAGATGAGATTTGAAAGAAAAATCAAATTCCACCAATTCAGCACTGCCACAAATGAGTTCACCATTATAAATTTCACTGACCTCAGAGCTTTTTGAAATAGAAATAATATTAACAGTTAATAAAACCTGATGTTTCAAGGTGCAATTTCTCTACCAGTAATTTGTAATAAATAGTGATTTAAGGCATCAACAGATTGCGTCAACAGACTCCCTGTTAGTGAGCATGAATGAAGCAATGCAAAAGACCAACTGCCCTTTTAGGAGGGACCTCCATCAGGAGCAGAAAGTGCAGACGCCTGCCTCCATCACACAATCCCTGCGGCATGCAAAGTCCAAAAACAGGGTTGTCCAAAAAGGATGAAGCAGCAAGCAGCAAGAGTCCTTTGGGGGGAAAGTCTCACTGACTCTGGATGTCAGAGACGAACATCACATCAAAGTCTGAACTCATAACAGATGGAAGCTGCAAGTCACACAGACACAAAAAGAGTGCATTGTTTGATGTGCACAAAGTCCATGATTTCTGTTGATACTTAAGGCTGGAGGTTCAGTTTAAAAATGAGCTCAAATTAAAAAATGAATGAAAAATAAGAAGGTCAAGCTTCAGGTTCTCCTTATAATAAAAACACCCAACCTTCGGACAATTCCATTGCGTCAAATACGACTTGTCCCTTCTAATTCCTTTTTCAGGGAGTTTCATTTCACTCTGAAAGAGACGAACAAATGAGCAAAAATGACAAAGAGAGACGTATATGAGCTGATTATATCAGAGATTTGGGAGAAAGTGGTAGAAAAGAGACGAGTAGTGCTCAACAGTAACAGAAAGGTGTGTGTGTGTGTGTGTGTGTGTGCATGGTTGAGCATGTATGTGGAGGTTACGTCTGAGGCTTGGGCAGCATTGTGAAAAGGACGATTGGTGTTAAATTGGGGTGAAAAGAGGCTTAGGTAGAGACTGAGGGAGAAGGAGAGAAAGCAGGAGAGATGGTCACCCTTCACTCCACACATGGATTAACGGCTATAGAGACACTGACAGGCTCCAAACCTGTCTTACACCGGCAAAGCCCGGCCGACACACCAGCTGAAAATGCGTTAGTCCCAACAGACACAATATATCTAGCGGTGCAAAAAAAAAGAAAAAGCGGCGTACGGCTGTCAAAATGTCTTTTTTTAAAGGACTTATCTGCTAGATTCTCAGGTTGACAACAGGAACACCACGACCAGACAGTTTCTGAAGAAAACATTCTTTGACTCTTTCAAAACATTATTGTTATTTTTTGTTGTTGTTGTACATACACAAGCCTAGTATGTTTTTTTTGTAATTAAGGATTTCAACACAACATTAAAGTAATATCTTGAAACCTTGCTGGATACATTGTAAATGGATAAGCCAAAGTCTGACCTTTCCACCTCTATCAAGGCATTCTTTTTCTGATAAAAAAACTAAATAAAAATATAAATTAAAGGTTTCTTCATGGGGAATATGCACAAATCTGCTGTAATTTACGAAATTAACTTTACTCATGCAAGACTTTATTGTGAAACCCTTCCGTTTTTCAAGTTTTTATTTATTTTGCGGATTTCAGCTAATCCAAGTCATGTTTAAGGAATCTCCTGCCATAAACAAGGTAATACTGTATCCAGTTTGCCAGTTTGAACTAATGTTTAATTTGTGGAACCCTTAAATACCTGTAAAAATGAAATAATTTAGGAAGACGTTTTCAAATTTTGTATTGGTTAGCTAAAATGCTATATGCCAAAATGATTTTTTTGGAAGACTCAGAAATGCATTGTCTTATTGTCAATGGGTGTAATAGCTTGTTAAATTAGATTTGTCCTCGCATTTTGTAATTTTGTTACATTTTGTGATATTTCCTGACATGTCTGGGCTCACAGAAGTGTGTTTTCAAGCCATGAATATTTAATAAGGTCCCAACCCCTGCATACATGTTGCTGCTCTTATGTCAATATGTCAAAGTATTTGTCCCCACAGCAGTGACTGATATGCATTTGGAATCTGCCCTGTGTTGTCATCTAGCTGCTAAAATATTTAGTTTGCCAACTTGCAAAAGAAGCCTGTGTGTGCTATTCTCTTGGTATGTTTACATTTTAGGATTATTACTGAGGGTTTCACTATTGTTTTATGTGAGACTCAATGCTTATGACAGCCTGTTAGGTGACACCCCCCCACCCCACACACACACACTTTGGTATGTAGGATGAAGGAATTGGACCTCAGAAAGCCATCATAAAATTATTCTAAAGGTATTATGTCTCTAGTTGTCTTACGGGTGGGTCTCATCCTGACTATACATGAAGAAGTAGCCCTGAGGAACGCTAGAGGCACTTTGAATGTACACAGCTTGACAGGTTTTACAGTAAAATGTTTGCTGAAGTGAAACCTCAAGCAACCTTTCTCAATAAAAGAAGCTGGAATTTTTAGCTTAAGGTGGAGGTTTTGAAGAACTGCGATTGAAAGGTTTGGGAAGTATTTAGACATTTCATCAGAGTCGTTCTCTAGATCTGGAACACTTTGAGTTCTCTGGTTACTGAAAAATATACCATGAATAATTTTTTTTCTCTGAACATTGTATCGGATGAGGAAGTAATTAAACGTTTGAGAAAATGTGCATAAAATACCCCAAAATATTAAAATACATTTTTCACTTTGTTCATTTCAAATTAAGCCCCATTATTGGACTGTCCAACTCCTGCATGGTTTGAATTCTAAAATTTTCTTCCAGTTCCTTCCTAATCTCCTGTCCCTTTTGTAATATAACTTTTTTTTTTTTCAAAATTATGTTGATTCGAAGTCCAACCTTCAACCCTGCAACTATGATTCAACCCTGAAGGTGTTTTTTTTTGTTTTTTTGTTACAGGGTTAAAAAGGTTTAGGTAAAAGTAGCCACATGTTCACATTAGTAAGGATATAGTGCATCATACGAAAAGAGAAAACCAAAAAAATCAAAATACTTTTCCAAGACAATTGTGTTCTTCTCCCCAATTGAAAGTAAATATCATTTCTGCATGTAACATTGAGGATGAGCTCAATTGCTTCAATCTGAAAACAAAAAAAATGTAAATATAGTTGAGAGGTAAATGACTCAAACTATTTGGGCCTCAAAAGTACGTTGGGCCTCACACTTTGGTGGGGTCCTTGTGTTTGAACCCCACAAAGTAATAAATGTGAGGCCACACTTACACACTCACACCTCCTTTGTACTGTGCAACAAAAATATATCATAAAAACATGCATTAAATTGAGTTAAATTCATAATTAACAGGCTGTTTCATCATGCACAATAGATGTTGAGGCCGTGTCACACAGCCACCATGTACATTTTGCACATTTTCCACGTTTGAAATTTCAGTCTTTCATGATGCATGCGTGATATACATAACTCATAAGTGTTTGTCATTCGTCGATGTGCACAGATGTCTGTTAGGGGTTTCAGCCGACGGGTCTTTACATCAGCTACAGTTTTGTGCTTTTCAAAATGTTTGGTCGGTTGAGAATTACGCAGTTTATGCGTAGTTCACAGAGTTCACACACAGTTATTACGTAGATGTTTTTGAATTGTGTGTGATTTTTGCAAGATGCAATTCAACATACGTCTAACGGACTTTTCATGCATGTGTACCGCTGATGTTTAACTTTTAAATTGTACATATGTGGCACTTTCTGTGTGGTGGGAGTTTTACATGAAACTGTGAAGTGGAGGCAAAAGGTCAGTACGTTAACCCACAGTGTAGAGAAAATTAACTTTTAGACCTTTGACATTTTAATGAGATTATTAGCGACTGACCATATTGTGGTTCATTATTGGGCCTCCCCCTGTGACACACAAATAAATCCACTTCTTGTGTCAAAGCATTCCCTGCTGAAGAATGAATAAGAAATGATGGATGGATGCCATTGGCAGGTCTTCCCTTCACTGGCCATCCTTTCTAATGATCAGTTGTGTGTGTGTGTGTTTGTGGATGTGTGTGTCAGCTGAGGGCTTATTGTCTTTGTCCAGACTCCATTAAACACCTGTTCACTGTTCTACTGCGTGCAGCTTTATGGCCTCAGGCTGCTGCAGAGGGACACCAGCAGCCACACAGACCGTTTTTATTTTTTATTTTTAGATAACACGTTTTACAACAACCGCATGCTAAAATATTCTGAGTAACAAAATACACTGAATAATGACAGGAAAATTGTAAATCGTTAGTTGCATTTCATTTGTGGAGCTATTTTAAGTTGCTAAAGTGGAATTCAAAAACCTATTAGCTTATTTTTCATCTAGGAAAACTTTTTAAACAGACTAAGCAACTAATCCGAGACTTTTTTTTTTTTAACAAAATCTACTGAGAATTGTTTTTGCGGTGATATGTAATAATTTTGTGAATGGAGTCAGAGATGGACTTACAGTAATAGTAGGCAAAGGTAGGTGATTCCCTGGGGCCCCCAACACTCTTTGACATAATAATTTCCATGCAAATTATTATGTCTCTGTCTTTTTTTTAATGTCATAAAAAAAGAAACTGAAATCACTGAAATGGCATGAGACTGCTCATGTGAAATAGTTTTGTCCTCCCCCGTCCCTCTGCAGCAGGCTATTCTGTTGACAGCAAGTCAGCCAGCAGAGACTAAATGATGGTTCAAATAGATTTAAAAAAAAAAAAAAAAGGGGGGGGGGGGGTAAGATGAACTGTAGTTATCCGAACAGCAGTTTAAGAAAAAATAAAGGCAAAGAGAAATTAAAAAATTGTTGCTACACTTCAAGAAGTGAAGGAAAAAGGATAACAAAATCAAAGGAACTCAAAAAGAAAAAAGTCAAGAATGAAAAAAGGAAACAGAAAAGGAGAGTAAAGGCAAAGTCATTTTGTGAATATTTCCTTTTTTGTTTTCTATTGACACGACTCCATTACGTACAGTTTTTCCTCCATTGTTCAAGTATTTTTCTTTCTTTTGCCTTTTTTGATAATACCTAATAAATGGAGTAATAGCTTCTATGACGTTGCAGCTATTATTTACCCCCCAGCCCCTGAAATGAGTTTGATTTAATTTATTTCAGGAGGACAATTTGTTTTGCTGCATTTAAAAATGCACTCTTTGATTTTCATGTAATGATGCAATCAAGAATCTAACCCGCTGAGATTCTATACGATCTGACAAACACTGTAGGAAAAGGAGCCGGTGAAGCACAAATGATGCAACTGATACCAGTCACCTAATGCAAATGCGGAGTGAGTGGTGCGGCGAGTGATGCCATGCTCTATTTCATGTTGTCACATAGGTAACTTTGTTTTTAGGTTTTTCAGACATCCTGCTCTGAAAGATGTCACCACGCGGTTGCTGCAGGGGAGCACGGAACTGAGATGATGATGATATCAGCGCCGCGTTGCTCCTCGTTCCATTTGCAAATCTATCAAGTGGTGCATTTGCATGAATGAATATGGATAAATCTGGCACATGCTAGCCCAGGACTCGCTTCACTGTCAGGCCGTCACAGCTGCCAGTGACTGACCCTAATAAGCTCCGTGTTATCTTTTCTAATTCTTTACAGTGCTTTGCTAATGGTCTGCACATCAGCCCCCCGACATGACTCCCACTATAATGAACCGAGCACAGCAACACTTAAAGGTAACATTAGCCTTGGAAGTGTCTGTCTGTGCAAGCTGCAAGCACCACACGCTCTCACAGCCTTGTTGAAAGTGTGTAGCAGCCATGTTGCGGCGGCGGAGGGGGGGGGTCAACTTGCTTCTTTTTACCGTCTTTCACTATCAATTTCATAGAGAGCCCTTTGAGAGGGTGTCAGCTGTGTCAGTTATCACATGGGTAATGCCCTCTGCATCCATGTCTCTGTCATGGCTGTCAGTGTTATCAAATTAGCTGGACTGTAGAGCTTAACATTAACTTCAGCGTGGCTGATAGCTCGGCAGTCTAACCGCACTTCCTCACATTTATGGTGACTGTAACGATTGCCAAGCATCCGTTATTCCGGGCTCCCTCCCTCGCTGCGAGATGCATCTTTTTGTCGGTGCCACTTCCCCAAATCGGTCCTGCTGGTTTCAATCCCCAGCTCTGTGTTTACAGGTGAACCCATCCTCTCCTACCCATTTCAATTACATCTAATGATCCTGTGTTGCTCTGACATTAGGGCGTGATTAAAGGATCTGGATTTCACACTCACTTTTTATTTTATGTTTTTATTTTTTTAATAAAGTGGCAGCACTCCTGGAGCAAAAAACAATGAAGCCCAAACAAATGGAAAGCCCTTTTGCACACGTCACATGAGACTCCTCTTGCAACTAACAACATGTCACTGCTGCTGCCGACATGGCACTATCTGCTCGGGTGTACGAGTACTAGAGCCGGAAAAAAGAGACAAAAATGAAATGTTAATGCGAGACGGTATCAAAGGACAGGGTGAATTAAGACCCATTCAAAAAGCTTTCATTTTAATTTAAGCGCTGGGTCAAAGCTCCAGCACAGAAGCTTCACTAATTTCTATTTTGCATCTGAAGTCAATTTGGAAAATCTTCTCTTTAACATGACCCTGAGTTAAGTGACCCGTGTGTTTGCAAAATTGCAGTATGAAAGCGTGAGCGGGTTTAATGCAATTACTCACTGTCGTTATTGATGCACAATTTAACTGAATGACTCTCAAGACGCGTGGCATAATTTAGAGTAAAGCAAAGATGAAGTCACTGAAGCTGAAGGTGTCCAGCCTGGAAATGTAATTAATTTTCCACCACACACACAGCAGCCGGATTTTCACCTCTGTATGAGGCGAATTGTACCAAAAACGTTGCTGCTAAATCTCATCGGCTGCTTTACTTTAGTAAGGAAAAATAACTCGTTTTTAAGGTTAAATATCTTTTCAGGTAAAAAAAACTGATTATTCAAAAAGGACTTTAAGAACAAATAACAAAACTTATGCTGTATTCACTCTGAGTGCAATTTCCTGCAGCAATTTTGTGAGAGGAGCTACTGCCCAAAGTTTTTAACGCCTATCGCAACTATTGTCCGTCTATCTCATATATAGACAATGCACAGAAGACACAGATGAGATCAGTTTTATTCATCTTGAAGAGCTCTATAAAAGCGTTGGTAATCACGTCTCCATGTCTGGGTTTATGACATCATTCAGAGACTCTCTCGGTACGATGAGCTTCAGCGTCTACTGCAGGAGCTGCGTCACTTTCAGTGGAACTTCCATTTTTCTGTTAGACCCAGCTTACGACCTGCTGTCTCACATAAGTCAGAGAATGGAAAGAATAAAAATATGAATATGTAATATATACATCAATTAGAGGAACTATTCAATTATTGTCTCTAAACGAATAAGAAATAAAGTTTAGAAGGAGAACGATCAGATTCTCCTCCATGTTGGTTTTGGAATTCACCTGCTGATCACATCAACACGTCACGGGCCAAAGCTGACTTCCTGATTGGTCGACACAACGCAAATTCTTTGCCAAAGCGCAAATACTTGAACTCGTGCGTCAGAAGTTTTGCTGCAGCGCCTGTATTGCGCTGCCTCCAGACCACTGCACCCAACCTGCGACACTCTGTTCTCTTCTCTCGTGGAGTAAAATTACACTTTAGGGTTTACAGAGTTTGTTTCCTCTTTTAGGTTCTTATAAGAGCACTGGTAGATCCACTGTTGAATGCATTTTCCTTTGTGTATATTCCTGAGCAAAACGCTCGGTGCTACTGTGGGAGATTTTTAGCTGACGAACAAATCAATATGACTTCGTGTCAAGGTGGATGAAACAAAGTTCCATTCCCTCCAAAAGCATTTGCAGAGATTCCAAATTGTCCTGTAGAGAACAGACAGAGAAGCTGTCAACTGTTGGGAAACAGTCAAAGTGAAAACACTGTTTATTCTGAAGGATAATTTGTTTTATGTTGAAAATATTTACTCTGTGGAACGGAAATAATACAACATATTCGTACATTTCTAAACATCAACTGTTTTTTTTACTAGAACGATTTAAACATTAAGTGGTGAATATTTTGTTTTATATAGAAAAGATTCAATATAATTTACATTATTTTAACATGGATGTATTTAAATACACTATATAAATATTGCAGTATTAAAAAAAAAACTATAACAGTAAAGTTAAAAACGATGTGCTACATAGATATTTTGAAATAAATATAATTTAAACTACATTTTATATGAGGCAAAATTGTTTAAATTGTGAAGATAAAAATAAATAATAAATGTTGGGGCGGATAAAAAGAGAAGTTTAAAAAAATATGTATGAATATGTATAATGAAAGATTAACTTTTTTGAGCTTTTAAGTGTACTATAATGTTTAGTCCTCACAAAAAAGAACCCCAAAGTGGTATTTTGATCCATTCGAGCATTTCTGAGAATTCCTCTAAAATCCTGCTTCCTGTGGACCCTGCCTCTGGGATGTCTCGCATTCCCAGTCGCCCCCCAAGTCCAACTGGATGAGGCCCATCTGCTGGACTATTCAACATGTAGTTGTAGCGTTAGATAACCCAATTCTTCTCTAAGAGTTCTACATCGCCTGTCCTATACCCAGAAGTGGATCCCTCCTTCATGTGGACATCCCTGAGGTTTCTTCTTGTTTATCCCTGGAATATGTTTTGGAGCCCATTGAAACAATTAGTGTTGTAATATTGGACAACATGAATAGAATGGAATTTCATTGCCCATCAATCCACAAAAATGAGTGGGTTCTCTTATTGTGACGTCAGAAAGTGAGGAACAGCCACTTCCAGGAAGAGTCTGTGCTGCGAGCACCGCCCGCAGGCTAACACACACAGACTCACACACACTCTCCGTGGAGCCAGCGGTGATTGGCAGAATGCTTTTATTTTTTATGCACATCCATCTTTCTTTTCCAATATTTGCTTTCATGGCGAAACGCAGACATGCTGCCGAGGCTACCCTTATGTTGACGTCATGAAATGGGCAGCACGTACAAGGAGCGAAAGGCGGAGCCTCAGAGATAGGGTCATCTTACTACCAGGTTTGAAAATGAACTGTAAAAATAACATATTTGATAAAAAATGTGTTCTTTAGTGTTCCTAATGTACATCATCATTTATATGGATATAGTTGACTCTGAAAGGCTAAAGAAAAGCATCATATAGACCCTTTAACAGGCTGATCTGAGAATTGCATCTTGACATGTTTGCTGGTCACTTGTTGCTGCGCGTGTTTCTGAGAAAGCAGTCTCTGTAAAATACATGTAGTGTAAAAGGTCTTAGTCAAAACTGCCCTTACAGTTGGATATGGGCTGCCTGTGGGGGGGAAGGAGGGCAAACCTGTACAGGACACGCACATGAAAATTAAGTTTGTAAACCATGCAGAGAACATGTAGAACAAAAATCTTCATGCACATTTTTATGTATGGAGCCAGCAATAGTTTGTAGCAAACACATTACATGTTGTAACCTTTTCCTTCACATTTTCTCTCCTTTTATTTTGCAGCATGTTGACAAGCCAATCAAGATGCATATGTAGCCAAGCCCCTTGTTATTAATGTCACTAAGATAATTTAGATTTCACAGCATTTATATAGAGTCAATATGTTGTGAGATATCTGCCAAGAGGGATTTTTTTTCTTTGCTGTTTTTGTTGCTGAATCATGCATTATAGAATGCATTTGCCTCATGGAGGTGAACAATCTCTGTGAGGTATTTGTGTAGTTGACTTGTGGCAGATGGTCTAAATTATACAACCAAGAAGAGGCTGACAATCCCTCAAAGGCATGAAGCTCTTTTCCTTTATTTGCTCTCTGTCTTTTTGCTGCATGTCTGCTTTCTTCTGTCCATCCCTCCTTTCCACGGCGCTGGGACGCGGCCGCTGACATTTTGTCCGAACAACCACCTCTCTGTGATGTTTACACGAGGACTTGATTGATCGGTTTTATTTCTCCACTGGGCATTTACCAAGAAATCTCTCTGCAAGCGGTCAGAGTACTGCTAAAGCCAGTTCCAGTCCTACATAAATAGCAAACACTTTAGAAAGGGCATTTAGGGAAAAATGTTTGCCAGGGAAAAATGAGAAATCTACAGTCTGTGTTACTGAAGGTTTTTGGCAGCAATCATTCAGTGACTTTTGATCTGGATACTTTTTTGGTTTTTTGTTTTGTTTTAAAAAAGTATTTAAAAACAACACATTGGCTCTTGTATTGTAATCAAAATCTACTACAGCTTTGTGTGTTGTCATGGCAACACAGAAAGTATTATCAAATGTTTCCACAGCGAGATATGGTTTGGGGCAATTGTATTCTCAACTGTAACATTAACCTCAAGTACTTTTACCAGAACAGTAGTGAGTAACTCACAAAGAGGGTCATCATAAAATAAAAGTAAAAAGGTAAAAAATATCATGCATGATCAGTGAAGTGAGTGCATGAAAAAAAAAAACATCCCATCTATGTGGATTTGCTGGTAAATGAGAAATACTGTTCTGAATTTTCTGTCAAAATTTCAATTTTCATCTACAAATGAGAGGAAGCAGGGCCATAAATTGGCTTTGATAAGTCCTCCCTCTCATATTCTTCTAATCATCTGGATTTGAATTTAAATCTATTGCTATGAAAACCCATTTGTCCGAAACAAAAAAAAAAGTTTAGACATGAAATGTTTTTGTGAGAAAAAAGATTCTGTGGGAAGAATGCCTTTCTGCAAAAGCACATTTGTGATTGATGACTCCATTCTTGCTTATTATGTTTAACTTGGGCTTAAAGTTCCGCCCTGATCATCTTTTGATGTATTTCCAAAGCGTTCCCGGTGGTCATTTTATCACAATTCTGGCATTTTTAGACAAAATCAAACAAACTTGTCAATTTCTAGGACATAGTTTCAGTGGATGGAGTTCATTAGAACTCTGGCCTCTAAATTGTGGGCTGGACTGTTGGCGTGGAGTATGTCTTCCCCTACCCATCTGTTTACACTCTCTCCTGCTAGCTTACAGCCCATCGCAACCCCAACCTAACATTACCAGTGCAACAACAATGCAGAGCAATATTGAAAAGTACAGTCTGGAGCCAGATGCCAGATTGGACGAGTAAAAACAAAGACGTATGGATCTAGTCGTCTATAAGTAGAAGCATCGAATTGGAGCTGAGCAGCATCCATTGTCTTCCTCTTTCCTCTACTGTACTGGTGCACAGCCTTGTCACATCCCGCCTGGAGTACTACAACTCCCTTTTGTTTGGACTTCCTCAAACAACACTTCGTCAGCTTCAACTGGTCCAAATCTCAGCTGCCCGTATCACCACACAAACACCACCCATCCAACGCATCGCACTTATTCTGCAGCAGCTCCACTGGCTGCCAATCACACACCAGATTACATACAAATACTTCAAGTTGCCACACCCACCCGTTTCCTGAGATCTTTCTCCTCCCTCCAACCGGTTGTCCATACTGCTCGCCCCATCACCGTGGGGGGCAGAGCATTCAGCCGCTCTGCCCCCAGCTCTGGAACTCCCTTCCCCCTGATCTCGGAAACATTGGCTCTCTCCCACAAATCACCAAGAAGCTAACAACCCACCTTTTCCGACCTGCATCCTTCCTAGCTTAAATCCTTTAGGCTATTTTAACTGCATATTAAGTGTAAATTTCAGCTGAATATTCCACGTCTGCCTTGTTTGTTTTAATCTCATTTACGTTGACCTTTAGTTCAGAGAAAGGTGACAAACAAATAAAATGGATTATTATTTCTTATCATTATTATTAGCTTGAGCCAACGCCGTGTATTTTCTACATAACAAATAAGGTCTTTGTCGAAGGGCATTTCTTGTCAGTGATTCACAAAGATTTGAATAAGGAAATACTCAGAAATGCTTTTTTTTTTTTTTTTTTAGCATTATTATCTTTTTATATGTCCTCCATCATCAGGAAAATGCCACAAGAACGTGTTAAAATCACCCAAAACACAACTTTCATTGGAGTGGGTCTTTAACTGGGACGTCTTTTCACAAACTTTAAAGAGAAATGACTAACATGTTTCCAAATTAATCTGGTTTCAAATAATTGCAGCCGCTTAGGTTCAATCAGAACAGAGTTACTCCAGCAATTAAACGCCTCTGCAGACACTAAATATTTACTTGAATTGAAATAAGAGCCAATTTTAAAACCCCAAGTTTAAAACAGGAAAACAAATCTCTCCCTCTGCCGAGAATAACTTTAATTAAATTTGCTTCACAATTGAATTAAGAACATTGGCAAGGCTCAATGAACTAACGAGGAGGATGAAGTCTGATTATTAAAGTAAATTAAGTGTGTAATAAATTTAGTTTTATGCTGCATTTCAGACACAGCATGATTTAGAAAGAAATTAGGACTTTTCCTTTGTGCAATGTCTCTATTCACAGCAGATGCAGTTGAGGAAAGAGAGGATTACTAAATGTTTAAAAAGAAATGACAGATAGGGATACAACTTTCCATATTAAAAGAATCAAGCTTTGAAATAAATCCTGAGTACTTTAGCTCAAATTTAAGAGATATATTTTTCTTTTACGGCTAAAATACCTTAATTTTGAAGAGGACCTTAAAATTCTTTAACCCCGTCGGCCTCTTGGTGATGATGTTGCAGGGATTTTATGAGTGTGAGAAAACAACATGAAAGCTGGCAGCAGGAAGTCACCAAATTAATGAATTTTTGGCTAGTAGGCCAGACAGACATCCACACAGTCCTGCAAACACAAATGTGCTCACCTGGACCTTTAATTAGGCCTCTGCGTTTGCTATGTGGGTCACGAAGTGAACCAGAAATGTCTACAGCGAGGAGAAAGAATGAAGAAGTTTCCCACTGAGCTGACACAAAGTCTCATTTTACCAAATGGGGGGGCGGAATCTGCAATAAACACTTTTTTATGTAAACATCAAAACATTTCCTTCAACCTTTCATTAATTCTTGAAAATAAAAACAGTTCCTTTTCCTGCGTTTGCCAAAAATGACATGAATTATTTATGCCTGCTTGCAAATATGAGATAGCATCCAGACACTGGGGATGACTGATAGGATCCCACACCTCCACCCACTTCAGAGGCCAAATGTATTCACCTCCTCGTTTGTGCAAACACAAAAATGAGATCTCAAATGAAACAGAAGCCATACACTTTGCCTTTATTGTGCTTTTATTATTAGAATAGTAAAGTTTTTCCACTTTTTATTCACTTTAGTGATCATGAGCCTGAGAAGTTGCCTTTCCTCTTTTTTGTGTGCAAAAACTGTTGGGCGACTTCTGTCAAAACTGTCATTGATCATTTTTAATAAGGTTTTATTATCCCTGTAATTCTGGTGTGTCCTTATAGATGGTGAATGAATGAAAGAAGTAAAATAATTCTGTTAAATCGGCACAATTATGCATCCCTTCTTACTTTTTTAAAGAAGACTGTCCTCAGGAATATAAGCAACATTTGGGTTCAGCTAAAGCTGAAGAAATTTGGGTTTGGATTATTTTAGGCAATCAAAACAAAATTAAATCTAAACTACACAAACAGCAGAAATAACATCTGTACACAGATCTATTAAACTTGGGATAAATAGTCGTGGTATTCATTGGCAAACACATATACGTACGCAGAATACACATACACTATTAAATAATTCAGTTGTTGCACTGCATCATAAATAGACACTTTTATGTGAACTTATATTATCCCGCCCCTGCTTTACTTACCTTTTTTTCCTTTTTTTTTTCCATTAATCTATAAGAAATTGATGTTTATCAAATCATTTCCAGGTTTAAATCTTACAAAATTGTAACTGTTAAATTAAAAAATGTATTTTTTTTAAGAAAATGTTTTTCTCCACCTCCATGATTCATGACTTTATCCTCCTTTTTAAATTAGTTTCTTGCATTAGGGAAAGAAACCCTTTCACCCCAAACTTAAACAATGTGTCAGTGAATTATTAAAATATTCGACATGGTATTTTCAGGGGGTGAAACTAAATTTATGTCATCATGAGCATATCTAACCTGTGGAAAGACCTTCAACTCTCAAAGAAAGCTTTACTATTCAGATTTGACTTCATGCTGAAATGTAATAACTGATTTTGCAGCGGAGAGTGAATAACTGTTAAGTCTTATTGTCGGGATCACAGAGATTCTGCTCATTTCAGAACAGACTCTGTTCATTGAATGTGCAGAAAGTCAGAAGAGAGACTCGTTAACAGAGGGAGCTCCACAGGGAAGTCAGCTATCTGCACTTTCATTTTCCCTGTGGCTTAATGAACTCGGAGTCTGAAGTCTCACCGCAGTCTTTTTTTATGTGCTGATGACAAGGATTCATACTAAAGCATCTTATGGAGAGAAGATGGTATATACAGGGACTCAACTGTAAAGGTACAGCCGAGAGGTTAGAGGACATTCGCTTACAGAAATCTAAGGATTGTGGTTTGTTTGCAATCATTTCTATCTTGAAAAATCCTCACATTCAGCCTGTCTTTTTTTTTTTTTAATTAATCGGAATGTATATTAAAGCAACAACACCTAACGAAATTAGCCTGACTCTTCTGCGTGTTCTCTCAGCTGTGCACTGAAATAGAATGACACCTCAGGCAAGTTTCACATCTCAGACCGTTTTTGCATGTCGTCATGCAGTCCTCATCTTGTTAGGGTAAAAGTTCAAAAGGTGCCATTGCAGATGACGAGCAACCCAACCCCCCCCCCCCCCCCCCCCCCAAAAAAAAAAAAAAAAAGAAGGGAAGAGACTGTGCATTAAACCCTCGCGCTGCAATATAAACAATCAGCCGCTGGAAAACAAAATGTGCTTTTCCCATTAAAGTCTTCTAATTGAAAAAAATTACAGCTTTGGGAAAAAAAAGTCACCCAGAGAATAAAAATAAAAGATGTAAAATCGCTTTTTTTTCTCCCAGAAGTAGAATAAAATACATTCAGCATACAAGAAAATGTGAATAGATATGTAACAAAATTGTGTCACTTTAAAGGTTATGGTAACCAAAAGGACCGAGCTGGGAGCCAGATGTAGCAGACCAAACAACGAGTTATCACAGAGCTCGCGGGCTGCCACTAAAGTGTGCTATCACCTAATGTTCTGGCCTTTGGCAGACTAAAAAACAGACCACAAAGGCATGGAACTCCTCATAGTAAGGATCCAGTGTTTGGATTTCATTTCAACAGCAGAAATCTGTAGGAATTGTTTTAAAGAGAGTTGATAAAGTCCTGTTTTCATGAGTTTTGGCCACTGACTGTATTTGAGAACTGGACAGAGGAAGAGTGACATCACCTGTTGTACTTCAACCAAAAGAAGTCAATTAAGTCCTCTTTTTTTTTTTTTTTTACGATAAGGATGCTGCTATATTAGAACCAGACAATGACGGTAAGGAGCGATTGGTCCATGTTTCTATGGCAACCATTCCTGCAACTAACAAATGTGCTTGTTGGAATGCTACACCTCAATCACTAGAAAGCGAGCTTGGAAGAATCGGTCAACAATTTCGAACATTCAACCATATGTACACAATTTTATTGAGCCATCTGATTGGTCAGTTTGTAAGTTGAATAAGTTGCACTTAAGGAAAAAATTAGGATTAGCAAGAAGATGTTTTAAAAAAAAACTTTACGAGTGCGAGAACAGTTTTTCTGACAAATAGAATGAGTAACAGCTGTTTATTTCTCAGCCGAAATCTATGGGATTTTGGCTTCTTGGTGCCAGTGGGTACTTCCTGTTTAGAAGGTGAGGGGGGAGGAGTCACTCAGTCCTGTTCTCATATATAGTCAATGGTTTTGGCCAAGATGAGTCCCAGGATTTCTCAACATTAGGTGAAATAGAAGAAAAAGGCCAATTTTCACCTTAAACTGTTTTAAATGTTAAGATAGACTTTCATTTTAACATCTTTTTTTCATTGCCAGCAGTATTTTAGATCTGCCATTTCCTTCTCCAGAAAAAATTCCAACAGAAAATGGGTTACTCAAAGCTATCCAGCGCAATGTTGTCCCTCCTGCCCTTGTTTGGAGAACCACCTGCAGGCACCTGGGAACCAATCTGTTGATGCACTTGACTGACATTCAGCAGCGCCTGACTGGCCTTTCCTCTTTAATACCATCTTTTTTCCCAATGCAGCTGCTTTAATCATCCAGGTTCAAAAGTATGCAACCCCCCAGCACCATGTAAAAAAAATAAAAAATAAAAAATAAAAAAATAAAAAGAGGAAATCGCTTCTTCTTTACTCATGTCTGTCCGGGTGAAATCACTAATAGTGACCAAAAATAACAATAAAGAAGCATTCATAGAAACTAGGCAAGGGCAAACGGGTGAAAGAAGGAGAGTGAACTTTTTTAAATTTGTCAAATCTCTTTGCAGGAAGTGATTAGATGACATGTTTGTCTCTGGTTCCCATCCCGCTTAAAGGGCGAAGAGGGGGCGGAGCTTCTGTCCTTGAAACGGTCAGGGGCTTCCAGCCAGAAATGGACTTTCACTAATCCTACCCCCCTTCAGCCAGAGCAACATGCACTAAACAAGTTTTCCTCCAACAAGTAGATGGACTGAAAGTGTGACACTGCAGGGATGAGAGCCATTAAAAAAAAAACAGCCAGACACGTCACAGGTAGAGAACAGATGGACAAACTTTTGCCCTAAGCCAGTCAATTTATCCTTAAACTGACAGTCTATTATACACCCATAGACACGTTTTGGTTGAAATTTAAATACTTGAATAACTGATGTGTCATTTGTAAAAATGTGATTTGTATATAACTTTAAGTCCAAGCACAATTTTTGTTATTTTTTTAAACACATTTTTAAAGACTGCGTAGAAAAACCTTAAAACAAACAGCACATAACAATACACTGTTAAATACTGTATTTTTATTTTAATAATGCAGCATGAACTGAGATAACTTGTGTGCTTGTCAACAAGCACACAAGTTTGGCTAAAAGGACACAAAAACGGTTTGAACTCATGAAAGATTACGTGCTCATCAGGTCTAAAAAAATGGAAAAAATAAAATCGGAGATTAAAAAATTGCTTTTAGCCATTAAATTACTTGTATTTAATCTTTATTAAAGGTTGAATCAAATCGTCTACAGAGGCATCCTGTGAAGAAAAGTGATCTTTTCACATCCTCTACCAGCTGGGAGACGGATCCTGCAGGGGAATCGAACTCCAGACTTTGTGCTATCTTCACACTGGGCATTTGATGCACGTTCAAGAACGCGTTAAACACATATATTGAATGCCAGGGAGGAGCTTCTTTTTCTCTTCTTTTTATTTTTCAGTTGTTAACTAATGCATGTCCGCCACCTACAGTTGGAAGAAGCTTGGTGCCAAATGCTGAGATGGTACAGATTTTGAGAATCTTGCTCCAGGCTTTTTCTTTCAAAGCTCTGTTCAGGTATATAAAAGACTTGGTGTCATAGAATTCTGGCCGATCACAAACAAATGTACCGTATTTTCCGGACTATAAGTCGCTGCGGAGTATAAGTCGCACCAGCCCAAAAATGCATTATAAAGTAGAAAAAAACACAGAGAAGTTGCACTGGACTATAAGTCGCATTTTGACGGGAAATTTATTTGACAAAATCTGAGACCAAGAACTAATAACTTGCACAACCTCATATGACACAATCATAGCAGACTGTTGATCTCATTAATCTCAGTAATTCTTTCTCAAACTTATTTCATGAAGCATCATTGGCCAACTAATACTCTGTTTTCATCCTGTATTTGTAGAAAACAGTTGTCATTTTTATTGCATTTCTGAATCTATGAAATCATTGGAAAATAGAATATTATGTTGTTAGCCTTCAAGATCTTACTGTAAAAAGAAGTGTTTGCTGATTCTCTGAGTCACTTAACACTTAACATACCTCATACATCAAATTGACCCAGGAACATTATCTCTGTTCCTCACAAATAAAGATAACAGGAGGGTTAACAATGTATTTATTTCTATTTATTTCTAATATAAGTCGCTGCGGAATATAAGTCGCACCCCTTGCCAAACTATGAAAAAAAGGGCGACTTATAGTCCGGAAAATACTGTAATTTTGTAATTAAATCCAAAAAATCTGTGTATTTTGTACATAGAGCCCGAAAACGCTTGTAGAAACCTGAGAAGAGACACGTGAACACGATAATTGTGAATGCACATGAAACTAGCATTCACATAGACTTTCCTTTATAGCGGTGGCTTAAACGCACCTAGCTGAGGGCAGTGCTAACGTAACTTTACTGGTATATTAGATATCCCTGCCTTACCTGCTGCTGGTAACCTGGATCAGGTGCATTTTGCGAATAAGCTACAAAAGCAGGGTAAAACCAGCAGGACACAACACAACTGTGCAGAGTTTTAACCAGACAACTTCGTCCCACTCTTCCCCACATAGCTGCCCCAGATCTTCAAGTCTCTGGAAAAACTAATTTTCTCAGCACTTTTAGAGTTTCAGTGCAGCCTCTTCATGAGTTTGAGGGCTGGACTGGTCTGTTGCACCACCTTGACCGTGCTGTGCTGAAGCTGTTGATCATCATTTTGTCCCTTGACCCAGTTTAGGATGAGCTGTCTGACAGACGGCCTCACATTCAACCCCAGACCACTTTGTAATTCTGCATTTAAATCTGTTTCTGCTGACTTAGGTTATCTAAATCCGCTTTAACTTACAAGCATTCTGGATAATTTCACAGATTCTTATTAGTCCTCTGTGCCAGAGGATTTGTGCAGATGAAAAAAGTTGGCATAAGAAGTTTTCCTACAGAATTCAATATATTATTTTTCAAACTGAAAATTACATGAAATCTGAAAACATTTGCTTCAATTTTGTTTTGAGCCTGTTGATTTCAAATGTTACAGATAAATAATTTTACCCGATTAAACAAACCTGTTATGTTAAGAAAAAGGAAAATTCTGGACATAGGCAAGATTGGTTCCAATCATAAAGACAGAAAAGTGTGATTTTAGGAAAAAAGGAAAAAGGAGAAGAAACATTTTTAAAGAGCTTCATGTAACAGCAGATTCCATTCACAAGAGCATGGGTTTTATGAGGAGGGATTAAATCAAACTGGCTTTTACAGATTCAGAGTTATTAACTGTGGCATATTTTACATTGGAGGACATGATATAAAATAATTGTAGATTAAAACTGCATTGCTGAGGATTTCTTTCTTCAAAATGTGATGGATCAGGTGGTAAAAAAAAACCCGCTGTTGGAAAAAGCTCTCAGTTGTGACACAACAACTGAAATGGGCGGGGCAAAGTCTCTCTGCTCCGCTTCAGAGATGGAATCTGGCTCAATAGTTCCAATAATGGAACTGGATAGCTTCAATATAGTAGGTCCCCAGTTTTTGTTCCACCACTTATGTAGCTTGGGGTTGTGAAGGGCCAAAAGCTAGTGGGAAAGAGTGTAAACAAAGGGATGATGGGAAATCAGTAGAGGGTTACTTCCACACCAACAGTCCTGTCCATAACTCAGAGGTGAATATTTTGGCTAAAAACTGCATATTCATAACTAAAATACCACTGGAAATGAGTTAACAATAAATCAAAATACAGTTGGAGTGGGTTTGAAGGCAGTAAAACTCCTCACTACACACTTTATCCACTTTTCTCAGACAGATCCTACATTTTCCTACTTTTCTCTCGTTTAAACTCAAAGTTTAAAGCTTCTTAGAAAAATACAGTCCAGTATTATAAAAAATACTGTGATTGTTATCAAAGATTCATGTAGATTTGTCAAACTCAACACATTCTGTAAAAAGAGATGGCACAGAAGAGACTCACAATGGCCTACAGCCAATCAAAACGCAGAGCACAATCCACTGTAAAAAGAAAAGCAAAAGAACACAAAATTGAATGAAAAAAAATCTGTGAGCCCACGAAAGATTAACAAAATTCAAGCAAAGAGACACTGTATAACAAGAGTCTTTATTCAAATCTTTCCAGTTGTGTAAAAGTTTCACGATGAATCATTGATGCTCCTGACGACAAGTGATGAAATGGTCCCGACATGACAGCTAGTTTAACCCTTTAACATCAGAGTTTTGGCTCCTGTGTTAGCATTCTTGATCCACCGTAGCTTTTCAATCGCTGTTAATTTCAATGGATTCTAAAAGTAAGGAAAGCAGCTTTATGCTGATATGCAACACTTAACAGTAGTAACATGCTTACACAATTAAAGTAAACTGACTGACTTTGATGCAGCAAATATTAGGTTTGGGCTATTATCCAACTTTAGTATTCTAAAGTGTTGTGTCCTGGTAATAAAGCTGCTCTTCTCCACTTCATCATCCATCAGAATTATGTTGGTTGTGTAAAAACTCAAAGAGTTGCGCTAGTTTAAAGAGCGTGTGTTCGTTTTTGTTCCCAGTGACATCTAAGGTATTAAAGGGTTAAGGAAATACTGTACCACAGAATTATTTTATTAAAGGCTTTTTTTCCACAAGGACATATGGTCAGACCTCGTCGGTCGGACTTTTGGCCCATTCATTCCGTCGCTTCATTTTTTGATTGCCTTCATCTTTCTATTATCTATTAAATCCCTGATCATAAATCAGTCTTTCATCCATCATCGCCGTCCATCCACCCTGAAAAAAAGGCATCCCGACACCAGATTGGTCATACATTCATCATTTAGCCAGTCAATTAGCCGTCCATCCATCCAGCAAGCGAGTGCCAGGCTGGTTGTTCCAACCAGTCACATCAGGTCGTGTGAGTAATGAGGACGAAGCGACAGATTCACAGAAAACCGTGGGGTCATGACCCGCAAATCACCCCGCTCTGACTCACTTTACGGTTCCTCTCACATTTCTGCCGGCTTCTCTTTCCTGTCAGCTCCCACTGTTCGGACCTTTGACTCATCTTTTTCACAGTGAGTGGAGTACAGCCTCTCCGGGGACAAATTAATGCAGAACGCTGAGCTTTCTTATCTTTGTATTTCTGAGGTTTAATCGCAGTTTTTGTGGAGTCAATAATACAACTTTTTCTCTGCTGAAACATGGGATTCCAAAGTGTAATGAAGTATCACGCTATTGTGCAGAAGTTTAAAATCACAAGAAGGTTCAACAGCGAGACAACGGCAGTACTAAACATGAAAAATGGCCTTTTGTCTCCAGTGAGGACCCTCACCGTCCCTCCTTTTCTACATTGCAGGTTTGTGAAAAGGAGCTGCAGCAGTTCAAGCTAATGAAAAAGGGTAGGTGCCTTATCGAGGAGCAGGAAGAGCATGCCAGAAGTACACTCTGATAGTTCATCCTAGCGGCGGTTACACAACCACAACACTTGTGCAGTGAGCAGCAGAGAAACTTCAGGCTAAATCTGGCAGTTGCTGCTTGTGTAACAAAAACGACAGCGCGCAGGCCTGAAGAAAACCATCGCTTACAGTTTCCTCCGTTCAAGATGGCATATTTCAATGTAGATTACAAGATAAATTGTGGTTTATTTTTCAATTTGCATAAGTTTTATTGGTGCTATAATTACTTTTTACCCTGAGGAAAACTGTAGCTACACGTGTGTGCATTCAGAGTCTGCTGAATCAAAGGGGAAGAGCCGGCCGATAGTTTGAGGACGACGTCACACGGTTCTTAACAGCTCCCCGTTTTGTTTTTTTGACGTATCTTTGCGTTACATCTTTCCAAGCTTTTTCCCTAAATCAGCACAGCCGAGATATTTTGTCTCATTAAAAACTAGGACCTGGAAATGAGGAAATTATTATTAAGATTTGTAAAAACCCTTTTGCTCAATGTATGCTCTTGACAATAGACAAACCTTGATTTAAGACACTAAAATAAAATTTCCAGGTAACTCTTGGTCCAATTTTAGATATATTATTTTAAAGCTGAGTAAATGTTAGCATGGCATTTATTGTTATTTTGGAGAAAAAAAATAGATTTTCGTTTAAAGAATAAATGCTAATTTTAGATTTTATGAAGATTTATTAAGATGAGCAAACTTGTACTAAGATCGTGTTTTGAACAAAATTTAGAAAATTTTTAAAAAATGTTTATTTTTAGGATTTCTTCATTTGGACTTTGAGACTGGAAATTATTCATTTATTCCTAAATTGAGTCATTTCCACTTATTACCCTACGTTTTTGTTACTGTAATCAAACTAAAGTAAAAATAGATACATACAAGGTAAAAAAAACAAACTATTTGATCAGAACTAACAATAATAACATTCATTTTGGGAGTTGCTATCTAAAACTTAGATTTTTTTTATCGTATTTTTCTTTTTTGAATGCTTGTGTTGAACACATTCTTTCTAGATTTATATTTATTTATCTATGGATTTATTTAGAACATGAATGGCGCCATCACATAAAACACGATAATGAAACAGTATCTATCCATCTTTTCAATATCACTGTAAAAAAACTACCCTTCTAAAAAAAAAAATCTAAGATTTTGTCACCTTTAGAGGATAACACCTCGTTTTTTCCTTAAGTAATAGCTCTACCTCTTTTTCATAAAACTAAACTAAACAAAACATTGGATTCCTTTGGCAGATTTAGATGAAAAGCTGTAGATTTGATGCCATCCATAATTGAAACTTACAAATGTCACAACTTTTGCTCTTGTTTTTTTTTTATTACTGTTGTCTGAGGCTTTGGGATAACAGAAAAATAGCCCAAAAAGGGATACAACTTAGATTTTGGTAGATTCTGTAAGATTGGGTTAGTGTACACGGCGATAGGAAACAAACAAACTTGACATGTGCACATAACCCTTGAGAAGCCATTTGTCTGGTGCTGAGATGATTGTGTTGGAAAAGCTTGAAACTTGGAAAGCAAAACAGACTTCTAGATATGTTTTCCCGCCCACACAGATGGATGTGGTATTTTTACTTGGATTCAAAGATGTGCTTCTATTTCAGTTCTGGTTAAAAGCCTCCTTTTCTTCTGAAAACAAGAAAGCAGGTGGATGCAGCAGTCGGCGTGCTGGAAAATACAGCTATGAGTGTCATCGGTATCCATTTGTAGGAATGAACTCGCAGTGCAAACTTGGGTTCAGCTGAACACACAGAATGGGCCCGAGGCTCTGCCCCTGATCTTAAATGTGCATAAAAATCCCAAAAGTCTCTGAGCTCAGGTCTTTGCCTTGGAGGACCTTTTTAAAATTCTTTTGTCAGTGACATTCAGAGACAAAACACACGAACATTATAAACAGCAACTGACAGGAGATGACAAACAAACACAGGAAACACACCAGAACGGACTTACCAAAAAAATAAAAAAATGCCCCCTCTTCTGTAGGACGAAGCGAAAGCCAACCTAAAGAGGGGGGTGTCTTTACTGACATGCAGGACCCATGAGGGGACAGAGATGGTTATCATCCCAATAAGCTGTTTCATAATGATAACTTACAGTGTATATTTGTTTTTGATTTGATTTGAAATGGTATATTTCAAGCAATAAAATAAGAATAGTACACAAAAACATTACAATCATCAGTTATACATTCATTCAATGATGTATCAAATTTAGGATAATTAGACATAAAACTAATTATTGCTTGTAAGGGAGTGGAAGGAAGCGAATTTATATAATCCCACCCCTGTTCTACAGTAACCATTTGATTACATGATTTATCAATATCTGGTTCATAACTTTTATCAGACAGAATTAAGAATCCCTAGGTATCAATAAAGCACATGACAAAGAGGAATTACTTAAATTATTATGTAAAAAATAGACACAACTATTTTAGAAATCAACATGGCAAATGCAGATCAGTTATTTAAAATATGTGCAGATTATGTTAATTATAAAAATCATGCATATGATTACAAAATAATACTATATCAGTAAAATAGACATAACACTGTTTCGAACATCTTCATAGCAAAAACTAATCGAGTATCAAAAGTTAAAAATATGTACAAATTATGTTTTATTAGGAAAAATCAATAATCAATTTTTGGATCAAGTGAAGTAATAATATTAATAAATCAATCACTTTAACCATCTTCAGTAATTGTTAAAGCATTTTTTTTTTTATTATAAAAGGTAATGCTGTGAAATAAAATAAAAACGCAGATAAATGTGTCAATAATTATTCAGTGATGGAATATTTTAGCTGATTCTCATTCTGAAAGTGTTTGCAGATATCCAATGCAAAATCCACACGCACATTACTCACAAACATTTGAAAAAAATGTGATGTATTTGCTCTCCAAGTATCAGTCTGGTTAAAGAAGAGAAAACTGTCTACTTTCTCTCTAAAACTAAAAAGTCAACAAAAAAGGAAAGTTAGAGTGAAACTCAGTCTGGTGTCCCATATGATCTGGAAATGAACATTTTAAATTGTCATTAGTTACACTGTGACAGTAATTTGGTAACTTGGAAAGCATAAACTAACTCAAATGATTTGATCAAAAGATATGTTTTTCTGCAATCTTGCATCTAAACAGCACAAACGATTGTAAAAACAGTCCTTTTAGAAGATAAATTGAATAAAGTTTTCAATTTTTATGCAAAGTTTTTTTTTTTTTTTTTTTTTTTTAAATAAAGGATCTATAAAAGAGCAAGAAAAACAAAGAAGCGTTGACTAATTTTTTGTGCCTAGGATAATGTCTTTGGTAGCTGGTACTGTCTCTATTTATAATTTGTGAAAAAGAGGGAGTAAAAACTGAAACACTTTTATAGAGTTACATTTTTTTCTAAACTATTTTGTAATTGTGGAATTATGGACATGTAAATAATGTAAATAATGTAAATTGTATTCTATTACATATAAATACTTTACTACTACTAGTTGTAGAAAAAAAATAACCTTGTGAGTGAATCCTAAAACGCTGCTTCATCCATTTTGGACTTTCCTTTTTCCATAATTCAAACATTTATCTGTCTCACTCAGACACACAGATGTACCTTAAGATCCATCATAGAAGTTAGAGTCCAATCGTCTTGAAGGCTTAAATTTTGACCTCTCCAACTCACCCACTTCGTTTTTTTAATCCTTTCCTTCATGCTGCCTTCATGCTTTATTGATCAGTCCTGAGTTTTTGATCAGTCATGACCTTTTTCCCCCTCTCAGGGGTTAAAAAAAAAAAAAAAAAAAAGAATATAAACCATGTTAATTAGTAGTGGTCCATCAAATATTGTGTTATTTGTAGCATATTCACCTGGAAATTTACCTTTAAGTCACATGCATTGTTAAAAAAAAAATCAAATTCTTTCTGAATGTCCATAAAAACAAAAACTTTATCATGCTAATAAGATGAAAGCTCAGAGGCATTCAGACCTACAACTGTTCAGAAAGCCACTTTCATTCAAAAGTCTATGTAAACGCTCGTTTACTCTCTTTAATGGACAGAACTGAAATAACTTTAAAAAACAAAACTATTTTTTCTCAAATTCATTCCTACATTTTTTCAATGCATCACCTGCTATTTTTCAGGTGCAAAAAATATATGTATATTTTCTTCCCAAAGCGTTCCAACAAAAGGGATCCACTTTAGTAAATTGCTGCATTTGAATCGCAGGGACTGAAAACAAATTTGAAAGATTTTCACCTCTTGGCTTCTTAACTCATCACCCACACTGACCCACATTCTGCCTGCAATCTCTCCATGCATGCCTCCAGCTGAAGCCACTCAATCCCACATTAATTATGATCGGAGTAAGTATTGATCACCAACACATTCTCCTTATTGATCCAGACTTTTCAGTCATGAAATGCTTTATCTACAGTCTGAAAACAAAGAGATGGACAGAAATGGTGAAGGAATGTCGTTCAGTAGCCTGTTAATGATATGGAAATAATGGCTAGCCTGTAACAGAGTGAAAAATTACATACAAGGACATTTAAAAGCAAAAATACTTGATTAGAAAGTTTATGCACCGCTTTGACACTTCCACCCAAGCCTCTTCCAACTGTAGGTGGAGGACGTAGCATTGGGTGGCGACAGTCCGATGTGAACACCGTGGGTGAAATGCGAATTCAAGAATGAGTGTTTCCGTCCGCGCGTCACATGCCCGGTGTGAAAACAGCATAACAGTTACTTGTTTCCAGAGATTCCCATACAACGTCACCATTACTGGCCAATTATTTTTCACGTCACATCCAAACATTTGAACATGTTGAAATGGTTTGAATTTGTTATACCGAGACTTTATTGCATTTCTGTTCAATAAGGGCATGAAATCCATCCATTAGCAGCCGAATCACCACAAGTGATGCATAGGAGTGTTTGATGAAAAAGCATTGATCATAAAGATGTTCTGAAATCATCTATTCTCCATCAAGATTTTTGAAAGAAAAGCCGTTTTAACGACAGTGTGCACAAGTTGACAAACAATGAAGTTTCTGTGCGTGGCAGAAGACTTATCAGAAACACAAGTGGGAAATATTTCAAAGCAAACACACTCCAGATTGTGTATTTAAGGACTAACAACCATTTCAATGGCAATACAGCAGAGTTTATGCAAGTGGGATGAGCCTGCAATAAACAGAACAGCTTGATGGCCTTCTCGTCTTGGCAAGGCCTCCGTTAATCTAAACGTTTTTTGCGAGGTTCACAGCTTGACTCTGATTTCTGCCTCATTACACTGTGAACGAGGAGAATGGGCTGGTGTGTGTGTGCGCGCGAGTGTGTGTGTGTGCAAATGTGAGACGTGGGATTACTGTCGCAGTTTTCAGGGAGCGTTTCCTCCCACCGTTCGAAGCGGGCACACATGGAAGTCTGCAGCAATCACACATTCAACGGAAGACATGACAGGAAAAAAACAAAAAACAAATCAAAGAGGAGCTCAAGAGAAGTTCTGAAGGAACAGTGGCTTTTGTTTAAGGAGTGAAACGGATTCTTTTATTGCACAATAGCACAGCAGGAGAGACACAAGAGAACAATCAAAAAGAAGAGGAACCCCTGTGTTCGAGGGCACCAGGGAAGAAAAGAAAACGGAAATGAAGACGATAAGAGGCATCGTGGGAACAACAGAAGGCATTAATGAAACTGGAATGAAAAAAAAGAAAAAGAAATCAACTTTTTTGTCTCATTAAGCTTCAAACAAATCTCACGAGTCGCTTGTTCCTAATAACATTTTCTAAGCCACAAAAATAATTTAATCTTCTGTTAATTCATTTGAACTCTGAAAAAATGTTTTTCTGGGACTTCTGCGTTTCAATTACATATATGCGCAAAACTTTGTTAAAAATGTTGAAATGTTTAAAAAAACACAATTACACTGTTTCGATTAAATCAAAATTGTGCGAATAAACACAACCCAACTCACGCGATAAGTCATTCAAAAACATGGCGGTGGACATTAACAGTATTGTGATTCACAGCAGATCCATTCAATTTCTGTTACTGAACTAACGATCTTCATCCTCTGTCAAAGGGGACATGGAACGGCAAGCTCCTTACACATGGGAGCGGCTACAAATGAAGCATTTTCGGGAAATTGTGATTAGGACTGTCAATGATTAGTAGACTACGTCAACTAATCGACTAGCAAAAATTGTCGATGCTAATTTGGTATTGTTGTTTGATATTATAGTTTTTTGTCATTTCGGTTTCATGAAGGCGCATATAGCCTGTTCACTGTAGACCAAAGCACGCAGATAGCGACAGGGGGAAGATTCCTATTATTTTGTGAATTTACTATTTATTAGCGCTCGTCCACCACCTATAATAGGAAGAGGCTCGGTGCGCAAATGCAAAGCAATACAAAGACGTTTTGTTTGCACAGCTCTGTTCCTTTAAATGTTCGTCTAGGAGTCATATTAATCCATGTTTATTACGGTGGGCCCTTCTGTGTTTTGAAGTGGACGCCACCCACACGTCACTATTAAATCCGAGTCCCAGATTGGTCACAGTGCTGCTTTGCTGTGATTCAGCGTGAAAATGTTCAACCGGTTGAACTGTTAGCACACGATCAATGAACGGCCATTTGTACGTAGAGCTCGCGACCAGACTTAAAAACGTGCATAGCGACGCGTGATCATGGTCGTTGCAATGCAGAAGCCCGAAATTCTGGTCTGCGTCATTAACTGTAGACTGGCGAGGAGCCAGTGCACACCAGAGATGGCTGCAACACTTACACAGAGACAACTAACGTAGGAAAAATGATTGTAGAATATTTTACTGTTCACTAATTGCAATAAAGTAAAACCCGTGTTCATACCAAAATATTTTACCTACTATTTCTATGGGAAGTTCAGACAATGATTTAGTGCAGGAAGCAGATAGCTTGTAAGCCAATTATGGCTTTTTTTGTGCTAGCCTGGGACCTTCAACTTTTTATCTTTTAAAAGGAGAAATTGAAATTCATGAACTGTAAATGTAAAGTTTCAGTTTCTGTGAACGCACAAAACTGTATCATCAACTGTATACTAAATGTTGATCATCTTGGTAGTAAATTACATAATTTACCCTTCATAGAATTGACTTAAATATTCGAAGTAGAGACTGTCATGTAATCGTCCACTTATTGTTCCCATTTGCTCTAAATTCAGTCCTCAAAGCAATCCACAATGCCACTCTGGTTCTCCTGAGCTTTTGCTCAAACAGCATTTTACTCTTTACATGCCATGCATTCTAAACTCACATAGTGCCAGATTGAAATCATAATCTAAAAATATCGAATAGATAAGACAAATAATATAAATGTCTCCAAAAATCCCTGGCCATGAATATCAGAGAAAAGTTCTTCTCTTTTGTATCTCACTTTAGCCAACTTTCTTGGTGTCCCAGATAATGTATTTAGCTACAGGGTAGTGCAGATTCAAACACATCCTGCAATATAAATAGAAAGATTAGAATTGACAACCAGAGGCCTTTGTTGCAAGGTTAAATCTAAACAAGGATCCAGGCTTGATAGTTCTTAAACATAAAATTTACTACAAAGGTTTTGGGCCTTTCAGCGTGAAGTCTGACTTTTATAAGGAGTTAAAAAAAAAGTCATTTTAAGACTTTTTTTCCCTGTAACTGTGCACTTCATCTGTCAGCTTCAGGGTGAGTGGTTCATCCCACAAAGAGGAACCTCACAACAAAAACCACTTTAAATTTAGGCCAGATTGAACTAAATTTGTTTTTTTCTCATGGTTTTATCAAAAACCTTAAAATAGTCACTTAAAATATTTTCAAATATATTGACTAAACAGATCCTACAAAGCACAGGCTAACTTTAACAATGAGAGACTTTTCCACAACCTTTTTAATGCATGCTTTGTTTTAGTGTAGAAATACCTTTTTTGTCTTATGTATGCCGCTTATTTTAATCACTTTTGTCCGTTTATAATTTTACATATTTAAAAAAATATATTTTCATCTACTATGAAACCTTTTTTGTTTTTGTTCAACAGAGCAATTTTGAACTATGTGGTATTATCCTCAAAGAAAACTAAATTTACCAATCTAGTCTATTAAAATCCAGCCATATATTTACTTTAGTTCTGAGCCAACAGAGCGATGTTGAACAGAAATGTCCAGAATGCATGAAGAGTCCTTCATCACACGACTCAGGCAGGTCCTATGCTAATATAGTGTCATTAGGAAAGGCTTGAGCCTCTTCATGGCAGAAGTGTATCATTATCTAGTCTGTGTGACACTCAGCCTTGTTTAGGTGTTGAATTCCACTGAAAGGAAATACATGAAGAAAGGACTAATTGCTTTTTGAAAGTTAACAGTAGAAACCCCACAGTCCAACATTGAGTGAAATTCTCACATGATATGCCTGGACCATTCTAAACCATTCTAATACTGAACCGGACTGGACCGCTCTGCCTCAGCTGTTCCTGAACAGAAAGCTCACAAGTCGACATGATCCCTGCACAGTATAATCACTTTATACGCTTTCAAAACTTTGCAGCACAAGGACACTTTACACTTTGTGCCCTTAACACTCATTGCTGTATGGAAGGTTATATTGTCAGATATTTTATTGAAATGTCTTTTTCATACGTATTGTTCTTATACTTAGGTCGTGTACTCAGTTGTGCAATATATTTTACAACATATTGTACAATGTATGTTAAAACGGGAATCATGAAGAGAGTTGTAAGATATTAACCAAAATATGTACTGGTAGTTTAACTGAGAATGTTTTCAGACATCCACCTGTTTCAAACCAACCAAATAGGAGCTGAATGAGAAATTGAGCATCATAACAGCTATATCTATATTTAAGTACATGTGTGTTCATGCAGTAAAAATATGTCAAAAAATTGAAATAGAAAAGGAATTATGATAATACTAACACCTTTTTTGTTTTTTGTTTTTAGGCATTCACACACTGTAGGTACTGAATGCTGATGCAGATGTGGGGAATTTCTTTTTCTAAATGGTACATTTAATCAAAACATTGTATTTTTATGATCCAACATGAGATGAAGCTTTTTAAACTGTATTGTTTGAAGCAACATGAAACATGACCCCTAAAAAACAACGCTAGACGTCTTCAATGTCGTAACAGCTTACATTTCAAGGCAACAAAAGTCGAGTAATGGTGTTCTGAAGCTGCTCCTCATTCTGGTAGGAGTATCAGCAGTTACTCTCCCAGAGTCATTTGAGAAGAATTGTAATCTTGGGCCACAGTGGTACTGTGGTGGAGCATGGTGAAGCTCAGCTGTGGTTTGGGGAGCGGCAGGCAGATGAGGTTGTTGGCACAGCTGTGACTTGTTGTTAATCAGCTGCAGGCTTTTGTCTGCAGTGGTGAGCTGAAGCCCTGGAGACACGTGGCCCCGTCTGAATGAGCTTCACTGGAGTTTGGCTGCTGGTGCTTTCCAGTCATTTAGGAAAATAGAAGAAATTGTCCACAAGCCTGCAGCGTGTCTGACTGCTGTGAGGACCAAGGAAAACACAATACCAAAGGCACTGCAGTAGAGAGTGTTTGGTGATAACTATATTCAGGGATATGTTGTCGGGAAAAACAAACTAAAGTTATCATGAATGTTAAATTTGGCTCTATTCCTCACAGGGGAGCCCTCAGAGTGCAGGAGTGCTGCAGCTCCACAGACTCAGCTCCCTTCAGGTGTGCGGTGCAGAAACTAATTAAATGCCACACATGTCGCTGATCAGCAGAAAAGTGGGTGGCCAAAAGGAAGAAGGTCTGAGGTGACAGTGGAGGGATCATGTCAGACCTTGATGCTGGAAAAAGTCATTAAAAGATGTGAAAGATAGTATTCTTTTATCAGTCTTGCTCTGCCGCTATCTTAACCATTTCCCATGATTCTCATCTACTTGTTCTTAGTCTTCTTTCCATTTCATCTTTTCTCATTTTTCCTTTTTTCTTCCTCACAAACGTTCCCCATCCTTTTCTACTTGCCTTTACCTTTTTCTTCACAGCGCACGTGTTGTTTTGAAGTTAAATGAGCAAGTTGAATAAGGAGCTGAATGGCGGAGGTGGAGAAGTGGGGAGGGGGATTGTGGGAAGACAGCGGGTCCTATATATAGTGTTGAGCGTGGGTTGGTATCGTATCAACAGGAAAGACACACGTTTTCTGTCCAAAGCAAAGCTGAGGGGAGAGGAGGGATAATGAGCTAAAGAGAGACAGGGTAGACTTGAGTCACTCCTTTGTCTTTTTGCAGGTTAGGGAAAAACAAAAAAACCTAAAAACCTTGCTCCTTTTCAAGAAAACAACACAAATGCAGGGACTTTTTCTTTTCTTTCTTTAGCAGTCCGTCGATGACGACAATGACGCGGCGAGGAGCTTGTGCCTATGGCGTATGTGGGAGGACATCCCAATTGCTGTCTTCAATGTCCTATCGCAGGTGCCACACCTGTAGGTCGCTTCAGAGGGTGGAGGTGCTGGTTCTAGTCTACGCTGCCGTCGTTCGTCAGCAAGAGCACGGCCATCACACTCCAACCGCCTGTGTGCAGAAATCATGCTGCGGCCTCCAGTTCATCAGACCTGCCGGTATGCCTTCACTCCATCGCCACAGGGCTTTTCCACTCCTCTCCTAGCTTGGGCAGTTATCGGAACTAGCAGCTTGACCAGTACTGCTAGTACCCTCTCTATTGGTAGCAAAAGTACAGAGGCAAGGACGAACCAAGACAGTCTGCACACATGCAGCCAACTTCATCTGATGGCTGGAGCAGACCTGGATCAGGTTCTACAGCACCCTTGGTAGCCGCGTCGGCACTGCGGTGCTGGCTCATACGCTGTCTAGCCATTTGGATTCGCATCCTCTTCCGCCATTGTACACCGCTGGCCAGACTTTTGTTTCAGTTGTGACCCAAGGTAGGGCGGCAAGAGGGTGTTACCACTTTCCCAAGGTGAACCCTCAGGCTAGTGAAGGGGAGGAGGTGTCTTACTTCTCCATTCTAGACTGGCTCCAAGCAAGATCTAGCCACTGCCCCAACTGCTGGGACTTTTAAGATACCACAAATCACAGTTGTGTGAGTGACGTACCTTTATTTTTTTGTTATTCCAATTTAAGTTAAATAAAACCATTTGTACAAACAGTTTATCATCACTAACTGTTTTAATGTTGGCTAAGAAAGGAATTTGAAAGTTGAAATAGATAGTGGTCTTTTGGATTCTGGCCATTGGGTTTTTAAAGCAGACATCATTGGTGCCTTACATCTTGTAGTATTAGGAGTTTAAAGCCTTGGACATGTTCTTTATATTAATTTCTATTTCCGTTTGCTGTTTAGTTTGCAGGCAGTGTTAGTGCATTTTAACATGCACTACAGATTGCAAATGAAATAACAAGAAAAAAACAAGCCTTTTAAGTAGAAAGTGTTACAGTTTAAAGATACTGCATATCAGTATGCAGTCTGAAAGCATCGGGACACATCAGCTCTTTATAGAAAAATACAAACAAATAACAGGACAAGCTGTTTTTTTTAATGGACGACATTTGAACATCTCTCTTTCGCCAGCTAAATTTAACATGAAACATAATTTAGCCAAATTCAAATTCTATCAGTTAGAATAACTTTAAAATGATTACCACACAGATTATCATATGCTTTTGTCTACTGGGCATTAATGGTTTAAAAAAGTAGCATTTAATCCAGGACTGATTTTAGTTTAGCATCATCTTAAACAGAAAAAAAAAAAACATGAGATTTTTTTTTCTAGATAATTGGACTTAAAATTCCAGGTTGAAGGGGTTAGCTATCCAAATTAAGTTGGAGGTATGGTCTTTCTTTAGGTTTCACATGACTTGTTTTTGATAAAAGAAAAAGAACAACAACATGAATTTTATGTATGTATATCTATTTTTTTCTATACCAGCTGGGACTTCTCTGAGTTTGTATGTTCTCCCTGAACATGCGTGGGTTTTCTGCAGACACTCCGGTTCTTCCCACAGTCCAAAAAAATGCATCATAGATTAATTGGAGACTCTAAATTGTCCCTAGGTGTGAGTGTGCGGGGGATTGGGTGGCCCTGTGATAGACTGGTGACCCATCCAAGGTCTACCCTGCCTTTACCCAGCAGATGGATAAGGATAGGCTCCAGCAACCATGTGACCCTACAGGGGATTCAGCAGGTTTGGAACATGGATGGATGGGACGGATGTTTCATTACTTACTTTGACCTTAAAAGTGTGTAAGGATTAAAAGCAAAATCATATTCATAATGACTAGTAATCTGAACTTTTCATCAAAACAATATTTTGATTTGTGAACTTTTCACAGCAAAATGAGCAACACAAAGCGACTCAAGTATTTGACCCTAAGATCGACATTACAAATTCAGTTTATTCATGTTGGACAAAGAATGGAGGCTTCGTTGTTGTTGCAGTCTGTATTTCTATGACACTAAATTATTGTGAGAAATTCTAAGATTTTTATTTGGCTGTCATCAAGATAACAAGGCTAAAGTCCCAGCAATTACATCTGATGACTAAGTCCTTCTAAACAGTTTTGAAATGAAATGACCTTTTTCCACATGAAATGTGTCAAAATGTGTGACTCATGGCTGCATTCTGCTTAAGGAATGCTTCTCTGCATCCTGCCTTCGGTACTTTAATATACCACAAAGCTTTATGGATCAGGACTATGCAGACGAAAACATGTGGGGACTTTATGCTGTTTCAGCAATGCCTGGGTTTGGGTAAAGCTGAAAAAGACCTCTTTGGATTTAGTTATTCCTGCCTCCATTGTGTTACGGCCATCAGCTTCAACTTTGCTTCCACATCTCTCGTAACCCTTATTGTGCCTTAGTCTCCACAGCTTTACTTTTCATCTGTAAATCCTTCGCTTAAAGATGTATTTCCATTTGTTCAAGAAAAATGGTTAAATCAAACTTTAAAGCACTTCTGCCAGATAACATTAGATTTAAAATACCAGTTCTAGTCATTTCCAGTCTTTATTCGATCTGCAAAAACAAAGCCAATATTTTAAATGGTATCACACAATTGGGTGACAAGTTAACCAACTAGAGCTATCAATAGGTGTGATAGATCACAACATCTGTTTTAAATAACTGAAAACTTTGGCAGAGGGATGGAGAGTAGGCCTCTGGTTCATGTAATAAATTAAAAGCAAGTGTGTGTGCGGACTACACATATTGGATAGAAATCGTTAGCGTCCAGTTACTCCTCTGTTTTCTGTCTGCTAGCTGAAACAAAGTGCTGTTCTTCTTTAACAATGTATGCACAATCAATACATTCCTCCCATGGGAGATTTCATGCTTAGTAAATGATCAATAACTCTGTCCCCATTAAAGTTATTTCAGAGTCAATACAGCAATCAGATCACAGCAGTAAACTAATCCATACCATTAACTAGCCAATCAACTAGTGCATGATTCTGGGAGATGAGAAGGGCTTATGCAGTTTTACACTTGAAGCTCTGTTCTTACAGTTTTAATGTGTGCATAGCTGATGAAGACTCAGGGACAGAGTGGAGGAAAGAGATCTTCACTGAGGACCACGGTCCTAAGACTGAGGAAGAGTTTAAGCCTTTGTCACATGGATCCGTAGTGGGCTTATGGGTGGTTGTCCCGTTCAGGTGGTGCAGGTTTTTGGGTTGTGGAAGGTCATAGACAGGAGTGGTCACATCTTAGAGGGAGTGCAGGTACATCTTCTAGTTCCCTTGAGGCTTGTACAACCACCTCAAAGGGCGTCATGAAAAGGGAACACACCATTGTCGTGCTAGCTCCGCCTGCCTCGCGTTCAAACGACCACTTTGAACAGAAAGCCTATGTAAACACGCACAAATACACATCTGGGGCTTCTGTGTCTGATTCAGTGCGTTTTTGAACATGCAGCACATGTCTGGTGTGTGTGTATGTAGCATAAGGGAAATGTATGATGCTGTTGTACGTTACACAACACTCTAGTCATTAGTAAGGTGCACATACTGTCTCCTTAATGACAGTATGTCCAGAAGATCAACAGAAGATCTATTTCTCTAATATTTCAATAGTTCTATGTTAAAATAGCAAAAAAAAAAAAAAAAGAAAAACACACATGCTAAAGATGCTTGAAACAAACATAATTCAGGTTGGGTTTTTCTGTGAGAGTCGCTTCTTAATTCATGATTCCCCCTGATCCTGCCACTGTTACACGTTTTCATTTTACGTGTAGTCCATGTAGGAAAGGATCTCTATTAGCTCATTTTTAAGGTCAAGTGTCTTTCATGAGACACCACAGCATTAGACTGAATCAACAGCAGTTAACTTTGGAGCACCCCACCCCCCACCCTACTAGTGGCTTTTGTCAACTCAGCTCTCACTCATAATATGTTAATTCCTTGTTAAAAGCACATTAGAGACAACCAAAGCCTCATAAACGATCTCATTACTCGGTTGTAAAAACACTTTTACTGAATAATTTAACAACAGCTTGAACTAACAACAGACTGCACAAAGAGGCTGTGTGAGGGATGATGCATTTACACATTGAGCTGATGGCTGCGCTTTGGGGGAAAAAAAAGAAGCAAACAAGCTTATCAGTGACTGAATCTTTGAACACAACCAAGTTAAGTGATAAAAATCAACAAACATGATTTGTGATTTCCTATGTTAAGTTCTATGCTGAGAGGCTTTTATTGTGAAGCAGCCGTAGGGCATGCAGCGAGTTAATCGTTGGGATTTAGAACTCAGCTCTGCTAAGAACCCTGTTGAGGTACAGGATCTCTAACCAGATAAGACTTACATTATCCTGCAACTTCTTTTCAAATAAGATTCTGCTCCCTGCTTTTAGATTTTATCTTACACAGCAGACATATTTCAACATCATTGATTTTTGATACAAAAAAGGCATTTTTGTCATACTCAGGGCTAAATTTTCAAATAGAAGTGACACAAAATTCAAGTGTTTGCTTTTGAGATTTGTTTAGAAGCTTAGGCCTTTGTTACAACTGCCCCTAAAGGTTATCTGGGTGTGAAAAATGGGCAAAACTGTACAGGGCATGCCGGTGGCCACACATTTATCAAGATTGTGAACTCCTAACCCTAACCCAGTGTTTTTCAACCTTTTTTGAGCCAAGGCACATTTTCTCCTTGACAAAAATCCTGCAGCACACCAGCAACCAAAAAAAACAAAGAGGAGAAACTCTATAGTCTGTATTGATGTAGTCCCTGCGCAATCTCGCGTGCATTTTTGTAAAATTTGTGGCAAAAAAAGCTGGAAGTTGCAGCTGTTTTTTTCCTAAAAGATGTAATAAAAGTTAAGTTAGTTTTCAGTAATAATTTTCAACTAAATTATTTGAAATTTTACCCTGGTAGTTGCTTTTCCCTTCAGTTTATTAACATGCAATTTTATGTAATATCACAAAAAATATATATATTCTTTCTGAATAATTATATATTTGTTAAATGAATGCAAAATAATAAATAATGCAAAAGCAACTGTACTTTTTGAACAATAGGATCACAATATGTTTGATGAATTTTAAACAAAAAAGACTAACAATATAGTTATGTTTTCTGTAGCTACACCAACAGTGAACATGTTGAAGTTGTATTAGTTTTTCTCTTGTCTTAATCAAAAATGAAGTCTTGGAAAACTTTAGCAAAAATGTTTTATTTCTTTTTAGATAATAATAATGGATTGGATTTATCTACGCTTTTCCAGATGCTCAAAGCGCTTATATTGTGTCCATTATTCACTATTCACTCCTCATGATGACGTGTGATTAAGCCTCCATGAATGATTGGTGGAGACAGTTGAAGGGGCGGAACCTTTCTGAAAAACAGCGCTAAAGCTGCAGCTAAATCGCGTTACCGTCATTCTTATCAAAATGTCTTTAATAGAATCAAATAAACACAAAGACAAACGTATTTTATGATCTTTTATATTCCTAACTAAACTCAGTGTTTTATCAGTGAATGTCTGGATGAACACAGAGCTGATATCCTGGAGATGGGAAATGTTTTTAGATCAGTGAAAATGGGTAATTTTCCACGGCACACCTGACCATCTCCCACGGCACACTAGTGTGCCACAGGACACTGGTTGAAAAACACTGCCCTAACCACTCGGTGACTCCAAAAAGCAACAATGTTCGTCCACTTTTTTTTCTTTGCATGCTGCAGGCAACAGCAAACAGTTAAAAAACGTGCAAGGGTAAGTAAGCATGAAGTCGGTGAGATGCAAAACCTGCAGATAGCGCAAAGAGCCTCAGTGCTATTCACTTGATAAGTGTGCACTCATGACTGTTAGAAAATAGGAAATGAGACAATCAGAGCGTTGTTTGTTCGTATCTTTACGAATCGCATACACACTCTGTGCATTTGGCAGTGATGCCCAATCAGTAAGCGACCAGTACTCGCACCGTACTAACGACTAGAGTGTGGATGCACGACGCATCACCTGTTCATCATAAGTGTGTGCAACTTCCATTATCGTTACAAATACTTCATGATACACTTACTACATGCATGATGCTATACACATCAGGCATGTGGAAGGCATTCAAGAATACTGTTAAACACATGATCTTGAATGCTCTTTTAGCACACAGTCTTCACACTGGACTATCGCTAAGTCAAAGTTCAACTGGTTTAAGTTTCAAAGCATTTTCAATGGTCACGTGTTTTGTACATAGAGCCTCAAAAACCGTGTGTAGCAACGCCGTGGCGCAGTGAGGGAGCGGTCGACCTCTGATCGGCATCTTGCATGTTTGATTCCCACTTTGCCCGTCCATGTATCTAAGTGTCCTTGGGCAAGACACTGAACCCCACCTTGCCTGTGGTGGAAGGTTGACCCCAGTGTTCAGCGGAGCCATTATTAGTGTGAGGATGTGTGTGTCACTGGGTGAATGGGACTGTGACTGTGAAGCTCTTTGGGCCTTTGAGGAAGGTAGAAAAGCGCAATACAAGTATAAGCCATTTACATTTAAATTTTTTACATTTACACGCGTTTACAAAGACTTTTCATTGGAAGTGGTCACGGTGGCCATACTAGCCTTACGTGAACTGCAAGACACACCAGCACTCCCTTTAAGATGAAGCCGCTCCTCCGTATGACCCCAACTGACCCGGATAACCCAAAAAAAACCTGCTGTACCTGTATCGTTTAACCCCCCTTATACATGTGGCTAACGCTATAATTCTGCATCCTGCAAATGAAATTAAAAACAATAGCAATAGCAGCAGGCTGAAATTGTTCAGCACGGCAACAGAAAGGATCAGGTGGGAAGTGAAAGGGACCGTGAACACTCCTGACAAAAGCTGATCGAACCTGTGGCCATTCTTCTTATCAGCTGTCGCCTCTGTGCTGAGGATGTTTTAGTCACCTGCCACTGCATGCCGACAAGGGAAGCCTCCTCAATCCCAGGGTGAGCTTTAATGGAGGTTAAACAAGCTATAGAGCAAGTCTCTGTGCTCTCAAAGTGTCCCCAAAAGCAACAAATGCAAAATAATAAGTGATGTATCCTTCAGGTGTGGTGTGTGTTTTATTGAAACAGACAATCTTACCAGGAGTGGTGGTTTGGTGCATGTGCAGGAGGTTGCAGTACCTCATGCCTACAAGCCTGCTTCACTTGGAGCGCAGACCAAATACACAAACAAAAAAGTAGGCCAAGCTGGGTCAGGTTAGCAAAGCACAGCTAATAGAAGCAGACAATAGATGTGTGTGTGTAAAACAACAGGAGGCTTGTGTTCTGTAGGTATATTGTGTGTGTTAGGATGGCTTAAGGCTGCTTGTGACCCAGGACCTGGTCTGCTTTCCTGACCCCAGCATGTGCGTAGCTTCCATGAACCCATGATACCATGAGCTGCATGTCTGCAGGCATGCTTACTTTTTGTACAGATATCCAGAGCAGATGTGGAGGCATAGAGTCGAAAGCTTGAAGAAAAGTCCCAGCTCATCATCCGTCTGACCTTCAGTAGAAACCATCACAAGCTGACTTCTGTCACTGCCTTGACAGCATACTTCCTACTTGGCAGCCTGTGACTATATCCTCACAAATTGATAGGAATAAAATACTTGCTAAGTACTGTTTTATTCCATCTTGTTCCTATTAGAAGAACAGTTCTTAGCTCCAAATGAAATAATACTTCAAACAGTTAAGAGTATTTAGAGGCTCTAAGGGGTTTGTTCAGTTAAGTGAATTAATTTGCAAGGAAAATGAGGGAAATCACTTAAGATGCCAAGTTCTGTAGAGACTGCCGTTTTAAGCCCATTAACAATTTAGTTTACAAAGTCATGCGGGTGAGTTTTAAAATTAGACAGGATAGTGCGACTGACAGACCTGTTTTCAATCAATCACATAAAACAGAGGATGTGATGATATCAGGCTGCATTGAGGAAGAGACCCATGCAGACTCGTGCTGACTATGATTTGGGGGTTTTTGGTGCACATGTATTCTTCAATTTGCTAAAAAAAAAAAACCTTGTATTTAGTCTATTATTGTACATTTTACCTGTAAATGTGGAATGATGCTGTTGTATTTTTACATGAGCACATGCAATCAATAACATTCTAAAAAGTGTCTCTTTCTTTAGTCGATTAAATAAACCTCAATTCACATGCACGATTTGAACAATCTAAGTTTCCTGACTATTTATGCCTTTGAACCAATTAAGTATTTTTGATGAGTTGGCTGGACACATTTTGTATTTAGGACAAACAAAGAAACAAAGACAAATCGTATTCACAACAGATATGTCAAATGTCAAATGTATTACTATTTTTTTTTACAAAGTTGTGTACAAAGTAATAATTTGTGCACAACTTCATGAATACATTTCTTTTTCACAGATTCCTATTCCCTGACTATGGGGTAGTAAATAGTCAGACACAGAAGACCCCTGGCTACACTACACAAGCATCACACTGCAACAAACACAGATTAGCCAACTTAGAATGCATTAACTTAAATAAACAAACAAAATATTACTATGTATTATGATGATCAAAAGAATCTCACAATGAGATACTGATACAAATTCAAAAGAAATACTAATATGGAGTGCTGCACTATGCAACCTACATCACTCTGTGTCACAACTAATAAAGTTTTGCTACTGTGCAACAAATACAGACACAAACCAAGAGGGGGCACCCAAGAGCCCAGTTAAGAATAATTAATAAAGAATGATGAATAACTCCTGTGGCAAGTGGATTTAACATATATTCTGCTACAAAAATGTCCAATCTCAAGTTTGGGATTAGACAGATGGGTCAATTACAAATGGCTGAAGGTGAAACACAATGAGGGATGTGCGTCATGGGTACCAACCATATGTTAAAACTTTTTTTTTCCACAGTACGGCTGAAAAAAATTAATATGACACACTTTTATTGAACACAAAGAACAAACAGTCTAAAAGACTCAAATTATTTGAAGCTGTTATGTTAAGACATTTTGTCTTTGTTGACTGAAATAAAACATACTTGTCAGAAAAAACATTTTCATTAAAGTTTTAAATAAATCTCTAGATTGTATCAATTTTAGGTAAAAGAATTAAACCGTATTGTTTCACCACAAAGTTGGTTGAATGTTCTTTGCATCGATTTGTAGACCATGTATCAAGATGCGATTTGAATGTGAGAAAAAGATACACAACCCTACCAAAAAAAAACACTTAATTAACAGAAATATGTGCAATAAACTTAATCGCTTTTCATTATTGTTGTGTTTTCACAACTCTGAAAAGAAATTCATGATTTTCAGTTCACTAAACATCATGGTGACTCTCATCCTTGATCCAAAAAATGAGATGCTGGAGCTCTCCCTACACTTATGAATGAAATGAGGTGTGTGACACACATTAATAAAATAATGGGGTTTTATTGGAAGTGACAGGAAGCTTTAAAATACATTTCTATAATGTTCAACTTCAAACTGTTAATACAATTTAGAAAGTATACAATGAATGATTCTTCCAACCAATGGAAAAATTAAATATCCACTTCCTCAACTGACCTGATGTCTTCAACTGTCTTTTTATCAAGGGTGTAAACAAACTGACTGCAGGTATACAGTAATCAGACCATAAAACGATGGGTAACTATGCTGTTTAGTAAAGCGTTTCTGCAGCTTCCTGGAGATGAATAGCCGCCAACTCTCTTTGTTAAAAACACAATTCTTACTTAACAAAGCCTCTTTCAGTGTCCAATGATGATGGGAAAAAAATACACAAGCCACCTTCCAGGAATTTGAGGATCCAAATGTAATACATTTAACGTGTGTGATTTAAACACTTAAAAGCAAAAAAGTCTGTGACCGATTTTAAACCTGACGATGCATGGTTCACGGAGAAAATACATGCATATAGACAAAGGAGGAGAAAGAGAGTTTGAATATGCAAAAGACAGAAATAGAGGGGGAAAAAATAAAGCAGTGACTCATAAAAGAGACAACGGAAACATCCAGATAGATGGGACAAAGACACACTGTTAATATAACACCAGCTAAATGAGTTGATTATATAAATAAGCTTTGAAATTGGTGAGAAAAACACTGAGCAAAGCAGGAGGAGGAAGAAAAGCCCAAAGGGAAGGAGAGGGAGAGAAAGAGCCACAGATGAAAGGAAAGAAGAGAGTGGGTGAATTTGTTCGGAGGTTTGAAATTAAAACAGCTAAATGATCCGATTATCTAAGCAAAGCCAGCCTTTTGAGTTGGACACCACCAGAATCAAAGACAGGAGTGGAGGAGGGGAGTCAGGGGATGAAACATGACGCATGATAATGAAATGATGCTCCTATACAAGCTCAGAGATTTGTGATGCTAATTACTGGGCAGGAGATCTGGGGGCCACTATGATCATGTGAACATAATCTGTGCAAAAGAGAAACAGGAGTCAAGATACACAGGCACTAGAAGACTGCGACACAAGAGATTCAGCAGGTCGCTCTCTTATAGGGTTTCTTTGACTGTGCTTTTGAGTAAGTTTCTGCACCATGTAGGTAGACTTGTGTTCCCACAGTACCCTAGGTCAAAGACGCCCAATACTGTACTTCAATCTCGATTGACCAGGAATTGTGGGCAAAAGTCGTCAAAAATAAATTACCAAAAAAAAGAAAAGAAAAAAAATTTGCTTTCAGCCATGCTTCATCCTCGCAATGAAATCTGTCAATTGATGGACATGCAGAACGGCCAATTGAACATCCTCCGATAAATACGTCACTGCACATGCGTGTTTAGTAACACTGCTCGGATAGAAGTTATGGATTTGTTCTTCCTCCTAAGCTTTCAGAACGGTGTGAGCGTTCAGCCTCAGATATCGAAATGTTGCTATAGCTGCTAATGTGCCCTTTTATTCTGGACTGGCCCAAGGTCTGTCACTCTAAACTAGGGGGGTGTCAAACTCCGGGCCTTGGGGGCCGGCCTCCTGCTGGTTTCCAAAAACCCTGCCTTATCCCTCTATGGCATGAATTTTTATTTTATGAGGAAAAAAATATTTCAACCCAGTTTTGGGACCTTGGGGGGGTCCTTGTAATATATCAATCAGAAAATGTGCCCCCTCCCAGCCCCCCCACCAGATTTTGGTTTGTTGCCTCAGAGCAACAAGATGCTATGAAGGTACTAAAACGCCAAGGTTTTCTATATTATTTAATAAGTGGAATGAGGAACAAACAAGCATTAAATACATTACAAGAAGTTTTTTTTTTTTTTCAACAACAACAATTTCAGAAGTTTTCTTTCAGTAACAACAATTTGAAAAAGTTTCTTTCAACAACAATTTCAAAATTTTCTTACAACAAACAGCCACAAATGGTTTATCAATGAGTACATTAGAGCAGTGGTCCCCAACCACCGGGCCGCGGACCGATACCGGGCCGCGGGACACTTGGCACCGGGCCGCGGAGCGGTTCCAGGCCGCGGGAAATTTTTGCACCGGGACGCACAGAAAGAAAAAAATAATTTCCATTTTATTGTTTTTTTTTCCGACAAAAACGTTTTATTTTGAAAAGTGACCGGATTCACTTTGTTACATCTGTCACACTTAACGCACGTCAAAGTCGCGACACCAAACATCAGGTGATAAACCCCACTAAAATTAAACCCAAACAACCAAAATGAGCAAAAAACAAACTTCTTTAGAAAGTTGCTTTGACAAGGGGAAAATTATAATTATTATTGTTATTATCATTACTAAAGAGAAAATACCATCCCCGGTCCAAAATTAAATTAAATTACATTAAATCTGTCTTGCGTTGCACCTCAAACCCCCCCCCCCCCCCCCCCCCCCCCCCCCCCCGGCCCGCGGTAAACGTGCCTTGCGTTGTACCGGTCCACGGTGACAAAAAGGTTGGGGACCACTGCATTAGAGATTAGCTGCAGTGTGTGTTAATGTTTATGAACGTGTGTTCCTGTCGGGTACTGATTTTTGACAAAACACAGTCTGTATTATTCTGTATGGAAAAATTATTCTGTATGGAAAAAACAGAAAAAAACATCTTGAAGTATTCGTAGGGGGACTTGGTATCGTCTGATTTTGGAAGGCTGGCCTGCTTTTCTGGGTAATTAGTGATGTTGGCATTGTGGGGTGTTCTCCAACGGGGTAAGCGTGGAACATCTTCCTGTGATGCTTCATCCTCATTTTCCTCTTCATCCAGTGACTCATTGTCATCAGGCATGCCAGCTATATGTTTTCAAAAGAAACCAGTAAGCATAAAATTAGAATAGGTCATATATACCTCTCTAAACGCACAAACACACACATGCATGCACACACGCACACACATATGTTCATTCCATACAGTATATTACTCTGCTGACTGAACCCTAATCTCCTAACTCTCCCTCAAACTTGATTCTGGAGTCCACTCTTCCTCACTGTCAATCTCCTCAGGCTCACTATCCTCACTGTAGGAAGGGATGAGCCTAACCTCTTGATCATGTTTCTTAGACCCATAAAATGTTTGTGCATCCATTTCCTGTGAATAATAGTAGATAGTACAGCAAAAAAATGATTATGTTGATAACTATGCATCCCTGCACATCTCCATCCATTAGCATGTTATAGTTCACACAAAAGTGATCTAACTGCACAATGTTGCCCTGAGGCAACGAATGAAAAACTGCCATTTTAGTGTATAAATGAAGACAAAAAGTATCTTTACTCAATCAAATATGCTTCTCTACTTATTCATGCACATCATAGATATTTCTTATACAAAGTAATTTAAATGTAAACATGTTAAAAAGTGAAATTTATCTTACCTTCTGCTAGCAGTGTGTCCAAGTCGGCTGTGGTCCCAAAAAGGACTGTGTCACCCCAAGACAAAAGGTCAAAGCCACACCCAGCTCAAATTTCATTGGTCACAGACATATCAGCAGACTTTCAGTGTAGTTTTTTGATTTAAAAAAATTAAAGGGATGGAGTGTGGGCCAAAGTAGTGGTTTGTTGCCTGAGGGCAACGCCATGCCATAGAGGGTTATCTGTTGCTGATTACCTGGATCAGGTGTGTTTAGACCATACAGAGCTTCGATGGCACGTTGGTTGGAAAACATGTAGGACACCATATCACACCATTGACAAGTCGAGGCCTGGATTCTGACAGCCCTGCTCTAAAAGAACCTCGACCAAAACAGAAAAGGAACATGACAACAACGAACACACAGGACCAATGAAATATGACAGGAGAACTGATTACCATGTTGTAATCTCACATATTCATCTAAATGTATCAATTTTGTTCAAAATATTTGTCTATTTTAAAATCAGATTTTTTACAAGTCTCTGTTTAAGGACACACACACAAATATGTATATATTATATATATATATATATATATATATATATATATATATATATATTAGAAGAGTAAGATAGAATGAACAGCTAAGATACTGCGCAGAACCCTCAAGCTCCCAGGCCTCTGGTAGAGGACCCGAGCTTGAGCGAGAAACCATCCGCGGAAGGGTGAAAGGGGCAAGTTTAAAAAAAAAAAATATATATATATATATATATATATATATATTAGAAGAGTAAAAATTAAACCAACGTTTCGATTCATATCATAATTTGTGGTCGCTGATCCGATTCATAATCAATATTGGTTCATTTTGATCGATTGGATTCACTAACCTAAAATGGATCCAGAACATCTTTAGCCAAAACTTCAACCAGTGTGACTCAGAGAGAATTACCTGGGTACGGAACAGTACAGGTGAAGTTTTCCAGATTCCTTGTATTTCTTCCAAGATAATCAAGTTTAAATTAAATATGTGAACAAACAAACACGTGAACAAGAATTAATGTCAGATCAATTGACATTTTAGTTTCCTAAAGATCAGCCCACTGTTGTTTTTCCATTTTAAAATAATCTAAAGGGAACATTCTTAGAACATTCTAGCACACGGTATGGTCACATGTCTTTGCTAAATTCAGTGTTTCCACACATTGGACTTTAATGATGACTTGATCAGTTTTTGCTGCCATTACATGTGTGTTCTCCACTGTGATGCACTTGGTTGTTTTTACCTAAAAGTAAAATAAACCTACAGTACCTTTAGTCGTAATGGTATTTTCCAAGATCAGTATACAGTGTATCTTCCAATAGTGCCTGGCCTCTCTCATAGATGCTGGTCTCCATTTATTGTTGCTCGGTGGTATATTATCGTATCCACAGTTTTGTGTCACACTGGGTGATATTGAGAAGACGGCTGCAGAAAAGGAGCAGCAAGCAAACCATTTCCTGGTGGAGGCACAAAGAAAGCGAACAACGAATTGGAAGAACTGGTTTGAACATGGATTGTTGAGCAAAGCAATTACGTTAATTGAGTAAATGATCAAAGATTTACTGTAGTTCAAAGAGCGTGGGACGTTTTGCTGTCACCAGCAACATATCTGGCGCTAAAGGGTTGAAGACATCGACATCAATACATTTTAAAACTGCAAAAAATGACAGAAAAGAATCTGAAGTACCTGATAGTATGTTCCAGATATGTTCAATCTGAATGAAAACATTCAAAGCTATCACTGTCAAAATGTTCTTTAAACTAAAATCCATTCGTTGACCCCTTTACATTTCTTTTTCGGACTTATTAAAATCCTTACACTGACTGGATTAATCACTATAGAGCAAAACCAACAGTTTTTGGTGGAGTGCATGAATATAAATTAACGCGATTATAATTAAAGTGTTGGGTTTGCCACAACAGTGAACATGAAGCCTCAGGTGAGGCAAATGCAGCAAAAGTCAGCTTATGTGCCACCTATTCAATGCCATGGTCGAGCTGACAACACATTTTAAATGAGCATATGTTTAGTAACAATTATCTTCTTTCTCTTCAATCACTTTTGTTCCCTCAAAACATTGTTTCCCTAAGCTAAACTCTATGGATGGCTGATTTATTTACAGTTATTGAGGAGACTTTACAGATGATCCAAACAATACTTTATCATACATTTGCACAGTGAATATAAATACAAGCTTTGGAATTCAGCCTAAATATTTGTTGGTGATGTTTCTCCTAAAACTGTGTTTTTAACTCCAAACTTAAACCTTTCTTCCACTTCTTTCTTCAGTTTTGTTGCTGTGGCAGAAGCGCAGCACTCTGCATTTTAAATGATTTCTAAAGTGAAGGAGAAACTGGAATTCAGTTTGGCACTAATAAATTGATAAGCGGCAAAACATGTTTACCTTTGTGGTTTTAAATGTAGGCACGCAGTTGTGAGTGCTGTCTTCTTTCTGCCGTTTTTCCCTGACAGCCAAAAACACCTTTGGTGAATAAAACATCAGACATAAAGCCTTGGTTCTTAATGCACTCTGACGGCCCCAACAGCCAGTCAAGTCTGGGCTTCAAATAGCAGAGGGCAGGTTTGTGCTGAGGAACCAAAGAAATGGACAAAACGCGATTGTCGCACAACAAGTTATATGATTTGTAAAAAGTACATGGTCACTGTACTTTGTATCACCTGCTAACATATCTTAGAAAAAGTCTCCTCAGAAGATTCAAACGTCCCACAAATATGAGATACAAAATGTGTTCCCGTTTAGCTTGAACCCATAAAAGAAAAAGGAAAAATAGATAATGACCTGATTATCTGACAGTAGTTTTATCTTGTATCCAGTAACTTCAAATTTAAGAGAAAACTATTCACCAGTGTTTTACCCTTGTCCTAAATTAACTTTATCGGGAAATGTTGTATATTCTGTTTCAGATTTATTGTTGGCAATTCAACGTATTACCTGAATCATTTTGTGCTGCAAACATATTATATTAAATGAGCAAAAACAACGGGTTTGACACGACCTGCAGAAATGGCGTGATCTCATTAAAGCAGAAACTTTGATCACATTAGCCTCTTTGTGAGCTCCCTGTTTTGCACATAGAATCTAATATTCCTGTAAAGTTTTGCACTCGCCTAAATGAACATTTCCACACTTGTGTAATGCATTTTGTACACTCGACAAATAATATTACCATGCAAACAAGACGGGAGTCAGCAATGAAAACAAATGATTGCGATAAAATGGGGCGTACATGTCTCTACTAAAAGGACTGCTTTGCATTTGTTTTATTTAGGTTTGCCACCCAGGTATAAACTGAAGGAATGTGTGCAAAAATAAAACTTTTTGAGCAGAAATAATTCCTCTGAACTTTGTTAAAACATTCCCACATTCAGGTCAATCAACGTCAGATTTCAAATTAACAAGTCCGGTGCGTGTGGTAGGTTGTTTTTTTTTTTCTTGACAGTTTAACTAATTTTGCTAAATAAAACAGTATTTGTGAAGCTTTATGACATAATCCTAGCTGAAGGTCTTAACCACATGTAGACCTATGTCCTCACTGATGGGGATTCGCATGGTTGGCTGACGGGTACGTCTCTCCAGAAAAAAGGACAAGAAATGAGACAAAATAATAAATGACGGTCAGAAAAACTGCTGGAATAGTAAAAAAATAAAAATAAAAAATATTTAAAAAAAAAAGTCTCCAGTACTTTTCTTTATCTTCTAGTTAATTAGTGTAAATCTGTGACATGACTTAAAAAGCAGAACACTAATCATCAATAGATTTTATAAACATTCAGTTGAGTTTAACTAATTACACTCAATATCATAGATATACCTTTCTATATGTTATCTGCCAGGGGATAAAATTAAGCTTGCTCGCTGGTTTCTTTATGTCATTGTATCTCCGTGCTATTTTTAACACAGAATGTACTGCTCAGGTTAACAGGCCAACATCTAACAGCAAAACCTTCTGTCTCTGGACTTAAGTCCCCCTGGCAGGCCCAGCGAGATTTTTGTACAACTTTAAGTCTGTAAAACCTAATATTATACAGTACATTTCATTGTTTGCCTGGTTTGTAATGGCAGCACATTTAAAGGCAAAGCTTTGATTTGTTTGTTTGCAACTATATTATAATATGTATTTTCCCTCATTTCTGTGATAGTTTTCATGATGGTAAAAAACAGAAATTAAATACTGGTGGAAGCTCTCTTTGACTCCTCTTGATGCCGAAGATGCTACACTTCCTCTGTCGTCAGAGCAACGGTTGGGCAACAGACTGACAGGGTGTAGCCCGCCTTTGCCCAAGACGGACTGGGCTGACTCCAGTAACCCTCTGACTCTGATAGAGATTCAGTGGATTTAGAGGATGGATGGATGGAATCATGACCAAATGCACTGTTGGTTTAATGCCAGGCATTTTTTTTTCATATACTGGCCTGTACGACTAGTTTTTTTAAGCCTCCAATTTACTTCAACTTTTGAGGGTGAAGTTTATCGTCATCCTCTGTAAAATATCTGCAGCTGGTTTAAACTATTTACATACTAGATCCCATGTAGGAAGCATTAAAAGTGATATTGATTTTCCCCTCATCCGTTATTGTGAAAGTGGAAGTTAAAACATTGGACGACAGATAATTCTTTTTCCATTTTCTAAATATAATCACTAACATGAATCCAGCAGTGAAGTGCAGTCAGGAGAGGCAGGTGAGGCTGTGCCTCACCTGTCATTATGAGAAGAAAAGAGAAAAAATAAATTCATTTATTATATTTAATCAGTAATTTGTGCTTTCCAGTCATTTTCCATTTAAATGTACCATTTTGGGTGTTTTTTCTTTTCAAAATCGCTGAATTTCCACATTTGCCGTTCAGATACTAAGAAGCGACGTGCGATGAGGCACCAGCCCGCTGAGCCTCACCTTGGATTGCGCAATACCTATGCAGTCAGACGGTACTGCTGTCTCTCTGTATGTCGGTTCAATCACTTGTACTATATAAGCTGAGTTTACATAACTTAGCAGATGTATATGATGTACAGTGTTTGTTTTTATAAATAACTGTATGTGAGGGACGTGTTTCTTGTGCTGAGCGCTAAACGCCGGCAAAAAAGCCTCTGGGTGAGGCCAGCAGTTCTCGTGCCTCATGTTAGGGGGCGCCGGTGAGCCCTGAGATTATGACGCTAAAAAATAATAGAAGAAGTGATAGCAAGCGGCTAGTCATTTTCTTCAGAAGGAGCGGCGTATGGACTTTATTTACAAGTAAAGGTAATATGATTATAAGGTTTGTGCTTTTTTCTATGCTGCAGTTTGTATATGAAAAAAAAAACATGTTGAAATGATATTTTAAACAGAAAACGTTAACTGTTGTCAATCAAATGGTGAATAAATTACTCAGTATGGTTCATATGTTTGTAAATCTGACTGATGACGTCAGTGCCTCACCAGCCATTAACCTCACAGCACGTCACTGGAATCCAGCAACATCCTTGCAACATTAGACAGGTCGTTGTTGAACATTCTGCAATAAAATTACAATCTGTGGGAACAACTAGTGCCATTAATCCATATTTAGAGTAAATTCTCCTTGTTTATGTCAGTTAGATCCAGATTTCTTCAATTTTAAAGTTTTCTTCTGTTTCCTTGCTGGTTCCTCTCTGCCAAAAGAAACTTTCCAAATACATTTGTTTTTTGTTAACTTTGGGGTTTCAATTTTAAAAGTAGGAGATGGATTTTCGACACGTGACCGAGCGACTTGACATACGTAAAGAATGAGTCTGATGTGGTGGAGAGAATCCAATAATTTTCCAAAATAAAACTGTCTTCAGAATCAGATTGTAAATAAAATGTGGAAAAAATGTAGGTCGTGTTTTTTTTTTCTCTGCTGCCCACAGCCCAGGGGTTGGGGAATGCTGACCTTTTGTATATCAAATATGGCTGCAAAGAATTGTAAAAATGTTTCATTTTATTAATGTCTGTGTTTTGTTTTCCTAAGGTTAGGCTAAACCCGTTTTTTTTTTCTCAGCATTTCAGAACAAAATACTGATTGAGGTCACTTTTTTTGGTCAGAAAGCTTTCGAAGCGTATAAGGAATAAAGAAAAACTAGGGGAAAAAACATGCAGATGAACTAAAAAAGGCTCCTGGCAGCAGCTACAGCACTTGTAATTCACTCAAAAGAAGGCGCAGGATAATGAAGTGCTCGGAGCATTTCTGTGGAGAAAGTCCTGCTGATTATTACAGGAGATTATATCCTGTCACTTTTAAATAACCATCTGTCCTGTAAGCATTGAAGGCAGTACGTCAGTTTTAACAGTTTCAGACTTAGATGAAATCATGTCAAGATAAGTGAAATGCTTCTCATAAACCCCCATTGCTGAGCTTCAGTTGTGTGCACGTGCACGTGTATGTGAGTGTGCACAGTAAAACGGGATAACGTTTGAAAGACATTTTTGTCTTGTGTCACTCTCCTGGAAGTAGCTCGCAGGGTTTGGTGAGAAGAGGTTGATGCAGGGAGCTGATGGATGGATGAATGAGTGGAGATAAAAAAAAAAAAAAACGAGAGAGCATATAAAACATGAAACAGAGTGGGGCGAGAGAGCAAAGTTTGAAACAAAGAGAGAGAGAGCAGAAGCGGGAGACAGCCTCTGGCCTGTTCTGGTTCTTCTTGTTTCAGAGTGGTTTAATGGCTTTCATAAAACACACACGCACAGACTCACTCTCAGGATGACACGACTCACTGACCATGCTTCTAAAGCTGCATTCAGGTGCTGTCGGGAAAAACTGCTCTAACAAATCAATTACACATAAACTGCACATGAAACTGGTAAATAACAAAAATGGGATGACGTAGATTAAGGCAAACACAAAAATGAACGCATTGCATGTGTTTTATAATATTTTGGACAGTTTTAGATCGTGAAAAAGCCCTTTACGTGTATAAAAAGTGCTTTATAAATAAAGTTTGAATTGAATATAAAGCCTTGAATAGCTCTTTTCTATTCTTCATGATACCAAAGCAGCTATACTTCTAATGTTGATTTAACAGGCTACAGACAAAAAAAAACAAAACAAAGATTTATTTGTTTATCCGTATTTATCCCAGATGATTAGATAAGTTAAAAATAACCATAGTCTAATGTATTTTCATGCGGCTGCAAAATTCAAATGAATTCAATTCAATTTTATTTATATAGCCCAAAATCACAACAACAACAATCGTCTTAGTGGGCTTTGTACCAGTAATTGTGAATTAAACATAAAATCAAAAAGGATCTAGAACAGTGGTCCCCAACCTTTTTGTCACCGTGGACCGGTACAACGCAAGGCACGTTTACCGCGGACCGGTAACTGATGTTTGGTGTCGCGACTTTGACGTGCGTTAAGTGTGACAGATGTAACAAAGTGAATCCGGTCACTTTTCAAAATAAAACGTTTTTGTCGGAAAAAAAACAATAAAATGGATATTATTTTTTCTTTCTGTGCGTCCCGGTGAAAAAATTTCCCGCGGCCTGGAACCGCTCTGCGGCCCGGTGCCAAGTGTCCCGCGGCCCGGTACCGGTCCGCGGCCCGGTGGTTGGGGACCACTGATCTAGAATACAAAGAATTCAATAGGAAAGTTCTAAACTGAACATACTAAACTAAATTATTTTCAAGAACCATAGAGAGGTTCATTCAATCCGCAAACAAGGTTTCACTCAGAGTAGCTTAAAACAAGAACTTGTAAACAATTTCTTATGTTTTGTTCAGATCCATATCTACTGAGCAACATTTACATCCCCACATTTAGCTGCTTCAAGCAATTTGCTTGTGTGCATTAATGCAACCTACAGGCATTCGTAACTCTGATAGCAACCAATGCCAAAGACAGCGATACGGCAAGCTAAAAAGGCCAGAAGAGCTGCAGCGATTTATAGTAGACACAAATATATCTGTATAGAATTGCACTATAAGAAAAACGGATCATCATAGACGACCATAACAGTGTGGTTAAGCATACTGTTATTCTTAAACATTTAATTCAAAAGCATCTTGTAGCTTTCCAGTTGCTTTCTGTGAGCTTCAACATGCTTTCAACATGCTCTTAGTCATTTTGGAAGAAATTCTGCCAAGCCCAGCGTAAAGGCCCGTACACACCGGGACGAATATTCGCCAGGCGTTATTCGCCAGCGTTTTTCGCCACGTCTTTTGTGTTCACACCCAGGCGATTTTCGCTGACGATGAGCCGACTGAACATGCAATTTCATTCCCTGACATTAGATGGCGCTGTACACAAGGTGGTCGCTTTTCACTCAGAAGAAGACAGCCAGTATTTACGCGGTTGTCAGAAGAACATGGCGAGTTTTATCGACTGGTACAAGAGCTGAGAATGTATCATGAGCGTTTTCGGGGATATTTTAGAATGTCTGTCATTATTTCTTTGCAGCAGTGTAGCCGCTACTTGGCGTCTAACTTCTTTGCTGGTATGTGTGTTCAGAAAGGCAGTGTTGTGTTTGAGCGCCCCCAAGTTGTGTTTTACTGTAACTTCAGAAGCTCCAGACACGTGAGCAAAAGCGGCATTCTCATTGGTCGAATAGATTTCGACGCGAGGCGTCAAAAAAAAAACCAAACCCGAGGCGTTTTTTTTTTTTGACGCTTTGGCGTTTTTTCGCGTCGGTGTGCACACTCTCATTGGTGCCCTTTGTTTAGTCACGAGGCGAATTTCGCCGGCGAAATTCGTCCCGGTGTGTACGGGCCTTAAGACTGAGTGGCGCTTCTTCTTCTTAAAGTAGCAAATACTGATACACAGCTACAGTGCCCCCTAGTGGTTGTTGCTGTTTAATTAAATAAAAGTTGTACCTGGACATGAGGCCAAACTATGCTAAATATACTCCCTTTAAATTATACTTGGAAAATTATGAAATTTTGTTAGAAAAAAGTTCTAAAATGCTATTCATAGGAAATCTAAATATGTCAAATGAAAAAATGTGAAAAACACAAATGATTAAAGAATAATTAGATTTTAAAAGACAGCAATAGTGCTTGTGAAGCAGATGTCTGCATGAGTAAGTCCCACAAGAAAATGTTCTACGAAAACCAAACAAACATACATCTTGAATGAAAACGAGTCTTTTTAATAAGAATACAGACTTAAGTGCCTCACCTACAAGTTTTTAAATGTTAAATGTTTAAGTCAGTTTTTGCTGTTATAAATTAATAATATGTTTTCACATAGTAGCTGCATTTTCATAGACTTCCTGCTACGTTGAAGTTAAAGTGAAGCTTTCCAACTAAATTTCTGATACAGTCCACTTTTTCTGCTCTGCAACCCTCCCACTGAAGCAGCAGAGAGCCCGTATTCTCCAAGAGAAATGTTCATCGAAGCAGTGAATCTTAATGATGTGGCAACTCGGCTGACCTCTTTCACACCTCAGCCCACTTGAAGTTAACTTCTCATTGGCATTCCTCACCGAGATGAGAGATGGAGTGTCTCAGTGTTGGACAGAGCAATGGAGTGCTCCATAAAGAGAGTGTGATTTGTAGCCCAGAGCAATAAGGGTCTGTGGGTGCATATGAATTTGATGTGGTGGGACAGAGAGCCCATAAAGTCTTACGAGATAAGAGTCACATAATAAGGTTAAACAGCGAGTAGACAGAAGGACAAAAGAAGTGTGCAGTTCGTTTATAGAGAGATGACAGAGTTTGATGGGAGCCTCTGTTTTTTTTTTTGGAAGTGGTTTCTCGACTTGTTTTAATTCCTTTTTTCTCTGCCTGGAATCCAAATGGAGAAATGATTTACTGTCAGGTTTGTTGTAACAATCTGGGGTTCACCAATGGAGGTCCACCTGAGTGGCTTAGTTGGGTAGCACCTCCCTGAACACCACTAACCCTGTTTTTATGTAAGTAGGCTCTCTTAATCCAACATCTAGGTTGGAATCCAGCTTGTATCATGTGTTGAAACAACCTTACTTTGCTCTAAGAACTCCCCAAAGTCCCAATAAGTCCTGTGTATAGGACTGAATCGGAATGCAAAACATCCTGGGCTGATGAAATCTGGTCCAGTTACATTCTGCAGGCTGACTACTAAAAACAATTGTTACATTTCTGATGTTTTAAATGAATTTGAGATGTTTTGGACAAATATTACTTTCTATATGTTCCCTGTTTTATATCTGGTTAATTCAAATACAGTGGCTCTTCATTTATTGCAGGGGTCACGTTCTAAAAATAACCCACAGTAAGTGAAATCTGCAAAGTAAGATTCTAGATGTTTTGATGATAACGCACACCTTTCTTAAACATCAACAGTTTCACACTGAAAAACACTAAAAATCTTCATAGAAAAAGAAGTCCAATATAATTATAGAATAAAACCCAAAATCTGTTCGCAATCGAAGATTTATGTAAATAGGCAGGGTGAGTGCATTCTGCACAGGAGACAAGGCACAGAGTGGATTGATTGACAAGGTCAATAGCCAATCAGGATGCAGAACACAATGTGCTGTGAATAAAAAAGAAAATCTGCAAGAGCTAAACTGCGCTATATAGAGGGAACACCATCAGAATACATGGCTCCATTGCCATATGTAGCAAATATTGGTGGCAACTACAAGGAAATCATGTTCAGGGTCCATATTTCATTAAGAATCAGGTCACAGACGGAGGACAGCAGCTTGACACTGTCGGGGGGCAGCACACTCATGGGCCGGTAGGCAAATGCACCTGAAACCATCACTTTGTCACTTTCAACCCACTTTTGGTTTCCCAAAAACATCAACTGCTCTGTCGATTATGAAAAATTGCTGAAGACTCAAACTCTTTCTGGTTTTCGTTGGAATTATTACTTTTTTTCTTCAATTTGCAACTTTTGGAGAAAAGACGTTTGGGACCGTCAGAGGGTAAATACAAACTTGTTTTATTAAAAATGTTGCATACGTTTTTGGTTTGCCTTCTTCTTGCCATTTGCAGCACAACCTTCATTGCTTCCCTTTCTGCATTTCCTTCCTCCCCCCATCCCTGCCTCACCATCCTAGTGACCCCCCCCCCCCCCCCCCCTCCCTCTGGACAGCAAAAGCTCTTCCATCTCCCTGAAGGTCTACTGTCAAATACCCGCTTACCTCGGCACTCTGCTCCAACGTGTGCGAGTGTGTGTGTGCGTCCCAAGAGCGCTACACAAACCAGCTCGGCCCACCGGTGTGTCTCTGGGATTTGACAGTTTTACTCAACTCTGTCTTTGGGGAAATGCACGAGAATGAGAAAGATGGCACAGAACCGGCTTTATAGGGGATGTTTAGTCGCGACAATGTTAGCAGAGGGACCTGGTGTGACACAAAATCCGTCTTAAGGAGGAAAGTTGTGTGGCTGTGTGCTCCCGTGGTTAACAGATAAGTGCTATGAATATGAAAACATGTCCCAGGAAATTAGTGCAAATCCAAAACAATTACTGAAGGGTTTACAGCAAATTTGTACAGTAAATGAAGTTTCCGCAGTACTTTGTAATTTTGTTATATGAATTAGCTGCAATATTTTACTCATAGGCCTTTGGGACATAAGCAAAAGAATTATATCGTTAAAAAACAATGACTAATGTAAAAAAGCAACCTTTTATTAAAGCCTGCCTAGCTCATTTATGTCTGTTGTTTAAATCATAAAATATTTAATAAAATGGTAACAAACAGTATAATATTTCCTCTTCTTTGTCTTTTGTCAATTCCCTTTAAAGCTGCCTAAACCTCTAGTCATAACTGCTCTTATGGGTGGGTACGGGCTGACGGGCACAGAGGTTAGAAAAATTATCAAGATTGTATACCCAGAATTTTCTATGGGCATGCTGAGAGTGACCGGTTGTAGAGAACATGTATAAAACACACAATGGTAAGGGTGAATTAGGTGAGATGACGGGAAGTCTTAAATAATTTTTTGTTTTTTTCCCCCCCAACACCCCAGAACCCTGCTCAGTGCACTAGGAGCCTGTTAATGTAGTTTAAGTGATAGGTTTGTACTCCCTGCACGCAGCTTGACTGGTGGAATATAGGAAATTCCAGAACCAGACAGCAGCCATCCTACTGGTGTCCTTACAGCACTGCTTGCACACCCCATGCATGCAGTATTTTTACATGGTTAGTAAGTACCCAGTACTCACACCTTGGACAAGAGTGTGGTGTAATGGCCAGTTAATGCAAGTAGCTTGCATTAACTTTAAGAATACTTCATGATACCACCCTTGTGTCCTTTTTGACTACATGAGCCTGTTCTTTGATCTTCTTCTATACATCTGCAGTGACAATGGACCAAACCACATCCTCTAAGATGACTGTGCTTGCCCACCAAGTACAAGAGACATTCTCCAGAATCTAAAAACGAAAGCATGGAATGACTCGTAACTGACTAAGCTGACTTGAAACTAGTTAGTCGTCAGTTTAGGTGAGCTGTCCGTGCCAAAGTGACCAACACAACTATGCTGGGTGACCCATAAAAAAAGCCAATTATAGAATAGTAGGCCATCCCACCAATGGTTCAGGCGGTGCCGGGATTCCCGCTTGTGAAATTGTCATTTTCTTCCTGTTTAAGTTTTGTTTTTCAGCTTTAATCTTCCAGTCTACCAAAGAATAGCAGGATGAACTATTAAACTATGAAAGAAGTGAAATTCATGCAAAAAAAAAAGTTTTGCCTCATATACAGAAGAGGTGAAAACAAATACACATCTTGTAAAGTCTCAACTTTACGACCAGTAAAATCTATACAACACAGAAGGCCCTCAGCTATTTTTTTAGTTCAGCTGCTGGACAGGACAAGTTAACAAAATTAAAAAGCAGCTATGAAAAAAAGAGTTGGAACATTTTTAGTGGGTCAACCTATATCATCAGATCTGCTGCTTATCCCAAATGTCTGTCTTAGGAATGTGGAACCTTCTAAATCGTAATCCCAACACAACATTTCTGACCTTATGTGCTATGTTAATGACACCAAGTATAAAATTTTACAGTGTTATTTTTCTACAGACATTCTAGATTCACCAAAAATGTTTTCTTTTACCTTAAGTGACCTAAGGATGAACTGCAAGAGGAAGGCTTCATCTTAACTCTTCTCGTCATAAATCTCATCTCAGGTTTGAGTCATTTTTTTTTTTCCACAGCCAGCATCCATCCTCTGGTTAGGGATGATCTCATACCCATCATCAACGTAGATCCGGAAAGGCCATCCACCCTACTAGCACCTCAGGACCCTGCCTCACCATTCACATGTGCTTATTCATTCATGTTAGACACCAAATAGCTACCTAGTTGTTTGTTGTTGACCAACTAAAGCTGCCCTGCACAGTCACTGCACTTCTCAGCTCATGGCTAGAGCTGTTTTTGCAGCAGGACAAAACTGCCTGTGTAACAAGGCCTCCAGGGCTGTGATGGTTTTAGAAACTAGGATGAGAGACTTACTCATACTGCGGCTTTTGGATCACTTGAATTATAAAGTAAGGCAGTATTCTTTCCCCTTTTGCAAAAACACTGAATGAAGGAAGCTGTTTCAAATTGTTCAAACATGGTCATGCTAAATAAGAATTTGGCATAATTGTCAGGGGCACCATCTTGCAGGAATATCACAGAATTTTATGCAAAAAACATTTAATGGTAGAAGAAAAAGTCATCTAAGACTGACTCATTTTTGCCCGGGGTGCACAAAATACCAAGCCTGGTTTTGTGTAAAGCTGGCTTGAAAGACACGGCTCATTGCAAATAAAAAATACAGATGCTATGCTAGCAGGATAACTTTAAAAAAAAATAAAGAGGAAAGGCAGAGTAGCTCCTCTAATCTCTAAACAATGGACCAGTAAGCACTCTAGGCAGTTCACAACTAAATGACAAGAACAGACTTCAGGGATTATGCAATTATCTTCATTATGCTTTAAAGACTGTGGAAAATCACAAATAACATATTTATATATATATATATATATATATAAACACGTGTTGAAAAAGTGTTTAATTTATTTATTTATTTTCTTTCTTTATTTATTTTTTTAACAAAACATTTTATTTTATACATTTTTCCAACTTGAAAAATAAAATAAATGAAAAAAGTTATTTAAAGAAAAATAAACAGCAATGTTTTGACATATTGCTGTCATGATGTAAATATATAACAAATTAGATAAATGTTTGAGTTCATGAGATCATCCCAGAGAAAGTCTCTGCTTCAACTCCCGCAGTGAAAGCTGCATCTATATCTGATGCCCGTGTTTCCATCTCTTTGAAGCCAAAGCCCCTCCCCTGCCTCTCTACCTGCTTTTCTTCTCTACCTGTTCACCTGTTCACATCCACTGCAGCAGCGAGGCGTGTTTTTTTTCCCCACGCCCCTCCAGTGTGTTCTACACAGAGCGGAAAATACGGTCATCATAGCAGCAGGTTGACACGATAGTGGCGCTTTAGCGCAGATTTAATTAATTTTATGCACGCGGCGTGCTGTCTGAACATCAGCCCCGCCCCCCGTGCACACAAATAGCCAGGCAGACCTCTACTCTTCAGCGAGAATATCGAATTTAATATCATCATTAATTAACATAAGATTGACTGACATGGTGAGTTAAATATGGCAGATAACATTTATATTTTGTGGGACACAAAAAAATACGACTTCTCCAGTACCGATAGCAGAACCGTTGGGGTCAGATCTTACCAATACAGCGGTCTTGAACAATGTTGCCATGGGGCTTGTTCAGTACTGGGACTCGGTTCCCATCCCTACTCAGACCAGGTCCAAGTCAGAGGGGGGCGGAGTTTGATTGTGATTGACAAAGACAGCCCTGACACAGTTGCTACAAGTCAACCGGCCCCTCACCAGAAGAATGTCTTAAAATACTGACATGTGTATGCAAGTTGTTTAAAGATAAAGCTAGTCGGCGTAGGACGAACTCTGCATCTGTTGTTGTCATCATTGGGTTCCTCAGTCTTAGCTGAAGCTAATAATAAACCGGCATCCTCCAGATCTGTTTTAATTTTTTCTTTTGATGGTCTCAGTGGTCTCAACCACTGTAGCTCCAGAGTAAAAAAAAAAAGAGAGACAACAGGAACCACTTATGTTTATATGACTATATGACAGCAACAGCCTGTTAGACGAATCTAAAGTGTTTCCTACCATTTTCTCCACAGATTTTAGATAAAAGGTTCAAGCTAAAAGGGTCTCTACTCAGGCTTTGGAGTGCTCTCAGTTTTAATCATGATTCTCAAAGTGATGCATTTAAAACTGACACCTCTGCATTGATTTATGACTAACCGGTCTTGATAATTCAACAGGAGAGAGTGGGGTCTCTTTCCAGCGTCTCCCTGTGGACAGTGGAACAAGGTGCCACACGCGATGTATAGAAGCACAGATGGCCGCTAAAGGAAGTGGCCTTTCGCTGAAGTTCAGAGCTAGCAGCCTGCAGGTGCTGCAAGTCATGTGAAGTTAAGTGAACAGCTTAGAACAGGAGCATTAACACAGAAGAAACCCAAAAACTAGCAAGCTTTGAGGAGAAACACGCCATCCAACTGTCTCTTAATGCATTTTTTATCAAGGACACATTTTCTGCTGGTTTGAACAGCAGGCATGTAAGGCAAATACTCTTCTGAGGCTAAAACCAGCCTTTTTGTCAGATCAAGGCCGCATTTCACCTGTTTTTCTCATGAAACTAAATGCAGAAGGTTCACAAAGCAGAAACTGACAATCTGTAATTGACAATCTAGGAAGATGTGATGGTGCAGATGGAGAGCTTTTGTGTCAATATCTCACCTGACTATAATCTTCCGCTCCAAATTGCCAGAACTTCTAATTTCACTAACCATCTAGTTTACTTTTGGATGTCAAAAACTGCCTAAAACTGTTTTATGGATAAAAATCTACACAGAATTGAAAGAACAACCAGTTTTATGTTGTGGTGTGAAGAATCTGCAAAACAAAAAACATTAGGTGCTCTTGGAGAGCAGTGCAGGCTTTTTGGGAAATGCACCTTTCTGTGTTAACTTAAAAAAAAAAAAACAATTGTGCTAAAAACTGCATTTTTGAAAAGCTAAAAGATTCACTCAGAAAGAGTTATAGAGATATTTGATGCAAAGCTGCAGAAAGATGTTTTTTTTCTTCTTCATATAAACCAGCAGGATTGACATCCATTTGTGCCGTCTGTGTTTGGGTGGGGGTGGTGGTCTGTGTGCGTAAAGTGGAAGAGGAAAATGCTGACATGGCTGCATTATTTACTGGACCCAGATAAGTTTGACCTGTAGGCTGACCCGTTTTAACCTCCAGGTTGGACTGTACCATTCGCATCTATCATATTATTTTGGGGGTCTGTTATTTGTCTCTATATCACAAACAGCATCAGCACCCTTCCCCCTTACCAATCACCTACAACCTCCTCTTTCCTTAAAAACCCACTCTGATCATCTTTTGATCCATTTTAAAATCATTCCCAGTGGTCTTTTAATTATGATTGTAGTTTTAGTCCCAATCATAACATAGTTTCAACAGAACAGCAGTAGCTCATTACAAATTTGCCTCTGAGTTGTGACCGGGATCGTTGGCGAGGAGCAACCCCGCCCCCACCCTTCCCTCCCAATCGTTGAGAGCTTTCTGTTTACATGCTCTCCTGCTGGCTTACAGCCCCCCAAACCCCCAACCTAACATTACTAGAAAAATAAAAATGACATAATTTAGGAGTTATCCTGCCATACAGTTTTGAGCCAGATGCCAGCTAATTTTTGTTTTTTTCAATTTTAAGCCTAATTTTCTTATCTGTCCTCCATCATGAGAAAATTGCAACAAGGTGTTAAGAACACCAGAAATACAATTTTTATAGGAGCGGATATTCAAAAACAGGCTCAGCTTCCCTTCTTTCTATCGTTTTTACAGTCATGGTGGTGTGCTATGACAGCACTTCAGCTCTAATGGCTACAAAATTGAGTTTTCCTCAGTGGACATCTCCCTGATTGATTGATTGATAGTTCTGTTTTTGTGTCAAAGCATCAACAACAACCAGAAGGCTGACACATTCTCAATAATGCATGTTTGCATTAACACTTAAGCAATCGCAGCCTGAAGATATTTTGAAGCGTAAAAACTTTAGTCAAATGCTGTAATCATCATTTGCACCAACTCAACTCATCATTAATTCAAAAGCAAAACTGTCAAATGTAAGTACGGTACACAGGAACACACTGGAAGTGTACAAACCTCAACAAGGCTTGTCAACACAATTATAATTGTTGTGCCATCTTATGTCATTGAGTTAGATCACAGGCTAGCTCCCAGTGAAGGTCCCTATGATCGAAAGGAAGTGACCCATGCAAGTGATGTGAATGGAAACATCAGACAATCATCAGATTGTACGATCATTCCCATGTAGACGAGAGGCTGAGGTACACAGTGTTCACACAAATGTATGCACATGGACACATTTACAGACATTCCTGTGCATCAGATCGTCATCTAAACTTACATTTGTGAATTGCTTCACAAGAGTAAAGCAAAACTTTACAACAAAGTCAAATAAAAAATCACAACACACATGAGATTCAAAACATTCACACCACACATTTAAAATAAAATTATCCGAAAGAAAAATAAGCAAATAATAATTGAAAACTCTTGAATTGATAGATTTTCAACCTGTCTCTTTAAAAGACTTAGCAAAATAAATCATACAGTGAGAAAAGACTGAAAGTTCACAACAAAGAACAAACTCCCAGAAAAGCTTCCTTGTTTGGAAGCAAGTTTTGGACACTGATAAAAGGCTTCTAACTGGAAGACCTTAGCAACCAAGCTAAAGAGTATGGGGTTAAAAGATCTCTTATGTGAGATGGCGTTTTGTCTATGCAAGACTCTAAAAGCTAATAATAACATTTTTAAATCAATTTGACTGGAAGCCAGAATTAGGCAGAGAGGGCAGAGGTAACAAGTCCTGTGAGCTTCAGATAAAAGCATGCAGTAGCAATATGGAAGACATTTGAAAAAGATTGAGCTAAAACAGGTAAAAGACGGACTTTTGATTGTTAGAGCAAGTGTGAAGCAGCACATTCTTAAACCTCTTCACTGAACTCTATAAAACTACCTAAAATACATTTTAGAGAAAATTGAACCTTACACCAACTAGCAAATAAAGAAAATGCCATGTCCGAACATTAACTGTAACTGAGAACTAGGCTGAGTTTGTGTGATGTCATTCACAGTAAATGGTTTACTTTTGATTCCAATGGAATGAAATCAGTTTGCTCAACCTTTTTTTTTTTTTTTTTTGGTCAACATGCATATTAGACCCAAAAGTTGTCAGTAAGCAGTGATTGGATCAAGACCATCTGAGTCAGCATTTCTATGGCAACCACTCACCAATCAGGAGTGAACTCGTTGGAAGTCCACACCGCTACCACTTGAAAGCGAGTTCAGAAGAACATGTTGACTGTACATGGGGGCAAGAAGGGTCTACGCATTTTACAGCACAGTAAATCCATCTATAAAATGGCGGCAGCACACACTCCTTATTTATTTTCAAATAACCAAAGTGATATTTTAATAAAACTAGTAAATGTCTGCTGTCTTTGGCAATATGAAATTTGTCAATCAAATAGTCAATGTGGGGCCAGCAGGTACCACTTTTCTTAAGGCACCTGCTTGGTCACTTTTTTAATATTTTAACTTGGGCTACAGAAAAAAAAGTTCTGAAAAAGAAATTGTATCATCACGAAACATTTAAAAAATGTATCAGAGCAAAAATGGTTATTCTGATAAATAGATTGAGTAAGTAATAGCTGTTTATTACTCTATAGAAGTCTATGGGATTTTGGCTTCTTGACCTGGAGCTCATTTCCTGTTTGGGATGGGAGGAGGTGGTCCAATCTAGTCAAGTTCTGATACACAGTCAATGGGTCTGACTCAGCTGGTTAGCTTGCTTGAAGAGCGCAGGGCTGCATCACTGGTGACTTTAAAACAGGGGTGTACAAACTTTTTTCAAACAGTAAGTAATGGCTCAGTGAATTTGTTTAAGAGTTAACTTTACAGCCAAAATGGTTTTAGTATTGACATTAAATCCAAAATAAAAACAACAAGACAGAGTTTTTAGGTATAGAATTACAATGAGACTATATGATTTTACTAAAGTATTGCATACTCCTTTACGCATACCAAATGTACTCTTACCTAAATAATCTGACTTTTTATATTTAAAAGCAATATTAAAAAGGGAATGTCAAACAATTACAGACAAGAAGAAAAAAAAGAAGACTACTAAATTAGCTCAGAATCTGATATTTGAAAAATGGGCGTGACTAGTTTCACGTAATTAGGGTCGGGTTAAAGTTGGGGTTAAGGTTAGGGTTATAATATTAATAAATCTTGTAATTAACTGTTTATAGTATAACGGGGTGGGATTACATAAGTTCACTTCCTTCCACTCCCTTTCAAGCAATATTTATTAATATGTCTAGTTATCCTAAGTTTGATTAGTTACTGTGTGAATGTATAACTGATGATTGTATTGCTTTTGTGTACTATGTCTAGTTAATTGCTTGAAATAAACCATTTCAAATAAAAAAAAAAAATCAAATAAAAAATAATATGTGCGGGCATTGCAGCAATGTGCAAATACCTGTAAATAACATTGACCTTGAAATATTTTTGTTGTTTTTGGATGCAAACTTTGTAGACTGGTTTTTGGAAGCAAGCTGGCTTATAACGAGCTTAAATTAGTCTTTAAAGTTTTGTTTTATGTATTATTATAAAAGTGATTTTTAGATACATGCGAAATGAAAACAAGAAAGAATGAAGAATTGCATACAATATACAGACTGGCTTTTTTTATGCAGAAAGATAATACAGTTTCTGAAAAAAAGGAAAAAAAGATCTTTATACCTGACAAAACCAAAAGTTTGTCAATGAAAGAATTCACTGCAGAAAGAGAAGAGATCTTTGAGGACAGGTGAAATCACAGACAATGTGCACACAAGGTCCCTTAGTTGTGACTGATGTTACAAAGCATTAGTGTTAACCCTCAAATTGTGTTTAGTGTTAAGTATTCTTTTCGGTTGGAGAACTGGATTTTTTCTCCCACATAGAGCCTTGGCGATGTGGAAGGAAAGTTGTGTTGTGACCTGCGTGTCCTTTGAGCAGGAGTGACTCATCAGAAAAACATATGGGACCAAACTGTGAAAGCTGAATCTCACACTCCATTGTACAGTTGTTGCTAAGGGGCAAGTCAAGAGAAAGTCACTGGATCTATCTGAAACTACATTTATTTTTTTTGTCCTTTTAGTTTATTTGAAAGTAGTCTATAAAGCACTGGAACCTACTTTAATTAATTTGTGTAAATACCTTTATGAAAAAAGCACATGCTCTCAAAAACAAACAAATGCAATTGATCCAATTTTTTTATGCTCTTCCAGAGTCGCTAATCCCTCTGACACCTATCCAAAACTTCTGTATCCGAGGGGTGTAGATTTGTATATTAAATGTAATCTGGAGTATTAATGTTTATCAATTTGTTTTATTCTATGGTATTAGTGTGGTTTTAGCCACTATGCATCATATTGTACAAAACTGAAAATGCTTGACTGAAGGCTTAAAGGTTATCAAAACACAGTCCAACAGCTTTCAGATCTTTGCCCTGCAGCTTTAAAAAGCCAGGGAGGCCAACATGCAGGAGACAGAAGAAGCAGCTCTCAGCATCTATTCTGTGCTCTGAAAACACAGACAGGGCTGGGGGCTAGAAATGACTCCCAAGTTCTTTTTTTGGGAGGGAGGGAGGGAAATGTTAGAAACAACTCTGCCACAAATAAAATGCAGTTAGTAGACCTTAAAAAATACATGAGAATTGAATTTGAAATAAAATCAAATGCCACTGACATGTTTTTAATGCCAAGCACAGAAGCGGCAATTGAACAGTATCCATCACTACTGCAGGAGGCGTACACGAAGCAGAGATATCTACATGTGTATGTGTGTGTTAGACAGGTGTCCTCACTTCTTATTTGACAGATGCAGCTAAGCGTTTGATGTTTTGCACTTTTGAACAACTTCAGCTCATCACCTGCTCCTCGCTCCAGCTGTGAATACTAAATGGAGCTGGGATGGCAAAGGAGAGGGCAAAATGCCCCCCACAACTATCACACAATGCTTAGGAAATAAATGTGTCAACAGTGCTTGTGACCCTTAAAGAGAGATTGGGATGTTGTTGTGGAATCTAAGATTTTGGGTGGCGGGTGGGGGCTATATTTGTAAGCATAGCTGAAATAATAGCCATCTAGGATTAAGATCACATGAAAAGTGGGGCCTTGTTTAAGATCCAACATATTTTCTTAAAAACAATGTTAAGTGTAAATTGCAGGAGATTGGGATTGTGGGGGCAATTGCTTTCCGGGTGGAGCCAACCAAGTCCCTGTTAGGCAAAGACTCTGGACAGGTCACTAGTCAGCTGCAGAGCCACAAGCTCACACTTACACTTAAGGGACAATTTAGAGTAACAAATTACGGTAAGCTATGAAGCATGTTTTTAGACTGTAGGAGGAAACCGGAGTGCTCTGAGAAAACCCAGGCATTCACAAAGAGAACATGCAAACTCCACACAGAAAAGTTGCAGACAGATTTTGAACCAGGGCATTTTCATAGTGAGGCAAATGTGCTAACCACGACGACGCCATGCAGCCCAATGTGGCAATAATTTAACATTTTATGCATAAACTTGAGAAAAAAAAACAAAAGAATTCACACATGTAGTCATGAAACAAGAGAGAAACAAATAGAGGTAACAACTGAAGAGGACTTGAAACCCAGACACCTAAATACACTGATCATGATCAACTTAAATTAAACACAGGTGGATATACAGCCACCCAAACTTGGTGCGATTTTGGCACAAAACCTCCAAACAGAAGAACATAAGAGCAATCATTGAAAATAAATAAATAAACAGAGGTAACAATCCTGACAAAAGACATCCAGGCATGTAGGCATATTTTTTTGAATACAGTGAAAGGAAGAACGGCTTTAATATAAAGTAAAGCGATGCTTCAAAATATCAGTAGTTTGTTTTTGCTTATGCAGGAGCCACAGTTTGTCCTTTGCTGGATTTTGTCCACAATTGTTGCTCAAAAAAAAAAAATCTATAAGTGTTACTCTAAGAAAATTCAGGGTGTTTCTGATCGAATACATTTTTGGAAACATTTGTCAGACCTTTAAAAATAGCCTCATTGCACACTTTAAAAAAGCAAAACAAAGTTCAAACTATATTCTATTATTTATGCAAGTTACTTTTTTTACACAGAATATCTCATGATTATTTTTCAGAAAGGCAAATATTTCAATTTTGAAAAACAAATGACTGACATTTCCAATTTCAGTTATATTTCCCCAAACAAACTTTTAAACATTCAAATCTGTTTCTTTTATCTTGAAAAAACTATAAAACCTTTCATTACCAAGACCTACTGCATGGGAGGGCCTGCTTGACATGTCCGTTCCCATGGAAACTGCTAGACTCAGAAGGTGAGATGGTCTACCATCAATTTGCAGCTTGTTGGCCTTTTAGGAATCCCCTCTGGCCTCTGTTGTGTCAGCATACACCAAGCAGAGAGCATCCTCATGCTTTTGACCTGGATGTGGTTCTAAACTGCAGCTCAGAGATGATTTATTCATATTGATCAACATGAAAACCAGAAGAGGTTTCACTTGAAATGTATTTAAGTTGTGTGTAAATCAAAACAGACTTCGATTTACAAACAATGCATACCTAAAAAGCATTGTAGTTATGTGGATTTTGATTCAACTGTTGCCGGCTTTTGTACTCTACTTATACAGTACAGTAGTACGAGTCAATGTCCATTATTGAGAGAAAACACCTGACAGAAGTAATATGGAGCTTCAACTGCATCATTTTTTTTTTTTTAGCAAATACAATATGTCTATGATTAGAAGCAACGATAACATCAAGAAGATTGCATCGTAATCTTTTATTTTCTCCATTTTCTAACTTTATGAGTTATTATCTTAAGTAGATCTGATCTCTTTATTTTGATTGTCTTTATTTTGAGGTGAGAAACAATCATCAAACAACAATCTACATGTAGATAAACCCATCCCTTTTGAACCCCCTAAAACTCAAGAGGCAGTTTTTTGTTTTGAAATTTCATGTTCACTAGGGAAGATGCCAACCGTGTTAATGGGAATGTCAGCACACTCATTCATGAAAAGATTTAAAAAAAAGATCTGAGAAACTTTTTTACTGTGATACATTAATTTGTTTGAAAAAATATGAAATGTTAAAAAGAAGTTTAACCAGCAAATAACTCTTAGAAAGCTGTGTTTGTTTTTCTATTGCACTGCTTTAAAATTGAATGACATTTAGTATCCCAAAGTTATTCAACTCAATTTATATAGAAATAGTTTTTTTTTTTCACCATAAAAGGTAGTGTTGTCAATCAAAAGTTAAATGAATAGAATACTGAATTTTATTGTGTTTTGAATAAGGGCATAAATAAATCTGAAATGTCAGAAGTATTAATATATTATATTAGAACACGAGGTATTGTTGAACTATAAAATACTAATAAGTCCTCATTTAAAGAGAAAACTTAAACCAGGATTGTTTCATAACTTTCTCATATAAACAAAAAAAATCTAGTAATGCTAATTTTTTTCTTTTACATGTTTACTTTGTTCCTTCTTTAGCATTTATTTATGGTAATCACATTTATTAATGCTAAAATCGTAATGCATTAAGACAAGCCTGTACTATAGACTGCCTTTAACCCTTTAACACTTTAACCAGTGTTAACATTCTTTCGACTACCGTAACTCTTCGACCATTTATGCAATTAATGCAAGTCCAGCTGATTCTAAAGAGGAGGAAAGCACTTTTATAATGCAGCACTTCACAGTTGTGAAGTGTTTGCTCAGTCAACACTTCATGAGTCAACACTCCGTTACAGAATCAGCTGATTCTGTCATAGAGAAAAGCGGCTTTGTGCTGTTCGGCAACACTTTTTACGTTAGTAATGTGTTGCATATCCGTGCAAAGCCGATTTGAAAGCTGTCAGAATCAGCTGATGCGCGTTGATCGTGAAAACAAAGAGTTATGGTACGTCACAAAGAAGTGTTATTTAAGTGTTGCCAATGACATCGCTGATATAAGCATCTCGAATTTGGGACTTTAAATGAAATCCAGTCCAGTGTAAAAGCCTATATTATTCACACCACCCTTTAAAGATGTTGAAGTCTCATGAAAATATCCAGGCTGGTCTTTGTCTCAGCATGTAGTAGTCTCTTCATTGATAATCAACTAAGATCAATGGCATCACCGTTCACTGATTCAAGAGACCTTGACATGATGCATGGGCCTTATTGTGTTCGTGTACACACAGCTTGTGCACGTTTGCAGCAAAGTGTGTGTGCATGTCTGTTAGGAGTCTAATTCATAATGATGACAGGAAATATTCCATCAAATCTTCACACTCCGTCATCTTTACCAAACAGCGGGTCGGAGGAGAGAGAGGGACCAGAGGGAGGAAATTGAGCGGTGTTGAATTGAAGGAGATAGTAGAGCGAGACAAAGATGGACTGAGATGGAAACGAGAATAATGTACACATGGAGAGGCAGGAGGAGCATGCTTATCCAACTCCATTATAACTGTGTCTTGAAGAAAAATGACCACATTTATTTTGTCCCAGTTAGCTTACACCAACAACTATTGCTCATGTATTATTTATCATTTTTCTTGAGTTTGCCAATGCATGTTACTCTGACATAAGCACAAGTTTACTCTGGCACGTATTTATGTAATTTAGTTTGCTGCTCCTTCACATTTCAGTCAGCTTGGTCATGTTTCTGATGTTTAGATTAAGGCAAATTAGTGATCTTACTTTACTTTGTTTACTTTCTGTAACTTGGATAATATCATTTTAACAGTGTAGTCTTTATCTAAAGACTGGCTCCAAAGCTAATGGAATTTCTTTCTGGACTGACTTAGCTCTTTTGTTTTATAGCAGGTGTTCCAGTGTTCTTGGATTTGTCTCTTTCCTGTTCTCACCGACATATTTGTTATCATAAAGCAGAAGTTTCCATGATTTTGTGATACATGGTTCCTTTTTTTTATTTCAATTAAAAAAAATATCTAATCAAACTATTTGTAGATCACTTTTCTGATTAAAGTAGCTAACTAACACTGGCTCACAATGCTTCACATAAAAACAATTTCCAATTTTAAAAACCAAAAGCGAGAAAAAGATAAAATATACATATACAATTTCGACGCGCACACACACTCAAACACAACATATACATACAATGAGACATTGATATAAAGAAAAATAGAAATCTGGCTTACAGACATACTTCTTTTGTCTCAGCAGCTGGTCAAGTATTTATAGATTTTTCTTTTGTCATCCTAAACGCCAACTGGTGATAATAGATGGTTGGAAACCTTCAAGATAGTGCCCTTGGTAAGTGGATTAAGGTGTGTTCAAATGTTTTTCCTACATAAAACATGTATTATATGTTGCTTACCATATATGGCCATAATTGTTAGAATTTCTCCTATTTTTCTTTTTAAAGGAAGCTTTCTTCTTACAGTCGCCTTATGTTAGCTCAGTGTGGGGAGTTAAATAGAAAACCTTTAAACTGTTAGTCACTTATATAAAAAATGTTAAAGCATATTTCATATATTCTAGTCTTAGACATTGGAGTAAATTTGAGACGTTCACAAAAATCCTATCTGGTGCAAAAATGTTGAAGACATTAGTAAAGATGGCGGCTCGCTTGGATGCAACGGCTCAGTTCTCGTTCAGTCGACAGGTTTTTGTTTTTTACCATCTCTGAAGTTTCAAGTCCACGTAACACGTCACAATGACAATAAAGCCTATTCTATTATTGGAAGGATCTGAACTAATATAGCTTAACATTACATTGAATATATATAGAATCACACTCAGTTGTGAATTGGTTTTCTAAAATGCAAAATGAGTTGCATTGAATAAACGGAGCTGTTTGTTCAAAGATTAAAAATTTGTTTTAGAAATATTATCTGAGGCAAATGTACATGCTATGCTTTTAAATGGTAGGAGTCACCAAAATCAGAATTTCAGAACCAGCAGGACTGTTCTTGTCTACAAAGCAGGAGCTTTCGTGAACAAATGAGATGGAGGAAACCGCAGCAGAGAGCAGGTTGCCCTGCAGCTCAGCTGTTGTTGCTCTGTGGGACGGAGTGAATAGCTCAGCAGTCTGAGACGACCTCAGTATCAAGCCTATGAATATTTACATTGAGGGGAGTCAGTGGAGGCAGTTCAGTGTTCATGACTGAGGGCGCACTCCAGGGTAAACCTGTGATATTCAGAACTGTTTCGTCTGTCACCCCTGAGATGCTGAGAGGGTGAGGAGTCATCCTGTAACCTGATTCTTTCTGTTTGCAAACCTACCTCACTGGAATAAATGTCTGGAAGATGGATAAATGTTTAGTGTGAGGAACATTAACAGTACATGGATACACTTTTATTTGAGGCTTTAAATTGAATTTGAAATTACAAGTTTTTTATCTTTTCAAAATTCATGATGGAATAAAAATATCTGATGTCAACAAGAAACAGGTTAACAACTTTTAAAGGACTAGATTTAGTCAGAATGGCACAATTCTCACTAGCAAACCCACATTTCTTTCTTGAGGTTTGGTTTTTCCAGTGTTACTATTTTTGCATTTTTATATTTATTAATCTTTCAAAAAATATTTGATGAGTTCTCTGGTCAAAAGGTCAGTAGCACACATTAGAAATTTAAGATGGTTTTTATGCAATAATAATACATATAATGCATGTAAAATAAAAAGAATAATACATATTTAGGGGAAGAAAAAGCAGGACAAGATTCTGGCAGTGGTCCATATTTTCACATCTAGTGTATGAAATTTTGTGGAAATCTTAAATTGATGTGAAATGTGTCAACTTTAATCTGATTATGGATTTCTTTTTTAATTTAAAGATAGAAAACTTCTGGCTGGAGCATTAAAATACAGCATCTTCCCATATTCCATAGAGATGGGAAGCTAGCTGTGACCTGAATTTTACAAGCTCTGAGGGGAAAGTTGGATTTATTTCTGTTGTAAAATCCAAGTTTAGCTTTAATTTATTATAGATTTCTGCTTTCAAAGAAAGCTCTTGGTCCAGCAAAAATCCAGTCTTCTGGTTTACCTTCAGCTGTTCTTACGTATGGGTAGAATGTGGGATGGTAAATTCTGCATCAGCAAGAATTCTATGACCTTGATCAGCATTTAACACTGTATTTTACTAGTTTAAATGACTGCAAATAAGACGAAACCCAATAAAGCGCTAACTGTAAAAATGCTGAGGTCTGTGCTAAAAGGAAGATGTTACATGCAGGGGTTTTTCATTGTCTTTCTTTTGTTTCCTTCCTCTGGATGTGCTTCAAGTGTTGAGTGAAGACACCTGGTGGAGACCTGACGAGCTGTGCAATCAGGCCCCAGAGTCAGCCACCAGGCCTGCATACAGGCGCCTGGGAATCACTTGAGGGGGATCTCCTTCAGGATCACAGACCCAGATGAATGTGAACAGCTCTTTGTGTTGGAGATTGTAGGGGGGTTTGGGGATAGGTAAGACAGGGTACCCTGTACACCTCATTTAGCTTGCTTTCTGTTAGACACACTAGGTAAGTTGGTTGGTGCCACCCCTTGTATGTTTTATCACCACTTTATAGATAAGACAGTGAGACTTTTGTTTTTTTGTTTTGTTTTAGAGCTTTGATAGCCAGGCTGGGTTTTGTTCTATTTATTTCATTCCTTTGGCCCAACCTTAGTCCCTACCTCCCCTCCTCCTTGTTCAATAAAACCCTTAAAAGTCCTACATTGTGTGTGTTTATGTTGCGTACAGTCTAACCCTAGACTTGTACGTTTGTGGACGTAACAGAAGAGCAACACTATAGTGCAGTGTCATCAGCATAAAAAATATGATTTGTATTTGCAAGTTTATCATATCAATGTATTTATATTTATCTAAATGAACAAAAAAATATGACCAGCATTGAACTCAAATATGCAATTTTAAATAAGACAGAAGAAATGTTTCCAAAGCAGTTCTAATCTTGTAACAATACATAAAAAAAGCTATGAAGCAGTCAGTCTATGCTGTTTAAAGGATAACTCTCAACATGTTAGCTAATGTTTAGCACAAAACAAAGAAACATATATATATATATATACTTAAAAATATTTAAATTCATTATAAAAAAGGAAGAAACAAAAAATAGTGAAATCAGATTACAAATTATTTAAAGGTTTTTATTTAGAATAATAAGAGGGGAATTCCGATTAATCAACTCTAATAGTGATTAGAGGCTGTATCTTGCTCAAAACTGTATGGCTGTATAGCTCCAATATTGCTTGCCATTTTTGTTGCAATGGCAATGTTGGGTTGGAGGTGTGGGGGGCTGTAAGTTAGCAGGAGAGCTCTCAGCAACAGGGAAGGGCGGAGGGTAAAAAGGTCCCGCCCACAACTCAGAGGGGACTTTCTAATGAACCAAGAAAACAACACAGGTTTTTTGATTTTGTCTAAAATCAGCATAATCCTAAATAAAAGACCGTTGGAAACATTCATTCATCTTCTTATCCGTTTGTCCCTTTCGGGGTCACGGAGCCTATCCCGGCCACTTGTGGGCGAAGGCAAGGGACACCCAGGACAGGTCGCCAGTCTGTCGCAGGGTAGTGTCCACAATCACACACCCATTCACTCTCACAATCACACCTAGGGACAATTTATGTTGACGAAAGCATGTTTTTAGATGGTGGGAGTAAGCCAGAGTTCTCCCATGCATGCACGGGGGAGAACATGCAAACTCTACACACTCTACCCCATTGATGTTCTGGTTGAGGTCCCCCATTCGGGACTTGAACCTGGTCCTTCTTGCTGTGAGGCAAGAGCCCTAAGCACTGCGCCACCATTGGAAATATTTTAAAATAACTCAAAAGATGATTGGAGTGGGTCTTTAAGAAACCTTCCCCAATCTTCTTTAAGTAAAGGTTTGTGCGAAATGACAAAATGTAAACAGCACAAATGTTTTAGAGGTTCAGGTTATCGTTTAATTTTTTTGGCAATTTGGTTTGAGCGGCTCAAATGGTGTCATCGGAAGGTAGACACACTGAGCCGTTGTCCATCAGAGGCTGTGGTTCCTTAAACTATCTTAAAGTAACACAAAAAAGGTCCGACTTCTTTTGTACTATCAAGGGCTTAAACAGCAATGCTAAAAAAAAAAACACCTTCATTTTCCTGAGGTTTTCCCTCCAATATTTCATATATGATTACACAGGTCCATACTTAAAAGTGTAGTCACAGTTTGATTATCTGACAGTCAGAATAAACCAGAAATACTTAAAATTTTCAAAAACAAAACCAAAAAAAGCAGCAGAATCATCTTTAGAAAGTATGTGGTTTTTTTTCTTGGACAAACGAAGAGAACCTAGTTTTGATGAAAGCATTTCATGGAAAAAAAAAAAGTACCGTGCTCTTCTGCTCTGTCATATTCATTTAACTCTATATTTCATTTTTTTCCAAACACAAAAAACATTTAAAAGCCCCTCCCTTCTCTTTTAGAGAATGATTTAAGCGGCTCCAGCAGCTCAAACAGCATGGAATTCAAGGGTCAGCAGCCAGAGGCTCTGCTATCTATGCAGCTTGTCATGCATGGTGTTGGGTACATGGGAGATATTTCACAGGCGAATAAATACTCAAACCCAGATACAAAGCATTTCCCTGGAGGCCTCTGTGAAGAGTGAGGAAGAAAGGGAAGACAGTGAAAGAATTCCCCCGGCCGCTTTCCCCAACATTTCTGTGTCAATAATCGATAAAAAGCGGGGTTGAGCCTCACCAGGTACTCGGTGCAGTTCTGCGTGGTTGACTTCCAATTGCGATGCCATGACAGTTAACCTACATATTGATGTACACACACAAGCACAAGTAAATACTTAAATCCAATGTGATACGATCTGCAAGTAAAATATATGTATGCGTTCATTTATGTACTTTATACTCATGTTCCAAACCAGGAAATACTCATCGTTTTTTGCTCTCTGCTGTATTTTTATCAACACTTGTGTCACCGTCATCTTTCACTTTTATTCTGTCGTCATATTGTCAGCGACAACTTTTTTCACTCCTCTCTCTCTATCTCAGACAAGCGGCAGATGAGATGGGGTCGCAGTGATTTGTTTCACCCTTCACCCTGCTGACGGAGTTGCTTTGATTTGTAATGCGCTCCGACCCTCTGTCCCTGCAATGGAGCATGTTTGATTTGTGACCCGCTCTGTCTCGCCGGCATTGTGTGTTTGATTTGTGGCGCTTTGCGGCCCTTCTGCTCCGCAGCAGAGGTTAAGAAGGGTCAGGCATAAACACGTAACTCGGGGTCCCACAGTGTCTAAGCCACTCTTTTTTTTCCTTCGGAAGATCTACTCAATTTGCATGCTGTGCTTCAGCGGCTGACATTTGGATGACAAACTAACATTGCTTGGCGTCACAGTCCCATCCATGAATTCGATTTACTCTGCTTATAAAAAAAGAGCGACCACTAAATGCCATACCTCTCTAAGACAGAGGATGTGTGCATGTGTGTATGTACAGATTCTGGTGATTGTCTTCTGCAGGATCATTCCATCTCCCACATGTCTATATAAGAAAATGAAGATGCCAATCTCTTTTATTCATCCCTCTCCGACAGTTCTCCCCAGTCCTCAGGTCTTTTTGGTCCAAACAGACTTGTAAGCATCTATTTGCTTCTAATACCACCATTATTTACCAATAACATTCATTCACCGTGACCTTTCAAGAGAAAAAGACAGAGGTGATCAATCTAGAAGAGACAGTGATGAAGATTGGTGTTTTCATATGTAGTTAATAATTTTGAAGTTGATAACATTTAGTACCCATCACTATATGCAACTCTGTTTACTGAAGAGACTTCAGTTTTTCCATCTATAGAAAAACTCTTTCCTTTACCACTATTGTTACTGGGATCAGATGGAAAAAGTTTGTCTTTTCTTTTATCGAGTGGGAGACGCTTTGGGGATTTTAAGTTTAAATCCACAGTCAGATAAAACTTTAGATGCAAAAAATTGGACCATCCTGCTTGATAATCCACATCAAAAGTTAGTTAGGGATGGTTAAACACAGAGAACAAGCTTTACAAGCGCAGGTTTTTTCTAGGAAAATGCCACCAAAAAGTGCTTAAAAAGTAAGGGACTCTCCTTTTGAAGTTATGGGAGAAATGAAGAGCTTAGTCACAACTGCCCCAATGAGTGCATATTGGCTGCTGCGGGTGAAAAAATGGACAAACCTCTTCAGGGGCACGCAGACGTCCTGGGCAAAATGTCATGGTCGTAGATCGCTGGGTGATCCTGTATAGCAAAAATGTTAATGTACATTTTTTCTGTGGACATGTTGTGAGAGACAAGACATAGGCAATACTGGACACATTTGGTCCTCTTAAAATGAACTAGAGTTCGTTTCCCCTGATAATCTGGAACAAGTTTTCAGTCTGAACACACCCAATCCCTGGTCCAGGACCGGGAACCGCTCTCGGAACCCGCTCTCTTATGCAACACGTGACCGACAGGCACTGCTGGGAGGTAATCCTAAAAGCTTCTTCTCTACCTCTGCACCAAAACTGCCTCTGGTAAGATAGGTTCAATTTTTAACAAGCCTTAAGGAAATTTGAAGACGCAGTTAAGATGCGCCTTGAACCAGCTTGAACCACCATGACCCTCCACGGGCCCGGGCAAACCAAAAAGCATCTATACAAGTCAACCACCATAAGATAGTATTTCCATTAAAAAAACTAACATGATTAGGCTTCTATATTCAGGTAGAGCATTGCATTCTGTGTCTTATGCATCTTAGCTGCATCTCAGAAAGTCCTGTTAGTTACATGCCACTTTCAAAAACCTGATATCGTGTGTCAGACGGTCGACGTCCGGTAAAAATCACATATTCGGTTGACCAGAAAGCCTGCTTGGTTGTTGGAGCTGAACAGTTTATTCCATGTTTTGAAAAGAGGTGTGGAGGAGAAAGTGAGACACTTTCTCTTTTATACGCATCTGTGAGAGAAAGGGTAATGGTCCTTCTGGCCAGAACATTATACATTTCATAAGAAGCTCAAGAGCTAAATTCCTGTGAAGTCCTCTTAGGGCGGCGTACTTCATGTGTGCTTGGCATTGTAATAAGAGCAACAGCAGCCAGGGCAGAAATGGCTTGTATTGAGTATACTGGAGAGGAGAACAGTGGGTTTGTAACAGAGAAAGACAACATTTTCTTGTTTTTTGAGGCAAATGCAGAAAAACGAAAGAACGCAAACCTGGAGGTCTTTTGGATCCAAGTTTGGCTTCTATCTTGCTCAACATTCATCTTTTGTTCTATACAGAACCACTTTAAATGTCAGACTAATAACACAACAGGTCTGCAGATGAGACTTAAAGCTCAACCACAATGATGTGTGAGGTGTCTCACATTCAGCTGCTCACATCACATCTCACAGGACATCTTATTTCTTGCAGAGCTTGAACCAGCGTAAACTGTGCAGGCTAACTTTGTAGCCACAAGATCTGGGTGGTGTGCAGATATTAATTAACCCCCTTGTATGCTAAAAGATTCAGGAGATACGTGTGAGGCCATCTGTCCAACTGCTGCAGTTTTACTGAAATTAGGTCAAGCACGCACAAACAAAAAATCTGCAACAGGACAGAATTAAGGTGTTGACGTGGCTCAATCAGAGTCCAACCAGACTGGACAGACTTGACCTGTGCTGTGGAGGAAAGTCACACTACAGTATTTGGTTGTATGCTTTATTTTTCAATCAAATAAAAGCTGTAACTGTCTTTTTTGTAGAAGTACAGCAGTATCCTGTCACTATCCCTCCACTGATTGCTTCAGCACGACCCAGTTATTGTTGCAACTGACTTTCCGGGACCATTCAATATTTAACTGAGAGTTAAGACTCGAGTTAGACTCAAAAAAGTGGCACGAGAGCATCTCTGAGTCCCAGAAATACACATCCATTATGAAGGAACCCCCGCAAACCTTGAAAACATCCAAATTTAAAATGTAAATAGCCATCAACATCATATAAACACCTATGGATATTTGTATAGGCGGTTGTACTTTGGGAATTTGTTTCATGAATCACTCCCAGTTCTACAAGGATTTTTCACATAGACATGTACTTTGTTGAGATATCAACCACAATTGACCAATCAATCGCGAATGAAGTGTGTGTGAATTGCGGGCCATCCCAAAAAAAAAATAAACATCCTCACATAATTGAACATCCTCTGATGCATACTTTCCTGCACATGTGCGTTCAACTAAACTGAGCGCTATGCTACGCTGGCAGATCTGGAGTTTTCCTTCTCCTAAACTTCTGAATGTTGTGTGCGTTCAGCATCAGACTTCTAATTGTGGATGTAGCGGCTAATGTGTGCAATATTTTTTCCTTGACTGACCCAGTGGTGATCCGATCAAAACGCACTCCCGACGGAATGCACACAGAACGTTGCTATTGTTGGCACCCTGGCACAACCACGAACACACGTGTCCAATTCATAGAGAAGTTGAGGGGAAAAAAAATGCCGGGGGAACTTTTTATTATGTTGTAATCTCACACATTCATCTAAATGTAGCAATTTAATTAAAAATAACGAACTGATACTGATACTCTTTAAAATCTGCTTATCAGAATAAGTCTGTATTTAAGTAAATAAAGAGGATTTTTTTTTTATTACAAATATATTATTTTTATACATGGTGTAATTTAATAAACAAAAGTAGCTTGCATGTCCCAGAAGTGAAGTCATTGCTGCATTATGGGATAGCAAAGGTGGTTCCTGTCATTGTGAAAACAGGCAGCAATTGCCTTTTTGCTTGAAGGCTTCTCTGATGTGTTCAAGGTCATCATGGTAAAACCAAAACTGTATCGATGTGATACATGGACCGAAATTTGCATTTTTAGAATTTAATATACTTAGCAATATTGATTTGGTGTCAAAATACTCATGTAACCTTAGTCAAATTAAGTACATTGAATTCAACAAAACAAAAATCAAAATAAAAGTTGAGCTTAAACAGTAAAAATGCCATTTTTTTAAATGAATCTGAAAATTTCTCAACACAGCCTAAATTAAGTTTGTCAGCTGTTAGTGCTACAAGAACACTGTACAATCAAATCTTTATTCATATATTAATAATAGATAACTCAAAGCATTCTTGTTTGTATTTTCCTCTGTACAGAAGAATGTCCCTGTCCCGTTTGTCCATCTGCTATTTTCATGACAAAACAACCATCAGATGGTGTTTTTCCTGTCACGCCCAGTGCAAACACTTCACTGGAGGGTTGACATCACAAAGAAAACGCACAGCGTGTCGAGTTGACCTCAACCCGTCTGCGACAACACGCCAACATAAATCCACTCCTGTCTGCTTCAGTGTACAACTCACTTCATGAGGGCAAACATCTGCATGCACTCTGCTCTCCAAGTCTAGATGCATATGTCGGTGAGCTGTTTTGGTGTCGGCGGTCACCAGATATAGTTCCTCATTAGCATCCCAAGAATCCTGCAGCAATGCCATTACAAAGTGGGCCCAGCCAGTATGGATTTTTCTCTGAATTCCTGCAGCTACCGAGGAAAGACACCCTCTGGAGAAAATAAACTGGCTTCACTTTAAGAGACACAATGTCACACATATACTCACAGAAACTATACATGCAAGAATAATTAGCAGGTGTGTACAGAGGGCACTGGGCAGGAAGAGACAGACAGGAAAAAAGCTTGACTGAGGGAGAAAAAGGGGGCTGGAGAGTTAATTGGTGCACCTGCCTGCATGAGAAGAGACAGCTCTATCCTCACAGACAGGGACACATGCAAACATGGAAGTCCATGAAAACTCCGCCTAGTGTTCGAAACAAAGTGCTTCCAGCACCCTTAAACGTGACAGCATATAGCTAATTTCAGTTGTATATTTGCGCACTTCCTGAACTGTTTGTCTTCAAATGTGCCACCTTCAATTAAGTTGTCACACTCAACCTAAGAATGGAGCATTTTTCCGTAAATATTTTAAAAAAGCAAACAATAAACATAAAACACCGAGCAGTGGTTATAGAACAACTGGTTTCATTAAAACAAAATGTATAATTTTTTACATGCAAAATTTAATATCAATCAAGAAAATACATTAGTTGATGTTCCTTTAACTCTTTAACTTTAGAAATGCTGGAACGTCACTAGCATAAAAGGTTGAAAAGTTACGTCAACAGAATATGAACACTGGAGCTAAAGCTAAAGGGTTAAAGCAATTTATTGCATTTATGTTAAAGACGATCATTCGTTAAAATCTGCTTTTAATCATTTTTAATGAATAAATATATAAATAATAAAATCCAAATTAAATATTGACCCCTGATTTGCTTCAGAAATGTGTCAGTCATGAAGTTTAAATGTCTGAAAATGCAAAGATTTTATTTTTTAGTTTCAGTGGGTCAACAACTGAAGACATTAAGAAAATGTCATTTAGCCTTATTACTTTCTTTTTGTAGAGGTGCATGTGCCTACGTTTGTATTCTCTCTTGTACAACGTTTTCAGAATTAAATGCTAAAGGAAGGTGTATTTAAAATGTAGTTGGAAATAAATCATGTGGGAAAAAAGTTTTGCTCTCAGGATGCATCTGGTTTTGTGTCTTTAATTGCAAACAGATTTTTATTGCTGCTTATTTTTATGCATCAATGTGTCTTTTTCCACAAAACAGTTTTTCGGTGCTCTTTCAGAATTAGTTTAAGCGAAAAGTTCAACAAAATGTGACACATATGATGTGGAATTTCCACTGTTTGTGGCTCCTTGATGTGGCTAAAGACAAATGCACAATATTTGTGCGCTTGTGTGTGCAGCATGTGCACAGCAGTGGATGTCAGCTCAAAGAATTGCTCTAGCTCCCAGCAGGAGTGCAGTGTGGTTCCAGGACTCTGCTAAAATCTGCCAGCCTGCAGGGCCAAGTGTGTTCCCACACAACAAACACACACAAACCTTAAAATACAATAAAACATCCATTTGTATTGAGCTGTGTCCAAAGTGACCCCCCAGTGGGTGCATGTCCACACATACCTGTCTGGACTATTGTCTATGTCCTTGACTGGTTTCTTCTTTTGTTTATGCGAGAGAAAAGCAACTGTTCATGCTGAATGATCAGCATCACACACTCTACACACCCACGCTTTCCGTCTTAAAAATAAAGTCAGAGGACTCTGAGAAGTTTTCAGGAACAGCCTGATCCAAAAGTCTGTGGGAAAAACGTGGAGAACGCGGTTGGCAAAAAACCGCCTGCAACCATCAACTGCAGGTTTCATTTTTGGCTCTGAAAACTGGAATTATATCCTTTTCTACTTTTGTCCCTTTCTTTTTAGGGTTGTGTATCTTTTTTTCTCACATATTCGATAGTCATCTCAGTACATGTTCCACCAATCAATACAGAAATTCAACTAATCTTGTGGAGATATGATACAGTCTAATTCTTTAATTGATGAAAAGAACACTTTTCTTTTACTGCTTTTTTATTTGTAGCAACCAAAACAACAATGGCCTTGACATAACAGTTTTGAACATGAAACCTGGCATTTTGTGTCTTTTAGACTTTTTTGTTCTTTGTGGTTAAAAGAAAGAAAGTACTTACAGGAAAAAAGAGGGTTATTGTAAGTTTAGTGCACACAACAAAAATCCCTCGCTGTGTCTCTCCCTCAATCGGCTCCACTTGGTAGAAGCAAGCATGTAATTAAACAACTTTTAGCTTCTATAACACATCCGTAGAATTGCAGACAGTAGAGTAACAATAAGAAAAGTTAGCGAGTAACCCAATTTTTGTTTTATTTTATTGATTTATTTATTGATTTTTATTTTATTAAAAGAAAATGGAATAAAAAAAACTAATGATAATCTCTTGTATCAGGTTTTTTCCATGCAGTAATCATTTCCCATTCTAAATGTAGATTTGTTGTGTTTTTTTTTTTTTTAATATTTCTACATTCTTAAAGGTTGAATTTATTTAACAGCAATGGTGGACTCTCATTCCAGTTAAACTACATAAACCTTACATGAGCTAAATTACAAAGCTTTGGGGATAAAGAATAGTTTAAAATGAAATTGGTCCACTATGGAAGAATTATCAACCTTCTTCTTTGGTGACCCTCTTCATGTGTCCATTGATTATTTCTGTAAGAAATGTCCTTTAGTGTTGAGAATGGAGAAAAAGCAGCTGTCATAAGAATAACCTTTTTCTTTTTTTTTTTCATCATCTAGTAAATTTTGCAGTTTAGATTTATTCTCTGCCATCTTTTATTGCCTGAATCTAAAATAGAATTTTCAGACATAAATGCCAACTTTTAAAAATCTTTTTACATGTGATCACTAAGGTTGCTCTAAACTTTCCATAATATTGCAAAAATAACAGGACAATATAAGATGGAATTATGTTTTAAGTCTGGGGAGTTTAGCTGCTGAAAACACAAACAATTGAAATGTTTTCTGGAATGCTCCATTCCTTTGATAAATTAGTATTGAGTATGAATCTGGAAGATGGCAAATCCGTGTGTGTGTGTTTGTGCAGGTGTGAAGGTTTCAGTGTCCCTGCATGTGTTTTTGTGTTTGTGACTCGTGGTTTGTGAAGCAAAGATCTATTGTCTCCTCTGTGAATTTATATGCAGCCAATATATCTTATGCTGGGGTTGCGTGTGCATTTGTGAGACAGCCTGCAGGACTGGGTTACACTGCAGATGGAATCGGTTACCTGCAGACAGACACCTTCTCTAAGTGAAATAAAGTGGGGATACAAATTGGCTGTGTGTTCTTTGACCACAAAATTCACAGAGGTCATTGCGGTCTTGCAAGATTTAACAAGCATTTTCTTGACTTAGGAGAACAGCACTGCTCGACAATTTAATCAGCCCTTAAGGAGAAGCTGGGAGTTGTTTTGCACTTTATTCTTGATTGATTAAACCTTTAAAGATGAATGTCTGTCCATTAAAACTAAATAATCTTCATAAAAGATGGAGGATAAAGTCCATCAACATCTGGGTGAGAGGGAGGCGTGTTCTTCATTAAATAGATCAATCAAACATTTGTGCCCAAAATCCACTTCAAGTGGATGAAGACCATCCTGTCTTTGCTAGGTTTATCCACAAATTTGTCAAACAAATCACAAATACTTAAAAATGTTCACACACTTTGAGTCTGGCAAAAAGTGAGTACCTTACCCCACAAAATGATGACATCACAGCGGCACCAAACTTTAACCTTAAGTTCTTCTCCTATTGGAGATGTGACCTTTTTTTCCTATGTGACATGTAAAACCCAGGTTTTGCAGGTTTTACGTTAGGATTTAGAAAGAAAAATAAAAACCTAAACTTTTAGATAGAATGATCAAACTCCACACACTGACTCAAACTGTAAAATCTAAACTCTCACCAATGTAAGGTACAGCACTTTTAGATACCAGTCCCCTATTATGGGTTTTGGTATGGTCCCTTTTTTAAACTTTTACATGTTTTAGTAGCAGTTGTTTAGCTGTAGTTTTAGTCTTTACTTAAGCTAATGACATTTGGTTATTTTATTCTTTTTGTACCTTTTTGTCGTTTTTGTACTTTTATGTCATTGTTTTTACACTTGCATTTTTTTAAAGTCTTTTATTTGTTTTGTGTTTATTGTGGCAAATGGGCCTCAAGTCTGTAGTGAAGTTTTTTTTCTTGTTCTTGTAGAATTGGAATTTCCGGTTCCGGGTTAGGAACCGGATATTGATAAATCATGTAATAAAATGGTTATAGTATAACGGGGTGGGATTACATAAGTTTGCTTCTTTCCACTTCCTTTCAAGCAATATTTATTAATATGTGTAATTATCCTAAGTATGATTAGTTACTGTATGAATGTACAACTGATGATTATATTGTTTTTGTGTATTATTTCTAAATTGCTTGAAATAAACCATTTAAAAAAAAATCAGAATCTTTCTCATGATGGAGGACAAGTATTAAGAATATTAAGCTTAAAATAAAATTTCTGAGTATTTCGTTATACAAATCGCTGTGAATCTGAGAAAACAAAGCTTGGAAAAGCTTGTTGATGTGGCATAGGACCTACAACTGGAAGCATCAAGCTCCCCTCTTCTCTTTATTCTAATGCATCCATTGTAGGCGACTAGATCCATGTAGGTCTTTGTTTTCCTCGTCTGAGCTGGTATCTGGCTCTAAACTGTGCAGCTGGATTACTTCAATAATGGCTCACCGTTGTTGTTCCATCAGTAATGCCATCCTGTGGTTGTGAGGGGCTGTAAGCTAGCAGGAGATGGTTTAAAACAAAGGGATGATGGGAAATGGGGGAAAGCCTACTCTGCACCAACAGTCCTACCTGCAACTCAGAAGCAAATTTCTTATGAACTGCTGCCGCTCTAAGGAAACTGGCAACGACACAGTTTTTTGTTTTTTATTCTGGCTAAAAAGGACATATTCAAAATTAAAAGACAGCTGGGAACGACATACTGTAACTCTTCGACTGTTCACTGGATCGTGTACATCGGATTATTCTAGCACAGAATTCACAAATGTAAAGTGTTGCATATCAGTGCAAGGGCGCTTTTCTCAGCTTCAGAATCCATTAGAATGACACTAAGTGTGCCAATAGTTGAAGAGCTATGGTTTATACTGGAGCTAAGGCTCTGGTGTTGACAGGTTTACCATAGTCACCTGTAATGAGTGTGTCTCTGTCTCTCACCGTCTTAGGAGCGTGCTCTTGGTTACACACTTAGCACTTTGGTTAAAACCAATCTGTTGTAATGGATTTTTAAGGAGGACTTCCGTGATTCCATCTATAAACACAAAAACATTAGGATCACTCCACTCTAAACTGCTTTTGTTTCCAACTCTGTCTTGTCAGACTGTCCAGATGTTCAGGACCTGGACTGTTATGCATGTCAACAGGATAACATATGTGCTTTGCTATACTAAGATGACAGAAGGGACTATTATTAGCAGCAGATCAGATTTGAATACACAGGGTTCTTCAAAAAGCATGAAGGGAAGAGGTCCCAGCAGGCGCAGTTTCATCATAATCCAGCTGCACCGCAGCAGCTGCTGCTGATCAGTGCTTGCATTCAGGCAGAGGACTCCCTCTGCATCAGGCACATTAAGCTGGCAGGAAATTAGAGACTAAACAAGGATCAGTACTCTGATATTAAACTGCTGGATCATAGTTTAAGTACAACTTAAACCTGCGTTTCTGAACTATTCAAGAAAAAAGCGATCAGCATTGGAAATGTCCCAGTGGGACCTTAAGGTCTGCAGAGGTGTGGCAATATGTTGGTTTGATTTCTGTGAACGCTGCTCTTTCCTCCTGGGTTTGTCTGAATCAAACTTTGTTTTGATGATCCTCTCTGTTTCAGTCGTAAAAACTCACATGAATTCTGGAGCAAAGCAAACAATGGAACTGTGGTGTGCCTAAATGAGACTGCCCTTACGGGTGGATTCAGGCTGTCCGTGGGTGTAAAATTGACAAACCTGTAGAGGGCCAGCAGGTGGCCCGCACACAACTGACAGGTCGTAGTGAACACTTATACAACAACCAAGTTAAAGTGATAGAGAAGTAGGTTAGACACAGGCATGTCGTACAGATTTGATTTCTCCAGCCCCCAAAATCTGTGCAAGGAACCGGTAAGTACTTTTCAAATGATAAGCGTCTACTCCTTGAAAATGTGTCTTATGCTTTACAAACAAGGGTATGGCATAAGTACTTCATACAAGTGTTCAACTTTCAAATACTACACAATGCACTTATCACATGCATGACAATCATATGTTCTATTTTCAACAAGCTTTAAGGGTACACCTGCGCTCCCATTTTGATGCACCTTGAATCAGCCACTTCTCTCTATGACCCCTCCACAGGCCCGAACAACCCAAAACCCATAGCAGTTGAATGGGTTGACCCCTGTACAGGGAGGGGCATGTGACCATGCTTTTCTTACAAATGAACCCTGCTGCAGTCATGCCAATGTGAAAGCATTCAAACAATGAAGCAAGTAGAAGCTTTTTGTAAACCAAAGAGTAAAAGGGACCTTCTAAAAAAGTCAATCTTCAGAAAAATCTTTGAATTCTCCCCCACCATACAAAACATTTAACTGGACTCATTAGTGAATGTATAGGATAGAGGTAACTATGCACACAGGTACCTACAGAACTAGCCACTTTTCTTCTTCATGTTTGTTTATCTCGTTTTTTTGTAATCACTTCTGCCCTTAGATTCACCTTGATGTATGTGTTACAGTGGAACGGAACTACAGAACGTCCACTCTGCATAAGAAACATTGCTGTGAATGCAAGAAAACAAACTTACATCAAATAAACCAAATGTTTGCTGCAAGAAATAGTTTTCTATTTTATGGATCCCTATCATCTTTCCCTGCTATGGTAAGTGATTTTACTGTGCTCCGTCTTCATTTTTTCCTAATTTTCTTGAGCTTTTTTGCATTTTTTTGGTAAAAAAAAAACATCTAGCATTGTTGGAGTGAAATGTATTTATCATGGAAGATAACACTTTTGGCGTGTTTGCTGCCATCTAGCACAGTGTAAAAACGTTTTCCAGCATCTGTAACTGAGCTCAGTATAGTTGTGTAGAGTGGGCCACAGACTAGCAATACCATGCAGATTTCAGAATATTTTTCATTCATTGGTTTATTGGTTTTGTTTGTCATGTGTATTGTTTACATAGTATACAGTATAGACAAATAATAAAAAAAGAGAATAGGCCAAAGCACCCTTAATGTCCATCAGTTTAACACACCAAATAGATAAAATAAAACAATCCTTTACAAATGGATACAAGTCAATCAAGCCTTCTTACAACATTTATACATTTACGTTTTAAAGTATTATTTGTATTTTAAAGCCTAATGGTTATTTAAACATACTGTAGCGGCTGCTCCCTCACGTAGGTCAGAATGGAGCAGAACTCAGCTAAGCTAACTAGCGAGGTGCTAGTGCCTGTCGCCTAAACTGTTTTAGCGGGCTAAAAGTGAGCTGACCTGTGCCCCATACACCGCACGACTCCAGGCAGCTGTTGTTTCAGGAGGCACAATAACATGGCAGAGTCCGATGTCCTCAGATTAACCATTTATTAGGCCTTTTCAGAACTACTCATAACAGACCAACATTGTAAATGTCTTTACTGGAGGTACCCAACTCACTCATGGTTTCAACAAAGCAAACAGAAAACTCCCACAATGCATAGCCACACCAACAGGATCACTACACAGCCCCCCTCTCAGAGGGTTAAGTGTCCTCACAACCCTTAAATGTCATCAAGTTCAAAATCTTGTAAGTATACAGGCCGGTGTCGAACACGCACTGGTCTTCGCTGTGGTGTGTCACCAGGACCAGGCCCAGCCCTAAGTCTGCTTCCATTGTTCTCTGCATCAATGCTGAGGGGCATGGGGCTTCTAACAACCCCATCAGTCCGCTGCAGAGGGGCCATGGGTCTGTATGGTGCTAACCGGTCTTTGTGGAGAACCACCTGCCGTCCACGACCTGGCATGCGGACCCGGAACACCACATCAGAGATCTGGCCCATGACCTCCCCAGGTCCTTGCCAGTGATGTGTCAATTTGGGGGAAAGCCCCCGTTTCCTCACTGGGCAGTATATCCAGACGTGGTCCCCAGGTGCAAGAGATGGTCCATGTGCCCTGGAGTCATACGCCCGCTTCTGACGAGCTCCAGCTTCCTGTAGAGTCTCTCGCGCCACTTGATGCACCTCATCAAGCCGCCCTCTCAGCCGCCGCAAATAGTCCAGTTCAGGGCCACCAGCAATCTCAGGCTCGGGTGGAGGCCCAAACACCAACTCCACCGGTGTTCGTAGTTCCCTTCCGAACATTAGGGCCGCTGGAGTGCACTGACTGGACTCCTGAACAGCGGTGCGGTACGCCCACAACACAAGGGGCAAGTGCTGGTCCCAGTCTCTCTGGCAAAATGTCCTGGTTCTCCACAGCGGTGGCAGCAATTGGGCGGCATCCGGCGCCGTTGGGTTCGAACAGCTTGAGCTTGACTGAGCCCGCCCTGCTCAGAGTCCTCCAATTCATGGTCAGCAGCCCTCACCAGTGGGGATCGCTCTGTTGACCCAGCACACAAAACGTCCTCTGCCTGTTCAGCTCCTCTCAGTGCCTCTCCCAGGGTGGTGGGAAAGGAGAGACGCACGTGTTGGCGCAGAGGTTCAGGTGTCAGACCCCGTAGAAATGCATGAAGGCTTAGCTCTTCCCTGGCAGCACTTGAAAAGTTAGGGTAGCCATGTCGTATGTGTAGCTGAATGTCAGCGGCATAAGCTCCCAGACTTTCTCCAGTACGTCGTCGTCGCCTGATCAGCTGCTCTCTGCTCTGCTCACTGGACACTCGCTGGCCAAACCTCCTGTTTAGGGCTGCAGTAATGGCTTGTAGGTCACAACGTTCTTCTGATGATAAGTCCACTAAGACCTGAAGTGCTGGACCCTCCAGAGCAAGGGCCAGGTGGATAGCCGTCTCCCTGCTGCTCCATCTATCATGCAAGGCTGCTAAATCCACTTGGGCAAGGAAAGGCTCAAGAGGAGTCAGGCCACTAAATCTTGGTAGCTTTGCGGGGGTTTGAGTAATGCTGCTCCTTAGCTCTGCAACCGGAGGGGTTGGAGCAGTCATTGAGGTTTCCTGAGGTCGAGCTCGAGTCACCTGATGTGTTAGGCGGGGAGCACTGGTACCATCTGGTTGACGGTTTACCAAGTCTTTTTGTCTTGTGCCTTGCCGCAGGTGTTCCCGAAGCAAGCTGTTCTCCAGGGTAAGTCGCTCTATATCACTAGCTATCTGCTCCATCATTGCGTCTTTCTGACAGCAGCCGAATCCCACTTCTGACACCAATGTAGCGGCTGCTCCCTCACGTAGGTCAGAATGGAGCAGAACTCAGCTAAGCTAACTAGCGAGGTGCTAGTGCCTGTCGCCTAAACTGTTTTAGCGGGCTAAAAGTGAGCTGACCTGTGCCCCATACACCGCACGACTCCAGGCAGCTGTTGTTTCAGGAGGCACAATAACATGGCAGAGTCCGATGTCCTCAGATTAACCATTTATTAGGCCTTTTCAGAACTACTCATAACAGACCAACATTGTAAATGTCTTTACTGGAGGTACCCAACTCACTCATGGTTTCAACAAAGCAAACAGAAAACTCCCACAATGCATAGCCACACCAACAGGATCACTACAATACATTACTCCTTTCATCATGTGAAGAAGTGCTGTTTACCCTCATATCCACTCTAGTCACTTCAGTAACATGAGCTTTTTAGTTTTTCACCTCCACTATTTTTTTATTTTTCATTTTACAAGCCGGACAAATGGGCTTTTTGGATTTCTATCGTTGTGCTCCACCAACGATTTATGCCAAAACAGCAGCTGGCTGGGCGTCAAAAAGACATTAGATTAAGTCTAGAAATGCATGTAAGTAGTGTTTGAGCGAAAAAAAGCTCTTTTACTCCTTTTTCCACCCAAATTTTATTCTCACTGTACACTCTACTAGACTCCTGTTTGGTTTAGTGATCTTTCACTCTTTGTTGTCTAAAAAAAAAAAGGCAGTTAATTTCTCTTTACAGTTTATTTTTGGTTTGGGCTTCCGTCATTTGGCTCCATTTTTATATCTAGTCAGTTCCTGTGAACACAGTACACGGGACTCCAGTTTACTTCCCATAGTTTGAAACATGCATGTGTGAGTCACTGTCTAAGAAGTTTCTCTTCTCCTCCACATGCATTGTTTCCGCATCACTCTATTGTGTGTGCAAGTTTCCATCTTCTGACATGGAACATGATTCCTCTTAATGACTTCTTGTACCTTTTTGCGGTTCCTGTGTCAAACATGTTGCAGCTTTTCCCTCAGGTTTCTGATCTTTTTAGGATTTTTTTTTTTTTTTTTGCTGTCCACACTTCTTTGGAAGCCAAAGTGTGACATGCCATTTTATAGCGACAAGCATTGCCACCATGCTCGGCTACCTCTGTTGCTTCAAAATGAAATAATACAGATAACATTTTCATATCCAAACCTTTTTTGTTTAAAAAAAAAGTTTAATGCTGCACTAATAAAAACTTTGAAAAATGAAGCTGGAAATGGATTTTGTGAACATAAAACTATGAGGCTCCAAAATGGGCATAACATTTTACAGTTTTATGCAGTAAAGTTCATCTTTTATTACTTTGGTTTAAACATTTTCCTTAAACCCACTGAGACTTTTCCATGAAAACATATTGTAATATTAGAAATAGACAGCTGCCTTTTTGACCCTTCAATATGCTGTAATTGCAAAGTAGGATGAACTAAATGAATAATGGTAATTTATCCTTTAAATGAAGGATTTATTTTAATAAAAATAAGACAACACTTTATCTTTACTTTTTTTTATTGTATTTATCTTTTCTAAGCTACTATTGTGTTCTTGTGTGTTTTTGTATCTTATTGCCCTGTAAACTTGCTGCTGGTGGACCACTTGTAATTTAATTTGCCCCTGCAATTTGAATATAGTCTTTGAAACTGGAGTTTTGAATCTTCATCTTGCAAATCACATCTGCAAAGTTACGCTCAAACTATCTTTTGATCCATTTTTAAAGCATTCCCAGTGGTCTTTTAATTATGACTGTGCTGTTTTAGCCTAAATCTAACCTGCGTTGTTTTTTATGACATAGTTTCTGCAGAGCGGCAGTAGTTCATAAAAAGGTTGCCTTTGAGCTGTGGGCCCATTTTGTTCTTCTACAGGTTGGGACAACAGCCTTCTGCAACGTTCCTACTCCAAACACACGATTGTTTTTTTTTTTCTTTTTACGTTGCTGTGACCAGAAGATTCAATCCATTTCTCTTTCAACAATGCAACAATGTTTGAAATAACATGAAGGCTAACATCAGGATTTCTTTTATGAGAACTGAAATTCTCTATAGCACATTGGTGCCGAACGCTCATCTCTTCCAAACCTAAGCAGAGCGGAGGCCAGGGTGCGCACAGTGGAGCAGTGAGCCTTCAGCCTACCCATTTCAGTTGGAGCCAACATTAATGTCTGTAACATTTAATTGTGTGTGGGGACACACACGTCTTTAAGACCAACATTTACACCTAACAATAATCATTATAAACTTACAGCAACTTGTTGCTTGCTGCTTTATGATTCTGCCCCCCTGTTCTATGATCTTTATAATCATTCATTTTTTTGCCATTCCATTTGAAAAACCGTGCTGATACTTATTAACTACATTTGGCGGGTCACAAGCTCCCTGCTCCGCTCCATTCGGATGCATCCACTTGCAGATAAATAGATCCATGTACGTCTGTTTTCCTCAACTGAGCTGGAATCTGGATCAGAACTCTACATCTGGATAGCTCCAATGTTTCTCGCCATTTTTGTTGCACTGGGAATGTTGGGTTGGGGGTTTGAGGGGATGTAAGCCGGCAGGAGAGATTGTGAACAAAGGGATGATGGGAAATGAAGAAAGGCTCACTCTGCATCAACAGTCCCTCCCATAGCTCATGTGCAGATTTCCAACTACTGGTGCTCTGCATCAACGGTGTTCTAGAAAACAAGAGGTTTTTGGATTTTGACTAAGAACTGCATCATATAGTTAAAAGACCACAGAGAAGATTTTTACAATAGATCAAAAAATTATCATAGTGGGTCTTTAAGCTTAAAAAAAAAAGAAATATGACTTGAAATGAACAGTGGTGACGGCCCTGTTGCTCACTTTACCTTTGTGATTTCTTTTGAAGACAAAAACAGAACAAAGTATGACAAAAAAATCTGCAGTTTAAGTTAGATCTTGAGGAAATTAGGAACTTTTGCTCTACATGAACTAGAAAAACTGTGTCGAAAAGTGTGTGACCTTCATAATGAGAAGAAAACCCAAAGGATAAAAAAAAAGTATTGAAGTTTTTTGTTGATTAGTCATTTTTTCTGTCAAGAATTACATTTTTAAAGTTTTTCTTTTTTTAATTCAGTAATGGACACCTATGAACTGTATTGCTGAGTGGGTTTGTAACTTTTTAACTACTGAATAAACGGAACAAAGTGAGGAAAAAACATTCCAGAAAAACTACAAAGAGGGCTTATTTGCAGGATGAAACTCTTCAAAGCTGTACAGCATCAAACCCCTTTTCTCTCTCCCTGACGTACACACTTGTACACTATCGTTCTTTTAAAGGATAATGGCTCCTTGAAAACGCATTTGGACTCAGGGGCAAATTTTTACAAAAGCTTCCCACTCTGGTACACAGACAGGGAAATTGACACACACACATGCACACACACACAAACACACACAGTCGTGAATGTTTCAGCTGCCTGACCTGCAGCTATTTCCAGCACTAAATGGACTCTTGGGTTCCAAACAAAAGAGCCTGTACCATGGCGTGTACCTAATTAAACTGTTTGTGCGTGAGCATGTGTGTTGATGGGTTCCAGCTCTCGGTACACTCACACTGTAGCACGGGCGGTTCTGCTTTTCAGTTCATCGCTCGCCTGGCGTGTTGAGAAGTGAACGGTAAAATATTCTTCTGCTTCTTAATGGTTCACGCTTTTATTCTTTTTAGTCTGCCATGAAACTTTTAAGAAGCATTCTGAGGTGAGGACGTTTTTCTTTCTATGTCTTATCCTGTCCCGTCCCGTCACGTCATGTCTGACTTCCTTAACCACAGGGCTAATAGCGGTACTCTCCCCAACCAGCTCCTATTATGAGTTGGGACTACCTGATCCGTCGAGGAGACAGAAGGGAGTCGTGCCTTTGAATAGAAGTGTGTGCGTTTAAAGCTGGAATAGGGGGGCGAACAACAACTTGAGCTGCAGTGCTGGAGTCCCTCTGATGCCAGCTTATGATTTGAATTGTTGCACCAGGACAGCGGCGTGCATGAATGAGCAAAAGCAATCACAAACAAGGCGTTTTTCACTGCTGTTTAAGCATAATCTATCCATCTTGAAGGGTTTATTGTAGTAACCTGATAAAAAAAAAAAACACACGAACACATTCAGTCTTGGGAGAGATGTATTGTCACGTTAAAACAGCGCACATCTCTGCTAAATTAACTAGATGCAGTGGATCAGTGCGACTCTCCGCGTGTTATTGCCAAAGGTGGTGCATTTGCAGCCATTCTAACTGTGTGTTTGCATGTTTGAAGTTGTTCCTCGTCCCACTGGAGCTTCTGTTTACAGCACAAAAACCCCTGATTGGGTGCTGATGCTTTGTCCAATTTATTCTTCTCCCCTTGGCTGATAATTATGGAAAATCACAATGACAACTTCTGCTTGTTGACAATTATATTCAGCATAGATACTTGTTAGATTTGCAACACTTCAAACATGAAGGTAAGGTACCCCCAGACCTCAACAGGGAAGGTGAGAGTTTTGAAAAGCTGCTGCACAAAGCCCTTGTTAAAATTATTTCAGTGAAGAGGTACAGTTTTACTGTGAGGTTTGACAGATTACATGTAGAGCTCAACTAATTATTCAATTTCAGACTGATGTTTTAATTATTTTGTAGATCATTTAAAAATTTTACAATTTCACACACAATTTCACTTCTTTGAGCCAAACTAATAAACTACATTTCTATTAATCCACACTGCCTCAGTTTTAAACAACAACACCCTCTGAGTTTCTAATTAAGACTTTCTTTCTTTGTTTTGATTACAGAAAGTGTACTTCTCCAGGAATGGATTTTGTGATTTTCAATCTACTTATCAAGAACCAATTCGACAAAATTCTTCCCTCTGACTCCCATTCAGATCAGAATTACAGTTATTTAGTATTGCTGAAGTCATTTGATGTGGTTCCTCACTGAATATTTTTGTTTTGTGTGTTAAAATTTAACTTAAATTTAGATTTCATAGAAATCCCCCCTCACATGCTTTTCAAAGTATGGGTAGTTAGATATACAGCAGATGATAGTGTAGGTGTGTGTTGAGCTTTCAGTTGTGGTACCCTGCATGGGTCAGTCAGTGCTTATAATATATATATAATATATATATATATATATATATATATATATATATAAAAAAAAAAAAAAAAAAACGCCCCTCTCACCCTCCGCGGGTGGTTTCTCCTCCAAGCTCGGGTCCTCTACCAGAGGCCTGGGAGCTTGAGGGTCCTGCGCAGTATCTTAGCTGTTCCTAGCACTGCGCTTTTCTGGACTGAGAGGTCTGAGGTCTTTCCAGGTATCTGTTGTAGCCACTCCTCCAGCTTGGGGGTTACTGCCCCGAGTGCTCCGATTACCACAGGCACCACCTTCACCTTCACTTTCCAGGCTTTCTCCAGTTCTTCTCTGAGTCCCTGGTATTTCTCCAGTTTCTCATGTTCCTTCTTCCTGATGTTCCCATCGCTTGGCACTGCCACATCCACCACAACGGCTTTCCTCTGTTCTTTATCCACCACTACGATGTCTGGTTGGTTCGCCATTACCATCCTATCAGTCTGGATCTGGAAGTCCCACAGGATCTTTGCCCTCTCATTCTCTACCACCTTCGGAGGTGTTTCCCATTTTGACCTTGGGGTTTCCAGTCCATATTCTGCACACATGTTCCTGTATATTATTCCAGCCACTTGATTGTGCCGCTCCATGTATGCTTTACCTGCCAGCATCTTACATCCTGCAGTTATGTGCTGGATTGTTTCAGGCGCCTCTTTGCACAGCCTACACCTTGGGTCTTGTCTGGTGTGGTAGATCTGAGCCTCTATCGCTCTGGTGCTCAGGGCTTGTTCCTGAGCTGCCAGGATGAGCGCTTCAGTGCTGTCTTGTAGGCCAGCCCTTTCTAGCCATTGGTAGGACTTCTTGATATCAGCCACTTCAGTTATGGTCCGGTGGTACATCCCATGGAGGGGTTTGTCCTCCCATGAGGGTCTGTCTTCCAGCACTGTATCCTCTGCTCTCCATTGCCTGAGACATTCACTGAGCACACTGTCAGTTGGGGCCTTGAGCTTGATGTACTCATGCATCTTGGATGTTTCATCCTGGATAGTGACTTCTACGCTCACTAGTCCTCGGCCTCCTTCTTTGCGGCTAGCATACAGTCTCAGAGTGCTGGATTTGGGATGGAACCCTCCATGCATGGTGAGGAGCTTCCGTGTTTTAACATCCATGGTCTGTATCTCTTCCTTTGGCCATCTTATTATTCCTGCAGGGTATCTGATAACTGGCAGTGCATAGCTGTTTATTGCCCGGGTCTTGTTCTTGCCATTGAGCTGGCTTTTCAGGACTTGCCTTACTCGTTGAAGGTACTTAGCTGTTGCAGCTTTCCTTGTTGCCTGCTCCAGGTTGCCATTTGCCTGGGGAATTCCAAGGTACTTGTAACTGTCCTCAATGTCTGCTATTGTTCCTTCTGGGAGTGAGACCCCCCCTGTGTGGACTACCTTGCCTCTCTTTGTCACCATCCGGCTGCATTTCTCGAGCCCGAATGACATCCCAATGTCATTACTGTAGATCCTGGTGGTGTGGATCAGGGAGTCAATGTCACGCTCGCTCTTAGCATATAGCTTGATGTCATCCATGTAGAGGAGGTGACTGATGTTGGCCCCATTTCTGAGTCGGTATCCATAGCCAGTCTTGCTGATTATTTGGCTGAGGGGGTTCAGACCTATGCAGAACAGCAGTGGGGACAGAGCATCACCTTGGTATATCCCACATTTGATGGACACTTGTGCAAGTGGTTTCCCATTGATATATATATATATATATATATATATATATATATATATATATATATATATATATAAAAATAATATGCCTTAATATTGTAAAATAAAGATACATTTGAATAAATTGACAGAATGCTAAAATAAGGAATGATTTCCAATGCAACAGTAAAACAACTTGAAAATAATCAAGTCTTTTGATAATATTCACACTATTGGGGATCGTTGTGCGCTTGTGTGGTGTTAAACACTTCTGTTTTCATTCATGCTCTCTTTTCATTGCTTTCAAATTTGCATGTTTATTGCTTTTTCTTTCTCTGCTGGTTTATAGCTCTTATCGTTTTTTCTTCTTTGGCAGATCAATAAAGGCTAATTGCAACAGAGCACTAGACAATTAGGCTCTGCTTGTGCAAAATTAGGACATCAAATCTGCTACCTTGGCATGTGCCTGAGTGAGTGAGAGGTTTGCACATCTGATGTTTGCACATCTTTGGATTGTAAAACGACAGACTCATGAAATAAACATGAGTCACCATTTCTTTTTTAGGCATATTTTCCTTATTACACTTTTAAAATTGAACAATTGAAAGTCTTATTTCTTCGTTTAGCTTTTGCCCCAACTTTACAAAAACTCAGATTATCAAAGAAAAAGCATTTACAGATGAGATTTGCTAAACTCACCTCAAGTTTACCAAGTAACTGTATGTGTAGAGCTAAATTCCCCATACGGTACCCCCATACAACAATTGTTTCATAAAGTCAGTTGTAAAAACAATTTAATAAATCATAAAATTGAATTGTATTCCTCCTATTACAGGCTTCAAAGTTACTCAGAAAAAACAAAATTACTTTTTTGGTGGGCCATATTAAGTTAAAGAGAGTCTCACAATACAAACTAACCAACTTAATGATGTAGTGGTGTAGTGTCCACCCTGAGACTGCTAGGTTGTGAGTTAATATCCACGATCAACTTATACCAAAGGGTTTAAAGTTGGGAGTCAATACCTCTCTGACTGATACCACTGACTACAAATGAGAAACAGACTGAGTGACCCCTCCCCTCTTAGCATTCCAAACAGGAAATAGCCGATGGCTCTAAGAAGTCAAAATCCCATAGACTTCTATTAAGAAATAAACAGCAATTACTGAGTCATATTTGTCCGAATAACCATTCTTGCTTAACTACCTAGCATTGTCTTGCCAATCCCATTTTTTTCATCATATGTATTTGGTGCAAGTTATTGGAGTTATAAACTGACCAATCAGATGCCTCAATAAAATTACTAATTACCACTAGCCCCCATGCTGAGCATTTTAAATTTTTGACAGATTTCGTGTAGCTCGCTTTCAAGGGATATGGGTGTGGACTTCCATCAAGCTCATTCCTGATTGGCAACAGTGGTTGGCATGGCAACTTTTATTCAGACTGTCTGGGAACAATCACTTCTTACCAATGTCGTCTGGCTCCAGCATGTAGTGACTGAGCAAACTTCGTTGGTTGAAACCATTTTCTATGAGTGATGTCACACTCGCTCAGTCCAGTTCTCAGAATACAGTCAATGGTTGACATTCAGTATTAAGGGTGTGGATTGGGAGGTTCAACCACCAATTGGTTGGCAGCTGTGTCTGCAGCCCCCCCAGGTGAAGGGCCATTGCAGAGAACACATTTTACACAGTCAGGTGTGACAACTTTCCCTCTTTTTAAATTTGAGGTAACAAAAAAAATGTAAATATCATGTTGAAACCATAAACATGGTTGGTGTCGTCTTCTGTCAGCACTTTCTGTGTCACTTTTATTGAACAATTAACTTAAAGCTTAATGTTTTTATTGTGCGAAATTCTTTTTTGAAACAACATGGCATCTTAACATCTGAAAGGAGTTTGGATAAGGATGAAGATGAATTAAATTGCTCCCTGAGGGTACGCTACTCATCTCATCTTAATCCAACAAGATGCTGAAGAGATTTACAGAAAAATGAAATGATTCGAGTCAACATGGTGGAGTTCAGACTAGATTTTTCTCTTTTTACGACATTCTCTTCGTACCATTATTGGCTGTTGCCTTTACCCTCAGTTCATGTCACCACTTTGTTGTTAAAAAAAAACTGCAGTATGTGTCAATTGATTGCAGCTTTTATTGTAAAATATTTTGATTACATTTTTTCTAATTTGACTCAAAAGTTAAAAAACAATCTTTCTACAGATATTGCATCCAAACCAGTGTCCCTATCTTGGTCTTTGATAGTAGGGGTCCCACTTTTTGTTGTATTTTTTTTTTTTTACGTATCCCTTTAATATTTACTGTTGTTGACCTGAAATCAGGCGTGCTGCACCAATGACAAACAGCAAGAGCAAAAGAGGACGAGAAAATCAGCAGGAAACTCTCTGCATTTGATTCAGACTGTAAAGTATACATGCATACTGGTGTGTCAAGAATCTTTTGAGGTTTTAAGCTTTTTTATCTGTTTTATCCATCAAATCTAGAGTTGTGAGTTGTATTTTTTTAAACAATATAATCCATTTGTGTATTTTATTGGGTTGCATGGTGGATTGGTGGTCAATACTTTCACAGCAAGACCTGGTTCAAATCCCAGCCGGTACCTTTCTGTGTGGAGATTTCATGTTTTCTCCAGACTCTCGGGCTTCCTCCTACAGTCAAAAAAAAAAAGGTTTTATAGGTCAATTAGAAACTTAAAGTTGTCTCCAAGGAATAAGTATGCGTAGTTGCTTGTTTCTGTGTGGCCCTGCAATGGACTGGTAGCCCGACCAGAGTGTACCACACCTTCACTCATCAGTAGCTGGGTTAGGTTGGGGTCTGGATCCAGTGATCCAAAGGGGACCAGGTAGTTTAGAAAATCAATGGGTGTGTATTTTTTGTGTGTCTCTTTTTGCCTGCCATGAGTTTGACTGGAATCGGCTTTGTTGAGCAACGCTTTGACTAGTAACCCGGGGCCTGTTTCAGAAAGGAGGTTAAGTGTAAACTCTGAGTGAGTTAACCCTGAAATCAGGGAAACTCTGGGTTTTCCGTTTCAGAATGGGAGGTTTGTTAAACCAGAGAAAGCAGAGTAAGTCAAACCCGTTTCTGAAAGAGAGGTAACTTATACTCGGAGTCAGTGTCCATGGTTACTTATGCTGTGAACCTAACCTGGTCGGGAGCAGGTTTTATTCTCCAAACTCAAAGTTTCTGCCGGTCCCCTCCCCTTTTTAAAGACAAAGCGGTATTTTTCGCTTTAACCTTCATTGCCCACATTCCAGTCACACAGAGACAAGCTGAGTGACAAGAATGACTTGTTCTTTTTTGGAGGACCCAATAGACGAGGAGGCTGCATTAATTCATAGAGAATTATATTTACCTCGTACGAGGATTTTGAGAGGACTCGCTTTTTTGTCATTTCCCCACACGTTTTTGTTTGAGCGTTACCGTTTTTCGTTGCAGTCAATTACATATATACAATGAAAACAACATTAGATATGTATTGCTATGTAGATGTTTCATATGTCAAATATTGTCAACAAAGCCTACATCATGACATGCTCAAATTTGACCTGATTGAATTATGTTTTTATACTTCATTTTTAGCTGCTGCCATGTTCTTTTAATTCCTGCAGGATTGCATCTACATGAAAATGAAATCAGGGACATTGAATTAGATTAATGTAACAATTACTTTTTGGAAACACAATTTGCTAGCACTGCTTACTTTCTTTATCCCATATAAACCTATACCACTTGATCAATACAAGGGTAGTGTTGCAGCGTGTGTGTGCTGAGCGGGGTGCGATCCACGACAGACAAGGGGAGGGGCAAGTGCAGGTGCAGATGGGGGGGGGGGGGGGTGAGCACGGAGCGGAGGTGTGTGCGTGGTGTATATTGTGTGTTCGGAGGACGGAGCACTTAGTTAAATAAAGAGAAGGTGTCATTCCCAGAATAACTGTTTTGGGGTCATTCTTAATCCGCTCTGGAGGTTGAGGGTTTGGAACGGGAAGTGAACCCCGAAGGAGAATTGCCTTCTGAAGGAAATCTCCCCTGCGCTTCTGACCACAGTCGGAAAGACGAGAGAAAAGAAAGAAGAAGTCTTCGCGCAGCGAAAGGTTCAACAGTAGACACAAGTTCACTTTTAAAAACACAATTGCATGTATTAATATTGAACTGACCAACGTTTGCAAGAGGGGAAGGTTAACAAAAAGTCCTCTAAACATTACCGACGTTAAATGCATCCCCCCCCCCCCCCCCCCCATTGGTTGTACTCTATGCAGCATTTCATGCAATTACACCAGGAATAACACTTCAAAAGTACACCTAAATATCGCCATTTCTTAATTTTACACCTTACGCTACTTAAAAAGTTATTTATTACAGCCAATATTTTATGACAATGATTTCAATGCAAACTTCTGCATTAACTTGAGCAGCTATGTTTTCCCACGCTAACTGTCTCTGTGTTGCAGATGCAGCGGTGTTGCTTTTCTTCTGGAATATGTGCTCATATTCACTGTAACTCTGCAGCAGCACGTCAAGTTCAGCTGGCGAAAAATATGCAGACCTCTTTGTTTCCACGGTTGCCATGGTGACTCGTAATATCTGCGCTCCATTGATAATGGCTTCTTATGGTCGCGGTGCACACGCTCAACTCCGATTCAGTCCACTCAGAGTTGATTAACCTAACTCCGATCATCTTCTCTGAAACAGAAAACTCAGAGTTTTTAATCTCTCGGTAGACCAACTCAGAGTTCAAGTTCAACCTCAGAGTTGGTTGAACCTCCTTTCTGAAACAGGCCCCTGTTCTCTAAGAGGTTAAAGAAACCTGCATTTCCTCCAGAATAAACTGCTTTCTTCAAGAGCATCTGTACCTGACAGAGCTAGCTGACACTCGAGGGGAACAGCTGGACGAATGGTTTTAATGTCACTTTGAGGTGATTGAGGTATGGAAACCTGGTTACTGCTGTGCAGATCTGTATGCCCATTTCTCAGGTCTGCATGCAAACACACCCACCTTTCACAGGTGTGATGTCACATTAAATCACAGCTGACTCAGCCATCGTGTACCAACACACCTAAAAAGCTGAGCTTCTAGAAAATGTAGCATTCTGACCTGAAGTGACCTGCTTCGATCAATGGCAATGTGGCTCTAGTATGTGTGTGTATGGGTGTGTGCGTGTTTCTCTAGGAATTGGTTCGATTAGGAAAGTGTGTAGTTAAGCCACATTAGTCTGATGCCGCTATAGAGGGCTGGGAGGACAGATGAACACACAGATAAACATGCGCATGCAGGCATATGCGCGCACACACACACACACACACTGAATGACATATGACAGGCAGGCAAACAGCAACAACTCTCCTTAACTGCACCTTGACTAAATGCAGACATTTAAACACCCACACTCAGCAGTAATCATATTATGACTTGAATATCATTTGTGCTGCTAGAAATCCTGATTCAGGCTTCAGGTCAAATTGTTTTGACATTCTGAGTTTGCAAACAAAAGACTGCCCTTCAGTTACAGTCATATGTTGGATAGAGACAAAAATAATTAGGCCTGGATGATTTTTCTTCTTTATAACTCGCTTGTACGGTTCTTCTTACCCATCTGCTTTGTATTCAGTCTTTAAAAAAGAATAAAAGGGACATTCTTACAGCATGAAGAAGTCAAAATATAAAGTCCCACTTCAATCATCTTTTGATCTATTTTAAACCATTCCCAATAGTGTTTTTATTATGATTATGCCGTTTTTTGGCCAAATCTTTTAAAAAAGGGGTAGTTTCTAAGATAGTTTCTGCAGAGCAACAGGAGTTCATTCAAAATGTGCCCCCGTGTGCAGAGCAACCTCGCCCCCCAGCTCTCATGACTAAGCGCTCTTTGTTTTTGCGCTTTCCCACTAGCTTACAGCCCCACACAACCCCAACCTAACATTACTAGCATTTGCCGTGGCTGTTGTTTTAACTTTTCCTGATTTACTACGATTTAGTTTGAATAAAGAAATACTCAGTAACGCAATTTTAAGCTTAACCTTCTTAATGCATGTCCTCCATCACCAGAAAAATGCCACAAGATCACGTTAAAAACACCAAAAACACAATTATCATGGGTGTGGCTCTTCACAATAAAAACAGTTATTTACTACGAGTTCTAGTTTGAGGTTCAAACTTTTTAAAAATTAAAGATAAGCACTCAAAAAATGTCGTTTTGTACATAAAAAAACACCGTTTTAGAACATCCAAATATGAACGACACTAGAGTTTTACTTGACAGAAATGGACTCTTAGCCCTTCTTTTTTTTATCATCTAAAAGTACAGTTACCACCAAAAACACAAATAAACACAATCCTGAGGACACTTGTGTTCTTTAAAGCCTTGTTAGCCATTTGATTTCTTTCTAAATGACTTCATGATGACTTGCTGGACAACATGCAACTCCTAACAAGTAGTTCTCTGTTCAGCTTTATTCTCTGAAAACCAGGAGGTTAAAGTCAGGAGTGCAGCCAATATCTGGCAGTCTCTGTGCTTCAGGAGCTTCGCTGTCTCTTCAGTCTCACTCTCAACGAGCCCCTCGGCTCCTCAATAACAGAGCTGTAATACGGGGACACAGCCCAGAAAATGAATTTGATTTTCTGCATGTGTGTTGGTGTGCCTGTCCTTGTGTAAACATGTGCACACTGACAGGACAGGAGTCCGTGGATCTACAAAGAGATAGTCTGCAGTCACATTTCAGGGAGTAGTTCTTCAGTGGGTCGCCTTAAAAACACTAATTCAGACGTCTCACTGTGCATCTGTGCTCAGTCTGGAACACAGACACACAGCAGATCATGGAGCTCTGGGAATCCCAGTCAGAATCTTCCAGTGACCAATATTTACTGGTACTTGTACAGAAAAATAATAACATAAATAGATTAGAATAGGAAAGTTAGAAAAAAAGTGTCTGGATTTTCACAATTTATGGTCACCATAATAAAAAAAAAAAAGTACAGATTCTTGATCCATGCAAATATTGGAATTGGTAAGTGAGTAATTGAAAAGTGTTATGTCTTGTTTAAGTTCAGCAAAGTCCATGAATTAGAGAAGAGTCAATAAAGAAAAGGTCAACAGCGAGAAATTTGATCCTGCTGTGACTGGACTTCAAAATCTTCAGAAAAATGTTCAATGTTTTTCAAAATAAAAGAGAATAACACAAAGCTATACCTGTCGTTTTGCTGCCCTTGTGCTTCTTAGCCTGAAGTAGGTTAACGAAAATATAAAAAATTTAAAACAGCTGGGCGATCTATTATGTTACATAGAACTTGCTCAAACTGTAAGCTGTTTTTGGCATCAACACAGCAGCTGCAATGAGATCATGATGCATGAAATAACACCGTAATAGGACCTGAAGGGGTTTACTGCAAAATCAAACCTTTTTGTCAAACATCTAATGTTTCTGTTTGGTGTAAAAATGTATTTTGTTGCTAAAAAGCATTTAAATCTTTGGGGGGTTCAACCAAAGTCTAACCACAGAAAGCGTGTTCTACATTTCTGTCTCCCTTCAGAGTTTGACCGCACATGATCAGACACTCCAGCCAGCACTGCTAGGGATGCATGCAGAGCTCATCGAGGCACAGGGGTGGCAAAGAGAAACAAGTCAAGAAAGAGAAAAAGAAAGCAGCAGGAGGCTTCTGAACTGCACTGCACATCTCTACACTCACATTACTTCATAACCAGAGGAGGCCTCGGGCAAACCAGTCACTGTCTAATATTCAATTTCAGCAAGAGAGGAGGAAACATTCATTTTGGAAGCTTTTATTTCATTTAAAACGGCCATCTTGTTTCAGAAAATATCAAATTAGACCACAGTTTACATGTGTATTTTCTTGCAGAACGACCTTGAAACGGTTTTAACGAATCCAGGAGAACATTAACACAATTAACTTTTAGTAAATTTAGAAATAATAGTCTACATATTCCTGTAAACTTGAAAGTGAATGAAATTCTAAAAATAAGGGTTTTAACATTTGTATTGCCATGTAAGGAATGTATTATTTAAAGACATAAAAAGTGAAAGGTATTCTCAATTTTTCACTAAAGCACTGTTGGACAGTCAGAATCAAATGCTTTTGGATGGTGGGCCCTGAAGTGAAACACAATAACATTCTAGAGGTTTTGATTTTTACGATGATTTCTTAGTGTTGAATTGTCATTGTGATGTGTTGAGTGATTTGTTGATGGGATTTGCGAAGGGGGTTCTAAGGGCAGGGATGCCAGTATAGCTTAGTCAGTTTGTTAGTTCATTTTAGTATTTTCCTATTGAACTCTTTGTATCCGTGATCCTTTTGATTTCATGTTTTACTTCAAAGCCCATCGAGACGACTGTTGTTGTGATTTTGGGCTGTACAAATAAAATTGAATTGAATTGAATTTGCTCTTTAGGGTAACTAGCAGGATTTTCTTGAAGCTCAAATTGAATGCAAAGTTTTGCCATTAGTGACAAAGCAGCTTCTAATTAGTAATTGGGATGAATTTAGTGATTAAATCAAATTCATTTTAAGAATTTGACTTAAAATGTACAAAATTTTAAATTTCCCTCAAGACAGATTTATTTATTTTTTTGGCACTTGTTGAGGAGGTTTGTGTTCTTAAAAGTGTCTCTCTGATACTTGCAGATTTTAACCGGACTTCTAGAAGCTACAACGTTGCCTCATTTACATTCAGGGTCTTTAGGCTAAGGAGACTGTAATAGACAGTGATGGTATATATTACGGGTCTGCTGCTTTTCATTATGCAGCTAATGATTCCCTGTCAACTTCTATTGAGACGGAGCGCAGGGGAAAAGAGAGTGGGCGAGCAAAGCCAAAGACACTGAAGGAAAAGAAAACGGCGCCACCAGGGCAAATGCCTCTAAATCCTGCCGCCGTGCCTTCCAAGAGGAATTTGATTTCAAATCAACACGGTAATAGAATAAAACAATGATGACATGGGGGGGATGGCAAAATGGGATGAACACTAAAATGTTGCATAACCAAAATGTGTGATCGCGATGGTATTTGAAGCACACCTATTTTTGAAGCTGCCTTTTTGGAGGCAAACATGGTTTAGTCAATATGTGAGACAGAAATGATTAAGTGAAGAGGAGAATCTTTGCCATTTAAAGCTTCCCTAAAACACAAGAACACTCAAGCATCTGCTAAAAGGAAAAGGGGTTGTGGATTTTTCCTCCAAATAGTTGACAGCATCAAAAAAGAGTCGATGAAAACAGTTAAATATGTTGGGATTGATTTGGATATCCATGAAAACCAAGTGAGAAAGAGCCACAAAAGGAGAGCCAGCTGGAAGCATCTTCATCACACTGACAGCATGCTAACAACTTAGTAAAATCTTCCTCTTCACTCATGACCATCTCTATAGACACTGTTGTGCAACAGCAGGAACAGTCTATCCTCTGTTCCTGCAAACAGCAAGCTTCCTCGCCGTACAAAGCTCTCAGCCTCTCAAACATGCAGCACTGTGCTAAACTGGATCACTAAATGACCCAAAACAAAGGATGCAGATGAAGCTGGACTGCTTTCCGACGTTTTTTTTCTGTTCGTTGGGCTCTTGGAGGAAAAAAAAAAAAAGGTTTTTGATTTCACCGTTCGTCAGAAGGAATCTTTATAATGATGACCACACAATCAGCCTCATCAACTGCAGTGGCTTATGCCCTAGTCACATGCACCCGTATGGGGGGTTTGGGGTCGTCTGGGCGTGTGGAGGGTCACAGAGATCAGATCTTATGGTGTGAGCAGGTGTGTCTTGCAACTCCCTTGAAACTCGTGTTCAGAGCGCAGAGCAGTTTAACAGTGCTAACGGGCTTGAGCAGATCGCAGGGTTCGGGGGCATTAAAGATATGACAAATCCGTACATTGTGCCTACGTCACCCTTAAGTGTTGTATAGGAGGTTCACTATGACCCAATATTCCTAGCATGCCCAAAGGAAAATAAATGTGCATGAACATTTTTGCACTACGGGCTCACGGAATAATCTACAATCTCAAAATTTCCTGCATGCTCTTGACTAGCTCCTTTTTTTGGGTGTGACAGCCTTGCTTGTGACAAAAGCCTAAAGTGTTGAGATATCCAGCATAAGACTGCGACTCCAATCAGTTGTACAGCTCAAGATGAATTGCTTAAACAAACAAGTTGAGAAAAAAATATTCGTTTCTAATCCTAAATTAAGAATAATAAATAGGAAAAAAAAAGCATATCTAGGATATTTTTAGAGTGGAAAACTGTGGTTTGTATCCCAAGCCTGAGTGAGATAGTGGTTGATCTCGTGTGCACAACTGAGTTTGCCTTGACAGAAGGATGAAAACTGCATCCTCATCACACTCTGTATAATCATTTTAGGCTGAAATCCATCTGCTGAGTGTTCAGACTTTCCTCTAAACGTGTGGAGCAATATCCACCACGTGACGGCACAAGATCAGCAAAGTGACAAATCCCATTGAAAAATGATGCACCAAGCTTTTGTTCAGCTGTTACCGACCATCCCACATCTGCGATGTGTTCAATGCTGCCCACCGTAGCTAAAATATAACCAGCTCTGAAAACTTTTAGGTTAAGGTAATATTGGCAGAAAACCAAGCAGGTTATTTTAGAAGCAAATCCCACTTTGTCTTGTTTAGAAAAAAGCTTTAGAGTCTATGTCATAGTGCTTTTAACAGATCTGGATGAGTTGATTCCTAAATAGAAATCTGAATCGGATAGAATCAACGATTCTATTTCATTCTTATAGTTTGTTTCTAATACTCTGATAAAGCTGCTTGTGCAGTTTCCGCATGGTTGTCACAACTTTAATGTGTTAATTAAAGCAGATACTAGTTTGAACTGCATTGATGGGTATTTTGTTAAACCTTTACTGTAAATAAACAGTTGTAAAGGATTATCATGATCAAAGCAGGCGTCTAAGCTGCAGCTCCACCACAACAAATTCTAAACTGAATGACATTAGATACTGGAAAGTGTCTTTTCTTAAGTATTTTTATTTTTTTCTCATTTCTAGCTTTTGGTAAACAGTACATACGTTTGCATAGAACAAAAAAAAATATCAGAAGTTGCTGCAAAATCTTTAGTAACAGAGTAAATGGCTTTTCAGTGTCTGAGTCTCAGGGGGCTGGACGGAGAGAAGAAAGAGTGAGAAGGAAGTGACACTGATGAACCCTCTCTCTGACCTTGCATGGGGGTGTGTTTGTGTGCATGCCGGTGTGTGTTTACTGTGCATGCAACAGCAGAGGGAGGGGTGTTGGAGTGAGGGGGCAGCAGATTGGCTCCATGGGGAGCCTGAATGGACGGCTGCACAAGTGGGACTTAGTGTGTGAAAAAAGCGCTAAAACATTTGAATGAAGGACAATTAAAGGATAGTGTGTCAGGTTTTCTTCTTCAGTGTTAGTCTGCGCTTTTGTGTGGTTGTGCATTGACATAATGACCAGGGAAGAAAGTGGGCTTTAAGCTTGTGGATAGTTGTGTGAACTGGTGTGTGTATCTGGAATATTTTCTCGGGAAATGTAACTTTTGGCCACAAAATGACAAAATATCTCTTTTAGAACCAGAACAGAGCTACATGCGCTGGCCATTGTCCACACCTGCCATATTCAGTTATTTGAAATAAAACAATGATCATACTCGGGTAGAAAAAGCCTTAAATTTAAGAGTCAAAGACGTGCAAAAAGCTTGATTTATGACAACTTTACACAGAGAGAAAGCAGACAAACATGAGCATGCAATTTTGAATTCACAAGTTCACAAGTGGATTCCATTTGTGATTGGGTGTATTTTTTTTTTACATTTACATTTGCTGGTTATAAAAGTACTTAGTTTTCCTATTGATATAAACTGAATGGTAAATTATTAGGTATGGCCCAATTTCCAATCCCATGATGGGAAATTGGTAATGATCACGTAGTTTCAGACTTAATTTAAATAGAATGTCGTCTCCTGATGAGAACCTTGTTGTTTCAAATACATGTCTTAGTAGAAATCTGCATATCATGAACAGATCACATTTTACTGACGTAAAGTGTAGTGGAATATTGCAGCAGTTTTAGCAACACAGTTCCGTGAGATTAGCAAGATACTCGCAGATCCGGATATCGGGGCTCAAAAAAAGTTTAAACTGACAGCAGGTGTCTCTTCCCTTTTGTCTCAATGCAAACAATGACCTACAAAGGCATTTTAAAAGACAGGGAAAAAAAAACAAAAAAACATCGGGTTTTAGTTTCTTTTAATGAGAACAGCGCTCTCCTGCTGCTGACTGCAGTGTGACTGCTGTGAGGTGAAGGATCCGGGAAAGGTGAATTAAAAAAAATAAATCTCTCAAATGAAGCTAAAAATGGTTACATTGATATGAGTTAGTCATGAAAACTCATCACCACATTCCTGCTACAACAACAATTATGGGATAAGGTCATTGTTTGTTTGTTTTTGTTAATGAAGCTGTGATTCACATCTGATCAGAAATGTATTACCTTACTGTTGAACTGCAACACATATTTTTGGACAAAATCACATCTATTCTTTAAGAATTTTTCATGTAAATATGGATAATAATCAAATAAGATAGTTTTAAAGGTTTTTAAATTCCTCACGTGACCAATGGTGCCAATTTTTACTAAGTTATAGTTAACATTTTTTTCTAGTTAATAGTTGCAGTATTGTACTTTATTGTTGAAGCTACTTAACAGAAGTGTTTTGTTTAAGTGTTAATTGTAAAAAAAAATTAAAAAAAAAAAAAAAAGGTATAGGCACCAGACTGGATGAGTTTAACACTTTTTTTCCTTTTATTTAAATGTTTTATAAAAGTATCGGATCTGGACTTGGTATTAGTGTTAAAATGAAATTATTTGGAATCGAATCAGCGACAAAAAATTCTAATTGGATGTCATTATTGCTGTCCTCAAAAACTAAAAGTAGGTATTTGGCCTAAAAGAAATAGGAGAAAGAACTTCATATGTAAAATTGATGAATAGTTTTAATAAAATAAATAGATTGTATTTTGATCAAATTCATTTACAATGGGTAAAATATTGCGTAAGAAGAAAAGCTTAATAAGAGGATTTTAATCCAAACTCATGTTTATATGCGTGTGTACGTACACACACACACACACACACACACACACACTTTGAGAGGCCACCAAACATTTGTACTTCCTCACATCATGGCCATTTCCTCGATTCATCTTCAACTACTCCACTAATCTTCTTCCTCTCTTGCCTCCCAGACTCAGAGCTTCTTTCCCTCCCCTCTGGTGTCCTCCTGTCCCCTCCTCTGATCTGCTCTCCTGGCTCCAGCCCAGCTAAATTACCAGTTTTACAGAGCAATGTTGACAGAGTGCAGAACTTAATTACACACTGGCTGACAGCAAGGGCCGCATGTTAGATTTTCCTCTCCTCTCTGCCTCTCCAGCATTCTTGTTGTATCTTCCGTTTCCCTTTTCACTTCCCATCTTGTGTTTGACCCTTGTTTTTGTCTCTCATCACCTTGCCCAAGACCATTCTTCATCCTGATGCGCCTGAACATTTGCTTGTGGTTCTACCTGAAGATGTGTTCATTTCATTAAGAAATCTGATTTTTTTTGGGATCAAAATTCATGATTAGAAATGCAAGCAAATGCAATTTTTCTCACACTCTGTAAACGGCCTGTTGGTCGGTCAGGGGTTCAGATCCAGAGCCTTCAAGCCATTTTGTCCTTGGGTCAACCTCACATTGCCCTCAACTATTGAAAACCTTTGAGAGGCTTTAGGAATAGGAGTTAGCAAAAAAAAAAAAAAAAGAAGAAAGAAAAATGCCATCACTGCGATAATTGTTAAAGAAATTCCGACACAATCTCAGCTATATTTGTTAAAACTGTTTATGACATGCAACTTTCACAACACATCTTAGCTTTTCATAAATGTAAGTCCTTGACTTATCATTACTTTTCCTTTAGATCCAGTTTGCATCTTTACCATATTCGTGATGAATAATTCATCAGGTCAACATTATGCTCAAAAACATGCTCCAAACCTCTGAAATCCTGATTGTACATCCTGACAGCAGTAAACAGTTTAATTTTGATCTTTATATTCAGCATAGATTGCTATATGCTTGTTAAGTGCCATGCATTTAGAAAGAAACATCAAAGTACACTGAATGCATGCAATATGCGTAGATCAAGCTCAACTCAAACCATCAGAAATGTGTAGAAAATGCATTTGCACGCTCGGTCCATCCTCACAGATCTGCAGCGTTTGTCTGCAGCTGCATGTTTGATCTGCACTTGTGATTGTGCATTTAGGTCGACATGCATAAAGTATCTGAGGCGTTTTTTTTGGTTGGCATTATTCAAAGATTCCACTGCAAATGTAATCTACCTTTTTATTAATGCAAAAACCCAACTGAGTATTTTTAAATAGTTCAGATACTTACCTCAGCATAAAGAAATGGAAACAAAAACAGCTTTGTGGTTGTATTTTTGTTTTAAGGAACCCTCTTCCTTTCTTAACTTGGAGGAGAGATGTGTGTGTGGTTGTGTTGGAGGAGGAAAGGCTAAAACAGTCAATAACTGTGCTCAAAGCCAAAGCAAATTAGGGCAAAGATGCCGAGATTCAAAAAAAGCAAAGAAAGGAATGTTTACATAAAAGGAAGGAAACATTTTAAAACAGAAATTTTGATGCAATTTCAGCACGCCAGAATATTTCTGTCGATGCAACATTGCAGAGGATATTCATGTGTGTCCTAATCTTTCAGCTTACTCTGCGTGTATATTAAAGGGTAATTAAAAGGGAATGCCTATATTCTCGCTCTCCTGGGTCTCCTGTCAGAATTCATTACACACGCAGGAACCTCAAGTGCTAAAATGATTCGATTCAGTTTACTTTGAAAAGAGCCAATTCTGAGCAAACGTCAGATTTTTTTTTAACCGTTCTTAAAATGTGCTGGAATCAGTGAGAGCAGCAGAAACACCCCATAATCAGGTTCAGTGTGATGTTTGTTTCTTTAAATTGACTTCTGTAGCCGATTCCTTTGCAACTACACACCAATAACGACAGAAATGTGGGTAAACCAATAAGTGGGACTTAAAAGGTTTAGCTGGGTAACTTATTGAAGAAAAATCATTGAGAAGGTTGATCTTTGCTTTGCAGCTAACCACAGATTCAGGGGTTGTTAGCTCTGTTGTATCCACTTCTCTTCAACACTGTTGTGACCTCCAGCTTGTTTACACCGTTAGAACTTTGCTAATTTGTTCTGAAGGTCTTATGTTTAACCTTTTATCGTGCAAGAAAAAAAATATATGGCTTGTTGTAAATGCTTTGGTTTTTCCTTTGGATTTCTCCTTGCAGGAGTTGCTACAACTTCAGTTTTACGGCACAAGCAGACAAAAACCCTGCAGAGTGCCCCCAGGTGGTCACAGTAACTTACTTACGAAGTGGTTACTGCTGGATACCTGGTAATTCAAGGAGGTCTCCGATCCAAAACTGGCCAGGCCAAACACTGTTCTGAGATGAATTGATGGGTCGAGGCCAGTACGGCCATTTATGATATTTATAATGTTCTTAAAGATTCCTGTATTTACATTTTTTGGGGGGGAATATTGGAAAGCTTCTTTCTTCTGTACATCATAAAAAAATGACATTTTTATCATGTGGTTTATAAGGCAAGTTTGTGTTTGCCCCTGCTTTTATCTGCTGCCATTTGTATGTGCTATAAATACATCCTAGCACACGGTTGTGTGCGCTTGTGTGTGTGTGACAAAAGCAAAAAAAGAGAGTGAAGCAGTGTCAGACTTTATCAATATTTGACTGCAGACCTGGAGAATGAATGAATCATTAATATGACCTTGAAGCTCAACAACGACATGGAGACAAGAGGGACACGTGTGTGAGGTTTGTCCACAAGGAGGGCTTTGCATAGAGAATAGTCTGACATGTTTAATGCTCAGATTTAAGGAAATTACTTTTAAAATTCAGGCAAAAAAGGTCGATACAATGATACTTCTAGACTCTTAAAGGAGGTTTTGGCCTCTGCAGATTTCAGTTCTTTTATTGTTCTTTCATTCCCCTGGAGAAAACAAATTGCCTCAAACAGCTGACTAGTTCATTTTTTTTACAGTTCTTTTGATAAATAGACAGAAAAACGAGGGGGAGTTTGGATGAAAGGCCCATTTGGTCAAAAGCAGAGTAAACAGACATTTGGGGTAACAGCAGTTGGGCTGATCGCAGACACTCCTGTACTGTGTCCGGCTGGAACCTTCTTTGTTACATTCTTTTCTAAGAAAACTATATCACAGTGAGGAAGGTTACAAGCATTTAAATGTGGAACAATCAGGACTATACACTGAGATAATACTCAAGTCTTAGGCACAACTGCCCTTACGGATGGATATGCGCTTTCTGCATTTAAAAAATGGATAAACCTATACAGGTCACATAGGTGGCCAGAACAAAATTTAAGATTGTAGACCGTTTGGTGAGCCAGTAGTGCAAAAAAGTTCATGCACATCGTTTTCTACAAGCATGCTCCAATTGGCAGGTTTTAGCAAACACCTAAACACCACTTAAGGAGGAAATAAGGGTGAATTAGACACGTTGTTCCTCTCTTTCAATTTTCTATCCCCTCCAAAGCCTGTGCACTGCGCATGGAGCCCGATAATGCTATTCGCATGATCAGTGTGTGCTAATGGTGAAGCCTGACTGTTAGAAATCGGACAATCAGAGCGCAGTCTGTGTGGGAACCCTACAGGTATCTTATAAACACAAGCACACCCTGTGCACGTACCATACCTGCTTGGCATCTCATAACCATTCCCCTGGTGACTGCAGCTGAGTTCTAAGTTGGGTTAAAAAAAAAGCCAGTGTGGTTTATCTGGATAACAGTGACAATGAGCTGGCCCTTAAAAAGCTACCCTTCATTTCAGCTTCTCATTAGTCTTTGGGACTGAACCAGCTGTCAGGTTGTGATGCTGTTTCACTTTTTTAATCACAGAACAATGTGTCAGGCAGTGGAATGAGTCCACACAAAAAGCCTCTAGAAGTAAAGTAACTAAAACATTTTTCATTCTATTCTAGTCACTAATCGTTTTAACCAAATATTTAAAAAGCTGGGGTTTGTGAAAGAAAACAAAAAGAAAAAAAAAAAAAGCCAAAATTTCGTGAACCGGCTTTTTAGAAAAATGAGCTGTGCAGCTGAATCATTTAGCTGCCTCGTTTATCATGCCAAGCAAACCCAAGTGTCTTCCTGATTCTCTGCACCTGTTTTACAACAATAAGAGCTCATAAGTAATAAATGGCTCTCACCCCCAGCTCCATTTTTTTGTCGTCTTTTTGCTGTCAAGAATGGTTAATAAGTTGTTTACTTTTAGTCTTCGATGCGACGAAGTGGAGCCAAAGCAATATGAAAGAGGCTGGGTTGATTTTCTAAATGTATAAAATGAGAAAATGTTGAGATGAAGATGTTTTGGCAAACATACAGTTCTTTTAACAGCCTATGTTGGGAATACTTTCTCATCAAATCATTGAGTATTTTAGGATTTTTAATCTTAATGAAGGAGATGTCCACCAAACTATTTACGTAGAAGCTGGTGCATCACTTGGTTCAAGACATGTCTGTTAAAATATTGTTAGTTAACAAAGGGTCACCTTCAAATGCTCAAATGAAAGCTGCAGAGCAATTGACCAAAATAATGAATCACTGCTTCTTAACACACTTAAACCTATGGCGCCATTTAGCATCAAACACAAAGACAGACACCATCCAATGTTTTCCTATATTTCCTATTTGTTATGAAATGCCTTAGTGGTTTTGTCTGGCTCACTTTCCTCCCGCTCACTCACTCCTCCCACTCAGAAAACTCCTGCGTGAAAACATAATAATAATAAAAAACGGCTTTCAATTCAGAGAAAGCATCGAGCTAATTTGATTGGCGATTTGATTTGCAACAATTATTTATTTTTGTCAATGGTGTAATAGATAGGTCTTTGCTACAAAGACCTTCCACTAAGTGGTAAATGGCGTATTACTTGCATATCGGTTTTCTACCTTCCTTGAAGGTCCAAAGCACTCTACAGTCACAGTGCCAGTCACCCATTCACACACTGGTGGCCGCTCCGCTGCCGAACACTGGCGCCAACCTTCCACCAGAGGCAAGGTGGGGTTCAGAGTCTTGCCCAAGGACACTTCGACGGGCAAGGTGGGTATCGAACCCACAATCTTACAATTGGAGGTCAACCGCCCTCCCACTGCACCACGGCCGCCCCTCAATGCTATATATCAAATAAATTTCCATAAATGGCAGCAGTGCCAAAAATGTGTTTGATAGGCTAAAATGTTTATCCTCAACAACAAGAAAATCTCAAACTTTGGAGGGAAATGTCCAAGGAGACAAAAAAAAAAGCAACAAATAAGACAACCAACCACAAAACAACTCTGGCCTCTTTGCTACATTAACCCCCAAAAAATACACACATTTCCATGAATATTTTTTCTTTTTATCTTACTGTTTTTTTTTTAATTAATTTTTAAGATATTATCAAGGGGGAAAAACACTCTGACTTAGTGTGTTCTGAATTATAATTTCTTTATGATAATATATTTTTTAGTTTTTGTCATTTTTGGGGATTTATTTTATTATTTTTTTCATTTATCGATTGCCACAAACATTCATACAGGGGGATGTGTTTTATTTTGCATAGTTGTCAAAATTATTTGGGTAACATTTTTTGTGTTGTTACATTTTAGTAAATGCTGGGTCGCCTTCAAGTTGACCTGAAGTATTGTTTTTGAATGGATTTATTTAAAGCATTATTGTGAAATAAAAGGTATGCCAAAAGTTTTATGTTTTTCCTTATTTTTCCTGCTTAGTTAAACATTTACAGATTATTTTACAGGTTGAATACAAAAAGGTTATACTGGTTGGAACTGTGTGGGTGGAGGGAGGAATTAGGGGAGGGAGGGGTGATGATTTTTTGTGAATCTTCTGTGGGGTTTTTTGTTATATTGTTTCGTTTTTCTCTTTCCCATATTATTTTAAACAATTTTTTGTTTTTTTATGAGTACTATATTGGTTTTTACGTAAAGTGCTATATATTCCCATAAAATGTGGTCATATTTGACCGTTGTTTTAGAGTTCCAGAAAGTTGCATAAAGTCCATCTGCCTTCTGCTTCCACACAACTTTAAAAACACATTTTCAAAGCATCAACCTCCAATTATGCAGTTTTGAAATGAGAAGGAAACCTTTAGAGGCCATTGTCTTTTTATCCCTTTCTTCTCAGTGGATCAAGCAATCATAAACATCAGCATTATTTCCCTGTACCCGTTCTGGGACATCACAAGCTCCTACAATTTAACGTTAGCTATCGTTTGAGTTCCTTAATTGGCTGCAGTCTGGTTAAAGCAGAGATGAAAATGAATCAACTCACATGTCCAACAACAAGATCTGCAGACCTCTTTCTGCTCAGCCACTCTTCCAGCTAGAGCTCTCCTCACACTAACCAGAAGAGAAATGTATCATGAACCGTGATTCCAATCAGAAACATTTGCCTAAGAAGGCATCCATACTTAGATCCTGGTCTGGTTTGAATAGCAGGACAATTCAAGAGTGACTCTGGTTCCAAATCTATCATTAATAGACACATTTACCCTGAGATGAACAACATCATTTAGGTCATGATATTGCTGCAAAAACTGAAATCTAAATGAGATAAAATATCTTAAAACAAGCATATACATGCTTATTTTGTAAATGATATGAATTCCTCTCACTTTGTAGCTTTTATGCTAGAGTTTTCCTTATTTTAAGAGTTGTGTTACTTAATTGTCTCAATAAGATATTAAAGCTTGTTACTAAGATTTTGTTGCCTATTATGAGTAAAAAGACACTTGAAACTAGAATCTCAATCATGACAAAGTGTGGAACTCTAAGATTTCCTGTAAATGAAAAAAGGTGGAATGTATTTGTCAGGCTCTGATACATGCAGCCTAAGAAGCAGAACAGCTTTTTTTTTTCCTCCTGTGTGACATGATAATGTGTAAATCTGCTGTGTGAGTCCTTTGCTGTGTGGTTGTACACATGCAGGAGGAAGCGTATGTGCGAGAGGGTGTGTTCTGCCTGAATGTCTGTGGGATGTGTGAACGTGTTGGTATGGATGCGCATAAATGTGCCAGTAAGGCTTCCAGGCATTATCGTGAGCACTGGCGTGCCTTTGCAGCAACTGTCGAGCTCATTAGCACTTTCAATAAAATGGGTTAATCGAGACAACAGCTCTGCCTGTGTGTAAAAGTAGTTACTTCAACACCATTAACTACATTGTGACTTTTTCCTGAACAGTTCGCTCCGTCTGCGCTGTGGAGGAAGCAGAACCTGACAGGGTTTGGGTGGAAGAGGAAGTAGTAAAGTCTGAATCTGTGACACAGTAGTATTTAAACTGATTCAGTGTTTGTTTTCTGAGAAGCAATTACTTATTTGAATCCCGTGACGAGAAACTAAACAGAAAAAAACAAGGTTTTTCCAGACACTAGAACCACATGTCACATCCTACAGCTTTCAGGAGTTAAGAGCAGAAGAACCATCCATTCATCTGTCATCTCCCACTTGTTCAAGGTTTGGGTCATGGGGCCAGCAGGGATGCCAAGACTTCCATCTCCCCAGCCACCTCCTCCTCCTCCTCCTCCTCTGCCAGCTTCTCTGGAAAGATACCAAGGCATTCCTTGGACAGCCAAGAGACAAAATCTGTCCAACATGTCTTGGATCTGCCATGCAGCCCACAACCCATAAGCGTAGTAGAGGCTATGAATAAAGATTGATCCATCGGTCAATGCTCCATCCATCCTTCATTTGTGTGTTTCACAAAAATGAGTGGAAACTGTTCTTCTGTAACCCGAAGGAAGCGTTTCATCTTTATATACAAAGCAGAAAACAAACTGAAAATTTTAAAAACATATATTTACATTTTTTTTAATGTAATTTTGTGCAACTGAAAGAATTAATCTATTGTTTAGCAAGAAGGCTTAAAGTTCCTCCAAAGGGTTTTATATACATTTCTCCCATTTTACCCATGATAAAAACAGGCCATAAAGTCACATTTTATTTAAAGAAACGCCAAAAGATTTATTATTATTATTTCAAAAGAGCAACTTCAATAAAGTAAAGTAATATGGAAATCCAGCTTAATACAATGATTTATAGCATGATAAGCACTTTGTGTTATATTTTTATATGAAAAGTGCTTTATAAATACAGTTTGATTTGATTTAATTTGATTATGCAGCATTTAAGAACAATAAAAATGGGAGTTTTTACTTTATACTAGGTGTGGATCAAACTACAAATGAGTGACAGCTAATAAAAAAATCCCTGACACGATTCAGAGGACCGCGACTGTTAAATACAATTGAACTCGTTGCACTGCAGGGTTTAATTTATCATCAATTCTCTGACAGATAATGACTGACCTAACCTGAAGTTTATGACCCAAAGAGGAAAAGATTTGCTATTAAGGGAATCAGCTACTTGTTGTTTTTCCTAAAAGTTTCCCTGGTAAATTTAGCAGTTCAGGCTGGATGCCCCCGAGTCGAGGCTTTAGCCGTGCTGCTGCGGGGTCACAGCTGGGGGTCATATCATGCTTTCTCCTTTCTGTAGTCTATATCACCCGAGCTAAATAAGGACCACATGTTGCCCCAAAGGGATTTTTGTTTTCAGACGCCCAAATGCTAATAAAAAATATATATATATATATATGTATATATATTACTATTTATATTTACATATATATAGTAAATGCTAATAATGGCACAAACATTCAGCTTTAGCTAGAGGAGAATTCATCTTGTAGGTTTTCAGTCTCATTTCTTTGTGAATGTTTACGATTCATCCCTTAAGGTGTCACTCTGATCATTGATCAGATCTAATATCTGCTGATCGCAGAGCAACTCCACCCCCCTTCCCCTCCCCATTGTTGAGAGCTTGGAGCACGGACTTTGAAGCTCGCCCAGCGTATTTTCTACGTAACAAATAAGCTCTTTTTCAAACAACAATTTGAATAATGGAATACAATTACAGTTTTAAACTACATTTTCATTATACATGTCCTCCATCATCAGAAAAATGCCACAAGAACATGTTCAAAACACCAAAAACCCCATTTTCAGAGTGAGTCTTTAGATGAAGTAGCAGACTCCCAGAAAATTGTACTCAGATTTCTTTGCAAATGTTTGAAATGCACTCCTTAAGTATTTACATTGTGAGCTAATTTTACTCATAGATCAGCTTAAATCCATATGAAGAGCAGTAGAAAAGTAGCAAACAACAGACAATCCCAAAGGGACTCTTCTAAATTAAAGCTCCTCTGATTTTTGGGTATTTTTCAGTCCTTGACAACAGCAGACATTTTGCTTAGAGTTTCAAAATTGAATTTTCATGAAAGATAAATGCGTTCAGAAAATGTTTAAGTAATTGTCATCTTATGTAACAAAACCCACATTTACATACTTTTTTGTTCGATTGGGTCATTTGGGAGACATATTTTAGAGCAATTTTAAAAGTTATAAGCGGTACCACAAGGATGAGACATACATGAATGAATGAATGTGTTTGTTTGTTTTTTGGATAAAGCATCTTGTCATCAAATATCAAAGCTGCTCAAGTGTCACTGAGCGAGTGCTGAACCCAAACAGCCTGAGGGCAAACACACAAACAGATGCCTGACCTCTGAGGCGGAGAAAGCAGGGAGGAATTCTCTGAAAGGGTCAGACGGTCAAGCATTTCCAGTCTTATTTCCGCCTTTAGAATTACAAAAAAATGAAAGCGTACATGTCCTAACTGGACTAAACCTCACCTGGTTGGGCCTGTTCACATTCCCACCCTGCCCTCTGCTGCACACCACCACAATGTGTCAGCTGATGCTGCAACAGATGCTGCATCAAAGCAACTCGTCAGAGTAAAGGAGAAAATGGTATTTACGATACATATGGTGTCCAGCTTCACACACTCACAAGCCGAGTCAGATCTAACAGTCTATCTTTGGCTCGCCCACACAAATGTCCGCTTGGCTCTGCTCTGATCACATAATTGCTGTGTACACACCTCTCCCACACAGACACACAAAGGGCAAATCCAAAGAGCATGATATATATATATATATATATATTTACTATACAAGAACGCCTTCAAGCTCACTACTATCACTATTCCTACGTAGAAGCAATAGTTTCACACATGCAAGTATGCCTGTCGATACATGAGAGTACAGAGCAAATCCTTCCAGCAGCTCACCCACACACTCGGAGCACAATGGAGGGCGAGCGTGCCAGAGACACAAACAAAGACAAAATGATGAAAGTGGGCAAAGAGTGATGGCAGTGATCACTCCAACTTCCACACTCCTTAGAAAACAACTCTGCGCTTCCTTTTTCCATCAGGTCAAAAACGGACAGTGAAAGTTCTACTATAGATGTCAAAGTTTCCCTCAACTCTTCCTTATTTAGATATAATTAAATGTAGCACTTAGAGACTAAAAAAGTGGGGGGGGAGGGGGAGTATTTGCATAAATATCTGCTGCAGTTATTATGCAGCTTTCCCATTTGAAAGATGTAACAGATGCTAACATTTTAGCCACAACAGTTCTAAAAGAGAAACACAACCGAAAGCCTTGATCACAACGGCAGTTGTGGGTGGATACATGTCAAAAATGGTCAAACCTGTACGAGTCACAGAGGTGGCCCACAGAAAATATCAAGATTGTAAACCACTCTGTGAGCTCGTAGAGTGGAAATGGTCATGCGTGTTTTTTCTGTGAGCATCAGGTCGTAGTGAACAATTATACAACATGGAAGGGTAAGTAAGGGTTAAGTCAGTGAGAAGTAGGCACAGCATAGCAATTTCTCATTTTTTTAACCCCCAATTCCTGCTGACTGTGCAAGCAGCCCGTTTGTTTCATGCAATAAGTATGCACAGCCTGAATATTAAAATTTTGTCAGAGTGTAGTTTGTGTGGGCATCCTACGGGCATCCTCCAGACATGTGTCATGTGCAAATCACATTCTTGCAGATTTGTCAGTACTCTCACTTCCCTAATGACTAAAACAGGGGTTGGCATATAATGGATTATGGGCCAAATGCTACCCATTAAACTATTTATTCTGGCCTGCCAAACTGGAATAAATTTTATTGACAATGCTTATTAATGTTTTATTTTCTCTGCAATGACGGTTTCTCATAGATGGTGCGCTAGAAATACATTGACGTTTGTTCAGATGCAGAAAATCATTCTGCATTCATGTTGTGTTGAACGATTTTGTTGTTTAGCCGATGTGTTTTTCCAAGTCGAACAGGTATCATTCCATCACCACGTTTTGAAGCATTTCTCTAAGTTTTCATTTTTCCCTGATGGACAACAACCTGTTGGTGCAATTGGCAGAAAAAAACAACATAATTTTGAAATAAAAATTCCCAAATTTTCAGTTTTAATATTAATTGAAGCATGTTTTCATGTAGATTCTATATTATTTTGTTCTCTTATAAGGTGGATTATCAAAACTCTGGGCCGGCCCTTTAAAAAAATGTTAGAACCATTTGTGGCCCATGAGTCAAAAAGTTTGTCCAAGCCTGGACAAACTGCCAAGTGTGGTAGAAGAGTGTGAAAAAAAAATCTAAATCCTGCTCCAATTTTTTTTTTAAAGTTGTCCCAAATATTGCCTTTTTTCTTATACTCTTCTTCTCCCAACCAAACTTAAACAGAAAAGCATCTGAAGAGCAGGGCTCAATGATGAAGACCAGAATTTTTAATTATAAGAAAACAAAAGAGAGATGGGGTTGCATTACAGCGAAATCGATTCTAAAGGGATTTATATAATTAGATAACCAAAGTTTGCTAAAAACTGCTAAGTCATTTTCTATGTTTTTGTCACTTTCAGAACTTGGCAAGAGTGCAGTGCAATACAATTACAGATGCTGATAGTACTTTTCATAATTGAAGAACTTCTAATTGAAAAACTGCAGGTGAAAAATTCTGCACCAACAGCAGCAGCCTGGAACTGAATCCCAAGCAGCAAACGAAGAGCTCACATCCCACATTTCTGATTCAGAACACACGGCATCATACAGAGTATGAACTATGCATCGATTGGCCAGTCTAAATCTCCAATAAGACCGACACAACAGATTGATTATGAATCAGCGGTAATCAGCAGATCTGTCGTAAGCTGCTCGAGTGATCCCCCAATGACACCAGAACCCGAACAGATGCAGCAAAGTGAGCCTGAGATGAAGAAGGGAGCAGTTTTCTAGGTTGAAAAAGCAAATATTTCGTAAGCATAGCATCAAATTAAGACGTGTCAAAGCGTCACAAAAAACAAGAGGAAGGAAACTCGCTCAAGAAGTAAAAAGTAGCGCTCATTTGACCAAAGTTAGACTGAAGAGTGGAGCACTCTCAAAAGAAAAGAAAAACACCTGAGAGCTCACTGAAAAGAAATCAACAGAAACATTGGAAGTGTTTCCAAAAATAAAAAAATAAAGGAGGTTTCAGGCATTTTAAGTGATCTTGGGGAAAACAAACACTGAGGCTCTTCATCCTACCTGAGTTCCTCTTGGAGATGTACTTGACGTCATCACAGGCTCCAGAGGCAGCGAGGAGGAGGAGCAACAGGAGAGATGAAGTCTTCATGTCCTTATTTGTTCGTGGCACCTGGACAGAAAACAGACAGAGAAGACTAGATGTTACGTCAAAGTTCAAATCCACTTTCAAACAATTTAAAACAGAAAATTTTCCATAGAAAAAAAAAATTAGTAGTTTGTCTCTTATTAGATTTAGGTGTAAATTTGGGGAATAAAAGCCAAAAGAATACCAGAACTTGGTAAATATACTTGTAAAGTTATCTGAAGATGAAGGTCTTTTAAAGACTCATAGTTAAAAAGAAAAAAAAACTGATGAGATTTAGATTTCAAGGCACAATGTGGCAGCTGGACATCGCAACATGTAAAATCTAATTTTGAGGATTTTTTGTTTTAATTTAGAAAATCATTGTTCTTTAAGGTTTTTGCTCTATGATTACATGGCAAAGATAAGTAAGTTTAAGTTTATCCCAGGATGTTGTGCTACTTTGCCATTTCTTCATGTACCTAAGGCCGTGTCACACAACCGATATGTACATTTGTGCATTTTCCACAAATGGTTCTAACATTTTCTGCATTCATCATTTGTTGATGTGCGAAGATGTCCGTTGATGGGTTTCGGACGATGGGTTTTACGTGAATGTGGTTTTGAGAGTCAGCACCGCTAAATCTGAGGCCATGGTCCTCGACCGGAGAAAGGTAGTTTGCCATCTCTCGGTGGGTGGAGTGTCCCTGCCCCAGGTGGAGGAGTTTAAATACCTTGGGGTCTTGTTCACGAGTGAGGGAAGACCGGAGCGTGAGATTGACAGGCGGATCGGAGCGGCATCCGCAGTTATGCGGTTGTTCTATCGGCCCGTCGTGGTGAAGAGAGAGCTGAGCCAGAAAGCAAAGCTCTCAATTTACCGGTCGAACTTCGTTCCAATACTCACCTACGGTCATGAGCTCTGGGTCATGACCCAAAGAACCAGGTCCTGAATACAAGTGGCTGAAATGAGCTTCCTCCGTAGGGCGGCTGGGCGCTCCCTTAGAGATAGGGTGAGAAGCTCGGTCACCCGTGGAGAGCTCGGAGTAGAACCGCTTCTCCTCCACATCGAAAGGAGCCAGTTGAGGTGGCTCGGGCATCTAGTCCGGATGCCTCCTGGATGCCTCCCTGGAGAGGTGTTCCGGGCATGTCCCACTGGGCGGAGGCCCCGGGGAAGACCCAGGACACGCTGGAGAGACTACGTCTCTCAGCTGGCCTGGGAACGCCTTGGGTCCCCCCAGAGGAGCTGGAGGAAGTGGCTCGGGTGAAGGAAGTCTGGGCATCCTTGCTTAGACTGCTGCCCCCGCGACCCGGTTCCGGATAAGTGGAGGAAGATGGATGGATGGGTTTTGAGCTGTTTTTGAATTATGCAGTTTGTGGATTTTAATTAGTTTATTATGTCAATCTTGCTCAATTATTTGTGATTTTTGTGAGATGCACACGCAGATTCGTGGCTTTCCACGACCATTCCACGTACATTTAACTGACTTTTTACATATCTGCCACCAATGTTTAACTTTTCTATCGTGTATACATTCCCCATATCACTTGAAAATTATGTAATTGACGCACAAATCACCAATAAATTGCATATGTAGTGCAATAATCACACGCAGTTCATGTTTTACGTTATTGTTGGTCATTTGTTACGTATCTGAAAATTTCACGTAAAAAAAACAAGTTTTTTCATTTTTTCCACGTATATTTACATATGAACAATTTCCGTCTGTGTCATATATCCAAAATACATGTAGTGGCTGTGTGACACCTGTCTGCCTTAACATAAAACAAAGATCCATTCATGTCCAATTAGTAGGAATCATGAACACTGATGTCTTAAAGATGCTTTAAAACAAAACGGCAAAGGAAATCAGGTAAAGGTGACTTAAAATACTGCAGGTATGTGGGTGAAACTCTTAAAACAAAAGTCAGTCAACGCATCTGAACAAAACTGACACTTTTTCCCAAAAAAAAGCTTTATTGAAGGCAGAAAATTGTGTACTTTTCAAATAATCAAAATCACGTTTCTGAGGCAGAGTTTGCTTCAATCAGAAGATGGAATGCAAACCCTGCAGAGGCATCCGCACTCACGTACAAAACACACTCAGCCTTTGGAGCTGTCATGTAAAAGTGACACTGATAGAAAACAATCAGCTTTCCTCATGTACAAACCGCACTGTGTGCCACGGTACACACGGAAACGCACACAGACTCACACGGGGGAGAAGCAGATTTGCTATGCCAGCGGTTGTTTCATGATAATAAATAGGAATTCCAGCTTGAACTCTGAATGAAATCGCATCACCTCACATGAACAGCAGGATGGCTGATGACAGAGCTCAGAGTGGTGCAGAAATGGGAGCCACTGTTACATGCTTCTGAGGGCGTGCAATGCAATAACAGGAGGGGGAAAAAAAACAATTTAAAATGAGGAAAAAAAAAACAGAAAAACACTGAGTGTCATCACCACCTTCAGCTGGGTGTCTTTTTTTTTTTTAAACCTAAAGACACTTACGCACCAACTCTGATTTCCGTTTTCCCCCTGTATTTCAAATTTTAAAAATGGCAAAAAGAATAAAAATAAATGTTTTATTTAATTTTTTAAGTGTATTTGATTTATAATTTCGCCTTAATCAGCATTGCACTTTCCTTTCATTCATACAGGAATTAACCACGCCCACTTGACCATTTTCATGGTCATCAGAGATTTGGCTTTTTCGGAAATAATTCAATTTGGCAAAGGGAGAAACATAAACCATGTGACATACATGAAAACGCCAAATTTGTCTCAAAAAGTTCAAATCACATGTCATTTTATTATCAATATCATTAAAGGGGACAGGAGGTAGCCTACATTTTTGCATCTTTTTAACAATAAGTACGCATTTTGCTTCTGTTTGTCATTCAATCACAAGAAGGAGCCTTTCAGTGACTTTTGTGCCGGTCCAGAGTCTCGTAAATCCAGAGGTTTGCTTCAGGAACATCCTCCAACATCAAACCAAAGCAAAATTAAAACAAACATGCATGATTTGCTATAATTACCACTAAAGATGGCATCTAAAAGCCATAAAGTTTGATTATGTTCATTTTTTGTTGTAGTTTCAGCTCTGCAGCAAAGTGAAATAATGTAAAACCACTGATTTGATTTTTGTTTGAGATTTTCTTAGGAAATTCTTTAATTCTACACATGACTTTGGAGATCATTGTGTAAATCAATCCCTTTTTGTATTGTTTTGCACTTTAACATTATTTTACTCTAACTTATGTCATCAGATCGATAACACCATGAAGCCTATTCGAAGGAACACTCATTTCACAACAGACAAACGTAAGCGCTACAACTGAACGGACTTTTCAAGTCCTCCTCATAATGCCTAGTTTGCATCGTTATGATTTATAGAAGATGTTATTTGTTTGTTTTTCTCTGTCTTGTCATATTATGTGTGTTGTATGTTTAAGTTTTTTGTAAACCAGACCAGTAATCTGCTGAAAAACAGGCCAGATTGTTTTAAAAGATTTTACTAGGTAATAAATTAAATCCAATTCATGTTCTATGAAAACTTCTGCTTTTTTAAAAATATTGTAGCATTTGTGCTTCCAGGATTTTTTTTTCTTTTGGCAAAAAAAATGTTTGTGTGAATATAATCTATGTGTTCTTTTGTAGTTTAACAAAATAGTCATGACTGAATCCAAGCTTCATTTATTGTAACAATTTTACTGTTTACATTTGAAATCCAGTACAGATGTTTTGCCGCATACAAAGCACAATTTGTCATTTACATTTACAGTATGTGCGGTGAGATGCAACTGTTATATGCAAAGTTACAGTTCAAAACTTAATCTAGAATATGCAGCAACTTTTTTTTAACTCCTGTTTGAAGGTTCTTGCATTTAGCCCCTAATGGCAGAACACTCTTATGTGGGCCAGGAATGAAGACACTAAGCACTCTTTATCTTATCGTCTCTGTCACCCTTTTAAGCGCACATCTGTTGCACATTAACCCTCCCAACATGCTAGCTAGATGAGCAACAACTTCCTGTTTGATATAAAATGTGGACATTTCTTTTTCTTCTTCATTTTGCGATAATTATCAAATCAAGTTAAAACAAAATAGTGAGCCACTGCAAAACAAAATCTGACTAAAAGAATAAAATATTCTGAATGTGTTTGCTTGAGTTTTAGCAGCATAAATATTCAGATTACTCAGGTTTGGGGTCAGAGGAAGATCATGTGATGAGACGGCACATTTTCAGGAAAAACACATCCCTACCAAGTAAAATTCACATCCTATTTGGTAAATAAGGGTTATTTTCTTCCTTTTTGCCTTTCAGCTGCTTCCTTTGGGTTATATTTTGTTTTTGCTCCTCTCCACCAACATTCATTTTACAAAAAACGGGGGGGAAAAATGACGGAATCATGATGCATTTTAGCAGTTATACCTCTTGAGAGTCTGTATTTTTTTTTGTGCAAAAAATAGACAAAAAGAAAATCACCAAATTCGTCAATTTTTTTTGTTAAATAATCAATGTCAAAAAAGGACATTTCCAGAAAAAAAAGCTCATTTGGAATAATATCAACTATCCTTTCATCTATTTTTTTTAACCGTGTCTTTTGATGTGTCAGGGTTGCTGGAGCCTATCCTGTTGGGTAAATTCTGTTGCAGGGCTACACACATGCTCTTAAACTCACACATAGAAACAATCTTGAAACCCAAATCATCCTTTTTGGATTGTGAGAAGAAAACTGGAGTTCCTGGAGAAAACTTATTCATGCCCACAGAAATCCAAGACAGGATTTGAACCAGGGCCTTTTCACTGTGATCCAAGAGTCACTACTCCACCATATCAAAAAACCTATATTCTCTCTTGTCTCCAGTAAGGACACAGGAGTAAGTTATTGTTTTAATTTCTTATTTGTGTGTTTTATTGTTAAGTGATTTTATTCACATTTGACTTCATGCTCAGCAATTTTGATGCTCCTGCTTTTATAAGTGTCATACCAATAAATTGAAGGAAAATCCAAACTATGATAGATTTTGTCCTTCCTTTGAGATGCGATTGTTGCAAAAACAATAAAACCCACTAAAAAACTCAAACTCTTCCAATAAGCTGCCGTTTTGTTCGGATATGAGCTTTTGTAAAACTGACATTTTAGAAAAAGAGTTTCTCTAATGAACTTCGTAATCCCCAAAAGTCTGTGCCGTTTTGGTAAAAAAAACAACAACAACAACACTTTTAATAACCGATTTAATACCAAGTTAAACACTTGATGCATGAACACACAAGTCGCCCCCCACCTCCCCGACACACAAAAACACCCGCACACACTCAGTCATAAAGATGGAAGGCTATTCTTGTCCCAAACAGACCAGTGTCGAGCCATTAGGCAGCCTAAGCAACACATCCCCTATTAAAGAAAGCCTGCGGTCCTTTTCTGTCACACTATCTATCTTACCCAGACTGCGTGAGTCATGCTCTGCTGGCTGCAGAGGCAGTCTATGTCTTACACAGGAATGTAAGCTGCTTCATCATCACTATTAAAAATTTGATATCCACCCTTTTAATCTCCTCAAGAGGAGGTGTAATTACTTTCAGGCGAGCAGCAGACAACCCTGCTTGAGCATTCCACGTGGCTGCAGGAACATAAGAATGACTTTTTTAACGTTTTTCTATATTTTCCGGCATAAGTGGTTTAAAAGTGGGGGGAAAAAAAACAATATCTGTGACCAGTGATCACATAAAAAAAAAATTCAAAATTGAGATGCCGCTTTGGACTTGTAATGAAGCTCCTGAAAACAGAACCAACAAAATGTCTGTCTTACAAAGAATAATGTCAAAAACAGATGTAGCAAAATTTTATTTAAAAAGAAATCTTCAGCAGTTTGAAGAATCTCTCCTCCTACTATGGGCAAGTCATGGCCAGGTGGTTCAAATTGAATTTTTGCAGGTATCAGAGGTTTTAATGAAAAAGAAAACATGCTCAGCATTCAGAGAGGATCTGCTGCTTTCTGAATAGTTTCTCCTTTTCTTCTCTTATCCTTAAAAAAGGTCATGTGTGATGATGTGATGTGCAGTTAATTTAAACACCAGGAGCTGTTTTACCAGAAGCTATGCCGCATTTAAAGACCCACTCTGAGAAAAATTGTGTTTTTGGTATTTTTAACATGTTCATGTGGCATTTTTTTTTTTTTTTAAAGAGGGAGGACAATTAAGACAATTGAGCTTATGGATGTATTCAGACTGGACATATGAACCAAAGTTTGTTTCCCCCAATAATCCAGAACAAATTTTCAGTCTGAATATATTCAAGTGGACCCTGGTCTGTGACAAGGAACCAGGAGTCAGGTGCTCTTATTTACAAGATTTGGTTCGAAACAGAAATACATAGTTGATGAAAAAACATACTTTTTCAGTCTGAATACACCCTAAAATTTAATTTTGGAGTATCTCTTTAATCAAATGGTTGTAAATTAGGAAGTAGGATGAAAAAAATCTTGTGAAAGATTGTAGGTGTGATGTAGAAAATACGCTGGGTGGGTCACAACCTCCCTGTTCCACCCCTCTCTGATGTAAAACAGGGTGATCCATAGATCCATGTATGTTTTCCTTGTCCGAGTAGGCATTTGACTCAAAAACCACTAATGTTAGGTTGGGGTTGTAAGGATAACACAACAGAAATAGTGTAAACAAAACGGATACTTGAAGGCAGGCTCCCACAAATCAGAGGCAAATTTCTGATGCAGAAACTATATTTGAGGGGGAAAAAAAACACATTTATATCATGTTGGCTAAAAACAGAATAACCATAAGTAAAAGATCACTGGGAACGCTTTGAAAATAGATGAAAAAAAAAAACAATCCGAGGGCCTTTGATGTCTTACATTGCTTTCCCATGAATGCAACTTTGTCTCAAAGTGTTAGACTTGATCAATAAACCCAAATATTGTTTTACTAAGAAAAGAAGTGGTGTTACTCACTATCAAATGCTTGATTCTTGTCAGATCTTCCCTAAACCCCCCCCACCCCCGGTGCATCAGGGTTTCAACACCAAGACCTCATTTTTTTCTTGATTTTAAATTGCTAAGTTTAATTGGGCAGCTGACGATGTATATATTTATTCATACAAATCTGATGATTACAGAGCCCATGAAAATTTAATTCAGAGATTATGTAAATGTAATGCACTTGCTAATTGAATCAAGTATTACTGTTTAGCGTAATATAGGACATCAACATCAACTTCACAGCTACATTAGAAGGATCGACTTGCAAATGAGGTTTCTGCAATCTTCTGGTGCTCTGTGAAGGCAGAAATTAGGCGCCGTCTGCACTGAATCCTCTCAGGTGCAGCTACTGATGATGTCAGGCGCAAGTACTTCGAGGAAACGCATCCCTTGATGAAATCGGTGCAACCTTTAGAATGCAGCGAGTAGAGTCATGAAAGCTATGACTGTTCCATCTGCAGTCACTAATTTGAGAGATGTGGTACACACTCATCAACGCCGTGCATGCCTCTTTTAATGCGACCACTTTGATTAAATCGTGTACAGGCAGCACCAGCCTCTCAGAATATAAACACAGGAGCATCTGTGTTTTGTGAGCTCAGTCAAATGTTTTGGCTGAGACTCAGAAGGCCCATAAAAGCCTTAAACACAACACTGTTAATGGGAGCGAAGCAGCGTTTGAGCACGGGATAAACTGTCTCAATTGACATTCAGTTTTTTCAAGCAATTAGTGATTATTCGTGTTAAATCAGCTACTTAAAACATGAAACAAACCAGTGTTTGTGTTTTATAATAATATAGTGGGGCAAAAAAGTATTTAGTCAGCCACCAATTGTGCTAGGTTCTCCTACGTAAAACAAAAAAAAGATGAAAGAGGCCTGTTATTTTCATCGTAGGTATACTTCAACTATGAAAGACAAAATGAGAAAATAAAATCCAGAAAATCACATTATATGATTTTTAAAGAATTTATTTGTAAATGATGGTGAAAAATAAGGATTTGGTCACCTACAAACAAGCAAGATTTCTGGCTCTCACAGACCTGTACCTTTTGTAAAAGGATCCTCTGTCCTCCACTGTTTACCTGTATTAATGGCACCCGTTTGAACTCATTATACAGTATATATAAAAGACACCTGTCCACAACCTCATACAGTCACACTCCAAACTTCACTAAGGCCCAGACCAAAGAGCTGTCTAAGGACACCAGAAACCAAATTGTTATTTGCACCAGGCTGGGAAGACTGAATATGCAACAGGTAAGCAGCTCAGTGTGAAGAAATCAAATATTAGGAAATGGAAGACATACAAGACCACTCACAATCTCCCTCCATCTGGGGCTCCACGCAAGAGCTCACCCCGTGGGGTCAAAATGATCACCAGTACAGTGAGCCAAAATCCTAGAACCACATGGGGGGACCTAGAGAATGACCAGTAGAGAGCTGGGACCAAAGTAACAAAGGCTACCATCAGTAACACAATACGCCACCAAGGACTCAAATCCTGCAGGGCCAGATGTGTCCCCCTGCTAAAGCCAGTACATGAGCGGACCCATCTAAAGTTTGCTAGAGAGCATTTGGATAATCCAGAAGAGAATTGGGAGACTGTCCTATGGTCAGATGAAACCCAAATAGAACTTTTTGGTAAGAACTCTACTTGTAGTGTTTGGAGGAGAAAGAATGCTGAGCTGCATCCAAAGAACACCATACCTACTGTAAAACATGGGAGTAGAAACATCATGCACTAGGGCTGTTTTGCAGCAAAGGGACGATGATGACTGATCCGTGTAAAGGAAAGAATAAATGGGGCCATATATCGTCAGATTTTGAGTGAAAACCTTCCATCAGCAAGGGCATTGGAGATGAAACGTGGGTGGGTCTTACAGCATGAAAACGATTCCAAACAAACTACTCGGGTAAAGAAGGAGTGGCTTCAGAAGAAGCATTTCAAGGTCCTGGAGTGGTCCAGCCTCTGGATCTCAACCCCGTAGAAGATCTTTAGAGTAGAAAGTCCATGTTGCCCAGGGACAGCCAAATACCATTGTATACCAAAATAACATTGATGCTTAGTCTTCATTTGGTGTCAATGTTATTTACAAAGATGCTCTACTGATTGGTTTTTGTTGCATTGAACTGTAACAGAACTTTGTTACTGCTACAGCATGAAGCATGAGGACCTTTCAAAATAAAATGATTAAATCAAAGTTAACAAACCAACCACCAAATGATCCTCAAGTGTGGCCATAGTTGCAAATCACCTCTCTGTGAGGGGGTGGGTCAAACCTAGAGAACAAATTTCACACACCTAGGTGCGCGTCTACTAACGGGATTAGAATTAAGGTTTTAAATATTGCCAATCATTTGCCACCAAACTGTAGGACTACATTTCTATTGTGCGTGCACATTTTACTCAAGCTTTCAACAAAAGTCAAAAAGTCTTCAAATATAAACAAATTTGGTCTTTCTTCTTGCATAATAGTGTTTCCAGAAGTATTTCTTTTGTGTCATCCTCTACTGCCAGCCTCTGTTGTTTATGTGGCATTAACACTCATTTTACAAATTCAGACCGCCAAGACCACTAACTAACTGATTCGACAGGTAAATGTTGAAATAGTTTGACTCCAAACTCCAGTGCTGTCACAAAAACAGGCAGACGGCCGGATCCAAGTGCAGCAAATTTTTAGCTCAGCTAAAAGTCCACAGAGCTAAATCAGGGTCAGAAAGGCATGAGTCAAAAACAGGCATGAGGTCATCAGAGAAGAGATAGGTTGGTCAAAATCCAGGCGAGGGTCAGGGCAAGTGGCAGGCAAACAGTCAGGGTCCGTAGATAGAAGATCAGGTCCAGATATAACGCTCGGTAAGGAAGGCAGAATGGCACAAACAATACATCGCTCTGAGCTGAGCTCAATGCAGTGCTTAAGTATGATGTGGTTGATTGAGTAAATGAGAGTTAGGTGTGCAGCATCCAGGAAGTGTGTGGCTAGATCTCTGGAGATGGTTCCCACTGGTGACCAGAGGGAGAGACAGAGTTCTGACTTCTGACTAGTCTGTTAGTCTGAAATGCTTCTTAATTTGAGTCAATTTCCAAAAATCAAACAAATAAAAGCTCATAAGTGTTCTAAGTAAATGTATGAAAGGGGAACTGACAATCAAAATACTTACAACAAAAAGAAAAACTGCAGTCTTGTTCAAATGACCTTAAATATTCACATCAACAATAATGACTGTGAAAGTTCACTTCTTAAGTGGTTCAGATAGGACTTTAGTGGCTTGGATGGCAATGAGTTTGAGAACTTCAGAACTTGAAGTAAAGCACAAATGGTCGGGTGGAAAAAAGGCCAATATGAGCCAAGAAGACATTTCCCACATCATTACCCCACAAGCAGCAAGATTGGATTCATTGAACCCCGCTGCTGTTATGTAAGTGCACAATGACCAGGCAGCGTCTCCACTGTCCTGAGCTGACGGATCACGCTCAGCTTCATAGCCTTCTCATTAACTGACAGGACCAGCGGCCAGCGTCATCTGCTGCTGTTAGAGCCCATTCACTTCAAGGTCTCTCAGCTGAAATTCAAGGCCGGCTCTCTTGCTAGTCACCGCAGGCGCATTTTATCTGCATATGAGTTAACTTGAATAAGAGTGGCCACTCTCGCTGACATCCATCATTGATGTGGCAAGTTGCACCCTCAGGGCTGCAACTGTTTATCACAGCAATGTCTGAAAATTCCAAGCATTGCAGGGAAAAAAACGACAGCTATTTCAGGTTTCCACATGGTCGACCCCCTGCATCTTCTCACTCAATGTAGACATTCTGACCTTGCATGAAACCCTACCCGCTCAGCAGATGGTGTCATTGATGCAACTTGGTATCGCCCTGCAATGATGCTGATTTCTCATTTACTTCTCCATGTTAAGGTTTTGATTTGTATCACCTCCACTAGTTTACCCTTTCTTGAAGCTTTAGTGCCTATTCATTCAACAAAATATATTCTATTTTACTTTAAATTGCTGCATTCTACCTTGATGTGACATTCTGTGACATTCTCAGAAGCCATACTGCTCTCTTAGTACTCATTTTTTACGGTGTTTGGAAGCAAGTGGTGCAACATTTGGCACTTCTGGCTCCACAGCCATGCTTCAAAGACTGAGGTCAGCCAAAAGGTCACTAGTTGGGTCAAATCTGACTTAAAGCAACCACACCAGGTTTTGTGCCAGGCTATTTCAAAGCTGAAAAGCCCATGATACACACCTCAAACCTGCAAGTTGCAATGCATTATATCATCATGAATGGTAAAGAAAATCCACTGGCTAGTATTGCATTCCAGCTCTCAGTTACTTCTGTGCCTCAGTAATCACGTCCAAGTATAGGAGATACTAGATGAGAAAGCACAACAAAATGCATCACAAAGATGTGTTAAGCAGTGTTATCACTAAATACTCAAAGTCTTATGGGTTTTGTGAAGATGCTGTACAGAAACATGAGTCAAGTTTAAGTCCAACCATCACTCAAGGCCAAAAGTGGGTCATGAGAAAAGTGCAGACGTGAGTGATTTCTGAGCTAAACATTCTTTACTATCTGGAGGCTGACACTATGAAGTCAGTATCAGGGGTCTGAGATGGGGCTTTATCTACTGCTGCACTGAATGCTGGCTGGAGATAGTTGACTCATACAGGACACGTGGGCTCGTTTTTACATTCCTGAATAGCTTCAGGACTGATTGGAAGCCTCTCTGATGGTCTTGTATGACAGCTGATGATGGAAAGATCCAACTTAATACCATGCACTGCACTCTGTGAAGAAGAAATAAACTTTGACACAACTCATCTGGCTCAGGTGGTTAGCCAATGATCGGAGGATCGGTGGTTCAATCCCGCTCCCTCCAGCCACCTGTTGTTGTGTCCCTGCCTCCAGTGTGTGTTACTCCTGGACTTTAGATTATAGCTCATTATAGTATAACTCGCAGTTTAAACTGGACTTACCAAATATATATTCTACTTTTATGGCAACAACTAATTGAAACAGTTTTTACAAGTTTATCCGTGTATATTTGGTTAAATTAAAATGCATTACCAACATCCAATATTTTACAATAGTAAAATAAAATAGTAAAATAATGAAATACTTCTGCTTACTAATATGCACTTCTTAGTCATTTTTGATACTAGATTTTTAATGACCTGATCTGTGTTGGTAAAGTATAAATAACTGATCAACTCAAGTTAAGAACTGGAAAATGAGCAAATATGTAAAGAAAGTAAAATAAGTAAAACGTTATGAAAAACAAGATAGAGGTGGGAATTGTTTAAGTTTGCGCCCTCTCACTCCCTTTTCAAGCAATTAAACTCCTTTTGAAAAACTTAATATGTATTAGTCTCATGTCAGATTCAGTATGCATAATGGTTAATGTGTCTCTTTAGGATCAAGAGTAACAACTGAATTATTTACAAGTGTATGTGGAAGTATGTTTTTTGTTCAAAGTTCAATCAATGTCACTACTACTTATCCTAAGTTTGAGATATCTGTGGATGGATGTATATTTATGCTGTTTGGTTTATTTTTATTTATTTAGATTGTTTGAAATAAATCATTTCCAAATCCAATATTTAATTCAGTATTTCACATCACTGTCCATCCCTAAATGGCCTGGAACAGGAGGCAGGGGGATCTCATTAAAGTGTTAGTATTGGGGGGGGAAAAAGAAAAGAAAAATGCGCTGACGCTTTTCTACTGTTGGTTAGTTTGCTCTCCTAAATCTTTCAGGATTTGCTTTGTGAAAGTAAGGACATTTTTTGGAACAACAGATTTTAACATTTATCATATAATTGACATTATCAATAGTTATCTAATACATAAAAACATTTTTCACATTACAGTCTGCAAGTAGGAATCTCAAAATTAATTTAATGACATTTTCAAAAATTCTTTTTTTGTGTGTTTGCAGTAGTTCAGAACATTATTTAATTAAAATGTGGACAGGATGATCCAATCTCCTCTATCCGATACAGACAGCCGTCAATTATTCCCCTAAACCCAAAACTTCCTGCCATGTTTCCAATTTTATCCAGAATATTTGGAACTTTTACATCAGGACGTATAAAAGTGCTGCCGGAGACAGAAGTCCGATAAGTAAGATGTGGGATCCAGAATAGAGTTTGGTAACTGCCGCTTCCTCCTATGTGGAGTGGAAAGAACACCAATGTGTATTGAAGACGCATTTGTTCCCCCATTGAAGTTAACGCCACAATCATTGATGTCGCAATGTTTATGGAAAAACAATGACGGAGATTTGAAAGTCAAAAGAAGTTTCGAACTTACATCATTCTGTTTGTAGTTTTGGAAAAAGACAGATTATGAAGTTGGCTAAAATTGTCTGATGATTGCATTTTACTATCGCTTTGCAAACATCTCAATGATCTATGCAAACGGGCTCAGAGACAGACTATGGTCTGTGAAGCTAGGGAGCAGGAGTTTTCAGCAGGAGGCCCTTAGGGGACAGTTCTCTGTCTCTTTCTCTGTCATTTGCGGAGATTTTCTGACACCACCCGTGTCGGCTCTGTGACTGAAAGCTATGTGCAAAGTGAAGTGTGTGTGTGTGTGGGGGGGGGGGGGGGGGGAGGGGGTCATCATATGCTTTTAACATTGTGAACAAAGCTGCCTACATCTAAGCACAAACAAAACCAAAGAGGTTAGGGCTGATTCCAGCAGAAACTACCTTATGTCACTGTGCATTCTGGGTTCTGAAATTTAGTCTGATGACATCAAAATGTCTGAGTCTGACTACATTGTTGCCCTAAAGGGCCAAAGTTACCCCTACCTAAGGAGGTTGAAGTATCCTTTACAGCCGGGGTGTCAAACTCCACGCCTCAAGGGCCGGCCTTCTGCTGGTTTTCCAGAAATCCTGCCATATCTGCTTCCGATTACATGGATCAGGTGAGTTTAGCCAGTAAGGAGCTTCAATGGAAGGTTGGTTGGAAAACATGTTGGACTCCGGCCTTAAAGACCTGAAGTTTACAATGTCTGCTCCTTCCTCCTACAGTGCATTAGCCCTCTAAACCACCTTTGCAGCTCTCTCTGTCTATTGCCTCAGTCACAGGTTTTCGGGTCGTCTGGGGCAGTAGAGGGTTGTAGAGAGGAGCGGCTGCATCGTAAGGGGAGCACAGGTGTGTCTTGCAATTCCAACGAGGCTGTGCAGTCAGATTAAGGGATGCCGTGAAAATGAAACATACCATTGTGGTGTGTGTGGTAAGTGTATCTTAAACTATTTGTAGGGCTAATGTAAGTTGCGTGGACTTATGACTTACAGGTGATTCTGTTGTATGCGGCCTTCATACCAAACTCTAGTTATTACTAAGGTGTGAGTTCTGGCTTGCACAACACACAAAAGCAAGTAAGGGTGACGGGTGACGGATCGCATGCAAATGTCGCATGCGATCAGTCGGTGATACATAAGTGCCTGTACTACTGCACTACACTCCAATTGTCTACCTTCCTAACTTCTAACACTCAAGATCCACGCAAGTAAAGCACGATTATCATGTGAACAGCAGGAATGAACTCCTCACCTACTTCACCCTTACCTGTCGTCCACAGCATGGCCATAGAATCGAATGTGCCAGAACATTTTTCCTCTACGGGCCCACCGAGATGTCTACAACTTTGATATTTCTTGCAGGCCACCTGCTTGCCCCCTACAGGTTTGCCCATTTATTGACCACAGACAGCCCGTGTCCTCCCTTAAGGGCAGTTGTGACCTTAGGCCTTAGACACATTAAGGGACTCCAGCTAGTGAAGAGGAATAATTCACATGTAAAGGCCCGTACACACCGGGACGAATTTCGCCGGCGATTTTCGTCGGCGAAATTCGCCTCGTGACTAAACAAAGGGCACCAATGAGAGTGTGCACACCGACGCGAAAAAACGCCATGCGTCAAAGCGTCAAAAAAAAAAAAAAACGCCTCGGGTTCGTTTTTTCTTTTTGACGCCTCGCGTCGAAATCCATTCAACCAATGAGAATGGCGCTTTTGCTCACGTGTCTGGAGCTTCTGAAGTTACAGTAAAACACAACTTGGGGGCGCTCAAACACAACACTGCCTTTCTGAGCACACATACCAGCAAAGAAGATAGACACCAAGTAGCGGCTACACTGCCGCAAAGAAATAATGACAGACATTCTAAAACGCTCATGAGACATTTTCAGCTCTTGTACCAGTCGATAAAACTCACCATGTTCTTCTGACAAGCGCGTAAATAGTGGCTCTCTTCTTCTGAGTGACAAGCGACTACCTTGTGTACAGCGCCATCTAATGTCAGGGAATGAAATTGCATGTTCAGTCGGCTCATCGTCAGCGAAAATCGCCTGGGTGTGAACACAAAAGACGTGGCGAAAAACGCTGGCGAATAACGCCTGGCGAATATTCGTCCCGGTGTGTACGGGCCTTAAGGCAGAGGCTGCTGCCATTGTACTGAAGTTATTAGCCACAGTTGCAACATTCAGGAAAACCACCAACCCAAAGTCTTATGGGTTCTGTAAAGATATTGCTCTCAAACATGAGTCATGACTTGATGTAAATGAACCTTAAAGTGGTTAAAAAAGACTTCTCCCTTCTGCAATAAATTTAATAGGAAGGGAGAATCAAGTTTCATGCTGCAGGACCTCCTCGTCTTCTGCAAGAAATGAACTGAACACACACACACACACACCTAGTACAGTGTGTGTTCTAATGAATGCAGCTCCACCTGTTTAGTGGATGATCTAATTGCTCTCAGCAGAACCCCATTTCTCGACGATTGCGCTGGTTAACGGCACCATTTAGCAGGTAAGGGAAGCTGCTGCAGAGTCCACTGCCTCAAAACTCTGCTCATTTTACAGATCTTAACATTTTCTGTCAAGATGGATGATTTTATTTCTGCTTTGAAGGCAAATGCCCCCCCCCCCCAGACAAAAAGGGGTAGGGGTAGTTTTTAAAGCATTTCTCATGTGGTTGTAAACATATTTGTAAACACAAATGAATGTGCAAAAAATTAAAATAAATATTATTGACTTCAGTTTTAATAGAAACTAGTAATTTATTTAATTCAATGAATAAACGGGAAGTTACTCTAAAAGGCACTTGTTTTTTACAGTAAAAGGTAGTAAAAATAAACAAGCTCTTTTTGCTTGGGATCAGTCTTTATAAAAGCCCAGAACTCTCCCATCTCTAAGACGTTATGATTTCTGAGCAGCACAAAGACATTAGAACGTAGGCATTTAGAGTGGTGACAGTCCTTCATTAAATTGATTCAGTCTGGTGGTATCTCTGCAATTAGGTGGCTCTGCTTGATCAAATTCACAAGCTGGCTGTGAACACAATAAAAAGATATGTCTGTACAGCCGTTTGTGACATTATTCCACTAAAGAATGGTTCATTTACAAAATTCAGCCAGCCTTCTGTTGTGCAGGAGTAGATTTAGTCACACAAGTAGGATTTTTTTTGGGGGGGGCATAAAACCTGACAAGAAAAGAAAAGTCTGTTTTTCTACCAAATGTGAAGAACATTAAAAGTTAGGAAAAAAATAAATTAGGCAAGTTTCCATAAACTCGCTCTCAGTTGATGTAATAGAGTCTGCCTAAAGTAGATTAAAGGCAAGACAGAAAATTGAAAGATTAGATTTGTCAAAATTATTTTAAACAGACGGGCAAATGTTTGTGCTTTGCCATCTTTCTACTCTCAGTGCTTTTGGGGTTTGAATAAACAAAAAAGTTTGAATCAGCATAAATCTGAGTTTGACTAATATGTGCCTCTTGTTTAGCACATAAACTTTATTTAATCAGTGTATGGGTTAGCCCATACACTGGTTTTTGGATTGTGGAGCGTCATAGAGAAGAGGGGCTGCATCTCCAGGAAAGTGAAGAAGTCTCTTGCAATTCCTTTGAGGCTTATACGGCCACCCTAAAGAACGTCATGAAAATGGAATGAACCATTGTAGTGTGTGGTAAGTATTGTGCAGTTACATGCACTTGTGACGTTTAAGTGATGCTGTTGTACCGTGCTGTAGTTATTAGAAAGGTGCTAGTATTCGTTCCTTACTGATGCTGACCTTTTGGGAACATCCCTACAGCTTTAGCTGATACACACAGGTGGTATAGAGATTTTTTACACCGGATGCCCTTCCGGACACAACTCTGCATTTTATCCGGGCTGGGGACCATCACAGGGACACCTAGACTTGGGCCCCCTAGTTAGGCAGTGCACGCAGCATGAAAATGCTACAGATGTGTACAACTCTTATGCACTGGGTGCACACAGGTTATGTGAGTGCCCGCAAGGGCGCCTTTAGGACGCCAACAAAAACTACACTGGTTGTTTAATGTCCCAACTTCCTTCAGTCAGGCGCTGCAAGGAGCAAAATCTGTAGCCTATGACACGCCTGCCTCTCTCACCTACTTCACCCTTACTTGCCCTTGTGTTTTGCGCAAGTGTTTACTATGACCCATCTCTGCTAGCATGCCTACTGGAAAACGTGCATAAACATTAATGCTTTACGGGGTCACCACGCGGTCTATGACGTCTGCATGTCCTGAACAGGTTTGCTCGTTTTTTTACCTGCATGACAGCCCGTTTCCACCCTTAGCGGCAGCTGTGACTTTGCTCAACCTAATATTTTTTAAAGTTTGATCTTGGATACCAGACCCTGCGACAGACTGCCGACATGTCCAGGGTGTCCCCTGCCTTCGCCCATAAGTGGCCGGGATAAGCTCCGGCAGCCCCGTGTCCCCGAAAGGGAAAAACGGATGAAGATGAATGAATGAATTTTGGATACCAGTAAACAACAAGATGTATTTAAAAAATACTTTCAAAATTACTTTTTTTAAAAATAATTGCAACAGTAGCTTTATCAGCATCACGCCAGACTATGCAACTTCTAAGAACCAACAAAATTACCTTTGAAATGATGAATACAGACAGGATGAGCTAGAATCTGAAAACTTCAGCTAAATTTCCTTTAAAAGCCAAACTTTTTTGTAAAGTATAACTTTGGAAAAAGTAATGACGTTTGCTGACTTTGCTTCCTAAAAATACCACCGGCCAGTAACAAGTTTGTTAATGTAGCCATTCAGCCATAGACCTGTCAATAACAGATGATAACTTGTGTTCCCATCCAAGCCCTCCACTGTGCCTGACAGTTTAAGAGCCTGAAATGTGTCACTCCTTTTCCAAACCCCATCACACATATAGCCTATTTTATACAATTTACCACATGTGTTTAAAACAACAGTAGGATGTCAAATATCGATGTAATAGAACATTCTTTGCAAGTAATTAGTACAGTACTAATCCATGTTTTCTGAATAGAACGCTGAGAACCAATGTTGCCACCATGTTTTTCATTTATGGTAATGTATGGGCTGCACACAGGCATTCATGCATGTTACATGTTTACATTTATGCTGTTGTTGTTGTAAACATTTCTCCTTATATTAACAGCAGAGATGCTTTCAGTGATCTCATGTCTTCAGAAAGATGACTTGAAAGATGTAAATATCTCAGCAATATTTTATTGATGCCACCAATGAGAGTCAAACTGGGATTATAGTGATAGCATAACGAGGAGTCCTGCATTTTATCTCCCTTCTCCATGTTTCATTCTATCATTTTTTACCCACATTCAATAAAATTAAGTGCTCTGGTTGTCTTTCTACTACTGCTAGGAGAGAAACAAATTCTATTCCACCAATAAATACATAAAAACAATGATACTAAAATACTAAAGCATTTTCCAATGAGTTTTGTTTCACCCTGCCAGAACTCTCTTTTCTTAGAGTTTAAGCCAAAATAAACAGTCAAGTTTGAGATGAAACAACATTCAATGGCTGCAGAATGTCTCAGTAAAAGCATTGTTTAAATACTAAAAGGTTTTTTTTTTGTTTTTTTTTAAATTAGAAACAGAAAAAATGTCAGGCACAAAATGTTTGACATTTCCGAAACAGCAACAGTAAAGGTTTTACTTCAATGTACAAAAAACAACCAAAAAAAACAAACAAACAACTCTATCTTTACCCGACTGATAGAAAACTAATAAATGGGTGCATAAATAACCGGTCAAGTTTTAGCTGATACACCATAGACAGAAGGATTGATGGGTTAAGTTTTGCAGCTGTAAAATAAGCCCAACATTCTAATTCCTCCACCACCATCCTTTACAGTTAATACAAACAGATCCACTGGAATACAAACAAAGTATTTTTTACCTCATCTCTTAAAGCAGTTGTTTTACAGCTTTATAAATGAAGGTGGTGTTCTATGGTAAAGAAGATCCCTTTTTTAAAGGCGATTTTACAAACCCAAGCTCTGCCCCCAGTTCCTTTCTCCTGACAACCCTTCCATACCAACCATGCTTGTGCTGTTTCTTTCTAATTGTACTGTCATCAACTTTAATATTTGATTGGTAGCACGAGGCCTGCAGATTTGCAGCCGTAGAGTCTGTAGCTGTTGTTTAAAACATAATTATACTGACTGAACTCAAAATGAACTTGCTTTTCTAAAACAGTTTTTTTTGGTTCTGTGTAGAGAATGCATCTCACAAAAAAGAAATGATCACTTGATTAGGGCTTTTTAAATATTTTATTATAAGCCTTTTTATATTTTATTATAATATAGGATCCGAAATGTAGAATTTAGCAATAATTGAGCAGATTTTGTTAGGATTTTTTATATTATCATTTAAATCTTACGGCTGTAAAAATATAACCAATGTATGCCTTTCCTAGATTTCTGCATTAAACATTTAAAAAGGTGCTCAAACTTGCACATGCGTGATATTTTACCATAATAGTGTAATAACTCAGATGATATAAAAGTTGAAAAAATGGAAAAGAAAACCTTTTATAACAATGTGACTTTAATCATTTCTTCCGGTTGTCTTTTTTTTTTACTTTAAAACCTTTAAAAAACAAAGAGATAAACTAAAAGCCTCAGAGACTTGTAAAAAAAAAAAAGAACAAGTAAAAACCACAATATAAGTCTAAAAAAAAAGATTTTTTAAATTAAATTTTATGAAAGTAAATTTTATGAAAGCAATTAAGACTCCCAGTTGCATTCCTGTAATCCAAGAGTTTCTTCTATGTGAAATGATGGCTTTGCAAACTGCTCTTCCGCTGCCTTTTTATCACTTTCTCTCCCCGCCTGCCTCCATCCTCCTTTCTGGATTCTTGCTGTCAGGTTAAAGGCAGGGCACCGTCTGCCCGCCTGCCCACGCAAAACACCAGCCACAGATTCTACTCACCTCTGACACACAGGAAGTTCACACAGAGAATAGATGCTGCTTTTGTGTAGGAAGATGTAAACTGTTTACATAGAATTTTTTTTCCTTTGCGTCCTAAATTTTGTGTGTGGATAAAGATTTTTAAGTTAAGGATTGAAGATAATCAAAAGCTACTCTGGTTTTAAGCCAGCAGCCTAACCCTTTTCTTTTTGCACTTTTACTCACATAGAAAAAGGGAGGAACACAAAATCTAGGCAAAAAGTATTATTATTATTATGATTATTTATAGTGTCAAGTCTATGCAAACTTTATCACTGTGTGGTAAAAAAAAAAGCAGTGGAGAGCCAGGAGACCATAAAAATAGAAGTTCTATTAAACTTCTTGTGACAATCTTCATAGTTTCATCAAGTCATTCTCTATATACAAAAGAGCAAATAATAATTATGTTTAAGAGTAGGAATTTAATTGATCATTTGAAATACGAATGAGTATTTTCCAATCAATTGTATGACTAAATATTGTATGTTTGATGTATATCTTTGTGTGGATAGAAACCTCTATTGGTTGTTTTGTTTATGCATTATTCTGGCTTTGATCACTGGAAATAAGCTATAGTCAACACACATGCCTGTAAGTTAATGGCTATAAAATACAAACAATGAAGGTCCAAAAATGGTCATATTTAGCACAGGGTTTTGACATTTTTGCTCAATTTGTCAGCTGTTAGTGTGTTTCAACAGTTCACCTTATTATGTAGTATTGAAGAAACGTTTATATTTTTAACATCATTCAAACTGCTGATTAAAACTGTGATTGAACGCCGTTTGACCAGCACATCGAATTTGATCACATGGGTTTGACTAACAAACAAGTTATGCTTTGTGCGCAAAAAACCTTCCATGCGCTATTCTAAGAGTTATTGTAAGCGCTAGAAAAAGAGGAAGTGTCTGCAAAGCTGAGGATAATTGAAAGCATAACTGCTCTATACAGGAACTTTGCATTGACCCTGGGATGACCCCTCTAGGTCTGCAGCTAAAAAAATGAAATAATCAACAGGTATCAGCACAAGCTTTGATGGAATGAGTGTACTGACAATTATTGATCATGTGACCTTTAGACTAACCCCTCCCATGTAAATAGGGCATCCCAAACTATATAAAAAAGAGGAGGGCGAGCAGACGATGTAACTGCGCATTCGTCTGTCTTCTGCTCTCTTCGCCAGAAATCGTACTCAGACTCTTGACTCTGTTAATGACTTGTGTTTTCAGAAATAACCTTAAAATTTAGCCTCAATACAACAGCTATTTATCAGAGATTCAACAGAAGGACCATAGAGTTTTAAGCTTTAAAGACCTGAGTGTTCTGTTCAAAGAAACACTAGATCCCCTGATCGGTGCTCTCTGTATTTTTAACTATACATCTCATGTCACGCAACAGCAGAAAAGACAGGCTGGAAAAACAAAGCATGATACTTAGTGATGACTGCATAGCTGCGCTCTTTTCCCAAAGTAACATTAAATCCACACTTTTATGTTTTCAGGACAGAAATGTGTAAAAACAGTGGCTCAAGAGAACACTGTTGGTAGCGATAAAAACCCTTTATTTCCTTTTGCTGATACTGACAGAACATCACTACAGAACCTTCAGAGACTATTAGTGCCAAAGGAAGCTCGCCACGATGTCAGTGTTAATTAGACGCCTCATGATGTGTCATTTTTTGTTTTGTATCTTGCCAATTGAAAGCCTAATTGCCCAAGTGATAGCCTGCAGCTCATACAGCTCATAAAGAAGGGATAGACAAAGAAAAAAATTATATTCTAATTATAAAAATGGGAGCTGGGAGGCTGTGCAGCTCTTATAACGCCATTTTACCTTTGCAGCCACTTTTCACATTGTCAAAAAGAGGGAAACATTGAGGTGTTAGAAGAGTTGGACTGGCATTGTCATGACCAATTAACTCTTTGATTTCTCATCTTTACAGACAAGTGAAGCTGAAATCATAAAAGCCTCATTTGCCATTGAAAAAACTACTACTTGGTGGCAATGATCTTTTCTGTTTTAAATGAAAAACAGCTGTGTTATGATCACTGATGAGAATAAGTGATGTTATCATTTCCAATAATGGCTGCTACAACAGATTGTTTCATCTATTAAACACAATAGGTAAAGCAGTTCCAGTTGCTGACAATAAAAGTGTCTTTCGGTTTCCAGAAAACTGTTTCCATTAGATCAGTCTTTAATCAACAAAAAAAGTGTTTGTCTTTTTTGGAAAAAACAATCACGGTTCCCCAGTTGCAATAAATCACAAACAGAACTTTGTACTGGATCGGTCATGAACAATGAACTGCCCCGGTGCTGCCGACCCGAGGTTGCAAAAAGGGCCAAACAAAGGGCATATGAGGACTTCTATATACACAAATGTATTTTTTTAATAAACCATCAACGGTTATCTTCAGAAGACAGTGGATTCATAAATAGTCGTCACAAAACGCTCATATTAATATAACTTTGTAAAATCAATGACGTCATATTCGCAGTTTAAGGAAAAAAAAAAGAATTTAATGAGCATGGTGTCCGAATTGCTTTTAAAATTCAGGGCACTACATAGTGCCGCACTATATAGGTTTTGAGTAATTAGGGGTTAAGGTGGGATTCTGACATGGAGAAAAGCATCTTGCATGTGCAAAACATTACTAACACAAAAAGAAACAAAGCTGCTTCTCTCCACGACAGACTCCACTTTAGATCAGATCAGAATGTCAACACTGAAGCTTCAGCTTCGCTGTTGAAGGGTTACGGTCAGATTACATACAAAAAGAAAAAAATTACAGAAGGGTGTCAGCATCTTTTTTTTACGTTTATGGCTCTAACGATGATAATTGAAGGAGGGCGGAGCTACTTTTTTTGTTAATCAATAGTTTTAATTTTATTAGAGTTAAATCATGCTCACATTTGGGTGTTTTATTTGGAATGAAACCAATTTTATATTATGTTGCTTAAATCCAAAAGGTCACATGAAAAGAAGCAGACGTGTCAGACACACAAAAGTACACTACACAGGACCATAAGGGATACCTCTTTAGGAAAGTGATACTTTGCAAAGTTTTCAAAACTGCATTATTGCTTTCACAGGCACCCCTTTTTTAGTGGTCCTGTCCACTCTTAACTCTTTGAAGGGAACCAAAGTACATTTTATGTCCTTCCTGTCCATAAAAACAATCTAGTTGCTGGAAAAGTCCTCTCAGAGAGCTTAAATCAATTCAAAATGCAAAACTGCTCATTTGAGAAATTTCTTTTTTAAAGTGATTTAAATTATATTAAAAAAAATTATTTTATTTTTAAAAGATAATTTTTTGCTTTAAAAAAATAAGTCCCCTCATCCCAACATCCTGAATCTACGACGGAGTTTTAGGGCCACCAAAAAAAATAAAATAAATAAAATTACGAGATTTTATCTCGTAAATTTAGGAGATAAAAACTCGTACATTTACGAGATAAAAAGTCGTAAATTTGGGAGATAAAATCTCGTAAATTTACGAGATTAAAGTGGAAGTGAGCATGCAGAGCAGCAGGTGAACGCCGCGCAGCAGCAGAGCAGACAGACTAAACTTTCTTGAACAGGTGAGCTGAATGTTTATTGATAACATTCGAAATGTCTGGAAGCTCATTTGTTTGATTTACAATTTATTAAAGTTTTATTTATTGATGGGTGGTTTGCAGGATCTCTGCAGCCCAAAGCCATCGTCGGCATTCTCGCAGATGTCCTCTTGAATCCTTTCTTCCTCCACCAAAGACCAGATCTCTACATTTGTGTGATGCTTCCGTCATTTTCAACGTTTTAATGAAAATATAAAAGACTATTTTCATTCCTCTTTATTGTTTTATGCTGACACGGTACATTTCACCTGCAGGAGGGGGCGTATGGAACACTGTTTACTTCCGCATTGGTGTTAGGATGACAGGTTCATGACGTCAGTGGACAGATGAACTTCTGGGTGTGAATGAAAAGGAGAATAAAGGCTGCAGCGGTCCTCTGCACCCAAACGTGTCTCTGAGCTCCTTATTTTACATTTGAAACTCTGCTTTACTGACACTGAGCCCCGGAAAGACTGCTACACGGAAAATAATCTGATTTTGAGTCATCAAAAGGTTCAAAATCTCTGTTTTTTAAACCTATAATAATCCGGAAATAAAGCTTCACAAAAGCCTCCACATATTTCATCTTCAAGCTAGGCTCCGATAAACAGAACACTTCGGTGTTTTCTCATTAATCTACGACTCTCGTAAATGTATGAGATTTTAAGTCATAAATTTATGAGATAAAATCTCGTAATTTTAGTTTAGTTTTTTTTTTTTTTTGGTGGCCCTAAAACGCCGTCATATGAATCCTCTCATTTTTGAACATCTTTTTTGTTTTTTTAAATAGCCCCCACAGCATGAAGCTGTTGTGCTGATGTTTGCCCATCTTATATTTATCTGGAGCTTTTCAGGCACCTGAGACGAGAGCTGTGAAATCGCAAAAGAATAACCACTTCAGATGAACCGCTTACTGTCACTGCTGTTGCAAAGTGAGCAGACAAAGAGCTGCGAAACATTTTCCCACCATCCGCCCGTGCACGACTCACAGATTCACTGCTCCATCGGCAGCAATTAGAAATCCCTCCTTGCATTTATTTGTTCTTTTTTAGAACAAACACACAAGGTATTGAGATGAACAAACCAAAAGCTAACTCAGCAATCAGTAGTTGCTAAGTGTTAAAAGAGTCATGGAAGGACGCTAAATGATTGGTCAAAGCCATGTGTCTAAATGTTTGGGTTTGTATAGATGTGACTGAAGGTTTGTGAATTGAACAGTGATGTATAATAAGTGTGTGGATGTTTCTGTAGAAAAATCCTTACTTTGATGCATTCTCACTAACGTAACAATAACATCTGTTCTCTCTTTTGGTGTCTTTTCTTTTTTTAACTTCAAGTCTTCAAAAAAATTGCCTTACAGAAAAGGGAGCAGAAAAACTGTCGTTTAAGCTCAGACCAAATAAAGTAACTTTTATTTATTTGCCCACTTTTAAGCAGAAATCCCACCAGAAGTAAAAGTCAAACATGCAATTTGCTTTTTCTGCTTCAAGCTACTCAGCTGTGCCCTTTAAATTGCAGTTCAAGTTTGCCAAAACGGCTCTATTAAAGTGGATTAGAAAGGTAAACAAATATTGAATTGGGTAAACTGTGTCTTTGGGTTATATCAATGCTGTAAAACCTTCTAGTCTGGCGCTTTGAGCTTTTTTTTTTCTACTTAACAAATTTGACTATAAGTTCATATTAAAAATTGTTTTTTGTGGCAATGCTTGATATCCAACAACCCCACCTTCTTGTCCTTTTTAGAAATGAAATTCATCATATTACACAATATCCCCACTGTAAACCAAAAACGGTCCAAAAAAGTCAATTTTGAGTGGTAAATGTGGTCAGGTTTAATGTAAAACAAAAAACCAAACCAAAAGAAAGAGAAAAACAAAAATATAGATTAAACAGTTTTGTTTATAGTGCAACAAAGATAAAAAAAAAATGTAGAGACAACATAAAAAATGGATAAATCCACAAACAAAGAAAAGACTAGGTCAAAGCCTAGAGAAAAAAGTAAAAAAAACTTAAAAAAAACAGACAACGCTCCACTGAATACACAATTATGGGTCATAACTGCTAAGTTTGTTTGAAACCAAAAATTTCAAAATTAACCTTTTAGAAACCAAAGCGTTTCATTTAGAAGAAAAACAATGCTGTTCCTGCAACATTGTAAACCAATGTGACAACAGCCAACGCGATTGGCTGTTTGAGTTCACAGACGACTGTGGGCCAACCCCTTCACACCATATGCCTGATTCCAACGTAACATTTAATCCAGGACTCCACTTAATTTAGTATTACCTTCAATGAAAAAAAAATAAAATAAAATTGTCTTCATGGGTATTAATCTGATCTTCCTTTTTGTTGTGGCTGTGGTGTCTTTTCAAACTGCTGTATAGCTAAAAATAGGGAGGGTTAGTGAGCGGTTGAAACTTTTTCATCAGCACACTCTTTCACCTTGACCACATCATGCTCAAGTTCACCCTGGGAGCACCAGTCAAACCCCATTCCAGCTCTGGAAATGACGGAGACGCGACCGCAGCAGGCAGACGCCGGTTATCTTTTGGGATGATAATGCAAATGTTGCTACCAACTGTGTGCAGGAAACTAGTGCAGTTGTGCGATGAAAGCACCGCAGGTGTAGAAGACTTCTTCAAATATTAATTACTTCACAAAGCCCACACAGTTTGACAAGACCATCAACTCTTGTCTCCTCTCATCTTTGTCATAGCGAACAGACAAAGGTCCACCGTGCGTCTCATGCCCTCAGCCAAACGGGGCACAATACCAATTTGGTTCTCACTGCAGATGTTTTAGCCCCGCCCCCACATATCTCCACTGGTCAGGCTTTCTCTCAAGTCTCCCCTGGACAAGAACATTTGGAAAACTTTATTTTTGAAATGCTGCATCACATCAATGCAAACCTGGTGACTTCCAGCAAAACCCAGACAAGCTTTAGATCACATTGCTAACCATCAGTTTAAGAACTTCTGAAAACCGATAAAACATTTACACTTAGCTCAGCTGGAATTTGAGGCTACTTGACTTATGTCACCCTTGGTTATACGAAAGACAAATGGAAGTACAGGGGACTCAGATTGCCCCCAGAAAGCTTTCACTTCAAGGTTGGACTTGCTGTCATGGAGCTTTAGATGAATTGTCCATTCATGTCTGTGGAGATTTCACAAAATAGCCGTGATGGGGGTTGGGTGGGGGGCTTCTCATTTTTTTCCAAAAGGCAACATTTTGACTGGAATGACAAATTACAAATAAATAAACGTAGGAGGGGGCTTCACCAGTAAGTGTTTGTACACATTTACTAAAGACAAGGTACTAACAGAAACTGGTGGATTTAAGAGACAAACATTAAGAGTTATCACTTTACTTTTAGGCCTTTTAAATGCAAACAATAAAGACTATTTGCATCAATGGGTAGACTTGGATATTACAAACAGGATGACATCAGTCTGAATTCCTTTAAAAACAAAAACCTTTTAAAAATCTGAATTTGATTAACAAATATAGTATTAATTGTTACTTTTTGAAAGAAAAGGTTGATAAATGTGTGGTGCTCGATTTTAAATTAGATGGAGCCAAATTTAAACAAAGGCAAAAACTTAAAAGCCTAATGATTTTGACAAATGAAAATGTATGAATGAAAGGAAAATTTAAATTGTGTTTTTTCCATGGTCTTAAACATTGTTCTACTTGCAGACAGAGCTGCTATCTGGCTCAGAACTGTAGGGCAGGATGGCTCTAATATTGTTGGCCACTTTTGGTTTGTTGGAGATGGGAGGGGCTGTAAGCTAGCAGGAAAGCATATAAACAAAGGGATGAGTTCTGCCCACTCTGAACTCTGAAGTTAATTCTAATGAACAACTGCTGCTCTGCAAAAAACTATGTCCTAGAAAAGGACACAGGTTTTGCCAAAAAAAAAAAAACAAAACCAGCATAATAGTAGTTTAAAAAAAGACCACTGGGAATGCTTTTGCAATAAATCAACAGATGATTGGAGTGGGACTTTAAATGAAAAAAATAATGTACATTTCGTTTTTCTGTGCAGCTAACTTGTAAACTTAATTTGTAAAAACCTTCTAAATATCTTGTTTCAGTATCATGAAATTTTAATTTGAATAAATTCTAAACTCTAAAGAAATATTTAGTCAGTAATTAGTGCCATTAAACTCTGCAATTAATCAACTGAATCAAGTAGTCGGGGAGGCAGACACCTGAATGAAGTGAACGCAACTGGATTCCCTTGTTTTCCTGCTTTCATTTGGAGTTACGGTTAGAAACACTCCCCTCAAACTGAACCTTGAGTTTGTCTTTTAATCTGTTCTACAAGCGGTGTGGTCCTCAGCAGAAGGTACTCAAGCATCTGGTCTTAAATACTTGTTTGGTAATAGTCAGGCTGGATGTCATTACTAGTCTATTCTGGAAATGGCCGTCAATATCAACCAAAGCAAATCTGTGCTGAATTTCACAAGTTGAGACTTAACTGCACAAAAGTGTTAAGATTCAATCAGAAGGTCAAGTTTGTGTGTTAAACCTGACTGAGATTTATGGGTCAAAATCAACAGCGACCATGAAAGGGCTTAATTATGTTCATTACAGACTCACAATGAAGGTTAACCTATTCCCTTTGCTTGTCATTCTGGCTTATTGCATCGTTTATCATTTACCAAGTCAAGTCATTTTAATTTACTTGAAACATTTAGGAACGGTCTCAGTTGACCCCATTACCACTCATTCTTGAAAATTAAATTCAGCAAGTCCCTGTTTACATAAACCCATTTTCATAAACATGTGCTAGGACGGACTTTGGAAAGTTTAAGGAAAAGACAGAAATTGTGAATAATATTTTAATTGCTCTTTTGGAGTCTTTACTTTTACTACAAGGTGAATATTACAGAAATAGCAGACATCCCTTCTGCACTGTGCAACATCATCACTTGTACAGCACAAGTATATGGGCAACTTAATTTTAATTTTGCACATATTTTTAACTTTTGATACTTTATCAAATTTTGCTATGAAAATTCCTGAAACAGGGTTATGTCTATTTTACTGATATAGTATTATTTTTTTTAATCATATCAATGACTTTTATAAGTAACATAATTTGCATATATTTTGGATACTTCATTGCCATGTTTTTATTTTTTACAAAATAATTTAAGCAATTCATCTTTGTCATGTGCTTTATTGATATTTCAAGATTCTTAACTCTGTCTGATAAAAGCTAGGAACCGGATATTGATAAATCATGTAATAAAATTGTTACAGTAGAATAGGGGTGGGATTATATAAGTTTGTTTCCTTCCACTCCCTTTCAAGCAATATTTATGAGTGTGTCTAATTATCCAAAGTTTAATTAGTTATTGTATGAATGTATAACTGATGATTGTATTGGTTTTTTGTGTATTCTAATTTGATTGCTTGAAATAAACCATTTCAAATTAAAAAAACTTGCATTATTTTCAAAAATACGTCACAATACATGGACCACACACATGAGAATCGTATATTCCCCTCCATGGGCCCAGACAACCCAAGATCCCAACACAGCACCCAAATGGATCAACCAGCGGGAATTTTGACTCAAAAAGGTCAAATCAAACATTTCTGATTCTAATATCTGAAACTGTGCATATACACAGAATAAAAGTGGGGAAAAATATGACATCATGTGACGTTTCCGTGTATAACCATTTTATTTCTTCCCAATTGTCAGAGAAGCTGAAATTCTTTTTTTTTTTTTTTTCTCAAATAAATGTAGTCTAATAAAACACTAAATAAAGATGCGAGGACCAGTGGATCTGATGAGCCTGAGGATGCTCGTGCATATTTGATATAAACATATAACACACTAACCACAAACTGGATGTGAAGACGCAGCTGCTATAAGCCCCTTAAAAACACATTTAACCCACATTTGTAAGATCAAAAGGTTATGCGATGAAACAGCATCCTCCAGCATTTCCTGGAGTTCAATGGTCTCAAGTCCAAACACAAATGTTCATTTAGAAGTGAGCACACATAACTGTTTGAACAACCAAGTGTGGATATATGGCTTTGTATATGCTCAACACACGCACAGATTAAGCACAGGCTGTAATGGGATGAGTAATCACTTGTGTCAGATAGCTCAGCTGCCAGGAAAAGAGGCGAAGGCAGTTTGTGCCAAGACCTCACATTTCACCCCATTTCTTGTTTCTTTCCTCTTACTTCCCATCATTTTAGTAGCTCTTAGTTCTTATGAGCAACGTAAACAAGGAGTGCTGAACTGTTTCCCCTTCAGGGTGGCGTAGCGCAGCTTTTGCCAGGTCAACTCTCTTCCTTCCGCTTTTCTCCCTATCTGAGAGCATATGGTTGTTGGCCTCCTCATCTGGATCCAGAACAGACAGATAAGGGTGGCGACAGAATGATTTGATGGAAGGCAGTGTGCACAGGGCAGCCATATGTCCACAGTTTTGGTTAATGTGATGCACAAAGGTCTGAAGCTCTGCAGAAGGATGGTGTACTCAAGTTTCAGTCAGAAGACTAACATTATTTTGAACTTTTGCCTGAATTCGATTAAATTGTGTCCACTTGCAAAGCGTCCAGGATGCACCTTGAAATTAATATCTGCTTTGCGTTTGCGACAATTCCCTGAAGTCTATTAAGTAAGGGCTAATGGCCGACGAAGTGTGCGTTATTACTTTTTAACGCGCGCAGTGGAAGCCTGAGCGTCGGACAGTTGCTTCGGCGAAGTGCGTTAAAAAGTAATAACGCACACTTCGAAGGTCATTAACCCGCTTCTACCATGGTCACTTACAAGAGCAATACATATTAACCAGTCCTTAATTCTTGTTTTTTTCCGATTTGGAACACTTTTTGTGAGAAAAGCGGACTAGTCCACGTCGCGCTGCACAGCCGCTGCAGTCAAGATTCGGCGATATATATGCTGATCGTCCCAATGGGTTGAATAAAGCATCAGTTCAGAGAGAAAGTTCACTCTTACCGCTGGCGGCGCAGTGATACAAAACATTTAAGCTAGGTGACCGGAACTTCTTTTTTCACCGTGCGGTTATCAGGTATCCACCCGGACCATGGTATAATTACTGATAATGGACGCCTCAAAGGGCATTATCCCGCTTACACCATGGTCACTGACCTCGCTCTGCTGCAGCTAGTGTATGAGGACTAACCAGCAGAGGTAAGTAATACGGTGAATATCATGTTAAGGGATAGAAAGCATCATTTCAGAGGATAGGTTCACCTCTAACCACCCATTTTTGTCCAGATGAATCAGAGATCGCTTTTAGTGCAAAATAATTATCCGCCACAAAGCATGATCAAAAACGAGTATTAAACAAAAAAAACATTTCTTTCAATAATTATTAATAATAAAATTATACATACGTATTTTCTTTGCATCAAGCAATAAGGAAAAAAAGACAAGCAATAAAATATTTACAATTAATGACGACATTGTGATAGAGATACTGGCATGTCCATCATAGACACATTTTAAGGATTGATCTTTCTACTGTCTTGCAGTTAGGATAAACTATGAAATAACGTATTTCCACCTATATTCCAAGTTTCTGTTGTACAGTTTACCAACTGGCGTTTATAATATAGTAAATGGGGGCGGCAGATTAGCTCAGGCGGAAGAGCAGGTCGACCAACAACCGAAGGGTTGGCGGATTGATCCTCGCCCTCCCCAGCCAGCCGTCGCCGCCCGAGCGCAGCAGGTTTGCAGCTCACTGCTCCCCCCAGGGGATGGGTCAAAATGCGGAGAAGAATTTCCCCATTGTGGGATAAATAAAGTATCAATTCTTAGTATTAATATTATTATTAAATTTAGGGTTATGTATGCGACCTTTTTCGGTGTCCATTACTTTTTAATGGACACCCTGCAGTCAATCAAAAATCAAGGTTTTACCTGGACCATGGCATAAATACCAGCCTTCAGCATGTGATGGAAAAAGTGGAAAACAATTAGAGTGATTTGGAAAACTGTGGAAGCTTATGAGTTCACAACTCAGCAGAGGAGATTGAAATGACCGGAATGAAAAAAAAAGCAAAAACTAAGGAGGTGACGGGTTTAAAAGGGATGGAATTGTGAGAAAATTGCTGTTTTACCTCCAATTAATGAATTATTATCAACACTAATGATGAATTCAGAGTTTGAAGTCCAAATATGTATATAGTCAGCATGACAGTTTCAGCTCACTGCTTAGTGACAGAAGAAGTAAAGAAGTAAAATGTGTTTTTCTTGTTGCTTTGGGGTCATCTGTAGGGAAGATGTGAAGCTTAACCAGTGATTTCAGTGCTCAATCTACACAGTTTCGAAACTTTTTGCACTCATGGATGTTTGAATTACACTGATATGCATTTGTATAACTTACTTTACAAAAGGGAAATAAAACCCTTTTGGACTACATACACATAAATAACATGAAAAGTTAAATATGATTGATATTATGTCCACAGAAAGACATCGTTCAAATTGCATGAAGAGAAAAAAAATCTTTGTTAAGCTATAGCCTAACAAAAAGAGAAAACACAAACTATTTTGGTATCTTGAAAAGACTTACAGACTAGTTAAATGCACAACACATTAAAGCTTTAAGTAAATAATACTTTCATGACTTAGTATACACAGGAGCATGCAAACACAAACAGCCTGAGGCCAACAAATGAAAATAGTGAAACTTACAGGATGCTTTTGTTTGGTCTGCTGTGTGAGGCAATGTTGGGGTCCTTTACTCCACATGAGCTAATAAATAAATATATGTATAATTTTTATTTCTACAAAGGTGAACAATGAGCTGACAGAAAAGAAAGAAACCTCTATGACTGGGATAAAGATAACGACTAACAAGATGCAGCTGGACTGAGTAAAAGTCAGGAACAGGAAGCTGACAGGAAGCTCCTTCAAAATAAAACAAACTGAACTGAACTGCATTATCCAAAACAAGAGATCCATTGACTTTATTTTCATCATAGATGCTCACCAAATATCTAATTATTATCTGATTTCTCAAATTATCAGATTTTCGAATGACACGTAGAAGGCATAATCCGATGTTCATTATCTTGTAACAAAAGTAATCCGATAATAAGACGAAACTGGAAAACTTCTCCCAAATAGCTGATTCTTTGTGCGCCCCTTCACAATTTTACAGTTCTCTTTTTTATTTTTGTGTTTAATCAAAGTCTCATGGTTTATATTAGCCTCTACATTAAAAATGTTGGTCCAGAAAAAAGCAAAGTAATTGTTTTTTTTTCCACAGTCTCTCCATCACTCTCCGCAACCACTATCTTTGTTTTTTCCTTCTTCTTTATCATTACTACTTTTATTTTATTGTTAACTGCTTGATTTCACAGTTCATCCTCCTGCATTTTTACATAATGTACTAATTCAAACCAGCCTCAAACTTCACTAGTAAAAGTCAGCACACCGCCAACGAATGGATGAAACATCATGGCAAACTGTTCATAGTGACACACTTCTATTTCCCGCCAAAACGTGGAAAGGATTTGGTTGATAATGACAAATATTACAAGACAGGAATCAAATAAACAGAGGAGGATGTCACTGAGTACTTATGTATGTATAAGTGCCAAATTGAGTTTTAATCTGCATTTGGCCAGTTGACAGATGTTTATGTAAATCCCTTTACTCAGTTAATAAATTGTTACCTGGTTTTAGTTTAGTACAGTTTATGTATTTTAAACACATAAAAAGAACAAATGATAAATCAATACCCTCACTGATAACAATAATCATTCATTCAGTCAGTCATGTAATCCTTTTCAGTTAAAGGAGAAAAAATACTTCATTTGACAGAAGAGAAAAACATGTTTGGAAAGGAGATAGGCAGAAGCTATTAGCTTAATACTTGGTATTTATTCACTTGAGTAATTGTCCGTAATAATGTAGATAGTTGACTCCTAGACTTCAAAGTTTGCTTACCTGACTACAACCAGTTATCAAATGTTAGTCGGCATGTTAACCACCTCAACATAAAAACTAAATTATTAAGTTGTGTTTGCAAATCTAAATAACTTTAAGTTTTACTTTTTTTGCTTTAAATGTCAAAGCACACAGAAATTTGTGAGTATGAGCTTTTTATTCAGCATTACAAAAGTCGTTGACAATATTATTATTTTTTAATATTGTTTTTTTAAATATTGTTTTCATATTTAAATTTTAAACAAAGTTAAAGTTATGTGAAGAAAAATCATTAAATGTGATTTTGTACAGAGTTGTATCTATGTCTTACTTGTTCACAATGTCTTTTTTTGTTTGTTTACATATCACTTTTTTTTCTTTGTTCGTTTTTCAACTGTACCTTTTTTTTTCTGTTTTATAATTATCAGTTCTTTGGCCATCCAGCCAAGCACAGCCAAATCCACTAACTGGTTCCAGCAAAGACAAGCACGATGAGGTGTAGCAAAAGGCCATGTTTTTATATATATATATTTATATATATATATACTTTTTTTTTTTTCCCAGGGCCTCCCAGGATGTATTTCAGCTTTTCCCTCCCCCTGTCTCTGTGGTGCAGAAAACCCCCCTGCTGACAAAGTCTTCTGGACATTTACGAGTTAGCAGGTCACCCGAGCCCACAGCAGACTTGCCACCCCCTGAGGAAGCAGAAAAGGGTAAAAATGCATGAAGAAAATGCTGGAAATACTCAGACCACATGGAGCTTTATCTCAAGAGAGATGCAGGAGGAAAGTTTGCTACAGAGAGGCTTCATCTATTTAAAGTGATTCAGTAAAAAAAAAAAAAAATAGGGTAAGATAACTTAAAATGAAACATGTAGACAAAATAGTGCATGAAGTAAAACTTTGCTTGTTAAAATGATGACTTTTCTTTGATTTGACTATGACATTTTCTTTGTTAAAATATCATCTAAAATACATCAGGATAAGGTGGACAATCCTTCCAACCGGAAGGAAGTATAAAGGATCTAGTTTTGAGGTTGCTTTGACCTTGAATATGACTTTTTTGGTTAAAAAAAAATGTGTATCATAAAATAAAATTAAAGACCTGTAAAGAAAAGAAGCTGGGGTTGGACTAAAACAGTGTTTTTCAACCTTTTTTGAGCCACGGCACACTTTACCCTTGACAAAAATCCCGCGGCACACCAGCATAAAAAAAATTAAAAAAGCAGAAACTCATAGTCTGTTTTGATGTACAGCCCCCCCCCCCCCCCCCCCCGGGGGGGAAACAGGTATAGCTGCAGCTAAATCGCGGTGGTATCGTCATTCTTATCAAAATGTCTTTAATAGAATCAAAATAACACAAAGAAAAAGTAATTTTCTGATCTTTTATATTCCTAACTACTCAGTGTTTTATCAGGGCCTGTTTGGATAAACACAGAGCTGATATCCTGAAGATGGGAAATGTTGTTAGATCAGTTAATGAGGGCAATTTGCCACGGCACACTTGACCATCTCCCACGGCACACTAGTGTGCCGCGGCACACTGGTTGAAAAACACTGGAATAAAAAATGGATATCAAGCATAGCCATTAAAAAATGGTTTTAAAGGTAAGCCAACAAATTGTGAATACTAAAAAATTCTAAAAAAAAAAAAAAAGGCTCCGGACTACTAAAGGTGCTTTCACACCGAGCACCGTCTACGCGTCAGGAGCGTCGAGTTACAATGTTAAATCAATGCACATATGCGATGACACGTCATGTGGCGCAGCGGTCCGGTAGCAGCTTTAGATGAGCGTCACAATGGGATTTAGGCATTGCGTAGCGAGTAAAACAATCTGAACTTTGGCAAATGATCACATTTTTGGACAGCAGCGTATTCGTCACGTGTCAAAATCGCTTTCGGTGTGAATGGAGCATAGGGGTTATTAAACTAAACTTTCTTTTGTTTATGACTCAATGCTGACATGAAAGTTGGTGACAATTTTTTTTGTCCAGGGATCTAAATTAACGAAACATTGTTAAAGTAATGCTGGAAAATAAAAATACTAAAGTTGTTTATCAAACACATAAACAGTTCATCTGGGTCTGATAGTACACCATTGTGTCAATCCCTGACATTATATCTCTACTGGTAGTTAGATACAAGCGTATACTTTGGTGATTGATGTTTTTTTTTTATGTTAATTTAGATGTGCCTGTGATTGTGTGAAATATTTTTGACAGTAAATTAACTGGGGAAATGTTACGTTCAAATAAAAGAAAAATTCCATTCAAAACACACAAACATAAAACCAAATGTATTCATATTTTTTTTCTGTTCAAGCGTTTCACAGGTGTGAACATGTTGTCTTACCACAAACAAAGCAACACAGCAGAAAAGCAAAGCAAATCTAATAAAAGTTTTACTTTAAACCTGATTTGCATTTATTGTGTTTAAACTTGTCATTGGGGAAGAAAATTTTTAAATGTACTACATTATTGTCTATAATGTAATAAGTATCAGAGCTGATATAAACATGTCTGTAGCTTTGTTGTCAAAGTGCTCCTGTGCATCTTTTACAGAGGATGCTTCTACATCTTTAGGAGCAAAAGCTCATTTGACAGCACTTGTTAAAAAGCTGATTGGTTTTAGGAGGACTTTTATTTAAAATGATGAAGCCTCTCTGTGGCAAAGCAACTGAATCACTTCGGCGCAATAAGATATTTTCTTTGGAGGGTAGACCATTAAAAAAGGCCAGCAGATCAGTGAAGCCTGTTTTTAGAGTAATTACTTCCTGTGAAGACCTCGTTGAAAACATGAAAAATGTGTCTTTTTACAGGACAGTACAACACCTAAACAGCTTTATTGCTTCCTCCAGCAATCCATGATCCACCCCTTCTCCGTTCAGTTAAAAATTGTATTCCAATACAATCCCATTGAGAAGGAAGCCTGGTTCAATTACTAAGAGGGGAAATGTGATAATCTGGGTAAAGAGAAATGGATTTCCCCTTAAAATGCTTGCTGCTGTCTGAAGGGTACAAGTGGGAGTGAAGAGAAAGAGACAGGAGTAAAGGTGCAGCATCCAAAAACAGAAATGAAAACAGGATCCGCAAAGGAAAGGAAGGAGGGGGGAGACAGAAATACAGTGAAGCTTCAGAGGAAGATGCATTAGGGAAGACGTGTTTTTTATTCTTACACTGGAGCAAAGAAAAGGAAGCATCAATACCTGCTACTCAGCATTTAACAACTCACAGGTTATACAGACGTGTTTACAAGAACCTCAGAACAGACATTTTTCCAAGTTTTGGTTAAAAGTTTTAATTTATTCCAAAGTTTTTATTTACTAGAGTCTCCATGTAAATGCAGTAACACGACTGTCACTTCAGTCAGTCACAGAGTGATCAGGCCAGCTTGGCTGTATGTGAGTCAAAGTCTGCCGTCAGCCACAAACAACAGCTGCTTACCGAGCACAGAAGAGGAGACCATCCTATGTGCCGGATTCAGATATCCTGGTTTTAGGGAATATGTAATCCCAGGTTTAACGCTATTCAAACTGTGTTTTCCAGAGCGTTAGTGATGTTTTCTGTGTCAGCAAAATGAGCCAAAAGACTGATGGTGTTTACATTTCTGCTCTAAAGAGACTTTTAAAACTACTGTCACAACCATTGACTATATATGAGAACTGGACTGAGTGACCCCATTGTTCAATATTTTATCTCCATTGTTTTTAACAAATGTGAGTCAAAGATGTAGTCACCTTTAACTGTAAAAAGCCTCGTTTCCAATGAGCAGTACAGTGCAGTATGGTCCATCTGGTATTTTCTGCGTTTCGATTATAGAATAGATCCATTAAGCTAGAACCAACTGTGCCATTTTTGGCCCCCCGTTGGTTGTAGGTCTAAAGAAAAATGGAACGGACCGGTTAGGGCATAGGTACTGTTGAAACCCGTTGATTGGCTGATGGTCACTACGACAAAAGCAAGTGGCTGAATTCCTCTTCCCTGTACTTCCCTGTCCCTCTGTACTAACAGAGTAGCTGCTGAATGATCTCCATTCTTGTCAGCTTCACCCCGCATGTGCTGTGACAGTCCAATTTGAGTGGTAACCTGATCGGCCTCACCTGGACAATTCTAAACCAGACCAGACCGCACAGAGGAAACAAGGCTCAAGAGAACCGGGCCGTTCCAAACAGGAATTCATGCTCATTGTCGTTGGAAGTCCTGTTAGCTTTACAGACACTTTAGTTTATCTGGTTAAAAGCTAATGAACTGTCTTTATATTCATTTAAATCCTTTGTGCTTCATTCTTTCATTTTTCAAAAGCACTTTCCTTTTTTCTAAGGATGCCTGATAAATCCTGAAAAGCCTTTTTTTTTTATCTTGTTCACTCAAAACACAGAACTTGTGCACGCAAGGTGAATAACTGCTGGATTAAAAAGAATAATGAAAAATGAGCACAGGACAACAGCTTTTGTCAGGAAATGGATTAAAATATGATGTAAAAGCTGTTGAATGTAGTGTGACTGTTCTATTTTTTGTAAAAACGTTGAGTTTAGTCTTGCATCTAGTGCGCTGAAGTTATAGTGCGCATGGAACAACTTTTTTTTCTAGAACAAAAGGATCTCCAGATTATTGCTTTTGTCTATGTTTGTGAATGTTTAACTGTTGTGGCAATCTGGACATAAATGCAAACTTAAGAGGAAGGAAAATCCAACTTTTTTTTTTTACAAAAAATTATCTAAAGGACTACTATTGTGTTACTTAAAGACTTCCAGAAAATCACAAACAAAACCAGAGGAACGTCTGCCTTCTTTTCTACTGGTATTTGTTCTTTCAACTAGTCAGACAGCCAATTCTCCTGACAGCTGGTGAGTACTCTTATGAGTAAGTTAGACAGCAAACTGTCCAGTCACCTGCTCAGTTACGCAGAGATCTCATCTGACATGCTGTCACCAGTGTTAGCCTTCAAGTCATGTCACTCACTGCTAAGTTGCCTATTCAACAAAACTTCAAAGCCAAGGTTACCAAATCGATTAGCATTTTAGGTGTCAGTTAACCTAATCATGATTCCATAAGTTGGTTTATGTAGTCCCTACATAGTCAGTGGTTGAGTCAATTACCATTACACATTTTCTAAATGGTCCATCCTGTCTTTTGGTCAAATGAGTAAAGTTTTAAATGGGTCTTTTTCCACTGGAAGAAGATGTTGACTAACCAGTATGTTGAGGTTAGTCATGTTTCTTTTTCGTCATAAGGAAGTAATTTGGACATAAAGCCCAGAATCACCAAACAGTTTTTTAAAGTAAAACCTCTCTAGTTTTATCTTATTGTGAAAGATCTTCCTTAGATTGTTTTACTGCAACAGATTGACACTAAAGCTATGTTCACACCTGGCAAGTAATGTGAATTTCAGAACACATGTGCGTTTAGCATAATGGTGTTCACACTGGACCGTCACTACCCGACACTAGCTCATGTGTCAACAGTTGGAAGAGGCTTAATGTGAAACGCTGAAAAGGTGCAAATCTTGCTTCAAAGTTTAATAATTCCAGCCGGGCAGGAATTGCAAATATTAACTTCTCCTTCATGGTCACTTTTCAAACCGTTGGCACTCCGGTGAATTGCAAAGGGTGCTACCCATACGTCACTACCAAATTCTAGTCCCTGATTGGTCAACTTCATCTGGTCTATCTATCATTGCGGGTTCAATGGCCACACGTTTTGTACGCAGAGCCTGAAAACATACCTGAACATGTAAAAATGCTAGAGGTTTGAATTTGAATGCCCAAAACGTGCATGTATGCACGTTTACATAGACGTTTCATTGGTCTCTTGAACGTGTGTTGCTGAGGCCGGTGTGAATGTGGCCATAAGATTACTCCATCTTTTCCAAAACATGACAAGTCTTGACTCAACATGTGTGTCCCTTACCCCTAATTTAGTCTATATCGTCGTACACCCGGAGATTTTGCCTCTTTACGGGGGCTTTTTTCTCAGCTTAAAGAAAAATGGTTTCTTTCTCATACAGAAGTAGGAGAAATGAGAGAATTTGAGCCTGTTTCTGTCAGAAATACATTTGTGCTTGTACAATCTTTGTTAAATAAATGACGAGGTGTGTAGTAACAGGGTTTAATCTCTGCAGTCTGTGTGTGAGTGTTCCCAGTCCTAACAAGGAATTGTATGGCCTGTGTCTTTAGCCTGTGTGTGTTTGTGAGGAGGGACACAATATGGCACCATTAAGCCACTTCTGATCACATCACATCCAGCATGGAGTCGCTAAGACCTCAGTGGTCTCCATTTAGGCCTGTCTGAAAGATGGTGTGTGTGCATCTTAAGGTGTCCCTCCACAGCATGTGTGCACTACATGAACTAAAGAGACGCGTGTCCTCATTATAGATCGTGATGTCAGCCTCGTCTGTCCAGGTCAACGTAAAATCAGTGTCAACTGATGGCACCTTTAATTCTGAGTGTAAATATGTGAGATTGTGGTTGGACACCTACAACTTTTTGGAAAGGCATTTTTCAAATCTACATGAATGAAGAAAATTAGTTTGTTTTTTGCCGCTCCTCCATCTTGTTCATCCTTATATTGTCATTTTCATTTAGGGAATCATGCTTGTAGCTTTAAAAAACCTTCTCCTATGCAAATCAGTTTTTTAACATGATTTTTCTGATGAAGGAGGACATAAAAAGAAAATTAAGCCCAAAATTGCATTTCCGAGTATTTCTTTATTAAAATTGTTGTAGTCAGGAGCAGATAAAATTGAAAAGAGCTTATTGTTGCTCTCAGCAACAGGGAGGGGAAGGGGGGCAGGGTTGCTCCAATGATCCCACCCACAACTAAGAGGCCAGTTTCAAATGAACTACTGCCGTTCCACAGAAATTATGTCCAAATGGCAAAATGATCATTAAAAGACCACTTGGAACACTTTGAAAATAGCTCAAAAGATAATCAGAGTGGGTCTTTAGAGTTTTCTTAAGAGATCCAAATCTTCAAATTCTTCTTGTTAGTCTGTACCCTCCAGCTAGAGAAAAAAAATACTTTCCCCACCTGAACAGAGATCAACACCAGCAATTACACACCTGACAATAATGTCACTGTGTTGTTATCGAATGATATTAATGTATGCCAGCCAGTCCAATCTTTTGGGATCACAACAGCTAAGAAATCTGTTCCTGTCACAGACAGCCTTTGAAAGGATGACTTTTTTTCCAGTCCTTGCCAGATCATCTGTGCTTGAGGGAAACTCATAATGAAAACTAATGAGGGTTAAAGCCAGCCAACTGATATATCCAATTTCTCATTAAAATTTCTTCCTACGGGTATGTCACCAACCTGAAATGTGAAACCGCTGTCAAACCAGTCAGATAAATTTAACCTGAAACAATAGATACTACAATAGATGTTATAGATGCGTGTTCCCTTCAGGGACAAACACACACGTGTGTTTGTCTAAAAGTCACAGCTTTCAGGACGGTAACTCGTCTTGCATTAGAAGTGGATGTGTGTTTTCATCCAAACAACTTTCAGGATGCATGGATTAGTTTAAAGTGCAGAACAAATCAGAGTTAGCAGAGTGAGAACGAGTGCACACAGATGTTTCCTTAAGATAAAAGATTCATGAGTTAAAGCGATAGCATCTGCACTCACTGCTGGGTTCTGATCCAAATAGTACAGAGACCAAAAACTGTAAATAGATGGATGAAATGGGGGCAGACTTACTGTATGCCAACAGTCCCGCCCACAACCCAGGTGAATTTTTTAATCAACAAAATCCGCTCTACAGAAACTATAGGTCTATAAAATTATACAGGTTTCTAAATTTTGGCTACAAGCGACATAATTATAATGAAAAGACCACTTTTAGAGTAGATCAAAAGTTGATTGGAGTGGAGCTTAACTTTTGCCACAAGTATAAAAATATATCAAAGGGGATTTTCATCTTTACATTAAATTTCAGGAGAGCATAGTGACAGAATTAAACGAAACAGTAGAATGTAGAATGACTCAAACCACATTTACACAGTCTATAGGTTAAGCCGACTCTGCCCTCAATTCATTCAATTTTTTTTTTCTGTGATGAAGCACTATGTCGTGCTAGAGAGTCTAAAAGTCACAAAAATATGCTGCAGGTCTTTATTTCTTACAAGTTATTTTTCAAGGTTTCATTACAAAAATTATTAGATGCACACAACCATTTGACAGTTTTTTTTTCTGTTTTGTAATACCAAACACTGTATTTCTTTTGCTTTTTCTGCACATGAAAAGACATAAATTTCCTTTTTGTTTGTAACATTTGATTTATTATATTCCTTATCATTTTTCTTGCAGCCATTATTTGTCACCAAAGGAAAGTTAAAACTCTAAAAATCATGTTAAAAAAAGGCAGCAGAGGAAGGTTTCTATTGTCAAAAATGCTCCAAATTTTTAATCATTGATTGAGTTCATCAAAATCAAAACCACTGTCTCAAACTTTGGCTTTAGTTAACAACTTCACAACTCATAAATCAAAGACATAGTCATGTTTTTCTTATGCTCTTTTTTTTCAATGTTTTTTTTATCTGGTACATTTACCAAACTTGTCAGCTCGGTGCTGTCACTGGCTTTGTGCCTGAGGATGTTGAATTGAGACTTCAGAGACAATGACAATCCCATATGGAAACACCATATGTCCTCATCAATACAACATTCTAATTTATAATACATACCCGCACACAGTCTGCACATGCAAGCGGTGTACTGCAGCACATGCAGCTCTTAATACAGCACGCACATGAGCGCACTCACGCACACTGTAGTTGGTGTAATGACCCATTTGGCATTGAGCAGCATCTGTTTAGCTAAAAATGAAGACCTCTTGTTGGAATGATAGTAATTTTCTTCCTGACACAGTTGGCAAATGAGGAAGGCAGGTTCCTCTTTAGCACTTACAGCTAATCTCCTGTCCTATTCTCCAGTGTTGAATTGTTATTCTCTCCTCCCCATCACTCCCGCCACCATCGACTGCAACACAAAATTAAAGTTTAGTGAAAGAGGTGTCCACTAAAATGTCTTAGGAAAATAAAGAAAACCCTTTTTTTAAAGATCATTTTAGCAAATGATTTCCTCAGTTCTCCCCAGGGAAAATAAAGCAGTGACAGCCTCTACTTTCTGCTCTGGCTTTCTGCCAACAACAACCATGAGGCAGTCTAATGGGAATAATGGTAACCTCCTGGTGGGAGAAGAAGCTCCCAAAGTTACCTTTTCATCACTGCAAAAAAAAAAAAAAAAAAAAAGAAGCAAAATACAGTAGGAAACTAGCTAACCAAGTGTTCCCAGAAGACGAAGAAGGCTGGGACCCTTTCAATAAATCTAACCCACGCATTAATCTAGTAGTCCACAGCGCTTTACTTTTATAACCATAGCTGTTGAGTTCACAAAGAGGAGCGAAAAACTAGCACTCCACAAATGCTTAATGATCCTGGGTGCAGTGTGTTCGTATTTTAACTGTAAAAAGTAAACAAACTCCAAACAAAAAAAATCTGAAGATAGACACTAATTAAGACCTGTCAATGTCCTCCATGCAGAATCTATGGATGAAATCCTCACACAGAGAAGATGATCTACTCCTGAAAATTAAAACGAACCAAGCAACATCTCTTTTTCTCCCCTCTTTTTGGAATAAACACATCAACCTAGTGTTACAAGTTACCTCTGATTCACAGAGGGAAAATCCAGACCATCCTGAAGAGCAGCAAAGAGGATCTGGCTAGCCTGACGTGCTACATCGACGGCCAGTAGCACTTCGTCATGGGAAAAACCACCCAGACAGGCAAGTCTGCTACCTCCAGCAAGCGGAGCTGTCCAGAGGAATGCCCGGGAGCTTTCCACGGAAGATGCAGTTTGAGTGAAACGTGTTGGACATCGACGCTAAGTTATCCAGCTTCGACTGCCGTCTCTCCCTCCTGGAGATCCTTCATCCGGAATTCCAAGATACTGAGGATTTTCTGGAATTCTCCCAGCAGCAAGTCGAGGCTTTGACCGCAGAGAATTCAGCGCTGAGAAAATCGGTAAAATGCCCTGCTCTCCATTGCACTAAGCCATTATGTTTGAGGCATTCATTTTTTAAAAAAGTCATAAAAATGTAAATGTTTCAAAACGTACAAAAAACATTCAAGGGAGTAGAAAGAAGAACACCAACCAAAGATGTAGCCAGCAACACCAAAATAACACATGATCATTGACATAACATAACTCTTCAACCATCTACGTCAGTGGTCCCCAACCTTTTTGTCACCGTGGACCGGTACAACGCAAGACACGTTTGCCGCGGACCGGTGGGGGGCGCGGGGGGGGGGGGGGGGAGTACAACGCAAGACACGTTTACCGCGGACCGGGGGGGGTATTTCTCTTTAGTAATAATAATAATAGCAATAATAATAATAATTTTCCCCTTGTCAAAGCAACTTTTTTGTTTTTTGCTCATTTTGGTTGTTTGGGTTTAATTTTAGCGGGGTGTATCACCTGATGTTTGGTGTCGCGACTTTGACGTGCGTTAAGTGTGACAGATGTAACAGAGAGAATTCGGTCACTTTTCAAAATAAAACGTTTTTTTCGAGAAAAAAAAAAACAATAACAATAAAAACAATAAAAAACAATAACATTATTTTTTCTTTCTGTGCGTCCCGGTGCCAAAACGTCCCGCGGCCCGGTGCCAAGTGTCCCGCGGCCCGGTACCGGTCCGCGGCCCGGTGGTTGGGGACCACTGATCTACGTGATCAACATGAAACAGCTGATTCTGACTATTAACTGTACATGAGAATTGGACAGTGAGTGTGACATCACCCATAGAAAATGGCTTACTTTCATCTCTAATTAAATTAAGTCAATTTAGTTTCCATTTTTTCACCATATAGACCACCAGCCTCTCTCTCAAGCAGCCTAACAAACTCCTTTCTCAGTCAGAAAGTCAATAATCCAGGTACTTGAATCATCCACCTTTATGTTTTTGACTTTAGTGTTGCATTCTCGACTAATTTGGACAGAACACACTGAAGAATTCAGAGAATCCAAAGCATGCTGCCTGCCGTGTCCAAATGATAGTGGACTTTCTAACAGCCGTGTCACACAGCCTTACATTTTGGACATTTTCCACATATGAAATTTTGGTCTTTGTTTATCTTTTCTTGTGTCCGTCATTTGGCAATGTGTGCAGATCTCTGTTGAGAGTTTTGACAGACGGGTCTCTCCATGAATTCGGTTTTGAGCTGTTTAAAATTTTTGGGTTGGTATAGAATGACGCAGTTCATGCCTATTCAAAAAAGTTTATATGCAACTATTATGAAAATCTTACGCAATTGTGCATGATTTTTTGAGAGATGCTTACGGAAATTTGTGGCTTTCCACAACTGTTCTCATATGTCTAATTGTCTTTTTACGCATGTACCACTGTTTAACTTTTATATCATGTTTACAGCGCACATATCAAGTTAAAATTACGTAACTGACACACGAATCACTAATGAATTGGATGTAAATGATAATCACACAGTTTATGTTCGCTGTTAATTTACGTGTTCAGTCATAATTCTTTCATGGTTTCCGTGGTTTTAATGTAGTTCATTCATGATACTTCTGTGGACATTTCACGCAAAGATTACAACTTTTCTCACTTTTTCCTCTTATATTTATGTATGACCACTTTTTATTTGTGCAATATGTTTAAAATGTACATAGCGGCTGTGTAACACAGCCTTAAGGTAAGTAATCTGTACTACAATTGCAGGAATGTCAGAAAGCTGATGTATAAGACTGTCTAGGTGACTGAAAAGAAATAATTTTTCCAAAGCACAGGAGGATATGCTGTCTGAGGCTGCAAGCACTCAAAGGAGATAAATGTGTTCCTACAGCACACACACAAAATACAAGCGGCTTCTGGGTACTTAAACTGTTTTCCTGATTGTGTTTGTTGGACATTTGTGGACATGTACTCTTACTCACGGCTCCATTTGTTCAATCTTTGAACCTAATGCCAGGTAAGGTCATATACTGGGAATAATTAGAAATAGAAGGTCAGGGGAAAAGCTACAGAAGAAGTTATAAAAAAAGATGGATCGCACTGAGAATAAGGAAATAGAAGAAAAGTTAGGAATTGGGTCACTGGAGAGATAGGGCCATTGAAATCAAAGTCTGATTAAAGGTTGTGGACAGAAAGAGAGTCTAAATGATGACATGATTTATCACCTGTGCACGCTCGCATGGACACAGTGGGAACCCATGGTTCTGCACAAATCACTTTCTATCTTGAAAAATATGAAAAGAAAAAGGAAAATTTCTGAAATGCTGTAGAAAATCTCTACAAAAACCCAGCGGTTACATCATCTAATGGTTTCCATTGGGTCCATTAGGACAGCCAGGATTCAGTTTCTTTGTTATTCCAAATATTAGGGCATTCCATCACAGCTGAGCCTGTCTTTTTATTTTACCTTGAGGTTATTGAAATTTACAGATGTTCTTAAATAAGTCAGTGTCACAAAAATTAACTGGGATGTGGTTATGCATATTTCATTTGCAACAAAAACCCCATAAATAAAACATTTAACACAATGACATCCATTCTTTCCATGTTTTCTTTTATCTTCTCTTAACCTACGAACCTTAGTGTGCAAACTCACAAAACACTCTCATCCCTAAAGAAAAAACAGAAAACATTCATACTCAGATCACAAATGTTTAAAAATATAAACGTTGATGTGAGTAAAAACCAACAACATACCCAGTTTTGGCTAAGGAAAATAACATTTTACGCCCTAAAAGGCATGCTTAAAAGCAGGGGTGTAATGATTCATTTTAACAACGATTTGATTCTTAGCATAATGTGTGGTTTCTGATCCCATTCAGTCAATATTGGTTCATTTTAAACAATCCAATTCAAAATCGATGTAGGACATCTTTAGCCAAAATTTCTACCAATATGACCCATACTGTACCTGGGTGCTGAACAGTGCAGTTGAAGTTTTCCAGATTATTTGTATTTCTTGCAAGATTATCAAGTGTGAATTTACTATTTGCACAAACAAAAAAGTGAACAAGAATGAATGTAAAATCCATTCACATCTTAGTTTCCTAAAGTTCAGCCCATTGTTGTTTTTCCACACCCAAATAATCCAAAGGTAACATTCTTAGAACATTTTAGTCCACTGGATGGTCACATGACTTTGCTAAATTCAAATTGTTTCCAAACATTGGACTGGAATGTTGGACTGATCCATTTTTGCTGACATCACGTGTGTATTGTTCGCTGTGATGCACTTGGTCATTTTATTTGAGAGTAAAATAAACCTACCATGTATCAATCCAAACGCTATTTTCCAAGATCGATTCGATTAGTGATTTATCTAATTTTGAAACATTCATTCAGTCATTTTCTATTCCGTTTTTCCCTTTCAGGGTCACGGGGCTGCCGGAGCCTATCCCGGCCACTTGTGGGCGAAGGCAGGGGATTCCCTGGACAGGTCGCCAGTCTGTCGCAGGGTAGAATGTCCACAATCACACACCCATTCACTCTCACACCTATGGACAATTTAGATTTACCAATTAACCTATGAAGCATGTTTTTGGACGGTGGGAGGAAGCCAGAGATCCCGGAGAAAACCCATGCATGCACGGGGAGAACATGCAAACTCCACACATTGATGTTGTGTTTTTTTCATGTCCCTCAGCCGGGACTTGAATCGGGGAGTTCTCGCTGTGAGGCAAGAGCGCTAGCCACTGCGCCAACGTGCATCCTAATTTTGAAACGACTTTTTTTATTGGTACAGAGATAGAGGCTCAGATCTACCATGCCAGACAAGACCCAAGGTGTAGGCTGTGCAAAGAGGCGCCTGAAACAATCCAGCACATAACTGCAGGGTGTAAGATGCTGGCAGTAAAGCATACATGGAGCACCACAATCAAGTGGCTGGAATCATATACAGGAACATGTGTGCAGAATATGGACTGGAAACCCCAAGGTCAAAATGGGAAACACCTCAAAAGGTGGTAGAGAATGAAAGGGCAAAGATCCTGTGGGACTTCCAGATCCAGACTGATAGAATGGTACTGGTGAACATACCAGACATTGTAGTGGTGGACAAAGAACAGAGGAAAGCCGTTGTGGTGGCTGTGGCAGTCCCAAGCGATGGGAACATCAGGAAGAAGGAACATGAGAAACTGGAGAAATACCAGGGACTCAGAGAAGAACCGGAGAAAGCCTGGAAAGTGAAGGTGACAGTGGTGCCTGTGGTAATTGGAGCACTTGGGGCAGTAACCCCCAAGCTGGAGGAGTGGCTACAACAGATACCTGGAAAGACCTCAGACCACTCAGTCCAGAAAAGTGCGGTGCTAGGAACAGCTAAGATACTGCAGGACCCTCAAGCTCCCAGGCCTCTGGTAGAGGACCCGAGCTTGAGTGAGAAACCCCCCGGAGAGGGTGAAAGGGGCATTTTTTTCATACATTCATTTAATTTACGTGTCTGGGCAATCTGTTTATATGGTTTTCAATATATTTTTCCTGATTTTTATGCTTTCTTCCTCCATTTGCGTCCCTTTTAAAATGCTTTAAAATACATGCATTCACGTATACCTATATGTTAATTTAAACATCTCATAGCAAGGCAAACATTCAACCATTAAAGATGATCCCAAGATAAAGTGGGACAGAGAAGGGACAAGAGCTGGTTCTCTCAAGAACTAATCAAACAGTCACTGTTTATTTTTGCAGTCTGCGCTGTGTATGTTTCCTGTTACGTGACGTGGCTGCAGAGTGAAGCCTTTCGGTGATCCAACATCAATATGGCTCTTCCTATCTCTGTCTTTACACAAACTCCAATTTCTCTCTGATTATTTTCGCCTGCTTCCTACAAGAGCCTTTGAAGAATGCAACCTGTAATCACCTTGATTTCAGCTCATCATCTCTCACCGCCTCTCACTTCCAGTCACACTTTGTCAAAAATTCAGGAATCAGCGTTCCTGTCATGTTTGTCTGATGACACAAGACATTTATGAATAATAAATGGATGCTCTTCTGCTCCCTGTTACTTATTGGCTTATGTCACTCCAGAATAAATAAAGAGGGATAAGGGGCCAGCAAAGGTATCAGAGTACGGTAATAACATTTTCCTTACACCAGTCATTATTGGTTTTACATTTAAATCATTACAGGGGGAATTTTCAGTAAACAAGTCAGTTGATTTTCCCAGCCTCTCTGTGTGAAATTTAAAAAGCAGTAGAGCAAAAATAAATGTGGTCCAGATCCATTTAATAAAAATCTTATATCATTTGAGAGTAGTAAGTGAGTGAGAAATATCTTATAATTAATGCATTTTCATACAGTTTCTCACAAGCAGCATCGGGAAAAAACTGTATTTGATGCATGTTGCAGAACATCTCATACTGAATATCTTTAACCCTTTCGTGACGTATGTCACTAATTCCCAACGTACAATTTATTCAAGGACTCAACTAAATTTTGCATCACCCTGAAGGGAAAAAACACAGAAAATGTCTTTTTTATATATATAAAATTGGAAATAAAGTCAGGCATGAAGGGGGTAAAGCTAACATGAAACAACAAGTAAAGTGTTGTACCTGACACTGATACACATTGGTCAGCAAAACATAAAGCTCAAATAAGTGAACTTTCCTGTCAAGGATTGCAAAGCCCAGGAATTCCATTATTCATTCTCTAGTTGCTTTGCTCCGCCCTCCTAAATCCTGGCCAATGACTCAAGATCTTTGGTCATATGCTTTAGTTTACAAGCTTTAGTTCGAAATAGAAGTGTTCGGTCGAAAGGCTGAATACAGGCCGAGTGAAAGGTTCAGGACTCGATCTGGACCTTTTATCCTGTCTTCAAAATCTCAAAGTTCAAACGTTTGTGGAAAAATAACTGCAATATCATGGAATTAAAAAGATCTGTAGATGATCGAATATTTCTCTAGAATTAGCTAACTTAATGTATTGTGTTCATTAGACAGGGTACAAAGGTGATTCATTGACAATAGATAAAAAATTGGACAAAAGGTTTACAAAACAGGTGAACCCCAAAAGGTGAACCACAATATAGCAACGGAAAAGTGCATTTACCACAATTTTGCGTCTTTAGCTGACCGTTACAAGCCCAGTGTGATACAAACATAGTTGAAAACTTTTTTTTTTTTCAAAGACTAACATTAGGTTAGATTTGTGGCATTCTTGACTTTAGCATTACATTTGAAGAGCATCATCACCAGATGTGTATCTCCTCTGATTTGGCTGGATCTTGCCAGTATTTACAAACCGTCAACCAGAAGCCCCATCTGAGTCAGAAGTTTAGCTGCTCAAATGAGACATGTCAAAGCTTTCTTGGCTATTATTTGTGGCTAAATGACATAAGTCCACACAGATCAAGAGGTTTGATCTTTGCATCTTAAAAGAAGAAGCTAACGTTTGTGCTCTTGTTTGCATAATTGAGAGAAAATGTGTGCAGCTTGATTTATAAAATTAAGGTTCAATCATAATAAGATTAAGATGAGGCAAAACCACAGCTTAGTTGAACTGCGGACCAGTGAGACCTAAATTGTTGGTAGAGTAGGTTCAGGACAAAGCAAAATCATAGCTTTTTCAAGATTGTAAAAACACACCAGGGAGAAACAGCTGTAGCACCATATTTAAAGTTAATTGTTCGTAATTTGTTTGGTATTTTAAACCTTAGAACCTTAAATTTCACTCAAAGTCCCTAAACACTTCAAGCATTAATGAGTTTCCCTGTCTCGTCTGAAAGTCTCTGAAGGCAATTCACAATTGTGCAAACACACACAAACCACACAGTTAATATTGTCTGATATCTTCACTGCATCCTTTTGAAACCTGCTCTATTGACACCACAGTGGCCCGCTGGGACCCCCATGAAATCGTGTGCAGGCTGAATTTATTGCACATGGGGAGAGAATATGTTTATCACACATTTTCATATTCACACAAGAACACAATAAAATGGTACATAATGACTCGTGCACGCACACATACATACAAGTCAGGTAACAGCTTCAATCCTGCCTTCCCTCAATAGCGACACTCCCATTAATACGCCACAGAAAGAAGCCAGGTCGTTTGTAATTAAGTTCTAAATGTGCAAATCCAGTTGTGAGGCATTGCTTATGAGATGGGGTGCATAATGACATTGCCCCATAAGGGAGTATGCTTACTTAGCATTTAAATAGCTTCTTTTCCCCCCTGAAATGGTTGGGTACATACATTGCTTTACTCTTTATTCCATTGTGTTTTCTTCTGCATGAATATAAGGAAAAACTGTGTGTGAATGGGGGTTGTCTCTATACACTCCCACGTAACAGTGCATGTGCACCTATCATCTATCAGTTTAGTCAGGATTAATGTTCAAAAAAACAGGTTTACAGCCAGAATTTCATTTGAGTCTTCAGTGTGGCCTAAGTTCACGCGTCCTTTAGGCAATTTGGTTTAGTTAAATCGATTGGTAACCAAGAAGCTCCTCCTTTGCTGGATAGACCGGGCAGATTGAGGTCAATTTCCCCCTTTCCAACAAACTTAAAGTGCTTTCACACCAAGACTTGGTAACACAGGGCAGCAATTGCTAAACGCCCAAACTCTTTTTACTGGGGAGGATTTAAAACATCAAATAAAAGTTTTTTTTGGGTTGTGTAGCATTACACATCTAAGCATCACTTTATTTAACAGTGAATAAACAAAATAAAATCCATTAAGCCTTTAACACTGGAGCCTTAGCTCCAAGGCGTTTCTTTTCCTTGTCAGAATCCATTGGAATTTTGTTAACTGTGTAAACAGTCAAAGAGTTACAGGATCCCGAAAAGGCGCGCTATTTAGGTGTCGCCGGTGACATCTCCGGTGTTAAACCGTTAAGAAAAAAAATCAATGGGACACAATAAAAATATAATACACAGCAGCAAATATCAGACTTTATTTTTTAACTCTCCAGATACATTTAGACAAATTCTTGTAGTATTTTCCAGGCACTGATTGTGCATGCCCAACTTTAGGGTCACTAACTTAATGTACATTCTCAGCCTTGTACAACACAAGCCAAGTCAATAACAGAGTTTGAATGCTGGAATACAAATATCTGCTAAGGTTTATGTGTGTGAAATCGAGGCACTCTATGTTCTTGTGAGTTTAATAGCCTGAAGGAATGAAGCAGTTACACACCCTGGCTACCCAGCACTGTGTGCTGCTCTACTGCTCGCCAGAGGGCTAAACAGTCCATTCCAGTGGTTTGTGGGGCTGAAGACTGCAGAGGCTGAGCTGAAAGTGATTTTCCTGTTGGCAGGTGGAAAAGAAAGGTCTTAAATTGACACAAGTTTAAAAAAAAATGAGCTGTTGGAAGTTGCATTTAGCTCCTCCATGCACTGCTTAAAAATTCAACAGAAGCTACAAGCATGACAAAAAAGTTGTTGATTTGAAAAGTAAAAGAGTTCTATGCTAGACTTTGAACTGGAAGGAGACTTAGAATTAGAACGACCAATTCTTCGTTTAATTATAATGTGTCACTGATAATGTTGTAACTTTTACATTTAATAACTTCAATGAACTTTTTACATTCAAGATAAGAGTTCAAAGCAGCTGTAGTTCAGAGGTAAAGTAGTCAACCTTTGATGAGAGACTTGCAGGTTCAGTTCCCGCCTGAACCCCACATTTCTCCTGGTGGTTGAGGTTGGCGCCAGTGTAATTCAGCAGAGCCACCACCAGCGTATGCATGGTTGAATGGGACTGTAAAGCGATATGGCCTTTAAAAGCAAGGTACAGCGCTACATCAGTAAACGCTATTTATCATTTTCTGAGCAACATTTAGAAATTCTGTCCAAAATCATTGAACCGTTGCTGCAGAATTAGGTTGGTGCCGGAATGAAAGGTAAACTTTTAAACAGGGCGCTCTCTAAAATGTCAAATCTAAAGTTAGATGTTCCCAACTGGAAAAAAATGTCGTCTTAGCTGGTTTGCTTTCGTTTTCATTTTAAATTAAATAAAATTCCTTTTACATAAACCTGGCTGTTATATCTCGTTTTGCATATGATTGATTGCTTCTGCAAATTTCTGCTTCCCTTTTAGTTTTCTCATATCCAGGACAAATCTGAATTGCTTTCTTACCCCTACAGTAAATTTTTGGGGCATTGGAAGCTGCAGTTGTATCCGAAAGTGTTTTTTAAGGAAGAGCTATGGCGACTTAGGCCTGGCTATCCCTCCGCCGGTAGGATGATCGCACTTGTGACGGCGGGGAGAAACGCATTTCTTCATGTGGGTGTGTTCTGAAGCACAGAAATTAACATTTAAATGTAAGTAGTGACTTTTTGATTTTGCCTGACCTGCAACTATTGATGATGTCATTAAGCGTTAGTAACGTCCAAATTTGAAGACCTGGATGAATAAATGTAGGTGTAGGTAGAAAATCTGAAGGGGTTTACAAGCAATTTGGTTTCAGCCTTAATGTAAAAGTGTACATTAAGAGGTTCTTATAGGGTTAAAGATTCAAGATGGAGAATATTCATCACCTACTGATCTCAGAGCACTTCATGTAAAACTAGATTTACCTGCTCTATTAAAATGTTTATAAATAACACATTGTCACAGCCTAATTGATTATCCAATGGTTGACTCTGCAGTTTAATTACAATTAAAATTGTTTTACCTCCTAATGATAGAGGGAAGAGTCGTTATCGCCTAATGTACAGCCAGAAAAAAAGGCTTCTTATAATTTGCATAACAGTCAGTCTATCTACAAAACCTGCTATCCACTCGCAAAACAGAACAGATACTAATACAGAGAAGTAACGCTTACAAAACTGAATATAAACCTGCAGATAAAGCCGTGTCCTCACTCCAATCAGGAACCACGCAGGTGGAAAAACGGGCTGACATTCCAGCTGCAAAGGCGTGGACTAAAAGCTAGTTTGCAACAGTTTTGCACACTTAAAAGCATAAAATAATAATAAGAAGAATTTCAATATACTCTGAACTGCTTGCATGAAGGGTTCTGATCTGACCATTTTCTGTGTTAAGGCCAGAAGTCATGCCATGCAGGGCAGACAGAACTGAGAGGGCGCCTCCTGGCAAAGAAAGCAGGCAATGAAAGCTGCAACCTCAGGACTTTATTCTGACTGTGCCACTGTCCGAGCCATGCAGCTCATGTCGGCGTGGACTCAGTGGCCAAGGAGGAGGCGCCGCTCAGCATTATAATGCTCCAGCTGCAGTCAACGCAGCAAGACTGCACAGATTTATCGTCTTTACCAAACTGTGTGACAGTGAAGTGTGTTTCTGTTACAAATACTTTAACACAGTTTGCACAGATTATTTTTGAAATTGCTTGCGTGTTGCACATATTTTCTGTTTATAAACACAGATATGAATGGGGGGACGCTGAAGTAGATTAATGGAGGGTGAGAGAAAGAGGAGAGTCTGCTGGAGGAAAATAGAGCTGAAGAGCAGGGATGTTAAAGACGAGCAGACTCCTCCACTGTTTGTGATTTTTAGAGTTTTCTATTTTCTTTTTCACAGAAGGGACTGGAAAGGAAACGTCCCAAAGGGACAGAAAGGTTAACCTGTCATTTTAAAGCTTGCATGTACATGTATACACAGAAGGTCAGCACACAATCCAGTCAACACTGGAAACGAGAGTCAGCAGGAAATGTGTTCCACTTTTACCACCTATGAACTACTTTAAAAAACATTTCAATTTGAATGGAATTATCAAACATCAAAGCTTTAAATAAAAAAACTAAATTTATGTTCCTGAGTTTAATAGGAACTGTCAAATAAGCAGAATTCCTGGAGAAAGTGCACTAATGCTGGCGCTCTAACAGGCTGTGACTGTTGTGCCTGTTGGCTTTAACTGCTCCCAAGTTGATTAAAAGCTTTTAAACTGATTTTGACGTGTAAAATCCCTGTTGATTTCAATGTAGCAGCAGATCAGAGGCACTCTTTGACATTTCTTATTGAAACTGCAAACCTTCCTAATGCAAACTGGGGGCTGTCACAGCTCTGGTTAGCTCTATCATCGCACGAACAACTGGGTCGCCACATGTTTTGCCCTTTGCACATCCTTGGAAGATGACATTTGTGTCACGCACAGCTCTGCAGATCTTAGCGCAACTGCTGAGACAAGAAGCGCCCCACTGTTGTTAAAGTCAATCGGCAGCCCGAATGGCTAATTTTAAACCCACAGTCTTTTTGGTGAAGTTTTAACGCTTGAGGAGGAAGCACAGATGGAGTAAGAAAAGCTACATCACCAGCAGCTTCTCCAGCTTCTTCAAGGTAGAAGCAGACCAAGCTCTGTGGGGGTCAGACCCACCAGGGGCAGCTGAGGTTTGCAACCTAACACCCTAATGTTATGCATTTAAATGACATCTGATTGTAGATGCTTGTAGCAGTGACCCACTCCGATCCTCTTCTGATCTGAAGTATTCCCAGTGGTCTTTTAATTATGATAATTCCACTTTTAGCCCAAATCTAAAACCTTGTGTCATGTTCTAGTTCATAGTTTCTTCAGAGCGGCAGTCGTTTATTAGAAATTTGCCTCTGAGTTGTTGGAGGGAACATTGGCAGGGAACAACCCCGGCCCCCCTTTCCATCACCTATGACAGGGTTATCTGTTTACATGCCTTTGTGCTAGCTTACAGCCGCTCACACCCCCTAATTTCCTATAAATGGATGCAAGAATGGAGCGGAGCAGGGGCCTGTGGCCTACCCATGTATTTTCTAAATAGCAAATACGATCTTTGTTAATGTCCACTCTTGATTTACAGTGGTTGGAGTAAAGAAGTGCAATTTTGAGCTTTATTTTATTAATATATGTCTACAAGAACATATTAAAACATTCAAAGCATGATTTTCATCAGAGTGGGAGTTTAAGGGGCTATTTTCTAATTCATAGAACACTGAACATATAGTCAGCTCTGCGTCTCCAAAACTGCATGTTCGACAAAGTAGAATCAGCAGATAGGCGTGTTGAATCAGTCCTGCAGGACGCTGATCTTTGCCATATTATGGGTGCTGTTTTAGCAGGCTGGGGCAGCGCCGTTTCTGCTGTGTACACTATTGCTCTATTTGATCAGAATCCATAGGGATTGGCCTGTCAGACCACGTTAAGTCAGCTGAGGACATCCACACTGGTAGATGTGCTGAGGGGTAACTGGAGAGTCACAGGAAGGAAGGGGAGGGGTGAGGAGTAAAGGAATAAGATGAGGGGAAGGACACCAAGGCTGGAAGGGCTTAATAAGAGACAAAACTGCTCTCCTTTGGTTTCTCCCATTATTCCCTTTTAACATGCAGTACTGAAGCATTCTGTTCATTTGGGGGAAGCAAATGAATCCAGGAATGTGTCAGGAAACAGACGAAGACAAAGGAAGTCGGGAAGAAAGTGATTTGTAGTTTGAGGAGAAAGTGAAACCCTGGGGGAAGGGAAGTCCATGAAGAAATGTGGAAAGATTCCTCATTAGTGCAATAAGGTTTTTATAGTTAGAGCAATAAAAAAAGTAAAAGCTAGTGAGATTGCCCCTTGTGTTATTCCAGCTGCAAACCATCTGACAAATCACAATAAAGATACAGTAAAAAAGAGATAAACATGTTTGAAATCAATCTCTTGTCAGCATTCGTTAGCTACAAAATACTTAGCATGTATTCCTTCATTAATAAATGAAACCATGATGTTCCTCTTCAAGCAAAACAACTTCAGACATTTAATTGAAACAATCCCACGAAGAGCTTTCTTTCACTTCAAAATTTCCTTCCCATTTGTTTTACACTAAAAGCTTTCATGTCCCTTGCGCTCCCATCGCAGGTGAAAGGCTTTAATACATTTATTTAAAAGCGCCTTTCAAAACACCCAAGGTCACTGTACAAAGTTAGAGGTAAAACACAATAAAATCACAAGTTAAAAACAATAAATAAATTGGATTCATTAGTAAAATCAGCTGACAGAGAAACTGTGTTCTGGAAATGCAAGCTTAAACAGATAGGTTTTGAGTCTGGATTTAAAGATCGGAAAGGAGTCAGTGTTACGGAGGTCTGGGGGGAGACAGTTCCAGAGTTGGGGAGCAGAGCGACTGAAGGCACGGCTCCCCATGGTGACCATACGGGCCGGAGGGACAGAGAGCTGAAGGGAGGAAGAAGACCGAAGAGAGCGAGAGGGAGTGTTAACATGGAGGAGATTAGAGAGATAGGAGGGAGCCAGGCTATGGAGGGCTTTAAAAGTGTAGAGAAGGAGCTTGAACTTAATCCTAAAGGCTACTGGAAGCCAGTGCAACTGCTGGAGAACGGGAGTGATGTGATGGAAGGAGGGGGTTCTGGTGATGATGCGGGCAGCTGAATTCTGGACTAACTGAAGCTTATTTAGAGTTTTGTTGGGAAGACCAAAGAGAAGAGCATTACAATAGTCGAGACGAGAAGTGACCAGACTATGAACTAAAATGGAGGCGGAGTGGATGGTTAGGGAGGGGCGGAGACGATTAATATTACGTAGATGATAGTAGGCTGACCGAGTAATGCTATTGATGTGGGATTGAAATGATAATGTACTGTCAAGGATGACACCCAGACTCTTTACTTGAGGGGAGGGGAAAACTGGAGAGGAATCGATGGAAAGGTTAAAATTAGAAACTTTGGAAAGGGTGGATTTGGAACCTACGAGGAGTAATTCGGTTTTATCACTGTTAAGTTTGAGGAAGTTTAGGGTGAACCAGGTTTTTATTTCAGACAGGCAGGAGGAGAGAGAGGCAGGTGGAATAGAAGAGTTGGGTTTACTGGACAGATAGAGCTGAGTGTCATCCGCGAAACAATGAAAATCAATATTGAATTTACGGAATATATTGCCAAGGGGTAGCAGGTAGGTAATGAAGAGGAGGGGACCGAGAACAGAACCTTGGGGAACACCAGATGAAATGTGTGAGGGTTGGGATTTGAAAGAATTAAGTTGAATAAACTGAGTGCGGCTTGAAAAATAAGAATGAAACCAGCGGAGGGGGGTGGACTCGATACCGAGGGCTGAAAGTCTGTGGAGGAGGATGGGGTGAGATATGGTGTCAAATGCTGCGCTCAAGTCGAGGAGGATGAGGATGGTGAAGAGTCCAGAATCAGCTGCAAGGAGAAGGTCATTGGTGATTTTTAGTAGGGCAGTTTCTGTGCTATGAAGGGGACGGAAACCAGATTGAAAGGGTTCAAAAAGATCATTTTGGGTGAGATGATGGGAAAGTTGGGAGGCGACTATTTTTTCAAGAATTTTTGAAATGAAGGGGAGGTTAGAAATAGGACGAAGATTGTGAAAGGAATTGGGGTCTGAGCCAGGTTTTTTTAGGATGGGTCTGACGGCAGCGATCTTGAGGAGTGAGGGGACAATACCTGATGTCAATGAGGAGTTGATAATGGCACAAATGAAGGGAAGAAGAGAAGGAAGGCAGGATTTAACCAGGGATGTTGGAAGGGGATCAAGCAAACATGTGGATGGTTTGGACTTATGGATGAGGCGGGAAATTTCACTGGGATCAGGGAGGAGAAAGGAAGTGAATATATGAGGTACAGAAAATGAGTCAGACGGGGTGGGAGGAGAGGTGGAGGAATGGAGATGCTGATGGATATCTAGAATTTTCTGGTTAAAGAATAACTGAAGAGAATTACAGTGCTCATCTGAATAAAAATGAGGGGGAAAACTGTTACGGGGTTGAAAGACATTATCCATTAAAGAAAACAGCATTTTGGAATTTCCCTTATTTACATCAATCAGTTCAGTGAAGTAGTTCGTTTTAGTGATAGAAACCAAGTCCTTGTATTGTAGAATCTGTTCATTGTAGATTTCCCTGTGAGCGGGAAAGCCAGTTTTTTTGCAGAGCCGCTCCAACTGGCGGCATTTGGCTTTCATTTTATGGAGTTCAGGGGTGAACCAGGGGGAAGATTTAACAAATAAAACTGACCGGGTTTTTACAGGAGCGAAATTGTTAAGAACATCTAAAAGGCAGTTATTATAAAAAGAAACCAGATCATCAGGGTTGGACGAGTTTGGGAAAGGAATGCGCTCTAATTGAGAAGAAAACAGCTCCACATTTATATTCTTAATGTTTCGGAAGGAGCTTTGCATTTTTTATACCGCTGGTTTCTACGCACATCAACTACGAGGGGAGATTTTATTTACAGAGTCGCCCAATTGTCTGTTTAGTTCAGAGGAAAAGTCAGAATAATCTTTTGGTCACTTAGAAGCCGATTGCAAAAACCAACTGAAATGTCACCGGCAGCACATAAATAACACGCTCTTTGATAAATCTTTGACCATTTATGCAATCACCATAAATCAGCGGATTCTGAGAAGCCGCTGTTCTTTGCATCAGAATTAGCTAGTTTAAGTTGATAGAGTAAGGACTCGTTTACAGGGTTGCCTATCAAAGCAAAGCTGCTTTTCTCTGCTTCAGAATCCACTGAAATTAATCTCATTGCATCATCGTTATGGACGGGAATTCAAAGAATGTCAACTGTGAACCTAAATGTCCATAGTCAAAGGGTTAAACAATTTGTATGAAAAAAAATAGGTGATCAGGTTTTCAATTTTGGAAATAAATGGGTTAATCAACATTATAATAAGTTTCTTGGTTTGTACATAATCTTTTTTTTAATATATTGGGGCGGCTGTGGTGCACCAGTGGGGCGGTCGACCTCTGATTGGAAGATTGCAGATTCCCACCTTGCCCACCCACATGTCAAAGTGTCCTTGGGCAAGACGAACCCCACATTGCCCCTGGTGGAAGGTTGGTGCCAGTGTTCTGCAGCGGAGCCGCCATTCGCGTGTGAATGTGTGAATTGGACTGTGACTGTGAAGCGCCTTGGGCCTTCGAAGAAGGTAGAAAAGCACTGCACTTTTTTTATATGTAGATTTTTGTAAAATAGTTTATTACATATAAACAGAATTGAATTTCCTTCTCAAATAAATAGTTGCCACTAAAACGGTAACCACCAAAGAAAAACTCTTTGTCTTCAAGACTAAAGCTGGTTTAAAGACCCACTTTGAAATGAACATACAGATGGGCGACTCTATAGAGTTAATCTACCCTCTGTTTAGAAACCAGCAGTGTACTCCAATCCTCATTTGATCTATTTTCAAAATGTTCCTAGTGGTCTTTAAATTATGAATATGCTACTTTTAGCCAAAGGGTAAAAAAACTGTCATATTCCAGGACACAGTTTCTACAGCGTGGCAGTAGTTTATAACAAATTCACCTCTTTCCTTCTCCATTGCAGAGAACTTAGACCAGAAAATGTGTGGCATTTCCTATGCCATAAATAAGCTCTTTTTTTTCCAAACTGAATTGCTTTGTCTGCTTCTGATTCACATCAATTTGAATAAACATAATAGACATAATCAGAAATGACATTTTGCACTTAATTTTCTTTATTTATGTTCTCAATCATGAGGAAATGCTCCAAGAACATGTTAAAAACACCAAAGATTTTCATCAGAGCAGGTATTTTTTACCGATAAATTTAATGGAGTCAGGTGCAATTCACCAGGTGACCACTAAGGAGTTGTTACATAAACAAGCAAACTAAATGTTTACAACTGAAATAAACATTCATCTTTTTTTGTTAATGGAAATACGACTGTAGTAAGGAGTACTAACTAAAAATAGGGACGTTTGACATGAACCAGCATTGAAAATTGTTCTATTTTCCACTTCTTTGGGTTTTTGTTGTTGTTTTTTATAAACGCTAAGTGACAGGTTTCTTGTGTCTAAATATGCAACATCATTGCTCATTCCTATCACACAGCCTTAATGTGAAAAAAAATAATGTGAGTGTTCTTTGTGCGTGTCCTCTGTTGACTACAGATGAGCTAAGTTGTGATGTGTTTCTTACAGGCACAGGACAGGCCAGCAGCCATCACCACTCATGTGCATTAATGTTTGATGAGGCACAATTCCCCACTGCTGCACTGACATCAATGACACAAACACAGTCAGCAGAAATTGCATCAATTCTTAGTTAGAAATGAGTCCTTGGTAATGCCAGAGTCCTGTTTAACCCCAAAGGACTTCTTCATTTGAAGAAAAAAAATGAAGTTCGAGAGATACACATACCCACACGCTTTGTATTCCTGCCATGAAGGGTTTAACTCAATTGTATGCCTGCGAGTACAAACATTACATAATATCTGTAACTAAAATTACATTTTCTTCTTGTAGGTATTTATGTTAAAATCTTAATTTCTTACAATTCATATGGTCTGGTTAATAAAACTTCACATTGCCTCCAACGTTTTATCAAAATTTTTTCAAATATATGGCAGCTGTTTGCCAAAAGGCATATTGCTTTGAGTATTCCTGCTGAACTGAAGACAGAGTCCCACTGAAACTAAAAAGTCAATACTACTTTCTGGGACACTCGAGAAAAAAAAAAGTCTCATTCTGGGATCAGGTCTAAATAAAGCGTATTGCCTCTTGTTCAAGACTGTGTTGTAGCATACAAAGAATCCTCAAGGGCCCACTCCCACCAGACAGTCTGCCCTATGCCAGGGAACATTTCACCCCAAAGTGTGCTTTGTCTGGCTGCTGTGATTTGTTCTGTTCTGGGCTTATGACTGAACAGTCTGGAGGTCGGCCTGCAGGAGTGGGTCAGTGTACGGATCAGTGGACTCTGGTGCAGTTTGAATCTGGTGTAATTGCTGACCATGAATGGTGAGATTCTCCAAAGTTGTGATGGCAAATCCACAACCTCCCACCTTGTATGCCAGTAACTCAAAACAGCTTGCACTAAAACCAAAACCCAAGAGAGAACAACACTTTGACGGAATAGAGGAAGACAAAACAATACGCCTCATCCTTGAAGCCCATTACTGACTAGAATGGAAGACGGCCAAAAGAGTATAAATACTGTCACCTTCTGAAGAGGTGTGTAAATCCGTGTCGTCTCTACTCAGGCTCCCATTGCTTTGGGCAATGTGAATGCTAGCCGGTGAGAAATTGGACAGCTAGGTTCACACCAGGCACGGAAACCTGTGTTTGAACAACCAATTCCAATGAAAAGTCCTTGTAAACGCACACAACATAATCTTCTATGACAAATCTAAAGCTTGTGGTCTTTTTTGCTGTTTGAACGGAGTAATTTAGCCATAACTTGATTCACTGCCTCTTTGCTTTCTGATCCGAACCACATCTAAAACTGTACGCGGTAACTCTGCTCACTTTTTTGAATGTATGTGTTTAAGCATATGCATGTTTTGGGCTTCCACATTCAAAACTCTCTCATCCACACTTCGATACACAACATTTAAGTTTGTTTTACAAATATATAAAACGGGCCGTACATTTTAGACATACAGCCCATTTTATACATTTGTAAAATACCTCATTATGAATAAGCAGAATTGAATTATAAGTAGTTGCCTCTAAAGCTATAACTACAGAAAAAAAAAAGCTCTTCAGCGTGCTATTCCAATTTGGTACTGACGTCTAAATGGCGACCTTTTCAAAACAAGTAAGTGCCAACCTTTTGAAATCGATCAATAAGAAGAAATTAATAACTGCGATTTGTGCCCGATCAAATCATATGACACCAAGTCTTTCATATAAAGGAACAGAGCTCCAAAAAACAGGTTCTCAACTTTGACATTTTGCACCAAGCCTCTTCCAACTGTGAGTACATGCGCTAGTATCAGGTAGGCACAGCCAATGGTGAACACCATATGCTAGAAGTGTGTTCAAGAACCTGCACTCAGATGTGTATGTAGCAAAAGGCTCCACTGTTAAAGGGTTAAGAAGCTATCTTAGTACAATAAACATCATGATGTGCAGAATAAATGCTGATAAATTCTAGTTTAGAAGATGGACCACTGTTTGAGCTAATTTACTATGGCTGTAACAGTCATCCAACATCTATGCTTACAACTCACCGTTAGCTGTCTCAAGTCTTTAGTTTTTGAACCCAAGGATCAGTTCAGTAGAAATGACCAAATTAGTGTCACAGATATTCACAGTTACTGTATTAGCGATCAAACGGTGTCTTTTGATTGGTCTGGGACTTTTGAATCCTCAGATCCCACAGCCACATTTCTGCTGTTAGGGTTGGTTGTTCCACCTATTAACCCATTTTCATAAAAGGTCAGTGACACCATTTCCCTCTTCCATCATCCAGAAAGAAACTTCTGTGTAACTGGAATTCATGTTTTATACTCCTGAAAAGCAGTGAGAATGTCGCTTCTTGACAACTGTAAAATGACTAAATGAAAAGAAATAATTAATAAAATGTCAATTTTATTTTTTGGGCAAAGACCACTTCCATCATTTGGAGACATCTTTAGTTTGTTAAGATAAGCGGAAGGCTTAACAATCCATTTCATTCGAATATACTTCAATCACTTGAAAATAAAAATATGACTATGACATTCAAATATGAGTGTTTCAGCATGTCGGATTAGGCTAAATGGTTATGCTAACACATGTTTAAAAACATGCTAAACACGGGTTCTTGAGCGCACCTTTAGCCCATGGTGTTTTCACTGGACAACCAGGGAGGGGCTTCTTCCTCTTTTTCTACTTTTTATTAGCTTGTGAGCGCCACCTACAGCTGAAAGAGGCTTGGTGCACAGTGTCAAAGTGGTGCTAATCTTGCTCAAGGCTCTTTCCGTGATCAATTTTCAAACAATTGGTACTTCTGTGAATTAAAAGGGATGCCATCCATACGTCACTACCAAATCCAAGTCAAAGTTCCACCATGGCTTAAATTGTTATATGTGTTTAATGGCCATGCGTTTTGTACGTAACGCTCCAAAACATGCATTTATTCGTTTATATAGACTTCTCATTGAAAAGTCTATATAAACTACGTTGCCAAGGGCAACGTAGCTTTCCAGTCATTCATTTCTTTTTTTGTGGGCAATTAACCACCAGAATGAACGTATAACTACCTCTTAGAAAAACCATGGAACAGGTCTCTTTCATATGACACATAATATAACAACACTTTGATCTTTCCAGCTTCACATTTTCCTGGAGTTTTACTTAAGTCTAAAGATCTACATTGTTTGACATCACCTTGATCAAAACTGCTCTTTGAAATTTCGCAACATACAAGTCATAATGCTACGCAATGCAGCAGAGCAATGATGAGACACAACATGTGCTGGCAGGGGGCTCAAATAACTATGGAGCTCCAGAGTAACTAGCTGGATTAAAAAATAATAATCAGATATATTTTTCCCTCCTTCAAAATAGTTTTTGCTTTATAATAATTCTTGCAAGCATTTTAAGTGCTCTTTTTTTCAACTGGAACAACATTTTTTTTTCATTTCCAAAGTTTTGGGCCAAACAGGATTCTTGAAGTTTTAGAAATCTTAGATGTGTGGTATTGGTAAGACTGATTGCACAATCTAATTTCAGTTTAAAGCGTGTGGATTTTACTGGGGTTTTTTTTCATCTTGATCAGTAAACATGATGTGTCTTAACAACCACCCACAGTTAACCACTTGTTCCCCTTTTTTATAAAGTGTTTTAACCCTTGTGCTATCTTGGATGACCCCACCCTTACTTTGACATGTTCTCCCTACCATGACAAAGGTGGATAAAGGTGGAAAAATTTCATGTAATCCATTGAACCAGTGAAGATCACAAAAAATTGAAAAAAAAAGGTTCAGAGCACTGTGTAGTGAATCTAGATGACCCAACTCCCAATGGTAAAGTGCCTAGGATAGCACAAGGGTTAGTAAACATAAATACTGGGATCTACCACGTCATAACAAAACAGCAGACTAGTCCAGCTTGTGGTTAACTCTCCTGTTGTCCTGGAACACTGTCTGATGCAGAGATGCCAACAAGTCTCTTTTTGCAAGTTTGGGTTACTTAATTAGTGCTGGGTCCCACATACAAGTCAAGTCTCAAACCTAAGCCTTTTATTCTCACATATTGTCAGTATAGTACTTTGTAATAGTGGCGACACAAAAAAAGGTGTCTCCATCATTGAAAGATCTCCTGGAGGTAAAAACATAAGCAAATGAACATTGTCCACAAGTCTCAAGACCCTGAGGTGGAGTCTCAAGTCAAATCTCAAGTCGCTGCCTGAAAACTTTAGTAGAGTCTGCTCTCACCTCTGCGATTGCCAATCACATCGGCTGATTACAATGCCATCGGACTGACACCTGCAATTAAAATAGTTTTCATTCAAGATTAGGGTTTTAAAAATGTATAGAATTTGGAAATGTTGTGTTTAACAAACTTACCAAGAGTTACTGTACATAATTGTGACACTTGAAATAAAACATTTAAAAATTTTACATATTTTAGTGGAGCACTTGTTCTCGTCTGGGGCCAACTACAAAGCACCACAATCCGTGTTCTTTTCTGGTATCGGCAGCAACGTGTTACATAGTTTTCGTCTGGTACTCATCCCAAGTAAAAAGTACCATAGTACATGTCTCATAGTAACAAAAACTTCGATGCTAACAGAACATTTAGCATTTAACAAAAGCTGGTTCTCGCAAGATCTTGTTTTGGTGTGGAGCTGCTCAAAGAGGTCGACTTGGCTGTGCTGCCAACTAGTGGTTAAGGGTTTAAGTGGAAAACAAGAGTCAGACGCGGAAGGACGCTCATAAATAATTGAAGAAATATCGTCTTGACAGCATTTTTAAGTGATAAAAGTATCATGATATATCGTTTAATCGATTTGTTCCTAAACCCCTAGTAATTTAATGAAGAAAAAAGATGTGTGGAAATAAAGAGTCTAAAAACTAAAAAGGATTTCAATCATTACCACAAAAAAAACTGTTTCAAAGTTTCACTCCAACTACATTTTTTATCTATTTTCAAAGTCGTCTTTTAATTGTGTTTATTCTGTTGTTAGGCAAAATCAAATAGCCTGTCTTTTTTTTAAGACATATTTTCTGCAGCACAGCAGGAGTTCATCAGAAATTCGCCTCTGAGATCTGGGCGAGACTGTTGGCGTGGAAGTAACCCCCCGCTGGTATTTAATTATGCTGACATTACTTTATATCAGGACTTCCCAACCCCGGTCCCTCAGATTCACCTCAACATAGCAAGGATGCTGGGTTCTCTTCCTATTCTGCTACCTGAGTGTTCTTTTCTTTTTTTTTAAACATAAACACAAATGAAAAATCAATACAGCGGTTTAAAAAAACGACATAAAACAATAGATTGTGCTTGAAAAAGGAGTGGGTTGAAGAGACATCTTGTCTGATTCCACCCCTTTTTACAACACCTGATGATGCACGTTTCTATATATACAGATATGTACAAAACATCCACGGTACAGTTCTGCATAGCAACTGGGCAAAACTGATATTTTATCTTTTATTGATCATTTCTGGCCTTATAAAGTTCTATTAGTGACTTTTTGTAGGTTATTTTGAATATATGTAAAATTTTGCTTTGTTTTAAACCTTCATCCAATCCATTCCATAAATCCACACCACAATTTTTGAAAGTTTTTTTTAGTGCGAATGCACTGCTTTTTGAAATTCAGTTGTTTTCTTAGTTTGTAACTCCCGTTACAATTCCAAGTCTAGCTAGAGATGAAATCCTGGAGATGACTATTTCCCGAGGGGGTTGCCACAGCGACATCCTCATTAGCCGTCCAGACCAGTTCAGCTAGCTCTTCTCAATGAGAAGTAGCAGCTCTGAGTTTTGAATGTGGAAGCCAGACTTCCTGCTGCTAAAGCGCTCCTACATGTGTATCAGAGTGTTATGGCTGTTTTACTGTTCTGACTCAGCTTCCTCCGCCACAGTTGAATGGTGGAGAGTTTTGGACATATGTTGCGTTGGTTCGCACTGTGTTCCAGACTACCACCGGATAGAAACCGGACTTAATGCCGTCAATGCAAACAGGAAAATGCCATGTATGACTTCAAAAAACCAAACTTCTCATGTAAACCACTTCACCTGGTGATTCATCTGAAGTATCAGAGTGTTTACTCTGGATATTGGGGATTGTTCAACAGATGCACAAATGATGTCAAACATAACACTAGTGCCTGCAAAAGAAAGAGAAAACCAAGGAAAATTAGAAAAAATCTCCCTGGCTGCATGGAGTATACCAGTTTTTGTAGATCTCAAGGAGACCTTGAAGAAAGTTACATATTTTAATTTCTGAACTGAAGAGGCTAAACTAAGAAAGCACCAAGGCAACTTGAAGCTGAATAAAAACATCCGCTCTGTGTTTTGTCTTCAGATTTTTATTCCTCGTATATTCCCACTGAAAGCTTCATGCATCGTCGTCTTTTCTGTAATTTATAGGTCTGTTTCTTCTCTGCTGTCCATATCCCTCTAAATCTGTCCGCTCTTTTTAATTCACATTTCCTGCCTTCACACAAGTCTCCATCTCTTGATTTTTGCTTCTTACAACAGTAATTTTATATTTACAATAAAATAAAAAGGATTGGTTTTATTTTTTACATCTCCATGTAGTGGATAAAACATTCAAAGCAGCTTCTGTGCCCGTTTTTGAGCAAGGATTCAATAGCTGAGCAGCCTGGCTGCGAAAATAAAAGTCTTTTACTGGCACACGATAACACTGGCACTCCTCTCCGTATCAAGCTTCTCCTTTATTGTGTTTTCTCCACTTCTTTATGTTTTACACATTTAATCTTTCTAGTATTCCTTTTGATCTCTTCCTTTTACTCTTGTGTCTCTGCTTGATCTAGTGCTGTTCTTATTTGGCCCCCTTAGCCAGTCCTATTTTTCAGTGAAATTACTGAGCTTTTTCATTTCATGCATGCTTTACTTCCTGCAGGTTCCTTTTTTTTTAACCAGAATGTTTTGGGGGGGTTTTTCCCCAGCGAATGATTGAACAAACCTACAGAGGACATGTTTACAACATTTCTTGTCTATGTGAGGGACATTTTTCCTGTGTTTGTACACCAGTTCCATCAAAGCAGCCTCCTCATGACAGCATTCCTCCTGGGCTTAATGCTGCCCAGGTCTTGGTGTTGGGGCGATTTTAACCTGTTTATCATGAACCCCCGCTGGACTCCTGCTCACTTTTTCCTTACAGACCGGCAGTCTCTGCTTGATACTCCAACACCTTGTATAGATATCTTGGAGTTGTTGTGTGTTGAACATCCTCCTTTGAAACCTCACATGATTTGATTTTTAAAAACAAATATTCAGACTTGGAAGGCTTAGTTACACGATTTCACTTCTGGACTTTGAGGGGGTAATTTTTCTTTGAATAATTTGCTGAACTGCTTTTTGATGTTTTTGTTTGTTTGTTTATTTCATTGAATAGAACAGTTTTGTATAGCAATAGTATTTTTACCTTTTTGTTCTTGAGGTGCTCGTTCTTTAATGCACCCATTTTCTGAACCCACTGAATCTCTTTCAGGGTCACAGGGTTGCTGGAGCCTATCCCAGAGAAGGTTGCCAGTCCATTGAAGGGCCAGATTTTATCTCCATTATTTTAACAACAGTGAGTCAAAGATGTTGTCACCTTCGACTGTATGTGAGAACTGGACTGATTGACTCTCTTCCTACTAGCGTTTCAAACAGGAAGTACCCATTGGCTCAAGGACGCATAAATCCCATAGACTTCTATAGAGAAATAAACAGCTTTACTCAGTTATTACATTTGTCAGCATAACCGTTCAAGCTCTGCTGCCTTTTTTTAACATGTTCCTGCTAAACCAATTTTTTCCATGATATTTTTTTCTTTAGCGCAACTTATTCAAGTTATAAACTACCCAATTAGATAGAAGTAGGTGGAGCCTGCTGGCCCCCAGCCAACGTTCAAAGTGTTTGACAGATTTCATGTCACCCACATTCAAGGGGTGTGAACTTCCAACAAACTCACTCCTGATTGATGAGAGTGGTAGCCATAGAAATGTTGACTCCAACCAATTACTGCTTACAGACAATTTCTGTTTCCAGTATAGTGGTGTCTGTATCACGGAAAAATGGCGACTGAATTGACTTCATTTGGTTGGAACTGGAAGTAAACCGTTTCCTTTGGATGACATCACACTTCACTCAGTCCAGTTCTCATTTAAAGTCCATGATTGTCACCGAGTGTTGGGTTCTGGACTCCAGAGTTTAAAAACATTGCTTGGTTTTTCTATTGCTGTCAGTCTATATTTTTTCAGCACAGTTCATCATTGTTGGTCTTTCTGGGTTCTCTGCCCTACAGCACCTTGTGTTCAGGATTTTCTTCATTGGAGGCCTTGTTTATTTAATCCCTCCTTCTACATCTCTCCACTGGAGTATTCACCTTCCTTATTGTTACACTAAATCCTAATCATGTATTTTATGTTAGCCTTCAGTTGAACTTGGCTCTTTTTTTCTTTGCTCAGATGTGTGCATGTTTGCGTCAGCTTTAGTTTGTGTGTGAAACTTGTTTCCTGTCTTCCGGTCCTTCCTCTTCCTGGACTCAAAAAGCAAGCATGTGGTATTTTACTGAAGAAGCATGAACAGCTTGTTATTGTGAGGATTTTGTAGAGTGATACACTGATACAGTTTTTTCTTTGAAAGATTCATCCCAAAAGCTAAAGAAAGACGACTGACCTCCAGAGTGGGATTCATCAGAAATGTCTCATTCTTTTCAGTTTACCTGATAGTTTCTGTGATGAAACTAAGAATTTCTTTGTTCTCTATCTGAACCTCAAGTTCAATTTACTGTCGATCAACCTGACTACATGTCTTCAAAGATGACTCATACTGGAAAATAATCTTGGTATCTGTGTCATTAACTACAACTGAACCTCAGACAAAACACAAATCTGACATAACAAGCCCATTAGAGTGTAAAAAAAATGTCTCATCCATGCTCAGATTTTAAAGGCCCACTCTGATAAAAATTGTGTTTTTGGTGCTTTTAAAATCTACTTGTATCATTTTCTGATGATAGAGGCCATAAGTAAAGAAAACAATGAGCTGAAAAATGCATTTCTGAGTATTTATTCAAATTGTTGTGTATCAGGAAATCTAAAGAAAATAAATTGCAGTTGAAAAAAGAGCTTATTTATGATGTGGAAATGAGGTGGGCCACAAACCCCCTCTACTCTATTCTGTTGCGTCCACTTGCAGACAAATAGATCCATCAATGTCTTGGTTTCCCTCGTCTGAGCTAGTTTCTGGATCAAAACTGAATAGCTCCAATATTGCTCGCCATTTTTCTTGCACCAGCAATGTTAGGTAGAGGGTGTGAGGGGCCGTAAGCTAGCAGGTGAGGGTATAAACAGATGGATGATGGGAAGGGGATGGGTTTACTCCACCCCCCACAGGCTCACAGGTGAATTTCTTGTAAACTCCTGTCAGTCTGCAGAAACTATGTCCTAGAAAATGTCTTTTTTTATTTTGGCTAAATACTGCATAACCATATTTAGAAGGAAACAAAAACACTGGGAATGCTTTGAAAATAGATCAAAACATGATTGAAGTGAGACTTTAAGAACATGTTGACATCATAGATCAGAGTTTTCTTCAGCATATGTTTCATACTGGATTTACACTAATTGTATGTCCCTTATTATACGCACCAAAAAAACACCTTAAACTTCAACAGAAGCACAACTTGCTGCGCGATTCAAGCCCAAACCTCTTTTAACGGTGGAATGAGGGACCTTTAGTGCTGTAATTACACAAGTGTCCCCATATTATCATCTTGTTTCTTTCCCTGTCTTCTGTCTCAGTGATGCGTCCCTGCAGTAAACTCGCCACCCCACCACCCCCATCCCTGTAATGGATGGCTGATGTTGTCCGGTGTGACGGGATCGTTCTGCTGCCAGTTCATCTGCACACCGGTCAGATCTATAGGACACCGCTCTCACATAATAAATCAGCGCACCTGCAGCCTCTGGTGGCTGCGCAGTCCCCTTCTATTCTGACGATTGATGCGCACCTTGTTGCTAAACGGCTGAGATAATTAAACCATGCGCGCGTCTCCCCGCTCCTGCATGTGTAGGTGTGCGTGTGTGTGTGTTCACCTGGTGCATCGTAGCGCACGCACACTTACTGTCTCCAAGCCCACACTTTCTGGGGCCGATCTCTGCAGCACACAACTTCTGAATCTGCGCGCACGGAGAGGAGAAAAAGAGGAGACGGAGGGAGAGGACGCACCTGCTGGCGCTGGAAGAGGCGCTCACACAAACGCGGCTGTGTTCCGGAGGACTTGAACAAATGGGAAAATTATACAGTTGAGGCCAAACGGCACCCTTTCACTGGAAGTGACACCCCAGCTGAGGGGGGCGCATGAGGGGCATCTTTCGAGGGTTTTAAGTACGGATAAAAAACTATGTCATTTTTGAAGCACTTAGGATGAAAGAGGAAAACATTCTTAGATGGTAAAGTGTCCAAATAAAAAATAGCATTTTACTTTGAAGACTGCATAAAATACTTTAAAGGGTGCCAAAACTGTAACTATACGTTTGGAAATTATTCTAACTACATGCTGCAAAAGAGCCGCAAATCCTTTGGAAAATACCTGAAAGAGCTAAATTCTGCTGATCTCCAACAAACAAGAGAAGCAATGAAAACCAAAGAAAACAAGCAAAGACTGAGGCTGGAAGGATGGACGCAGAATGACAAATGAGCTCCGGAGAAAGAAAAGAACAAATCTGCCGTTTGTCTGCTCAGTTTTGCAGCGTTTCTGGGTCCGGCATGAAAACCACATGTTATTGGTTTCCATCCATGTACTTGGATTTTCTGGTTTAGGCTCACGTCCTACACAACACACCTGGCTTCTTTTAGCTCACTGGGGTCGTGACACGCGCGTTCACACGTTTTCGGATGAATGAACTAAATTCAACCTTTGGGCATTTTGGGGGGTAAAAAAATCATAAAAAGTATTTACGCGCGGAGTTTTGAAGACTTTCTTATAGTCGTCACGCGTGCACGTTACAGGGGCACTAATGCGCGCCCACATGTTTGTCACCATTTCTGGAAATTCTCTGCATCAAACACAGAGAGCCTCGTGCAGTGAAGCCATCCCACGTGCACGCCCACACGCGCTTACCTGGCGTCTTGGCGGAACTGATCCCGACTCCCAGATGACAGAACCTTGACCCGATGAAATGCGCTGCAGTAATCCCACCTCTGACACGCAGCTGAGCGCCGGAGACAGATTCCTCCGCTCAGGAGTGACAGAGGAGTAAATCAAGTAGCTCGTCTGTCCTCCTCCTCTCCTAAAACATGAGAGCTCCGACCTCCATCAGACAGCCCTCTGTGGCTTCGAAAGGAAAACAAATGTCTTTCCCCCTTTTCTCCCCCTTCTCCAAAACTGAGCTGCAGTTAGCGGCGGTTAAGCATCCCGCTGTCCTCCTCCTCTTCCTCCTCCTTCTCCCGGTCTCCCTCGCCTTCGGTCTGTCCCGCTCCCGTCTTCCAGGACGGGCAGGCAGACCTACAGTCGGTTTCTGTCCGGGAAGTAGTGTGGAAACAGTCGCTCTACTTTAGCGCCGCCAAAAATAACTTGGAGTCTCCAAACAGGAATCCAGAGAAGCAGTCACGCTAAAGTAATTTCGACTGAAATTTTCAAAATATTAATCTATTTGCATTCAGTGATGTCAAATAACACATTTTATTCATTTATTCTATAAAACTGCAGCCGGTTTAGGAAAAACCTGTCTTTGTGACGCACAAAATGGAATTTCCTTCAAAGATGATTCAATTATGGTTTTATTTAAACTAATTTGAACTGAATCAAGTTAAGAACAAACACAAAAAGAACCGTGAAGTTCATAGCTGCATCATGATTATTAGTGGATTCCAACTTTGCAGGTTCAGACGATTAATGAATCAATAAATCAATCCGGACTTTCTGCCTCTTCCTGTGGGGAGGCACGAGCTGCAGTGCAGGCTTCACCTTTCCTCCCAACTCCCCCACAGGTCCAAGTTTCGGGAGATAGTCAGTCCATCAATGAGGGGAGAGGAAACAGATCAATCCATATTATAACCGGAAGGAAAACAGATGGAGAGTTTTAGTCCTCCTAAAGCGTTTTTTGGAGGCACGAGACCGATCTTCTTCGAGAAATCTCCTCTTTTTAAATCAGTTACCCTCTTGTTCAAGAGTCGCGCCTTGTATTTTCCTTGAAATCACTTCGTGTACAATTTAAATGGCAGAATCTCACAAGAAGAAGTCCACGCGGAGTTCCAGAAATCCTTGTTGACGCACCGGGAGCAGGTAGAGAGAAAGAAAAGCGCCCAAAGCCGCTGATTTTGGGTTCTCCTCCAAACCGAGAGGGAGGAGAGATGGAGCGCGAGGAGCCAAGACCAGAAGGAGAATGTGACTGTGATTATGTCAGAGGAGGAAAAGCAGCAGCTCAAGCTCGGCGTTTGGAAGAACTAGAGATGGATGTGCCATGTCAAATGAACTCCTCCACACTCTTCTGCAGATTTTTTTCATCACTTTGACCCAGGGATAGAGAATCCGTCACATCTCCTGCGGAGACCTAAGAGGTTTAAGAAAGTCCACAAGAACGCCAAAAGAAGAAGCACGAGAGATAGAGAGGCGGGGGGTGGGGGGTGGAGGCATGAAAATAGAGGGGTGGAAACAAATATCCGCCCCCACCAACAATCCTTCCAGTGCCTTTGCTCGGGACGAAGCCTCCCAAAGTTGCGCTCAGTCCCCAGAAGATGGTCGCTGTTCTTTCAGCACCACCGGTCATGCGCGCGCACGCACACAGAATGGGGGGGGGGGGGTAAAGTGCTTATGTGCGAGTGTTACTCTCCCCCTCCTCCTTTACTGGACACATGATGTAAAGCACAGAAGGTGAGGAGGGGAGGGAGAAGTCTGGGAAGTGAGGGGGAGCGCGGAGCCGCATGTGGAGAACCGGACCTAAAGCGGTGTTGCCTGGCTTCTCCTGCCTCTGATTGGTGAACAGTGCCGCGATGGTGCCCCCTTTTGGCCGCGCAGAGAAGTTATCTGTATGAAGGCACCAGGTAGAGAAAGGAAAAAAGTTCCACTTTAAATGTGGAACCTTTATGGTTTTGTCTATAATTGATTATGACTAGACTCCAGAAATAAAAACTGGAGCTTCTTTCTGATAAAGTAAAGAGGAATTAAGCTGCAGACTTATGGAGAATAAAAGTATAAGTCTGACAATTTATTGAAGGAGATCAAATAGATGAATCCAGCATCAGAGTGAGTTCTGCTCTGCATATCATTGTGAAATGCATTTTTTGAAACCTAATGTTCTTAATTTATGATGAATAATAACTCTGATCTAATACTTTAAAAGTAGCCTTTTAACTATGATTATTTTTAGCTAAATCCAAAAACCCTGTGTCGTTTTCTAGAACAGAAGTTCCACAGAGCAGCAGTTGTTCATTAGAAATTCGCCTGCAAGTTTGGGGGGGGGGGGGGGGGGGGACTGTTGACACAAAATAAGTCCGCCCCCACTACCTGTCATCCATCTGTTTACACGGTCTTCTGCTAGCTTACAGCTCTTTGCAACCCCAACTTAACATTACTGGTGCACCGCAAATGGCGAGCCAACTCGGAGCTATCTACCCGTACAGTTTTCAGCCAGATGCCAGCTCAGACGAGTATTATCACAACAATCATGAATCATCATGAATGAAAGACAAAATCGGTCTGTTTATCACGGCTGACTGTTGCATTTATAGAGATGCATAAACGTGGCGAATTGTGTTGCAGAGAAAATTCCAGATGGGATATTGAAGCCTGTGTTGCAGCGTTTCCTCCGTCCACACACCGCCGTTGGTTTTACCACCAGCTGCCAGTTCTGGGACTGGTGCCGGCAGGAACAAGGCTGCCAGATCCGTCCGAGCTTCAACAGTGGGACTGCGTCTAAACACCCCATGTTTCTGAAGCAAAGGGGGATTCAGACATCGCCCTGGAATCATGTTGAGGGAATCCTGCTAGTGCTACACTGAGTTATCAAAGCTTATATTTCTAATTTCAGTTTATGATATTGTGCTTGACTTTAACAGATTATCCTTGAAACATCTGTCTCAATATTGGCGTTTTATCTTCTTTTTATGTACTTTGCAAATATTGATAATGTAATTAGGAAACTGCCTGATAAGCAGATCAGCATCTTTCTCCAACCTCCCAGAGACACTGATTCTCCTCTCGTTGTACATCGATCTCCCTCATAGTCCTCCTTCATTTTCATCCATCGATCCTCAGATCATGGATGTTAACAGACGTTTTTATCACATGTTACAGACTTTAGATGTTTAACCTCCTATGCCTCAGATTGATCATTTTCAATAGTTCAACCCTCAACACAACTTATAGCGCCAACACTAAACCTTGTTATGGAAATTGCTCCACGTTTGTAATCTCAATCGGATCTTCTACTTTTCCAAGCTTCATACGCCCAAGATTTGTCCTTAAAAAAACTAGAAAAATAATTGGCCTGCAGTGTGGCCTTATAGAAAAATGTGAATAGTCTGCTGCTTTACCTGCATTTGACATCTTCAACTAATTCACTTCAAAATTCAAAGCTGCACTGCTGATTCAGATCGGGCTCTTTCAAACTTTGAGACGCGGTCTTTAAACAGAAATCAGTTCTGTATCTGCTCAGCGTTTGATGTCCTTGACATTGCTAGTATATAATGACGATGGCAGGAAGTGCAGGTTTTCACAGTTCAGTGCAGATGCATTGATTTGCTGCGACAAAGGGACATTGGAAACATCGGTGTGTTTTACAAATAGTTCTTATAAGCAGCTGAGAGAATGATGGTAATGAAGCTTTAATCTATAGGCTAAACGTTTCATTTTATTCTGTGTTCTCTTATTTGCAGAGACGAGCCATTTGCTTTTCATATTTAAATGTTATACTTATTTTATTGCATTATATGTTTTATCCTGATGGTGGCCTGGCATGCCATCTGCTTTTGCCGGAGGACCGATTTACACAGAAGCACGAATGATGGGAAGAATTCCCAGAATGCAACAGAATAGCTTGCAGAGAGGAAGCAGCCTTTGCAGAAGGCAAAAGCTGAAATTCAACAGGCACTTGTTTTTGGGATTAAACATGCATCCTCTTTTTTTTTGCACTCCGAATTTGTGTGTCGTAGTCTCCCTAAATCAGCATCAGCCCCTCCAACTCAATCTATTTCCCTAAAACACAGAATTCATGTATTGAATTATCAGAAAAATCCTGAGCAGCAGTGTGGCTTCATTCATCCTGTTGCTCTGAGCGCGGGCTGTGGACAGTCCACTCCAGGAAGAACAAGCAGGGGAACTGTGTGGCCTCCGGCAGAAACTGTGCTGTGGTGCGTTCTCTACCTCACAACTCTCCAATTAGAAAGATTTGGGGCAGAAATATGCATTTTATTCTGAAAATGTTTGTTAAAATGTTCAAAGGAGACATCAGAAGTGGTGAAAGTAAAAAAAAAAAAAAAAAACAAGTGTCAACTTGAGCTTGGAAAGTGTCAGGATGATGAACAAATTGACCCAACAAGAAACAATTGTGAACAGAAAATCAATGCATGTTTGAAACACGTTCAATTAACAACGTGTCTGAAGGACTGAATGGAAAAATATGTTGTTTTGTTTGTTTCTATGAGTGAAACTTGCAACAGGTTTAGCAGTGTTTAAAGCAGAACTTTCCCAGCTTTTGTTTACTGATAGACACTAAGTACAAGAGCAAATATTGATCAGATTAAATATCAACAACCCATTTTTTGTGGTGGTTTTATGAGGGTTTTGGATTCTCAGTTAATTTGTATTTTTTTTTTTTTTATTTATTTATTTTGGCTTCAAAACTCTGCATACGTGACGATAAAAAAATGTCCTTAATTATAATTATATGAACACAACATGTAATTACAAAAATATTATTTATTAGTTTATTATTTTAAGTATACATATTTTTGTTGATCATCGTTTGATCTGTTTTCGAAGCGCTCCCACTGGTCTTTCAATTGTGATTATAACGTTTTTAGCCAAAGTGAAAAAACCTCTGTCGTTTTCTAGGACATAGTTTCCACAGAGCAGAGCAGTCGTTTTTTTTTTAATGTTGTTCGTTTACCAGAACCTCACCAAGACACTCTATTCTGTGGTTCTCATGTCAGAATCCACACACACACACATCAGATGAAACACACAGTCCCCTGTTCAAAGTAAAGCCATATGTCCAGAGTCTGACGACGATAATAACAACTGACAGACGATTAGACAGCTGATTAACTCTACTCTGAACGCTGTGTGTTTGTGTGTGTGAGTTGTATGTGTTTGTGCATGCGTAGGACGGTGTGTAAACATCCATCTGCGGGAGCTTCTACTGTAGTCAACATTAAAAAGAGGCTTTTCGGCCAACAATGACTTCTTCATTAGAGGACTGGCAAGGAGCCAGAATAAATGTACTGTTTGTGTTCTCATGAAAATCTAATGAGGATCACCAAAACACAAAGCAGACTCTAAAAGGGTCTTTCTGCTCTGAAACACTTGTAGCAGAACAGCAACGTTTGTGTGTGCAGTTTGTTCCACGTTTCTTAAGAGGGAAACAGTTTGGATTATTTGATAATTTACTTAAAAAAATCTGTCTCTATTCAAAGCTGCTGCATTTTAGCTTTTGAGAGAATCGACCCCCAATGCATGATGCTTCCACCCCCATGCTTTACAGTAGGTACGGTGTTCTTCGGATGCAACGCGTCATTCTATCTATTCAACACGACGAGTAGAGTTCTAACCAAAAAGTTACATTTGGGTTTCATCTGACCACAGAAAATTCTTCTGAATCCTCTTGTGGATGATCCAAATGCTCTCTAGCAAACTTTAGATGGGCCTGCACTTGTACTGACTTTAGCAGGGGGACACGTCTGGAACTGAAGGATTTGAGTCCCTGGCGTCTTAGTGAGTTACAGAGAATGTCATTTTCTGATTTTTTTCCTCATTTTGTCTCTCATAGTTGAGGTATACCTATGATGAAAATTACAGGCCTTTTTTTTTTTTTTTAGCTTTTTAAGTGGCAGAACTTGCACAATTGGTGGCTGACTAAATATTTTTTGGCCCCACTGTAAATATTCCTCTGCAAAGCTCAAATATGGCTTAAAGAGCAGTATATTTTCAGTTCAAACGATGAGAAAGAGCACAGTGGAAAGCCTCCAGTAGGAAGTATATTCACCTTATGAAGATCAAGTCAGACAGTGAAGGCTTTGAACATACCTCCACCCGCAGCTAAAGCCAGAAATCCGGCTGTACAGACGCTGCGCTTACAAAAATGGCTAAATTTAAAATAAGTACACAGGAAAATCATGCATTGTATGGTATTGTGCAAGCCAGGTGAAAGTAGAAGCTTCACAGAAGGATACAGATCTAAAAGTCAAAGAGCTGAAGAGATATCCATCAGGATGTTTTGTGAATATTTTTTTAACATACATGGCTGTGTTAACGAAGCTCATGGATAGGAGATGCAAAGTAAATAAATAAAAGAAACAGATACTAGAGCGCAAGAGAATTTAAAAAGCTCTGAGTAAAAAGGGCCAAGCAAATTGAAAGAAAACCTCAATGAAAATTAGCAACTAACCTGTTTATAAAGTGTTTTTCTATAGGGATGCTTCACTGATTCCTTATAATGTAAAAGCTTAGGGTTGTTGTCAGGAAGAATGACATCCCAGCAGCAGTGCTGCAGCTCAAAGGTTTCTGAGGCTCCCCTGTGTAGGATCCACGACACAATATTATTTTCCACAATCTTGAGTTTAGGGGAAAATGTAAATAACGTCACAGATGGTGCAGAGACATGCAGAAGTTTCTCCACGATGCCGTCTTAAAATGCACGGCGTTGTGCTCATGTGCTAAACTTAGTTCCAGCTGACACAAGTGAAGTAGCCATTTGCAGAGAGTTGCTCCTCTCATAAATGAATGATACTGCTGTCGTCTTTGGTGAGCCGCATGAAAAAGTGTGACAGCATGGAAACGAAGAAACTCAACTTATGTCACTTTATGCTTTTGGAAATGCACAATGTTTGTCTCTAAGAGGACCTTTGACTGTTTAAAAATAGCGGAGACAACCCAGCTACAATGATCTGATTGGTAAAGACTGTTAAAGACACACTCCAGTGAAAATTGTGTTTTTAACTTGTTCTTGTAGAATCTTTCTCATTACGGAGGACATAGAAAAAGAAAATTAAGCTCATAATTGCATTTCTGATTATTACTATCTTCAAATGCTGTTTGAAGAAAACTTATGGCTGTTATGACCAAAGAACTCCTGCCGCTCTGCAGAAACATTGTCCTAGAAAATGACACAAGCTTTTCGATTTTGGCAAAAAAAAAACTGCAAAATACTAATTAAAATACCACTGGGAATGTTTTTACAATAAATCAAAGAATGATTGGAGTGGGACGTTAAAAAGCCGAGAATTGTTGCATTATTGTACAGATTTTATACAGCAAGAGTCAATCCTGTCTTTGAGGTATTGTCAAAACAGCTGAGAACAAAGAGCAGGAGACACGTATTTATTTTTTGTTTTATTTGTCCTGTCCAACAGCTGATCACACACATGAGAGCTGAAAGCCTCTCGTGTTAAGACATATTTTACTGTTACAACAGGAGTTATGAATCTGACACAAAAGGTGTATATTTGAATAAACCCCTTTTTGTATTTAAGGCTAAACTTTATTTATATTGATTATTTTGGTATCTGTGTTTTGTTGGACAGGATGGACAAAATAGGGGGGAAGAAGAGAGAGGGATGTTAGATGGGGGGGGGGGGTGTAGAGCACAAAAGAAAGGGAGAAAAAAAACGGGAGTTAAGGAAATAGAAGGATTATCATAGAAGGGGGTATAGAATCATAAAGCAACAAGCAACAAGTTGCTGGAAGTTGATAATCATTACCATCAGGTGTAAATGCTTGTCTAAAAGGGGCGGGGCATGTCCACACACACCCTTTAATGTTACAAACATACCTGTTGGCACATACAAACGAGTCCACATGTACACAATACCACTACATATTACACTTGCTGTACTTACAAAGAATAGACTTCAAAGCAGCTCTGCTTGTGTACAAGTCTCTCCATGGCCACGCACCAAAGTACATCTCTGACATGTTAGTGCCATATGAACCATCTCGTACTCTGAGGACCTCAGGGTCCGGCCTCCTGTTGATTCCCAGAGTCAGAACTAAACAAGGGGAATCAGCGTTTCAATATTCTGCAGCTAAAATCTGGAACAGCCTCCCTGAAGTCGTAAGACAGGCCTCTTCTGTGTTCATGTTCAAATCTAGACTTAAAACATTTCTGTTTAGCCGTGTATATGACTGAAAGGTCCTATCTGCACTTTTCTTTCCTTCCTTTATTTTTAAATCTTTTTTTTTTTTTTCTTATCTTTTAAAGTAAATTTTATGTTGATTATTTCTATGATGTATTGTGATTTTAATGCATTTTTCTGTTTTGTGAAGCACCTTGAATTACTTTGTGTACGAATTGTGCTATACAAATAAACTTGCCTTGCCTTGCCTTGCCTAAACCAGCACATGTAGAGCATGTAATCGATCATGCATACTATTTGTGCAAAAGTGAGATACCACCTGTGCTCGAGTGAGTGTTTATGTCCTGCTGAGGTGGATGATGGAATGTAAAAAAAAGAGGGAGAGTGCCCAGTCATCCCCACGCCAAGACCCCCACCGGAGCAGCAGTGATAGCCAGCTCCCCCCCCCCCCCCCCCCCGACACCCGCACGGTATAACTAATCCGCCCCGTAGAGGAAATCCGCCCGCAGGGCAATCACGTCCACCACCCAGAACAGGGCCAGCAGGACCGCCACAGGGGCCCCCCAACGCCAGAGAGGCACAGGACCACAGAGAGCGCAAGCTCCTGCCCAACCAGAAGAATAGCCCCCTCGCTGCTCTGGGACCATTGGGACCAAGTCTCTCCAGCTTAGGGCCCCATCGCTCGAAGAGACGACCTCACAGGTCCCGCACCCCCTAACCCACACAAAGACAGAGAAGCCAAGACAAAGCCGGTCCCTAGGGCAAAGGACACTCATATTAGCCCACTCAATTATTTTGACCACTGAGAAGACGAGACGTTTGTTTAAGAGAATACAGCAAAAAATGTTATGACTAAAACAAGTTGTAAGTTTATGATGGAGGAACTGTTCCCAAAAAAATATTAAATTACAACAAAGCCCTCTGGGTAATCAAAGAAGAAAAGATGAAGAAAAGATCATTTAGAAAGAAATGTTGAATAAAGGTTTAATAACTGAAACTATAACTGAAAAATAACTGAAACTGTTCATCAGTTTTAAGCATCAGCTTGAGTCTAAACTTGAAAGAAACATCTCTGTGGTCAATAGATAAGAGACATTTTTTTAACTAGATTGATGGTTTGTCTCAATAAAACACTCAATAAAAGGCTTCCACAGCTCAAAACTCTGTACTTCTGGCAGATAAAAAAAAAAAAAAAAGATGCTGTCAGAAAATCTTGAGGTGACAGAAATCTATTTCTTCCTGAGAGAGTTTTCACTTCAAAATGTCCATCTTTCCTCAAGTTAAATAAAGTTTTAACTGCATTTTTTATTGTAGAATTTCAACCTTTTAATAAATCAATGTGAACAATAATATGTTTTTCAAAGCTCTGTTTACAGATTAACAGGTGCATCATGCTCTGCACTCTGTTGTCTATTTTTCTTGTCTTTATTTTATTAAAACTTTGCTAATTGGGGTAAAAAATTAGTTAATATTTGTGAAAGTAATAAAAATTGCTACAAGGTTGAAATTGTGCAGCCATAATAAAATAATATGAAGTGCCTAGAAATACTTGGTTAGTTCAGTTGCTCAAATCTATCATGCAAGTATCGCCAGCACAGAGTGAAGACGTTAGACACGTCCAAGGCCTTAGGGATGAGTCCCATTTGTCTGGTGTTCTTCAGTTTTGTACATAAACTCGAATTTTGTTACGATTTCTAAATACTCTTTGAAAATCAAGCTACTAGTTTTGGCTATCACTAACACATGCAACTGGGTCACGTTCAGAGCTCAAAAACTGTACACAAATACTCGTCAACCACACAAAGCCTGGTTGGACGACTACTTCTTATCTTACAAAAAAAAAAAAAAAAAAAGTTCAACCAACATGTCACCTCTCAGTTTGGGAGAACAAATGGTGTGTATCATAAAACAGTCAGCTATCAGGGGCATTTCCATCTGCTGGGGTACCTATAGTGATTACATCGTCCCTAGTGGACAACCATTGACTGTAAATGAGAGCCAAAGTAAGACCAACAAGCTAACATCCCATAGATTTCTTTTGAGAAACTAACAGCTATTACTCAGTCATTACATTTGTCAGGATAAATATTTTTTTGTGCAGCCTTTTTTTAACATGTTCTTTTTAATCCTATTGTCTTAGACACATAATTTTCTGTAGTGGAAGTTATTTAAGTTTTACACTGACCAATCTAAATAAAGGTATGTGGCGCCTGCTGCAGCCCCCTTTAAGTGGTAGGGGTGTGGACTTCCAGCAAGTTGACTCCTGATTGGTGAGACTGGTTCCCATAGAAACTTTGACTCAGACCAACTGACATCAATCACTGCTTACTGCCGTCATCTGGCTTCAACATGGAGACATCCATGTTGCAAAAGAATTGACTTTATTTGGTTGGAGCCGGAAGTAAAGCATCTGCTATGGGTGACGTCACCCTCACTCAGTCCAGTTCTCAGATACAATCAATGCGGAGAACTGATGTTGTCCTGAAGATGCTTCCAACGCTAAGGCTATTTCAAGATGGAGTCAGTGGTAAATGAGTTTAGATTCCTCTGTGTGACTTGGCAGAATCTGAACACCTTAGAACTAAGTGAAGCATTTAGCTGCATCTGCAGCTCATTGTGTGTTTATAATATCAACTTTTGAATCGAAAGGAAAAGCAAACATATTTAAACTCACACTATAACTGCCTCATTGATACTCCAAGTTAGCATTTACTCCTTCCTTAGTCTTCTGATGGCGTGCACGTCATTTGTCTTGTGTTGTTCTTTCACACTTGCAAAGAGCGCTGTATGATCTTCCATGCCCTGGCAGGCTTGTCGCACCCCATACAGAGGCTATGTCTCTCACTCAGTCCTTCTCTCTGGCGATCCTGTGCACTCTCAGCATGTTCCTTGGCAGTCTCAGGCGGAGGCATCACTTCTGATTTGCTTAGGGGGTAAGATTGTGTGAGTGTGCACACATGCTCGTGTTTCGTGTTCTCTGCAGGCTTACATTGGTGTTCCTCGTTTAATTAGTGCACAGCGTTTGTTACGTTGGTTACATGTGAGATTGTAGCATCAGTCTTCTCTGCTTTGGCTGATGGTCAGAAATGTGTGCCAGTACATTGAGACACATGATTGTCTTAGTACACTCTCCCTAAAGAACTTTTTTTTTTACAACAAAGAGTAGTGAAGGATATTTAACAACATCTTATTGTTAAACACCTCCTAATCGTGTTAAGGTGTTGCCTAATCCTTATTAATATCAAACTATTTAAAGCTATCCCCTCCTGACCCCCCCCTCACTGGCTGAGCGGCTGCTACACGGCGCTCAAACCCGCCCTTCTGCCTTCACCAGATCAGTGCTACACGTGACAACTTCATTAAATTACCATTTTTTCAAAATGTCTGCTTTTCTGTTGGTTTAATTGCCATAGCAACCATTTTATTTGTTTGTCCACCTGGGGGTAACAAACAGGTTGTGTCATTTTTAGAGCAATCAGCAAAAGTAAATGTTTTAAATTTCCTTGGCAACTGAGGCTTTTTGTTAACCACGCCCACATTCCTAATATGTTCATACCGTTTGTCATATTGTTTTGTTCAGCTTGAACCATCGATTCTGATTTTTAAAACTTTTCAGTAAAACATATGAGAGTAACGGGGGAAATGCAACTTTTGCGGCTTCACCACGCCCACGCCGATCAAAATCTAGAACTTCTAATTTCCACTATTTCTCCCAAGCAGCTCCCCAGTGATGCTCGAGGAGTTAAGAGGCGATAGATCAAAATCTCAGGAATTAGTTCATATTTGTAAAAGGGGGGATTTTGGGGGGAAAATTCAAGAGGGCGGCCTCTTCCCGAGGTCATAGGTCAACAGAACTTTGGTTGGTTTTGTAAAGATTTCCTAAACAAAAGTTTTCTTTTTGCATATTGTGAGACAATGTAAAAAATTGCCACAAATTGACTGCTGAGCTGTAGGTCCTGTGGCAATAACATAGTTATTTTGGAACTTCCGTCAAACATCCCTGACTTTTGTGTTTTGGTTTCATTCCGTGAATTTCAAATATATATATATATATATATATATATATATATATATATATATATATATATATATATATATATATATATGTTAGCCCTATAAGAGGTTTTGGCCCCACACATTTTTTTTTACAGTTTCTCCAGCTCTGATATCATTTTTTGGAGGAGTTTGTTCACTATGTAAAAGAAGGTAAGGAATGGTTTCTTTCTTATTAAAGCACATTAAAGAGAGGGTTTGAACAGGCAGACAAATCCAAGACAAAATTAAAAAGTCAATAGAAAAAAAGAGTGTAAACAGGTGTGGCACAGGGAATCCTTGGGTCAAAATCAAGGTTGCAGACCAGAGACAGACTGATGACAGAAGGGAAGAATCGGGTCCAAACTGGTGAGAGCTGCTGGGTAGAGATCAATGCTGGTGAGCAGCAGAGAAGAGCAAGGATCTGGCAGACGGAAACAACAGGTGACAGGGAGGCGAGTTAAAGACAGGAAGGAGCAGATGCAGAGTCCAGGTAATTAACAGTGGAGGAGGGAAGGATCAGAGCAGGAAGATGACTATATAAGGCATGCAAACAAGGCATTCAACAGATTTCAAGACTCTGTGCCTTTGGCATAATATAATACAAAGTCCATGGTATACATAAGGCTGCGAGGGTGTCCTCTCTTTGGAAACGATTATTGACCAGATCTTGTTATCATATATAATCTGCACGTGAATGTCAGGAGTCGTGACAGGTGTGCTCGAGCATGAAGCTTATCATACTTGTGCAGGCTCGTCTCTTTGTAGAAGCCAAATCATTATATATGACAACATATGATAGATTGCAGCAAATAAAGTGTGTCAATAACACTGACCTCGACTGCAATCTATGATGGAATTTTTCGGAAGAGTGCAATTCTGTGTTCGTTTTATTCTCTGCATGGTTTAGGAATAAAAGTTTTGTTTTTTTAATCCATGTAAATCATTTGAAAAGTGCAGAGATTAGCTTCAATGAACAACTATAGATTCTTGCTCCTGAGTTTTTGAATGCTGTCAATTTTAACTGGGTTACCGGGTGGATTTCACAAGAAGCCTAGCTATAATGAAGTGCAAAACTGTAAAAAATGTGAGCTCATTAAAGAGGATTTTAAACATGGCTTTCCCCTTTCGGTTGCCATCTGTCAAATACTGGTTGGCATACGTGGTGATTTTCAGCGGCATAACGGCCTTTCTGCTGTCAGAAGCACTTTGTTCAGTCACCTATGGCTTTGTGAACTGCAGAGCTGTTGGATTTCCAAGTCATTTCCTCAAATTTGCTTCCTTAAGGTGTTAGATCAGACATCATCTTATCTGACACGTTCCATTTTTTTACTTTTTTTCTTTTTTTGGAGTGACACCAAAACTGCTGATGTTCCCAAAACCCTCTGAAGGGACTGCAGCCAATCCTTGACCTTTTAGTACATATTGATCCAAGCAAAATATAGTTAAATGCACTTGTAGTGTATTAACGGCACACAGTGTGAACATTTTGCTCAAAGCTTTGCTTGGGCCCGAGCGCACACACTTGGCGAGCTTTGTAGAGTCAATTTAACAAACTCCACCAGGGACACACTTGGCTCAGTCAAACAGAGTTAGGAGCCAAAATGACCCACCAATGGCGATCAAATCTGTGATACAGCAAACTGATTAGCCTAAATGACAGTTTTATTAACTGTAAACATTAAAAGTTCAATCATAAACATTACGTGTTGAATCATTTGTCTTCTGGGCTTCATTTAAAGTAGGTCCTGTTCAATTCTGCACAGGACGCTGTGGATATATACATATAAGGGCATTTTCATGTAGACAAATATTTACTTGGTTGTTGTTGTTTGTTTTTTTGCAGAATGGCAAGAAAATATTTATTATACTCAATTAAAAAAAGAAGTCAAGAAAATAAGAGATAAGAAGCAAATGTCCAAAGAAAATTAAAGTACTTTTTAAAGGCGGAAAACTATTGAGCAGACTTCAAATCTTGCAAAATCACTAAAATAATGTTATTTTATTCAGAGACGGGGGTCCTCCCAAGACAAAAAAAATGTTATTAAACTAATTTAATCAAGACAGCTTGGATTAGTTCAAGCTCTCAAGCCATGAAGGCACCCCAATCAAAAATACTACCCTTTTGTGAGACATTTACAATCTATCTTACTAAGCTGTGATTGTTAGAAACATAAACAAGCAAATATTATACTGGCTTCACATCGAACACAATTTGCATGACAAATTAACGTCCTCTGTCTCTGTTTAGATGTGCAGTGAATTTGCCGCTCAACACATGTCCAAATGCCGCGCATAGGAAGAGCTACCCTCAAAGGTTTTTAGCCTCATCGCTACATGGAAGCATTGACTCCACCTCTTTTCCCTGATCGCATCTGTACATTGACTTAAAAATGAAACTGGCAGCCCCAAATTGCATAAGGATGGGATGCTTTGGCAAAACTCATCAACAGTCAGTAGTTTTGACCATTTTTATAATCATCTTGTTTCACAAATTACCCAAAGGTACTTTAAGCTCAAATTAATGCAAACAATCTGGTTTGTTTTTTTTAGAAAAGCAATAGAGTGAGTTTAAAAGGAGTATGAGAGTGTTCATCAGTACTGAGGGAAGTCTGTCAGTAGGTCTACATGCTTGTTTTGGGGCTGGGAATCAGGCGTCCAGAGTTCAGGCTTATCTCCTTCATCAGCATCCCCTTCTGTGTGTCCAGTACTGCGCTGATACACCCCCCCCCCCTCTCCCTTTCCTCTAAACTGACTTTATCTCATCTCTCTGTGTTGACATCAGCAGTCTGTCCCATCCTCCCTGATTCTCTCTGACTCCATTTGAAAACCCTCTACAGCGCTGTGCTAAAACCCATTACTGCGCTATCAGCACACTCACATGTAGACAGAACCACACACGGCTCAACAAACATCGCAGGTCAAATACAGGAAGGCACAAACACACCTCAATGCATAATCTGATGACACAAAATGCTTCGTGTCAAATATTATTTTACAAGTGTGTGTGTTTGGAAAGTTCTCTCCTAAATTCCCTCCCTTGCTGCACTTTCTCGCTTTCGTCCTTGTCATCGTGCAGGCAGGAGGTCATGTGCAAGCAAGTGTTGTGTATGAGTGTGTATCCAGATAGGTGATTATTCTGAGATGCCAGAGGAGTAAGAGATAGCGATCTCAGTCAATCTAACAGAGCTAAAGGGTCTCACACAGGCACACACACTTCCTCCAAACCACTTTAATCCATTTAGGGAGCATGCTCCGTATTTGAAGAATGTGCAAGTACATTGGGATAGGATTTAGAAAATGCCCTTATCTCACTCTGCGCATGTATGTGTGTGCACGTGCCAGTCCTTGTGTCTTTGCAGTAACCCTGACTCTGCTCTGACTCACCTGTCCTGCATGGCTGATTTCATTAGACCAGATAGCCTTCATAGATCAACAGATTTTTCCCTCATCCCTCTGCTGTATGAGTGCTTTTCACATTTTCTTTTCCATCATTTGCACTGCCAAAGATTGTTTTTACCCTCAAATTTGCACCGTATCTCTTCTGGAGAAAAGGTCAAAATAAGGTATTTTTATTGTTGGCTGTTTATTCTTTACGCGTTCAGCTTAAAGCAATAACTTGCTACTTCATCATACATTCGGGAACTAACCTTTATGCAGTTGTTAAAAGATCAGTTTATTATCTCAACAGCCAAATGGTGAATCATAGCGGAAAATCTTCTATGACAAACAAAAACAATGTTCTGCTTACAAAAGGGCAGCAGGCTGAGCTTGTTTGTAGAAACTGAGAAGGAGGGTCTAAAGGCATGGGGGATGTCCAGCTCAGTCCGTTTAGTTTAGATTAGTAATTGCATTTTAGAACTGATTTTATGTTTTGTACAATTAGTGAAGCCTGTTGAGACAACTGTGTTGTAATTTTTAAATAAACCTAAATTGAATTGAATTATTCTGTAGAAAATAAGTTACTGAGGAAACATTTAAAATGAGCTATTCGCCCTCTACTGCTTTTCCAGAGCCCTAATATAAAACTGGCCAAAGTAAGAGAAGTACGACAATTAGTGTGTTCACTGTTCAGTTTAGCATTCAGGTCAAAAACTCCCTCAAGCTTGTTGGGCAAACACCTCAAGTATAAAGGCATGTTTTATTAAAAATACTGCTACTGTTGGATTAGTATGAAGTGGTGTTGACCTTCTTCACTCATAGCTCTACCATAAATGCTATTTTTTTACAGTGTGAACTGTGTTACTGAATATTCAGGTACAGTAAGTCACTTACCCCCCCGTTCCCCTAAACTTGAGTTTTATGACACAGTCAGCATGTCCAGGTGCCACACTCGTACACTCACTGCCAACATTAGCTCAGGCCCTGAATCCAGCACACATTTTTATTTTTTTACTGCTTGCTCAGCCATCCAGTTTGGTGACTTGTGCTTTCAGCTCACTTTACTGTGTCATCTGTTTTCTTCTTTCATTGGTTTTTCATATTTATTATTAGATCTTTTCGATGACGTTAAACATGCAAAAAAGTGTTCGGTATGGAGGTGACAAACTTTGTCACGAGACTAAAAAAAATAACAATACAACAGAATGACAGTGAAACATAAAATTATATACTATTTGTAAAATATATTAAAACCAACTACCATCAAGCTTAAAAGCTAAGAAAAAAAAACTATTGTTTAAAAAACCCACTATAACGAAAATCATGTTTTTGGTGTTTTTCTACATGTTATTGTAGGATTTTTTGATGATGGAGGACATACTGTTTATTGAGAACATAAAGCTCAAAATTTCATTTCTGGTTTTCTTTTTTTTTTTTTTTTTTTTTTTAAATAATGGCAAATTCAGTAAATATTTCATCTATGGGAAGTGTTTTATGTCAGCACAAGGCTGCTTTTCTCCACATCAGAATACGCTGGAATTACGTTAATTGCGTCAAAGGTAAAAAATTCACGGTTGAAGGAATATAAAGACCAAACTAGAGCTCGGGTTAAAATGAAAATCGTGTTTTTTCACACGATCTTTTAGTATTTTTCTAAATAAAAGTCAATGGAGGACAGTTATAAAAAATTTTAAGACTAAACTTGTGTTTCTGAGAATTTGTTTATTCAAACTGTGATGAATCAGAAGCAGATAAAAACCTGCGGTTTGAAAAAGCTCATATTTGCAACGAAGCAACTGAAGTGAACGGGGCAAAGTCTCCCTGCTTTGCTCCAGTCTAATGAATCCGTTTGCAGACAAATAGATCCACGTACATCTTAGTTTTACTCGTCTGAGCTAGAATCTGGATCTAAACTGGATAGCTCAGGTATTCCTCATCATTTTTGTTGTGCCGTTAATATTAGGTTGGAGGTGTGAACAGCTATAGGCTATCAAGAGAGCATGTAAACCACATGGGTGATGGGAAGCGGGGGTGGGGTTGCTAGGCACCGATGGTCTCGCCCAGCAGCTAACGCTCCTCTGCAGAAATTATATCCTAGAAAACCATACTGGTATTTTTTAATTTTAGCGAAAAACAGCATAATCATAATCAAAAGACCACTGGGAGCGCTTTAAAAGAAATCAAAAGATGAAACTGCAAAATATCTTGAAAAATATGAACAATGTCCAAGCTTTAATGTAGGTTGTGAGGAAACAAGTTTTGGTACAATCAATGGTGCTTATCATATTTAAAATGGAATGCTTTTGTAAAAGCTCACAAATAATTTGACCAGAATTTAGCATTCCTAGAAAAAGTTGATTTGACAGCAAAATGCTATAGAATGTCATAAATAAAAGTTTTAATGGAAAAAAAACATGGACCAAATTAACAGAAGAGGTTTATACGACTAAGTTTTAGGGCCATCAAAAAAAAAAAGTAGAGATAAAAACTTGTAAATTTATGAGTTTTTATCTCATAAATTTATGACTTAAAATCTCATAAATTTACGAGAAAAAAGTCATAGATTAACAAGGAGAAAACACTAAAGCTTTCCTTTTATCAGAGCCTAGCTTGAAGATGAAATATGTTGAGCCTTTTGTGAAGCTTTATTTCCGGATTATTAGGTTTAAAAAACAAAAAGATGCTGAACCTTTTGGCGACTCAAATTCCGATTATTGTCAGTGGAGCCGGCTTTCTGGGGTTCGGTGTCGGTAAAGTGGACAGAGACACGTTTGGGTGCAGAGGACCACTGCAGCCTTTATTCTCCTTTTCATTCACATAACCTGAAGTTCATTTGTCCCCTTACGTCATGAACCTGTCATCCAAACACCAATGCAGAACCAAACAGTGTTACATACGCCCCCTCCTGCAGGTGAAGCGTCCCATTTCAGCATAAAACAATAAAGAGGAATAAAAATAGTCTGTTATATTAGCATTAGAACGTTGAAAATGCCAAAAAGTGCTCCTCCTCAGATGGAAGCGTCAAATGTAGAGATCTGGGGCCTCATTTATAAACATTGCGTACGCACAAAAGAAGGCGTACGCCACTCTCTACGCAATAGTAGAGATTTATAAAAAGCAAAACTTGACGGGAAAATGTGCGGTCCTTCACGCAAGCTTCTGACCCAGGCGTACGCACAAAAACGGGTGAAATGAGAAACGGCGACACCGTCGGCAGATGGAAGAAACACGTGAAAGTGAGAATGACACTACTGCCTCTCATAAATAACATGAAGACTTCACAAAGCAAGTCTTACAATGAACAGCCTACATGAACACCCGTTTGATCGATCAGCAGTGAAACAAACAAATATAATCAAACGGAAATTACAACAGAAATTTAAATGAACACATATTTGCAAGACAGACAGACGGACGGACAGATGTATTAATTGTCCACTGGGGAAAGTTGTTTTCATAGTAAAACATTTCTTCATAAGCTACGGAATTATGGTATTCATGCATGTGCCTTTAGTTTGTTTTATTTTTGATAAAACAATGTATGGCGTATGTCTCAACCATTCAGAAAGCAACAAGAAATTACATTTGCGCTGAACAATTTCCCATTTCCACGTGGATTATTACCGACATCTGTAGCTTGTCAGATGCAATTAAATGGATGGAAATAAAATGCCCCATCACACCCCCCATGCAGGAAGGAACGGTTCCGCAAGTCATTTATCCCAACAGCTGTAAGACTGTACAATGCCACAGTTTAAATATGCATGTACAAACCGCTTTTTTCATACATCCATAGCTCATCTGTATATTCTGTGTTTTTACTTTATTTATTTAACTCTATTATTAGGCATAACATGTGTTATGTTGTAATAGTGTACATAATTTATTACTTACTTACTTTTTAATTTTTTCTATTGTTGCACATTTTTGTATACTTGCACATTTGGGAACACCCCTCACCTTTGCACATTGTTTTTATTTTTTTTCTGTCACTTTTCTCTGCTTCTTGGAACTGCTGTGACAATTGAATTTCCCCAATGTGGGATCAATAAAGAATATCTATCACAATGCGTAATGACGCACAATGGCTGATCTTGTGCTCTAAGAAGATGTGGCAAATGGAAGAATTGGGAGTGAACACATCTTTAGACAGCAAGAAGACTTGCTGGCAAACGAGGACGAGTGGCTTATGAGCCGGTTCCCACTTCCTCGAGCCGTCCTGTTGGAGCTCTGCAGGCTTTTGGGCATCTGGCGTGTCGGTGTCCCCCTCCGCCTCAGTCACCACTCCACTTAAAAGGGATTCCCCAATAATTGCCGCCAGTCTCTCATCAAGAGGGGTCAGCTCCGGTGTCCCCTGTCCCCCACCCGTGGCAGACACACTCTGGCGATGGAGCGCTAGACGTTGTTTTGCCTCGACTTTGATGTCCGACCATTTCTTTTTTATTTCGACCACGGTCCAAGGTTGTGAGGCTACAGCATTTACCGGCGTCTGCCACTGTTTGCCACTCACATGCCTTTTTGGCATTAGTAATGCCCACACTGTGCCCTCCAAACAACATTCTTCTCCTCTTTTCCACCTCGCCAACGATAACTTCTACTTCACATTGAGTGAAGTTCCGTTTTTTTGATTTCCTCTCTGTGTTTGCCATGGTTTCGCAATCAATGAATATTCATTTGTGGGCGTTTCACGGACTATCTATGGGCAACTATGGGCGCCGCAAAAGCTGCGCTACATTTAGAATTGATTGGGATTTATTAAGGGAAAGATGCGTAGGATTTGCGTGCGCACGGTTATATAAATCCGAATATATCTGTGTGTACGCACGTCCTATGTTTCATCCGTACGCCACTTCTGACGCAAATCCTATGCAAGGTTTTATAAATGAGGCCCCTGGTCTTTAATGGAGGAAGAAAGGATTCAGGTGGACAGCTGCCTGCAGGGATACGTTTTCATCGGGCTGCAGAGATCCTGCAAACCACCCATCAATAAATACAACTTTAATAAATTGTAAATCAAACAAATGAGCTTCCAAACATTTGGAACGTTATCAATAATCATTCAGCTCACTTGTTCAACTACGTTTGGTCGGTCTACTCTGCTGCTGCACGGCATTCACCTGCTGCTCTGCATGCTCACTTCCACTTTAATCCCGTAAATTTACGAGTTTTTTTCTCATAAATTTATGAGATAAAAACTCGTAATTTAACTCTGTCGTAGGTTTAAGTCTACATTCTAGAAATATATTTTATTTCTGTGACTTTAATTTATAGCAAATTTACATCATCTGATCCAGATTTACCATTGTGTTTGTGTTCCACATAGTTGTTCAATTGTTCAATTGTTTTATTTTTAATCAAAACAATAATTACATAAATTAAAATAAGTCAATACAAGACTTTGAAAATTTGATTTAAAAGGGTATTGGAAGAAGCTTATGCTTATAGGAATCTAATCCAGTTATAGAAACATTAATCAATAATGATTATGATGTCTTTAAAAATATATAGAAGTTTTACAAAATTGAGCACACATGTTTGGAAAAAAATATTTGCATTTCTTAGATGTTCTATGACATTCAACAATTCTAAATGTACATAATACTAGTTCAGTTTCACAGTGATCCTCCATTTTTTGCAAAGTTTGACTTTTTGCAGTTGTCTGCTCTACCTGAAGGCTTTTCAAGTATAAACTTAAAAATAAAATTAAATTAAAAAAATAGCCATAAACTTCTATCTGCCATCCTCTCTCCCTGTGACTTCAAAGTCATAAAAACTTGCAGCGGCCAAAGTCTAGACTCATCATCAGATTAAGACAAATCCATATAGACGTGCTTCACTTTGGGGCTCCAATGGGGATTAAAGTTGGTCTGAATTATGGTTTGATGATAGGCACAGTTGGTGACCAAAGCAAAGTCACTTCAAAACTTTGAATAAGTCGGAGTAGGGACAGAAAAAAAAATCTTCAAAGAAAAATGCCGTGCTGTTCCACTTCCTGGAAAAGCGTGCTGAAATGTGTAGATTTCACACAGAACACCCCCTTTGCTCATATACATGTGAATAATAATTCTATGTAAAAATAACAGCACAGAATTGTTTCTTTTTACTCCTCTTTTGCATTTATAATAAAGAGCCTCGGGATGTACATGTGCAGATTAATGGCCTGGTTTTTTCGCAAGCAGCTAACTGTTTTGTAGAATTTATGAATGCAGGCTTAAGGTTTAATTGAAATTGTCGACTCGTCTCGGTTTAGAAACAGCCCTACTTTCAGTCCATAATGTTTTATGACAGCAGAGCAGCTTGCTGTGCTACTGTTAACTCTTTAAGGTCTTTGGAAAAGGTTACACATTTCTGTTTGTATCAAGCTGTGAAAATGACAACTTGACATAAACAGACGGGATTTTAACACAATATGCTAAAACACTTGTTTGACAACATCAAATATGGCATTGTGGGAATAATGGACTTTTAATGCATGATTGGATTCAAATGAGAAATTATCAAATAAATAAAAAAAATCTCCATATGTTGACCTTGTCACTTACCAGAAGGCTTGAGATGGTTGCAAAGTTGTAAGAGCTGAATATGTACAGGAAGTTATTGTCTCCACTGTGAAACAAACAGAAACCATTAAGAAATCACCTGTAATTTATTTTAAGTTATAATCTACACAGAATGTTCTTTTGCTGTTTTCCTTTGTTTTATTTATTATTGTTTTCTATGTATTGTTTGAAATAAATCTACAAAAAAAAAAAAAAACAAGGCCCCAACTTGCCCCAATTTTCAACCAGTTGGCACTCAGGTGAATTCAAAAGGATGCCATCCATACGTCACTACCAAATCTGAGTCACTAATTGGTCAAAGTTCAACTGGTTTAACTTTAAAAAAATATATACTTTTACCACCAAAAATCACATGTTTTGCTAACCCCCTAACGACTATATTTTGTTCATTTTTTCCTTATGGATATAAATTCAGGTGTCATGGGGGTTTAATATTGTTGAATTCAGACACTTGTACATTGTGCCAGATGTGTGTTTATTAGTGGTTAAAAACCAAAGTCTTCCTGCTGTTCCTTCACTCAAGGACAGTTTCCGTTTCCGTTTCCTCTCCTTAACTGGTCTCTGACTAATTTATCCTAATTTTCTTTGATATTTTGCTAAGATGTAATGAGATTTTCCATAAGTGACTGTAATGAATGGTGTTAAATAAATTCTTGCAACGTCCCATGGTACCCCTTTCAAACTCATTTACTATTTACTGGAACATAAATGTTTTTATTTTTAAACTAATTTATATGTAATTGGTCAATTGTATGTCTGTATTTGTGAATTTCAATCATATCACATGCATGTATGATAGCTAACCACATTAACATAACAAGGAGAAAATGCATTGCTGCAAAGATTTTAAATTTAAACAAATGTACGGAGCAACATTTCACTTACTATAAGCAGTCAAATGCTTAAATATTCCCTTTTGGGTTGCATATTTCAAAGCTTTTTTTTGGTAAAATTTCCTTCTATTCGAGCTGCCATAGATTAATTTAAAGAGGCCTTTAAAAAAATCTATTTCATCAGCTCTCACAGCTTCTGCAGCTTAGAGAGATTTGACTTCAGCTCTTTCCTCTTCTTTATTTGATTGATTGTCCAGTGCTTTTCTCATTTCCACAGACTCGTCTGAAAGAAGCTCTACGTGAAGGAAGTTCAGAGCGGTGTGAGTTCTCTGCTCAAATGTGCAAATGTGATTATTATGAAACTATATTCCATTAAAATAATCTGTAACTCTTCCTGTAGGTCAACCAATAAGCTTTCGTTGGATGTTTGGAACAAAACGTTAACCTGAGCACATTATGGTTAACTAGTGTACTTTGTATCAGAGCCATTGTGGGATGAGATTTTACGAAATATTTATTGATCAGACAGTTATTTTTCTGATCTATGGTCAATAGTTACTGCTGCAGAGAGGTTAAAGATGACAGGCTATTTAATGGAGCTCTCCTAGAATATAATTGCTGCCTTAAAACGTGTTTTGTTTCCAACCCCCCCTTTTGATGCAGATATTGCAGTTCCACCAAAGACCACTGGTGGGGGTGTTTGAGATGCGAGCAATTACCCAAGTGATTCCCTTGCTAAATTAGATTCACACCAAAACTGTAGTGCTCAAAATTAAACTTTTTAAAAAGGGTATTCATTTTGATTATGTAGACCCAATACAGCTTCATACTTTATCCCGGCTAAAATTGGATGGAGAAATCTCTGGTTGACATTCCCGACCCACTTAAGGCTCTATTGTCCTTTGTGACACCTGAGATTATACAGCTGTGAGGATGAAGATCTCATGTTTCTATTTAACCCTTTAAAGTCCCACACCAACTTTATGTTGATCTATTTTCAAAGCAATCCAGTGGTCTTTTAATTATGATTATGCTGTTTTTAGCTAAAATAAAAAAGGCTGTGTCCTTTTTTAAGGCATAAAAGAGCAGCAGAAGTTCCCCTCTGAGTTGTGGGTGGGACAACCTCCACCTTCCTTCTCAGGACTTTTAGCACGAAAGTGAACTTACCCTGATTTCCCATAATTCCTGTGTTTTACACAGCCTCCTACTAGCATTAGCAGAGCAACAGAAATGGACAGCAATATCAGAGCTATCCAGCCATACAGTTTTGAGCCAGATGCCAACTCAGATGAGGAAAACAAAGACGTAAATGGATCTATTTGTCTGTAAGTGGATGCATCAGAATTGGGGTGGAGCAGGGACACTTTTGCCTGCCCACTTCTGCTGCTGCATCACAATTTCGTTTTTTTAAACCGCGCGTTTTTATCTCCTCCTGATCCATCACAATTTGAATAACGAAATTCTCAGAAACACAGCTTTAATCTTAAATTCTTTTATAAATGTCCTCCATTATGAGAAAAATGCTACAAGAATGTGTTAAAAACACGATTTCCATTGGAATGGGTCTTTAAAGTGTGGGTGACAAGGCCTATTTTAATAAGCCAAAATATAGTAAATAGTCTCTATTTCATGTTGCGATTGTTTTTAATATTTTTCGAAAAAGAAAAAATAGCGAAAAACGCGATATAAACAACGAGGACGGCCGCCGGCTTCACGCATTCCGCCGAATTCGCGCCGCCCTGTTTGTGACGTAACGAAAGGCAGACAACATGGCTAGCTGAACAGAAAGATGAAGAGGAAAGTTGCGGAGATTATCATGATGATGAGTCACTTTTGCAACCGTATCCGCTGGAAGCTCTGCGCATAGGTTCCTCCCTACATGACAAATGCATTTGATCAATGAAATAACGCTGGAACACAGAATAAGAGGCCACACAGAGAGAGTGACAGAGAGATCTTGATGCGCACTCGCTTCATTACGCAGAGAAATACTGCAGCCGCGGCGGTGCGCGTTTGCCTTTTCAGTTCCCCTGTCTGAAGTTTATCCTTGACTTCCTGCTGCTCCATATCAGGGATCCCTAAACAAAATAGATGCGGGCTTGCGGGGGAAGATTACGTTCATGACACGTGCGCAGAGCTGCGGGTGGCCGGCGCCCCCCCCCTTTTCTGCCAGTTGCTGGACCACAGTGTCTGTCAATCAACGGTGGGCTGGTGACTGGTGGGAGGGGGCGGGGTCCACCTGTGTGTGTGTGTGTGTGTGTGTGTGTGTGCGCTAAGGGAACGTTCTCCCTCTGAGTAAGAAGCTGGCTGTGCCTTTCGGTTCGTGCGGTAACCTGTTCTGACATCCAGGATTAATAAAGAGCTGTTTGACAACCGCCGCCTAAGGAGCTTCTTTGGAACCATTACAATATATTTATTAAAAAAGTCAGCGAGAGAGAAGCCCGGCCCGAACCGACCCGAACGTAATGACTGTCATTTAGAGCCCGACCGGACCCGAAATTCGGGTCCGGTCGGGCTCGGACTCGGGCTCGGGCTTAAGATCTTACCTCTAGTTGGCACCCAATTCGCCCTCGTTCGCTGAACTTGTTTTGTCCATTGTTTCAGCAGCGTTTCTTGTTTTGGGAATTTATACACAGATACACTTTCACTAGATTTATTGCTACATCCAGCTGCCACACGACGACTTGGCATGTTGATGATTAACAGATTTAAACACGAGAGAAACGCAGACTACCTGTTTTGTTTACATGCTGTCCGAAGCGGAACTACGAAAGTCAATGCCTTTCGTGACGTCACAGGTCATATCGAGTTCACTTCCAGCCTGCGCTCTTAGCGGCAAATTCAAATCTCTGATTCCTTCGAACGATGTCTATTATTCATATGCTTCGGATTTTTTTCGACGCTAACTATTGGTATCAATAGAATCAGCGTTTAAAGGGCTTTTTTATTTGACAAAGTTGTTCAAAGCATGGCATCCACACTTTAAGTGCTGCATAACTGTGGACAGCTGACATAAAAGGCCCCTTTTCTCGTTGATCACGTGGATTACGTAAAAGGTTGAAGATTTACAATATGTCAAAGAGCGTTTGTTATTTAGCTCTGGTGTCAAAGGGTTAACCTACAAGACTTTTTGAAAATGGTTACAAAATGAGATGACGTGGTCTCAGCTTTATTATTAGAAAGTGACCATCAGAGGAACTGGAGGCATTTATAATGCATTTATCTGGCCACAATCACCACATTTACATAACTGTATACATACAAACGATTTGTGTGAAATTGTTTGTGTAGCTAAAATACCCAAACATAAAGTGGACCCAGAGGATTGAGCCTTAGAATTACTAATGTGGTAGAAGTAAAATTTTCAACTTTAGCATTATATACATTGTAACATTGTTATGTGATGCCAAATTAAAATTTTCTTATACTATTGCTAATTGACTTTACTCAAATAACTGCAGCGTTCAGTTTTCACCAAACTACTTCCAGCTTGCTGTCTTTAGCATAATGAGATAATTGCGATGGCTCCATCTAATCATTTGCTTTGTTCTTTTCTGTATCAGAAAAATATCAGAGAGTGAATCGTGTAACCTTATAAGATCTAACAATATAATCAAAATCCTTTCAATTTAAGCGTGTCAGCTGCTGCTCTTTGCCTGCAGTGCTGAAACCCACATGGACTCTCCGGCTTTGATTGCAAGTGAGAGAAAGAACAAGGAAGAACAAGCCTTGTGTGGGCCACTGATGTTTTTTTTAATGAAAAAAACTGACAGAAGCTTTTAAAACTGGAGACTTTTAACAGCCATCAGGATTCCCAAATAAAACATTCTACATTTACCTTACATAATTTTTATTTTCAGAAGCATCCTCTTGATTTGTTCTTATTCTGACTTTGCTGTCTAGAGGACTTGCAAGTATGAAACAAAACCAACCGACTGATGTTTCCTACACTTTTATTCATGGTGGCAGGAGTATTTGGTCGAACAATAATTGTGTCTCGTTGGAATTTGTGGGAGGACTGAAAGAAATGGAGAGAAGTTACTGACAGAGTTGATGTTTTTCATATTCAGAGATAGAACTGCTTTCACTTTCTGTTTGATAATAGAAATTTCAACACAACATCCTCACTTCTTAAAAATATTAGAGAAAGTGTTGATTTCTTCTGTGAAATGTTCACTCTTAAACACTGGTTATTTCATTTTTGGTTTTTATCATTTATTCTTTAGTTCTCCATGCCTCGGTGTATGTATTGGTGCAGTACGTTTCATGTGTTGTCTCCAGATTCCAGTTGGCTCGTCTTTGCTCCTGTACTTGGCCGTGGACCTTGCCTCTGGCTCATCTCGCGCCCCCAACCATACCCCAGTTCCAAAAGCTCATCTGCTGGACTATTCAAACATGTAGTTGTAGAGTTAGATAAGCTAATTCTTCTCAAAGTGTCCTGGTACATCGCCTGTCCATCCTGGGAGTGGATCCCTCCTTCATTTGGACATCCCTGAGGTTTCTTTTTATTTTTTCCCGGAATCCGTGTTTTCCTTACCAGGAAGGAGGGTCTAAGGGCAGAGATGCCCAGTTTAGTTTATTCTGTTTAGTTTAGCAATTACCTATTGTATTTAATGACTGATTTCATGTTCTTATAAAATTACAAGCATGAAGCCCATTGAGACGACTATTGCTGTAAAATTGGGCTATACATAATACATACATATAATAAAATTGAATTAAATTTAATTTCTTCAAGGTATTTATTGGGTTATTTATGTTGGGTACTTTTTTGGAAAAAGACTACTATTTTGGGGTTGTATTGGTTTCATTTTAATCCAATTTATGCTTTTCTCCCGAGCTTTTTCCTTTTCCTGGGGTAAAATAACCCAGCAAAATGTTTGTCCATTTTGAACCTGAGTTCAGTTAAAAATAACCCAACTCCCTACTTTAAAGAGTCTTTGCTCTATATTTGCAAGAAAAAAAAAACATCTGGTAAAGTAAAAATAAATCCACACTCCTTTTACAAGGCAACTCCCACTCATTAGGATTGTAACATTTTTCACTTTATATAAAATATAAAGTAACAAAGAAACCGGAATATCCTGTAAATATCTCTGGGAATATCTCTATCTATATTTTTATCTTCTTCACATGAAATAAATAACTTGTTTGCAAAGGATAAAGACACATCCTCTGAAAAATATTTGTTTCTTTATGAAAACAAATGTGTTTACGGCATACTGTGCATAGAAGAGATACTTTAATATTTCCGTTTTTTTTTTTTTTGTATTAAACTTTTACAACAAAAAATTTTATTTTATCAAAAAACATTGGAAAAAGACTATAGAAATACATAGACAAATCATAATTTTGTGTGCTCAAAAAATATATTGCATCAGAAAGAGAAAAATGCACTTGAAACTAAAAAATATATGCAAACTAAACAGTTTTACTCTTGAAACATACAAATATGTGCAATCCAAACAATTTTCACTCGAGAGAAATTCTCTCTTCTGCAATTAAAACAGAGCAGGGCGCCGCCTTACAAATGTGCCACAAAAGCCAGTCAATCACAGACATGGACATGAAGGTTGATGCCGATTGGTCAAGATTTCTTCCAACCAGCTCGTAGACTAGATCAGATTTGTGGGAGTTTGGAAGAATTTTTGACCAATCAGCAACAACCTTCATGTACATGTCCATGCATTTTTCTGTTTCAAGTGCAAACAAATTTTTGAGCACACAAACGTTTTACGCTCAAAACAGTTAGTGTTTGCTCTTGGAAAAATGGCACAAAAATTACTCCATACATGTGCACCTCAAAGGTGTCCTTTGATTGGCGCTACAGCTTAGTAGCTTTGGCCTTACAGGTTTTATATGTATATAAAATTGTCAAACAAGGCTAGTTGTGTTAAATGGCTGAATACATTGCAGCATAATCGCACAAATGAATGTTCTGCAGTGCAAGACGGAAGAGAAGACGCAGCAAGGGATGAAAGAAGAAAAGAAAGAAGTCAAGGGAAAAAAAAGATATTGGAAACTCAGGAGATGGCTCTCTGTGCCTGATTCTCTCTTGATCTCTCAGTCTCCCCCTCATTTAGAAAAGACCTGCTCGCACCCCCACAACACACACCCACACTGTTGCCGCTCACACTCTCCCACATGCACACACACACACAAGCACAAAGCCCTTCAAACACCCACACTCACAGTTCCTCTCTTCCACACTCACACTGTCTTACACACAAATAACTTTTTTTTTTTCCGAAAAGACGGAATTGCCCAAGGTGTTTGCAGCCCACACCGTTTCCTATGTGTGGATGGACCTACACACACACACTTACAGTCATTTGAGACGGAGGAAAAATTATATTTTGTCTTTTGATCCAAAGCCGTTTGATTTTCTCCGCCTCGTTTCAACAGCCACTTAGAAGCTGTACTTTTGTGTAACCACTCTGTGCAATTTGCTTCTTGGAGCGTTTGATTTCTTTCAACATGCTTTGTGTTCTTAGAAGCCTTTTTTCAGTGTCATGGAGCTGAGTCCTGCAAAAACAGCAAAGGACGTCAGATCCATGCTTGAGGGGATTTGGTCCAGGTGTCCATTCAGAGATTTTCTATTTCAATCCCACATCCGTCCGTTCAGTGGTGAAAACAGTTTAGACTGAGTCTTGTCATGTTCAGAAAGTCATTTAGCTGAAGGATATATTGTGGTCAAGGATTTTGTTGTTTAAGTTGGTGTTTTTAATTCCTAAAAATATGTAAGTGACATCAAGAAGAGGCCTGTATAAACAGTTCTTCATGACTGAGCAGCAGCAGAACTTCTCTGGTCCTGCTAAAGTAACTCCAATCTGTAATTTATGAAGTATTGATGTGAGTATTAATACAAAGATATTAAAATTATAGATACCCATACACAGTGTTGGGTAAATTACTTTTAGGATGTCTTCAGACTGGAAAAGTCCATTGGTCCTGACCGAGTCCCCTTAATTTGATCCGGATTGAGTGCCGAACCTTGCATTTGGTTTGTATTCAGACTGCCTTTCAACTGGACATTTCTGTTTTGCAAAACCAGCTGACTAAAGATCTCTTCGATCATTGGCCAGGAATTACAAGGGCGGGGCAAAGCAATGAGAAAAAGAATAAAGGAAGTCCTACACTTTGCAAACCTTGTCAGGATAGTTCACTTATTTAAACATTATATTTCGCTGAGCAATTTTGAAAGTATCAACGTCAGTTACAACACTTTTTACTTTAGTGCAGAGGAGGAATGCTGCAAGGCGGTTGCTGAGGAGGTGTTGGCAAAGAAGGTACACTGATGAGTGTTGATGACAAACACATTGTTGAGAAAACAGTGTTAGAATAAACGGTTAGGTTCAAAGTTCAAAGTTGATTTAATGTTTTATTTGACCAAATTTCAGTGAGTTGCTGTGTGTCTTTGCCATGGCTGCTACATTCCTACTCTGTTCACATCTTCGTAATGACCGGCTACGGTGGCCATTTTGGTCCAGTTGTTCCGCTCCGAGCAGAGAGCCTATTCAGACTAAGAAAACTCAGAGTGAACCGAAGTTCTGTCCAATTGGAAAAGAACCGAGACCACCTTGAAAGTTGAGTCAGAGAGCAGATCTTGTTCCCAGATCCTGTATATATTTGAATTATTGTCTTCTACTGTTGTGCTTTCACATGTCTGAGGGCAGAACCACCATTCCTTTGCTGGAAGGTTGGCAGTTTGATTCTTGATTTTGACGATTTACATTTTGACATAACCTGCAACAGATTTAAGTTTGGGTTTTAAACAGCCTACAGTTTATGTACAAACAAGTAATCTGATTACTCCAGTTGCCACTGGAGACATTAGCTTGTTTCATTGAGTTGTTACTTGGCTTTTGGACACTCTTTCTTTGCTTGTTGGTTACAAAGCTATAATGACCAGATTGTGCATTTAGATGATATGCAGGAAAGATATCTTGCTGTGAAAAAGGAAAACCTGATCCAGAGAGAGCAAACTGAGATTCTTCACAAGAAAATCAATGACTTGAATGTTCAGATTCGGAGTCTGAAACAAAAGAACTGCAGTTTTCCAGCAGGAACTTGATGAAATTCAGTGACAACAAAAGTGAAGAGAACACAAGAACTACTACACAAATAAAGGAGAATGGTCCAACCGTGAAGAACTATAAGAAGCTTGAAACTAAGATTTTGTATCTGACAGTAAAGCTAAACAAAGTTGCAGAGTTTTCCTCCTGATTATGATTAACAAAAATACTTTTAAGGTGCATTTAAACAGACTGGCGAACTGTTCAGGGTATGTCCTTGACCCCAAAAGGGATAAGAAGATAAATGGATGGATGGACTTTTAAAGCTTAATTTTGTTAGTGGTATTTTGGCCCATTCCTCCATGCATCCTCCATGGGGCTGAGATCTGGAGATTGGCTAGACCACTCCAGGACCTATAAATGTCCATAATGGAGTTTAGAGTGTGAGTGTTTGAGGTTGTGGACAGGTGTATTTTATATAGATAACAAGCTCATATAGGTGCCATTAACACAGGTAACGAGTGGAGGACAGAGGATCCACTAACAGAAGAAGTTCCAATCTGTGAGAGCCAGAAATCTTGCTTGGTGACCAAATACTTATTTTCCACCATAATTTACTAATAAATTCTTTAAAAAAAATCAGACAATGTGATTTTCTGGATTTCTTTTTCTCATTTTGTCTCTCGTGGTTGAAGGGTACCTGTGAGGAAAATTACAGGCCTCTCTCATCTTTTATTTAAGTGGGAGAACTTGCACAACTGGTGGCTGATTGACTACTTTTTGCCCCACTGCACATAAAAAATACATAGTGCAACTTATTGAGACTTGCACCACTCTGCAATATTTTTCAAATTAATGGTGCATAAGGGAAAAGCTGTAATATCGCCTTTTATTTTATGCAAAACTAAATCCTCTGTCAATTGAAAAAATTCTCTAAGAAATGAATAAACATGAAAACGGAAAATCTCTCCAGCTCATTCATACATGCACGGCCGAGGTTGTGGGGGAGAAAAACAGCCCTTCTCAGTCAGGGTCAGTTAACAATCACCAATCAGCCTAACATGCAGTTTCATTGTATTTTGAACACAATAGCAATAAAGGCTTACTTATCTCCCGCATGTCTTTAGAACGTGGGAGAAAGCCACAACATCCACAAGGGAAAACCCACGCAGCCACAAGGAAACCACACAAACGGCTCACGGAGAAGCTCAAACTCAGACTTGAAATGAGAAACTTCACAGACTTAATAATGCACATCCTCAAACTGTCTAATCCAGAACTTTACTGAACCCACATAGAAAACCACATTTTTTGTTGAACCCAGGCAGAAGCAAATGTCACAACTTCTTAACCCTTTACCACTGGAGCTTTAGCTCCAGTTCTCACATTCTTTTGAAGAAACATATGTTCTTATTTGTCAAATGTGTCATACCGCACCACATTTTGCCATTTTTCTGTAACTTTCTTGGTATGTCACAATAGCATAAATATTGATGTCAACTCACAGCAGCAGGTATTTCCTTAAACACCAGTGGGTGTATCACAGATTTCTTGCAAGGACTAAGTGAGAAGTGTTACAACCGTGTTATTATATTTATGAAGGCTTTTATTTAAAAAAAAAAAAAAAGGAATTTATTCTCATCGTTGTTGGAGAGGTTCCTACTTATTAAAGGATGTTTCAGACACCAATCGAGGATTCGTTGAGCTCTGATCTTTATATTGATACTGAGTTTGACGCAGTGAAGTTGCAGGTGTGTATGTCAATCAAGGTAGTATGCTTTTGGGGACTCTTGATAGAATCAGACAATCATGAGTTGAGGGCTCCCTCTGTGTTTTTAGCTCCATGGTAGAACCTGATTTCAGCCAACATATGAGCACATAAATAAACTGCTTGTATAAAAACTTTCATAAGCTCCTGATAAGAAGGTCATACTTCAGTCTAATACAAATCTAGATCTAATATAGCTCTCTGTATTAATTTGAAATTATTTCCTTCAGTGATTTATAAACACCAACAAGTAGCTTTTAGGTTAAACTTAAATGTCATTTTCAGCCTAATAGTAAAACATGTCAAACACGTCAGTGTTTTGCTTGTGTATGTGATTTTTTTTTTGTTTTTATAGTTTTTTTAAACAAACATGTTAATCATACAATGATGTTTACTAAAATACCTTCACAGGGGCGGAGCTAAAGGGGGCAATATTAGTATAGTAATTGACAAAAATTGAGAAGTTATCAATACAAGCTTCTTTAAGCATTACAAAAATAACAAAAGCAAATTAAATAAAAACAGTAATAACAATAAAACTGTTAGAAATATGTAATTTTTATCATTTTATTTTTCATTCCACTCTGTCCTCCCACCCCCATCCCATATAAAATGTCCTAGCTCTGTCTTATCAGTATAAGTCATAAAACGCTGAGATAATCTCTGCCTTTTGCCTCATCACTACTGCACTGACGAGTTTCATGTTTGCCTAAATGAGTGCAGCATGAATGTAAAATTAATCCAGAGAGAAATCTGTGCAAGCAACGTGTCTGTGAGGTCATGTATGTGCATATGCACAGCCATGTTTCTGGAGTTGTGCAAACAGAGTTTATTAAGCCCATTTCCCAAAGTAGGATTTTATGTCCCAACACATCAGGCAGCTTTGCCAATGGAACCGACCACGATGAGAGCAATCTTTTCCACCGGCTATGAAGCAGTAAGAGCTTGTTTATCAAGAGAGATTGACTCAAGACAGCTTTATTGTTTAGAGGATCCCTAAATGGCTGGATTATAGCAAACATTGGTGCCAATAAAAGTCTAACCTAAAAGAAAAAAACTGATGGATGGAAGGAAAGGTTAGAATATTTTTTAAACCTTTTTTAGAGCCAAACGAGTGTAGTTTTGAAATCCAGAATCTTGAGTTTTTCATTAAACTAAGTCATACAAAAGTCTGAAATTTTTTTTAAACCCATCGCATTATAGTAGCTGTATCTTTTTATACTTATGGCACATCATCTACAATGCCAAGCTAGGTTTACTTCTTAAGAAAAAAAACGAGAAAGAATGACAGAACTTATAAACAGGTCAGCAGTCTGTGGTAGGTTCTATGATTGAGTTCAAGCTCCATACAAAACTGACAAAACTTGATAGATGGCTGCTTAAAAAGAAGGGATAAAGTCTGTGTATCACTTATATTTGTTTCATTAACTGTCACATAGTGTCTTTTAACTGAATAAAAAAAATCATACACATTATTTGAATATTTCGAGTAACACAGAGCTGTATAAATCTACAAATTAAATTACCTCAGTTATCAGACAAGCAGAATTGTAAATGTGTCAAATTTGGATTCACGCCTGGCAAAGAAATTACATCTAGAATTTTTTTTTTTTTAATTCACTTGTGCATATTTGTATTTTCTGATTCTTTTAAATAATTAATTCTATTTTTTTAAGTTTTTTCCTTATTAAAAGAAAGTTTTAAACTCTGAAGGAAGAACAGTAACTTTTAAAACATCCTTTTCCTGCAATGACTGCTAATTTGCTTGTGCAGTCATGCTTCCACAGTTTACAATTATACTGAAGCTTTTCACAGAGCAGGAGGCAAAAAAAAAAAAAATCTTTGTAACTTCCAACAGCTTCTCAACTGTCTTTTCTAAATTAGACATGAAAAGCAAACAGATTTTTGGTTTAAAAAATGTAATTAAAAAGATGATTTTTTTTTTTTTTTTTTTTTTGAGAGGAGGGGAAGCGTGTTTTTGTGTTGAATAATTTTAATTCCATGAGACCAAAATGGAACTCTTTGGTATAAACGTTAATCGCTTGAGGAAGAAGAATGCTGAGATACATTTCAAGAACACCATACCAACTGTGAAGCATGGGGGTGGAAACATCATGCTTTGGGGCTCCTTTTCTTCAAACGGGACAGGCCATCAGATTTGTGTTGAGGAAAAGATGAATGGGCACATGTAGGAGGAGATTCCTGCTTTCATCAGTGAGAGAGTGAAGATGAAACATGGCTGGTGATCTTCCAGCATGAAAATTATTCCAAACACTTATCCCTGACAAAGGAGACACTGTGTAAAACAATCTTTCAAGGTACTGAAGTGGTTTAGCGAGATCTAATCAAGAATCTGTGGAAGGTGAAGTGAAAGTCCATGTTGCCCAGTAATAACCCCAAACTATGACAGCTCTTGAGAAGAACTGCATGGAAGAATGGACCAAAAAAGCAGCTATGACCTTTATCATTACCAGCCAGGATTAAAATAAAAAGTATTGATTTGAGCTTTAGTTATTGTGCTTCTTTTCTGCTCAGATATACAAAAAGAATTTTATAAAATCATAAACTGTGTTTTCCTGGAGTTTTTTTTTACATTCTGTCTCTTACAGATGAAAAAATCTATGATGAACATTACAAACATTTTTCCGTTTTGTAAGTATAAAAACGTGCAGAATTGGTGACTGACAATGTCCCACTGTAAGTCGTCTCTTCAAAGTCCCCTCTTTAGTTTGTTTTTGATTATAATCATTGTAAGGATTTGAAATCCTTATAACTGTTCCAATCTTAGCTACCCTCATTAACGGGAGTCTGCTATGCTGCAAAGTGCCTTCCTTTGTTCCTTATAGACAGAAGGAGGTTATCGATGACTCACACATCAAATTGCCAATGAAATTATGAAAATGCAGATGTGTTTCGTGTGTGGGTATGTTAGCAGCCAGGCCTGTTGTAGCTTGAAGCCAGTTCTTAGTGTGTTCCAATTTTTTTTGAACCATCAATTTTGTGCTTTCTACTAATAATGGGGGGGGGGGGGGACATGGTCTGTGGTAAAATATTTGCAGAAAATGTCCCACTCTTGGGCCAAAGTCAGAGCTGGAAATATTAAAAGTATCACATGACATTTCTGTGGACATGGAACCAGAGATTAAGATAAATAAATAAATAAAAAGAACGGTTGATGTTTTAACATAAAAAGGTCCATAAAATGTTTTTTTTTTTTTTACTGTTTGGGAAAGTTTTTGGGTAACGTTTGCTTTTATAGTACAGTACTTACAGTTCAATTCAATTCAATTCAATTTTATTTGTATAGCCCAAAATCACAACAACAGTCGTCTCGATGGGCTTTGAAGTAAAACATGACTCAAAAGGATCATGAATACAAAGAGTCAATAGGAAAATACTAAAATAACTAACAAACTGACTAAGCTATACTGGCATCCCTGCCCTTAGACCCCCCTTCGCGGTAAGGAAAAACTCCTAAAAAACCGGATTCCGGAAAAAAATGAAGAAACCTCAGGGGTGCCCACATGAAGGAGGGATCCTCCCCCAGGACGGACAGGCGATTTACCAGAACTCTTAGAGAAGAATTAACTTATCTAACTCTACATCTATATATTTAAAGTCCAGCAGACGAGCTTCATCCAGCCGGGGTTGGGGACAATCCGGGGCGCGAGTCGAGCCGGAGACAGGAACCACAGCCAGGTGTAGGAGCAGGAGCAGAGACGAGGTACACAGTCAGGAACAGGAGCACGGATGGGCCAACTGGAATCTGGAAGCACTCCCACTCCCCAGGAGGGGAGAGGGAAAAAGGGGACAATACATGAATCGTACTGCACCAAACAGAGGCATGGAGAACTAAATGATAAATGATGATCAAAAGTAGAGAAGAGAGGAAGTGTAGAGGTAGATAAGAAAAGAGGACAGAAAAGAGGACAGAGCCCCAGTGCACCATAGTTACCCCAGCTTCAACTTCTAGCAGCCTTTTAAAACAAATAGTTATTGTTATTAAGTTTAATTTAAACAATTAACATTAAGTTAAATAATCTCTGAATACTAACTAGTCTGACAATAAGCCTGTCCAAAGAGGAATGTTTTCAGTCTAACTTTGAATGTAGAAACCTGAATCTGCCTCTCTTACATGAGCTGGGAGTTTATTCCATAAGACAGGGGCTTGGTGGCTAAACGCTCTACCTCCAACCGTACTTTTACTAATTCTAGGAATCACAAGCAGTCCTGCATTTTGCGAGCGAAGTGTTCTGATTGGATGGTAAGGGACTATGAGGTCATTAATATAGGACGGGGCCATTCCATGTAACGCCTTATAGGTTAACAGGAGGATCTTGAACTTAATTCTAGAATCAACTGGGAGCCAATGGAGCGAAACTAACACAGGAGTGATGTGATCTCTTCTGCTAGTTCCTGCTAACAATCTAGCTGCTGCGTTCTGAACAAGCTGGAGACTTCTTAAGGAACTTTTAGGACACGCTGCTAACAAGGAGTTACAGTAATCCAGCCTAGACGTAACAAATGCATGGATGAGTTTTTCAGCATCACTCTTAGAAAGTATATTTCTGATCTTAGCAATGTTCCGCAGGTGAAAAAATGCAGTTCTACACGCCTGAGATATGTGAGCCTTAAATGATAAATCCTGGTCAAATAAGACCCCAAGGTTTCTAACTGTGGAATTGGGGGCTATACTTACACCATCCAGGGAGACTATCTGAGCAGACGGCATCTCTCAGATTTTTAGGACCTAGTATAATAACCTCAGTTTTTTCTGGGTTCAAGAGGAGGTAATTAATTGTCATCCAGGTCTTGATGTCACTAATGCAGGCGTTCAGTTTCTCTATATTGTCATTCTGGTCAGGTTTCATGGATAAATACAACTGAGTATCGTCGGCATAACAATGAAAATTAATGCTGTGTTTCCTGATTATGTTTCCTAGGGGTAGCATATATAGCGTAAACAGGATGGGTCCTAAGACTGAGCCCTGTGGGACTCCGTAGTTAACTCGAGTGTACTGAGAGGAATGTCCATTTACATTAACAAACTGATACCTATCTGACAGATAGGATTTAAACCACTGGAGAGCAGATCCTCTGATCCCTATGTCATGCTCTAATCTATGGAGTAAAATACTGTGGTCGATAGTGTCAAAAGCTGCGCTGAGGTCTAACAGGACAAGAATAGAAAGTACTCCCTTTTCTGAAGCCAATAATAAGTCATTAGAGACACTAACTAGTGCGGTTTCCGTACTGTGGTGGGGTCTATACCCCGACTGAAAGTCTTCAAAGTGGCTGTTGTCCTGTAGGTGGCAGTAAAGCTGCTTAACTACAACTCTTTCTAGGATTTTAGAAATAAAGGGCAGGTTTGATATCGGTCTGTAGTTGGCCAAGATGTTAGGATCCAAACTGGGCTTTTTCAAAAGAGGTTTAACAACTGCGTATTTAAAAGACTGTGGCACGTAACCCGTTTCCAGAGAGGTATTTATCATTGTTAATATGGAATCATTAATTAGGGGAAAAGTTTCTTTAAAAAGTCTAGTGGGAATTGGGTCTAACAGACAAGTTGAGGATTTGGAGGACGTAATAATTGATGCCAATTCTAATTGATCCACAATAGTGAAGCAGTCTAATGTTACAGAGGTTTCTATGGATGCCTCCACTTCTACAGCTTCAGCCTGCTCTGGGCTGATAGAAGGAATAACTTGATTTAACTTATGTCTAATATTTGAGATTTTACTATCAAAAAATGTAAGAAAATCATCAGAGCTGAGAGAAACAGGAACATGTGGTTCTACTGAGCTCTGACTGCGAGTTAATTTAGCAACAGTGCTAAAAAGAAATCTAGGATTGTTTCCATTCTCTGATATTAAGGTTGAATAGTACTGGCTTCTAGCTCTACGCAGAGCTTTTTTATAATTTAATAGGCTATATTTCCAGATGTTCAGAGACTGCTCTGAACCGGAGCGGCGCCATTCTCTTTCTAACTTACGGGTTTCTTGTTTAAGAGAACGTGTTTCAGCGTTAAACCACGGTGCTACTCGGTTTTGTCTAACGAACTTAGGTTTCAGGGGGGCAACAACATCAAGTGTACTCCTGAGGGCTTGTAAGGCATCATTAACAAAGTGGTCATTTATACTAGGACTGATGCTATGGGAGCTGGACTCAGAGTATTTGCTCAGAATGTCACTAAGTACTGGCTGAACTGTGAGTTTAAACTCAGACACAGAACAGTCAGTTAAGGTTCTTCTAAGTTGTTTCTTATTCACTGGGGCAGTAACATGTTCTAAAGTAAACTGGAAGGTAATCATAAAGTGATCAGAAATGATGGGGTTAAGAGGAAGGACACTCAGCTGGCTGATCTCTATACCATGGGTTAAAACGAGGTCCAGGGTGTGCTTGTGACAGTGAGTGGGTTCATTTACATTTTGGGTGAAACCAACATCATCTAATAAAGCTGCAAAAGCCTTTCCTAGACAGTCACTGGGGTCATCAACGTGAATATTAAAATCCCCCATTATTATCGTTTGATCAGAATCTAAGACAATAGTCGATAGGAAGTCGGAAAACTCAGTTAAAAATTCTGAATATGGGCCGGGGGGGCGATAAATAATTATGAATAAAACAGGTTTTCGAGTCTTCCTGTTTGGGTGATTTATAGACAATATGATACTTTCAAATGAATTATAAGTATTTTTAACTTTAGGGCTGAGAAGTAAGCTAGACTGTGATATTACTGCCAAACCACCTCCTTTACCTGAAATTCTGGATTTCTGATAGTTAGCATAAGTGGGGGGGGGTTGCTTCATTCAATCTAACATAGTCATCCTGTTGGAGCCAAGTTTCTGTTAAGGCTAGAAGACTAAGGTTGTTATCAGTGATTAACTCATTGACTAAGAGGGACTTAGAGGAAATGGATCGAATGTTTAATAAACCGCATTTAATGACATCATAATTGTGCTTGTGAGAACTGCTGTCAGTCACTTTAAGGTTTCTGTGATGCGCTCCTTTCATTTGTCTTTCAGCACATAAGCTAAAGCTAGGACCTGCTTGACTTTCCCTGCATGGGTTTTGCACCAGCACTAAGGGAGGCTCAGAGGAGCGTTTTACACTGCTGCTCTGCGCCCGGGTCTCGTCTCTGGATTGTCAGGTTAACAGACTAAGGCTAGCAGAAATGTTTCTAGAAAGAAGAGCGGCACCGTCCCGAGTGGGATGGACACCATCTCTCCGCATGAGACCGGGCTTCCCCCAAAACGCGCTCCAATTATCCACAAAACCAACGCCGTTTTCTGGGCACCATCTAGAAAGCCAGCGGTTGAATGATGAAAAGCGGCTGTACATTTCATCACTGACTAAGTTCGGCAGGGGACCAGAGAAAATTACAGTGTCGGACATCGTCTTAGCCAGTTTACACACCGAAGCTACGTTTAACTTAACCACCTCTGATTGTCTCCGTCGGGCATCATTACCGCCTGCGTGAATCACGACTCGACGGAACCTGGACTTACTCTGAGCAAACATCCTAAGATTCCCCTCGATGTCACCAACTCTGGCCCCCGGATAACACCTGACTGTAGCCGCTGGGAGCTCCACGTTTCTAACTTCAGAAGAGCCTATAACCAGAGTTGAGGGTTCAGCGGGTGTTTCGCTGAGGGGGGAGAACCTATTACTAACGTGGAGTCTCGGGTGCTCTAAGTTTTTGCGTTTAGCACTATGTTTCCTCCCAACCGGTGCAAACCCCTGACTGTCTCCCGGCTGCTGGGAGAACGCTGGGGTGCTAGCTAAATTAGCCCTGGTAGCGCGGCCCGCGCTACGAGTAACGACCTGGCTAGCCGGTTTAGCTTCCACTGTGCGGAGCCGCGCTTCTAACTGCTCAAGCCTGGCCTCCAAGTCTAACACAAGACTACACTTAACACATCTACCGCTATCTTCACTAAAGGAGGCAGGATCGTCACTAAACATATGGCACATGGAGCAGGAAAGAGAGGGGGGAAAGGTGGAAGGAGAGGTGGCCATGCTAGGTTCTAAGCTAAGGCTAGCGGTGTTTAGGTAAAGAGAAGTGGTTTATTTAGCAAAATGAGAAAGTGAACAGCAAGCGGTTTAACAGTAGTGTGTCGCTACTAAAAAGAGCTAGATGTGAATATTAACCCAGATAACCCTTAGAGTAAACAAAACAAGAGAACAGTAGTCAAACACGAACAGTACTGGGAAAGGCTCACCCGGAAATGACGTCACAGTGTACTTAAGTGGTATTTACATGGTACTTATTCAAATGAACATAAAAAACATAATGATTTCAATCATTTCTGTAATGAGTTGGATAAATCTCTACAAATACAATCCTTGAAATCAATCAATTATCTCTGGGTAGTAAGTAACAAAGTACCACGTAAGTACCCAATAAGTCCCATAAAAGTACCATGCAAACACCATGTAAGTACCCAGTAATTACACAATGAGTACCATGGAAATACCACTTAAGTACACTGTAAGTACTGTACTGTAAAAGAAAGCGTTGCCCGTTTTTGTTATGACGTGCGAGTCTTCAGGAGTAAATCTCAGATGTTAGGTGCTGCTGTCCTCAGCTTTATGCAAAACTATTTTCACAACAAGTGAAACTCATCGTGCATTAAAGAACACAAACCAAGAGAAAGCAGCAAATGATAATTCCAATGGCTATGTAAAGAAGACACTGCACTGGAAACAAAAGATACTGAAAGACCAACGCTGATAAAACTTGTTTTTAACATGTTCTAATGGCATTTTTTTTGATGATGGAGAACATTATTCAAATGCATCTCTGAGTATTTCTTCATTCAAGTCAATGTAAAACACGAGCAGATGAAAAAGTACAGTTTGAAAAAGATTGTTTTTGTGACACAACTTAAGGGGAGACTTTCTAATTGACTCCTGCCACTCTACAGAAATTATGTCATAGAAAACAACATAAATTTTTTGATTTTGGCTGAAAAAAAACCCCACTGAGAACATTTTTAAAATAGACCAAAATATGATCGAAGTGGGTCTTTAAAAAACAGAGTTCAGGGGGAAAAAAATACTTCTTTTTTTAATCCTGCATATTTGTGGTATTAAATTTGATATCATGTTTGCTTACAAACAGAAAATATTAATCAAACTTCCTAAAATAAACTGAACAGATTTGACACTGGGAATCATTTCCCCAAAATAGGAATGAGGTCAATATTTTCCAGTTAGCTGGAGTATTGAAGGTTTAACATTAAGATATTGAGATTTTTACAGTTTCTGCAAACATAAAAATATTTAGGATGAAATGAGGCTTTCACCTGACTCCCTACCGGAGGCGAGATTTAAAGAAGCCATGGAGAAGGTTCAGTCCATCAACCCTTAAGTGGCTTCTTACGCAGAAAAGTCTTGTATCGATTAACTCCAATTGGTAAGTTTTGGCTCAATTTAGAATTACGGAAATTGAGTAAGTTGTCAGAGTTCTGGCATTTGTAAAGATCTGGTTTGCTTGAGTATAAAATGACGTCATTTGAAAGTAAGCAGCTCAAACATTCATTTGTAAGAATCTGCAGAGAAAACTCAAATTTCTTCCACACTTTCAAATTTAGACACAGAGCAGAAAGAAAAGGGAATAAAGAGAAGGAAGAAGCTAAAAGATTTTCTTTCTCTTGATCATCATGTGGAACACTGGAAGTCTGGAGCGAGAAACACTGATGAAGACACAGCAACAAAGTCAAGAACACCAACAACACATGCCCAACCGGTCCAGTTTTTACACTATGTGGATAAAAAGGAAGGTGAAAGACAGTAAAAAAGAAAGAAAAAGACAGATGGTGTCAACCAGAAAATACAAGACATTTTCTGATGCTGCAGTCAAGCCATCTGTTGAGGCAGACGCATCAAAGTCAGTAACTGAGAAAAGCGCAAAAAGTTCACAAAGAAATCTTGTTCTGTGTCGAGTCTGGAGGCATTTCTAAAAAGATAACCAAGAAAAACTGACAAACCCTCTGCAACGGAGACATTAAAGTACACGCTATATTTTGGATAGTATTCTAAATAAAGCTGTTAGCCTTCTGTAGCAACAGAAATATTCCCATGTACATACATCTGTGCAAATGTAGACGTTTAAAGGCAAATATTATTATGCAGTGCAGTTTTCTGAGAAATTTCAGTTTAGTAAGAAAATAGAAAAATAATAAACAATCAGGGTGGTTAGTATCATTATAGGAAAAATGACAAAACAAGAAATTTTTTTTTTTATTTTTATTTTTTTTTATTTTAGACAAAACTTCCGTGTACTTTTTTTCTACAGGCAAGCTGCAAGGGTAAGCAAGTGGGAAGTAGGTGAGACGCAGGGTTATTGTACACATTTTTCATTTCTTCAACCCCCAAGGTGTATAAGTGCTCTTTGCTTGTTGGTTACGTGTAGCCTGACTGTTGGAAATGAGAAAATTAGATAACCAGAGTGTCCTACAAATGCATCCCACAGACATACTTTGCACACATGTATCACCTGCACATCTCATTCATGTGCATGCAGTCAGGAAGAGGCCAGAACTCGCATCTTACTAATGGCTAGAATGTGGAGTAAGCAGCAGCACCAGTTCATTGTAAGTGCAGCGGACTCAACATTATATAACACGGTTTACTTTTCACGGTTTCGGTACTTCGCGGATTTGCATCGTGCATTGTGTTCTGCATTCTGATTGGCTAAAAAATCACTCCACTTCTTCTCTACCTGTGCGTCAATAACGTTGCAGTTTAATATGTGCACGTACGTAAAACAGCAAATTCTCTTGATGGTGGCATGTCAGTGTATAAGGATCTTTTTGCAAAGCAGAAAAAAGAGCGACAACAACTGCCTATCACTGTGTTCTTCTCCCGAACAAACACACCTGCACCGTGGCTTCAGAAGTCAGGATGCAGCGGCTGCAACACCTGAGTCACTATTTGTCCCACTGTACTTTGTATTTTTTTCATAATAATTTTACATTTTCTCCCGTTTCATCTAATCACTCGGGTCGCGGTGGGCGGGGCTAATCTCCGCGATTTCAAGCCTTCTGCTCACATTGATTATTAAAATTATTATTTGACAGTACAGTACAGAAGTTATCTGTCTAAAAAAAACGTTTCTAAAGTACTTTTATTTGTGAAACAAATGCTTGAGCCTGTAAATGGTTTGTTCTTTCTTTTTAATTTATAACAGTATTTATTGTATAATAATAGTTTTAAAAAAAATATAAAGGTTTCTACTTCACGGATTTTGCCTATCACGGGTTCTTTTTGGAACGTAACCCCCGCGAAAAACAAGGGGTTACTGTACAAACTCCAGCATAGAAAAAAGCACAAACGTTATTATCGTCTTACCTTTACTTGTAAATAAAGTCCATACGCCGCTCCTTCTGAAGAAAATGACTTGCCGCTTGCTATCACTTCTTCTATTATTTTTTAGCGTCATAATCTCAGGGCTCACCGGCGCCCCCTAACATGAGGCACGAGAACTTCTGGCCTCACCCAGCAGGTTTTTGCCGGCGTTTAGCGCTCAGCACAAGAAACACGTCCCTCACATACAGTTATTTATAAAAACAAACACTGTGCATCATATACATCTGCTAAATTATGTAAACTCAACTCATATAGTACAAGTGATTGAACCGACATACAGAGAGACAGCAGTACCGTCTGACTGCATAGGTATTGCGCAATCCAAGGTGAGGCTCAGCGGGCTGGTGCCTCATCGCACGTCACTTCTTAGTATCTGAACGGCAAATGCGGAAATTCAGCGATTTTGAAAAGAAAAAACACCCAAAAATGGTACATTTAAATGGAAAATGACTGCAAAGCACAAATTACTGATTAAATATAATAAATGAATTTACTTTTTCTCTTTTCTTCCCATAATGACAGGGGAGGCACAGCCTCACCTGCCTCCCCTGACTGCACGTCACTGCAAATACTTCACGATACTCTTACCACGAGGTGGCTGCACAGGGAACTGCAAGACACACCTGCGCTCCCCTTATGATGCAGCTCTTACGACCCTCAATGGGACCAGACAGCCCAAATGACTCGTATGGGTCAACCTCTGTACAGGTGCAGGTGACCTATACTAAATCCAAATTGCTTCCCTTACCCTACGGTTCTATCCCTACATACCGTCTTCAAATCTACATTAGCGCGTAGCTGCCAGCGCTCGGGAAATCCATAGCACCAGTTGTATAACTTTAAAGAGTCATACAAAAACAAAACCTAATTTAAATGTCATTTAAATTAATGATTAAAATATGTACCTTCAAACGTAAACTTGTGCTTCAAAGCACACCCATGTGAAGAAATGTGTTTTTTCTGCACCCACTAGCGCAACGCGGATCACCCCACTAGCGGAGGAATGGGTGGCCTTAAGTTACAATTACGGACACCACTACACCTCCAAATGCCCCATACAATTGGAGCAATAGGGAGGAGCCAGAGGGCTAGAGGAGCAATTCAGATTCCACCTAAGGCTTTAGGGAGAGCAGCCCTAAATTCTCAAAGTCCTCATTGTGTTGATTTAAACTGCATCTCAATTGAAAAGACAAAATTGCAATTTTATGCATGTAGACTGAATTGCAAGCTGTAGCATGGCAGACCATGACAGCTCTTATAGCGAAAGATCACAGTTTGGTGAATTTACCTTATAAAAATGTAACGTGACATTTGAGTGTTCTCACCACTTGGAAACGTCCAAAACTTAGAAGAGGTCAATGCAGGTCATAACTAAGCCTGGTTGTTATCTTCAGTAAAACATCTGCTGATGATAATCTAGATTATCGTAAAGACTGACCACATAAAAAACCTTTTTTACAGAAAAAAAAGAATAAATGAATCAGATTAAATATAAGAGGGGACAAATAAAACAAAGGATGGCTATTTAAACGGGATAGAAGAAGAAATGCTGGATGGTGCATTAACTTCACCTTTGATCTAGTTTCAAACGATTCTCTTCAGGTAAGAAGTATAACAGCTTTGAGAAGAGAAAGAAAGACAAGCGGAAACATTTTGCCCACATTTGCACTGAATGTTAAAAAGCTTTTCATAATGTCCTTTGATGTTTTTGATGGAACGGAAGTCTTGATGTCTGAATGAGGCGCACGATCATCTGAGGTTTCCAAACCAGTGTTCCAGGAGCTACAGTGAAATGTTCCATCATTTCAAATCAAATAACAGCCTCAGCCTCGTCTCCACTGAACAATATTATATGCATCTATCAGTTAATCTGTGTGTTTAATCTGCATAGCCAGGCACAGATGGCTGAGCGTTTTTGTAGCAGTTTAACAGCTGAAGCAGAGCACTTGGCAGTAAAATATGTGACTCAAGGGCCCTTCAGCAGTTACAAGAGGGAACTCCTTTACCATTCTCTCTACCCTCCTACATTTCCTCGTTTGGTCCAACATTTCAAACCTTTGGGTCACATGGCTGCTTTCCTCATGTCAAGACTTTGGTTGTCTCAATCTGCTGTTCGTACATTTAGAAGCAGCTGTCAGATGATTCATTTCTCCTTTTCCTCGGATATCTTTGATGTGCAAATGTGGCACTAGCCTCCGAGGTAATCAATGGTTTCTGCTCAGAATCCCACCCACACAAACTGTTGCATCATGTGTTATTATTATTCCTTTGAGGAGTGTGGATCTCACACATGAGGTGGAGACGGCACAGAGTGAGGGCAAAGCAGTAATCTCTCATATGCAAGCCTGTGAACATCCAAAGGTTAAATGGTTGCATATATTTACTCACTTCAGAGCGATATGGCATGAGCCCCTGCTGTGCAAAACAGAGAAGGAAAGACGATCTTCACTGTTTCTCTGAGATCTGCACTGGTGGTTCTGTCAAATTGGCCATAGATTTCTCTGTTTGTATGTGTGTGTTTTGACCCTTTGCCTGAGATAGCCATGTGGACACTAATCCTTTTTCCCTGCAGAGCATACGAACAGTCTTTCCTAGAGATACTGTGATTTTTACAACTAGATGAGATGGGAATAAAAACAAAGCTTTGAAAGCTTTGAACCTTTTCTTAAGCCTTTCAGAGTAAACTATATCCATATACAGTACAGACCAAAAGTTTGGACACACCTTCTCATTCAAAGAGTTTTATTTATTTTCATGACTATTAAAATTGCAGATTCCCACTGAAGGCATCAAAACTATGAATTAATACATGTGAAATTACGTATATACATAGAAAAACAGTGTGAAACAACTGATATGTCATATTCTAGGTTCTTCATAGTAGCCACCTTTTGCTTTGACTACTGCTTTGCACACTCTTGGCATTCTCTTGATGAGCTTGAAGAGGTAGTCACCTGAAATGTTTTTCACTTCATAGGTGTGTCCTGTCAGGTTTACTAAGTGTGCTTTCTTGCCTCATAAATGGGGTTGGGACCATCAGTTGTGTTGTGCAGAAGTCAGGTAGATACGCAGCTGATAGTCCTACTGAATAGACTGTTAGAATTTGTATTATGGCAAGAAAAAAGCAGCTAAGTACAGAAAAGCGAGTGGCCATCATTACTTTAAGAAATGAAGGTCAGTCAGTCCGAAAAATTGGGAAAACTTTGAAAGTGTCCCCAAGTGCAGTCACAAAAACTATCAAACACTACAAAGAAACTGGCTCACATGTGGACCGCCCCAGGAAAAGGAAGACCAAGAGTCACCTCTGCTGCAGAGGATAAGTTCATCCGAGTCACCAGCCTCAGAAATGGCAGGTTAACAGCAGCTCAGGTTAGAGAGCAGGTCAATGGCTCACATAGTTCTAGCAGCAGACACATCTCTACAGAAACTGTTTAAAGGAGACTGTGTGAATCAGGCCTTCATCGTAAAATATCTGCTAGGAAACCACTGCTAAAGAAAGACAACAAGCAGAAGAGACCTGTTTGGGATAAAGAACACAAGGAATGGACATTAGACCAGTGGAAATCTTGGCTTTGGTTTAATGAGTCCAAAATGGAGATTATTGGTTCCAACCATCGTACGGATGAACTCTACATGCCTGGTTTCCACTGTGAAGCATGGAGGAAGAGGTGTGATGGTGTGGGGGTGCTTTGCTGGTAACACTGTTGGGGATTTATTCCAAATTGAAAGGCATACTGAACCAGCATGGCTACCACAGCATCTTGCAGCGGCATGCTATTTCATCCGGTTTACGTTTAGTCGGACCATCATTTATTTTTCAACGGGACAATGACCCCAAACACACCTCCAGGCTGTGTAAGGGCTATTTGACCAAGAAGGAGAGTGATGGGGTGCTGCGCCAGATGACCTGGCCTCCACAGTCACCAGACCTGAACCCAATCAAGATGGCTTGGGGTGAGCTGGACCGCAGAGTAAAGGCAAAAGAGTCAACAAGTGCTAAGCATCTCTGGGAACTCCTTCAAGACCGTTGGAAGACCATTTCAGGTGACTACCTCTAGAAACTCATCAAGAGAATGCCAAGAGTGTGCAAAGCAGTAATCAAAGCAAAAGGTGGCTACTTTTAAAGAACCTAGAGTATGACATATTCACACTTTTTTTGCTATGTATATAATTCCACATGTGTTTATTCACAGTTTTGATACCTTCAGTGTGACTCTACAATTTTCATAGTAATGAAAATAAAAAAAACTCTTTGAGTGAGAAGGTGTGTCTAATTTATATAGCCCAATATCCCAATATAGTTGTCTCAATGGCCCTGCTTTTTGAATAAGTTCAGCATGACCTGTCGCCCCCAGCGTGGCTGTATAGGAAAAAATGTGCATAAACATTTTTGCTCTACAGACTCATCAAGAGGTCTACGTCCTTGATTTTTTTGTGCAGGCTACTTGCGTACCTTGGCCCGTACAGGTTGGCCTCTTTCTTGCCTGCAGTCAGCCCGTATCATAGGTGCATTTCCACAGTGAGAGACATTATCTGAAGAAACATTCAGAAATCACATTGTACAATCTTTTTAAACTATTTATTTGTATATTACTGTGACAAATAAGTATTTGATCACTTGAGTTAAACAACTTAAATATTTGGTACAGAAGCCTTTGTTAACAATTACAGAGGTCAAACGGTTCCTGTAGGTCTTCACTAGGTTTCTACACACTGCAGCAGGGATTTAGGCCCACTCCTCCATACAGATCTTTTCTAGATCTGTCAGGGTTCTGGCCTGTCGCTGAGCAGCACGGAGTTTCAGCTCCCTCCAAAGATTCTCTATTGGATTTAGGTCAGGAGACTGGCTAGGCCACTCCAGAACCTTGATATGCTTCTTACGGAGCCACTCCTTGGTTTTCTTGGCTGTGTGCTTCGGGTCATTGTCATGCTGGAAGACCCAGCCACGACCCATCTTCAACGCTCTGACTGAGGTAAGGAGGTTTCTGCCCCAATATCTCACAATACAGAGTTCCGTTCATCCTCTCCTTAATACAGTGCAGTCGTCCTGTCCCCTGTGCAGAAAACCACCCCCAGAGCATGATGCTTCCACCCCCGTGCTTCACTGTAGGTATGGTGTTCTTGGGATGATGCTCTTCCTTCTTCCTCCTCCAAACACGCAGAATGGAGTTAAGACCAAAAAGTTCTATGTTGGTCTCATCTGACCACAAGACTTTCTCCCATGACTCCTCTGGATCATCAAGATGGTCATTGGCAAACTTCAGACGGGCCTTGACATGGGCTGACTTCAGCAGGGGAATCTTCCGTGCCATACATGATTTTAAACCATGACGTTTTAATGTATTACTTATAGTAGCCTTGGTAACGGTGGTCCCAGCTCTCTTCAGGTCATTGACCAGCTCCTCCCGTGTAGTCCTGGGCTGATTCTTCACCTTCCTTAGCATCATCGATACCCCACGACGTGAGATCTTGCGAGGGGCCCCATTCCGAGGGACATTGACAGTCATCATTAGCCTCTTCCATTTTCTGACAATTGCTTCAACAGTTGTTCTTTTCTCATCAAGCTGCTTGGTAATTCCCCCTTAGCCACTTCCAGCTTTGTGAAGGTCTACAATTTTGTCTCTTGTGTCTTTTGACAGCTCTTTGGTTTTGCCGATGTTGGTAGTTAGCCTTCTGACTGATTGTGGGGTGCCCAGGTGCCTTTATGCAAGCTAACCACCTCAAACAGGTGCCACTAATTTAGAATCATGACCAGAGTGGAGTTGGACTATTTAAAAGCAGAACAGCAGGTCTTTGCTGGTCAGAAATCTATCTGATAATCAAGTGATCAAATACGTATTTGTCTTGGTAATATACTAATAAATTGTTTAAAAAGATCGTACAACGTGATTTCTGAATGTTTCTTCAGATTCTGTCTCTCACTGTGGAAATGCACCTATGATGAAAATTTTAGAACCCTCCATGTTTTCTAAGTGGGAGAACGTGCAAAATCAGGGTGATCAAATACTTATTGACCTCACTGTATATATGATAAAATGTTACTTTTGGCACACTAAGGAACACATTTTTTCTGAAATATTAGTTGTTTTCACAGTTTTTTTCCTACCCGGAAGTAAGACGACTTGATCTCTGAGGCAGCAGCTTTTGCACGGTGTGGGTGCCGCCCATTTAATGAAATCAACCCCACTCATTTTCGTGGATTGGGAGGGGCTGGTGCAGAGATCTGGGTTTTAGAGGAATACTCAGAAATGCATGAATGAATCTAACCACTTTGGAGTTGTTTATGGTGAGGAATGAACATTATAATACACTTGAAAAGTAAAAAAAAAAAAAAAAGTTGCCCTTTAAAGACCCATTCCAATTAAAGTAGTGCTTTTGGTGTTTTTAGCATGTTCTTGTGGCATTTGTGAGGTAAAAGGTACGCTGGGCGGGCCACAGGTTCCCTGCTCTGCTCCATTCCTATGTATTTACTGACAACTAAATGTACGTATTTGTTTTCCTGGTCTGAGCTGCATCCTACTCAAAATTGCACGGCTGGATTGCCCCAATACTGCTCGCCATTTTTGTTGCATCAGTAATGTTAGGAATTTCTAATGAACTGCTTCTGCTCTGCAGAAACCATGTCCTAGACGACGAAACAGCCTTTTTGATTTTGGCAAAAAATCATAATTAAAAGACCACTGGGAACACTTTTAAAATAGATCAAAATTTGAGCCAAATGAGTCAAAGTCACAAATTGTACTCCTTGGAAAAAAAAGGAATGCATCAAAGTTCACTGAGAGTGGTGGAATTCACAGGAGCACAGCAAATATTTAAGTAAAAATCGAAGTGGATCAACCGCACATCTAACGACCAGTCCCACCGCCCCTTCAGTGTCACTGCAAGCCCTCATCAGAAGAGTCCCAGCCAAGGTCTTTTTAGTCTCCGTTTAAATAAACATCAGTTTACCTAAAAAAATTGTTTCATGTTTGAGTTGAACAAATGATGGAAAATCACAAATTAAGGAGGTCCATGGGAGAAAAGGGGGATCAATAAATTCTTCACTGTGTAAAATTAGATTATTTTAACACAGGTTTTGACCTCCAACCACAAGTGCAAATAATGGATTTAACACAGCTGTAAATTAGATAAAAAGAAAAACAGCAGCATTACCAAATATAGATTCCTTTCTTGCTTTTTTACTTTTACTTCAGAAGTGCTTCATTCTGTCTGATCTAAAATCCTGCAAATCTCCCAGGAACAATCTTTAACCTGCGTAGTGAATTGCTAAATCAAAGAACACACGACCAGAGCAAATCATGTCCCTCATTGTCACGTGTTACACAAATGAGCTCCAGGAAGTCTGTAACTTATGCATGCATACATTTCACTGTTGTAATGATTTTTTTTTTATGCTGGATGCCATTTTACTTTCAACTCTTGCACAATCAAATCACCTTCCAGTCATCCCAAAGTAGACAACAGTGCATGAACTGTTGCTCTGGAGGAAAGAAGCTGAACAGGAAAAGCATGTAAAACATTTTGTTCCTGCCGTGTGCGATTTCATGCATACATCATGCCTATTTGACCCTGTTGTTGGCTCAAACTGTTCACTGAGTGCGAAAGATACTGTACATGTGTGATTCCTTTAAATACAAAGACAGAAACCCATAGCAGAGCAGACCACCTCCAAATCAATTTTGTTTGTTAGTTTGTAGACCTCTCGATGAGTCTGTAGAGCAAACAATGTTCATGCACATTTTTAGCTATATGGGCACGCTGGGGGCGACAGGTCATGGTGAAGGCCATTGAGACAACTATATTGTAATATTGGGCTATATAAATTAAATTGAATTGAAGCAAGGGATAAACAGGTGAGAAGCACCTGTGTTGTACAGATTATTCATTTTTTCATTTCCCCTAATTCTGTGCTGTGATAAATGACTGTTAGAAATGAAGAAAATGGACAATCGGAGTATATTTGTGTGGGCATCTTATGGCCATTCTACGGGCACTTAGCTATCCTGTGCACCCCCCTCTACATATAGCATTTACGTGTGGTCAGTAAAGAGCCAGTATGTGCGCCTTGCTACTGTTACATTATGTTCACATCGAGAATGTGATGCACATTCTTGAACACGTTATGGTGTTCCCACTGGACTGTCACTACCCAGTACTAGCGCATGTACCTACAGTTGAAGGAGGCTTAGTGCAAATCTGGTGAATCTTGCTCCAGACTTTTCCTTTCACATCTTTATTCTGATAACTGAAATACTTGGTCTCATATAATTCCAGCCGGGCACAAACCGTAATTTCTCCTCAATGATCAATTTTCAAACGGTTGGCAATTCCATGAATTACAGTGATGTCAGCCATACCTCACTACCAAATCCAAGTTCCTGATTGGTCAAAGTTCTACTGGTTTAACTTTAAATGCGCATTCAATTGACACGCCCAAAATCGGTTGGAAAAACGTAATTAGTGATGAATGAATGCAAATACAAGTGTTTACATAGACTTTTCATTGGAAGCATTCGTTTAAACACGGGTTGCCGAGGCCGGTGTGAATATATCTTTAGAGTGTGGTGTAAGGGCACCGTATCACACCATCAAGCCTATTTCACAAGTGCGTGCAACTTCCGAATACTTTCCATTTTTATGACGTCCCTTGAGATAACCTCAAGAAAACTATAAGACACACCTGCGCTAACCTTAAGATACGATTGTTTTTGTCTAGGACTTTCCACAGGCCCGGACCACCCGAAAACCTGCAGCACCTGCACGGGTCAACCCCACCATACAGGTGCAGCATGTGACTAAGGCTTAAACTTGACCAGGAGCCTAGAAACCTCATTCTGTCTCTTTGGGACCAACAAAAAGTCCTAACAATATTAATAGGTGCTTCGAAGGTCAATTTGCCAGAAATGGTTGTCATTACATAACAAATACAAGAACACGCACACGAACCTTGTCTGAGATCTGAGGAGTTTTTAAAGTATGCTTGCCGCTGGGAAGTTACAAGCCGAAGTGTTAATTGATCGTAAAACTCAAGCCTTGTTAGTGGAAACAGAAATCTGCAGAGAGTTATTTCCTCCACATTTCGCACAAACATTCTTTTTTCTTGGCTGACTTTCATTACTTCTGCCTAAGTGATTACAGGATGTTACATTTCACATGATTCATGTCATTTGTCAGGAAATGATTTGCCAGACAACTATTTTTGACAGCTGTTTTGTAAACAAATTGTAATAAATAGAAAAATATAACAGGTCTTTCTTCGGTGATGAGCAGAGATGGAAACCAACGTAGTCATGTGGCCAAACTGTAATTCTCCCTCTGGCATCTCAAATAATGCGGAGTTGTCTAACAGCCAACAAGTCTAAAACTCCTGTTCATGAATAAATATACAAATGTTTAATGAAAACTATCTTCAATTTCAACTGCAGTAGGAATTGATTGTTTCAAACTCATATCCTGCCTCCTCATGTTTTAGCCTAACTATAAATTAACAATGCTGATTCATTGGATATCCATTCTTGTAATAAACAACAGGAGAACTGATTTAATGAGGCAAATACAATTGCCTCTCCTGTGCATTGAGATATAGCACCATCTGTGTTATCAGACAGCTACATTCCAGCTTGTATTTTTCCGCTTTATTCATGTCACATATCACATAGTTGATAAACCGTTTAGCTTGAGGCAGTCTGGTACCATGCTGATGCCATGGTATTAAAATCGTACACTGTTTCAAAGTTAGGAGCTGATCTGGGACCTGTGATGTTCACATTGGATTTGTTTACTTGCAGCTTCTATAAACATACATCAAGTGCTTGTTTACATCTCAATTTATCACTTTGAAAAATGCAAGGATTTCTTTAGTTTAAGATCAGTTGGCTCATTTTTTTCCAACTATTCCAACTTTATATTGGAAAAATAAGCCTGACTGAGGTCATTAAGAACAAAAACTAAAATAACTATGGCAGTCCAGGACTACTTTGACACCACTTTAGTGAAATGCTTACATGGAATTAATTTTAGAATTATGGACACCTCAGTTTTCCCTTTTTTCTCTTCTTTGAGCTTTTAATATGTTTTTTCCGTAATACCATCTAAAATGTTTACAAAAGTTTTATCTTTCAGGCAGGTTTCTACATGTTTTATCATTTTTATCCACTCCCCTGCTCCATCCTTTGTAGATTCCTGCCTCCTTGAGCTTGTTCAGGACCTCATTCAGGCCTGGGGGGGCTTTCTTGCTGAAAAAATTCATTACTGTCCTGGTTGAAATGGTGTTCAAAAAGTGTGTGATCTGTTGACATAAAGACATGGCTCCAGTATCCCTTCTGCAATAGTCCTTGTGGCATCAAAGCACCTCTACAATCCTTTTCTGTTTTCTAGGTTCAACTTTTTACAGCTGTTTTGGTCACCTATTGTCACTAAAAAGCCAGTATGTAAATGTAGATGAGTAACACCATCCAGTCCACAGAGGTCATAAGTTTATCACATATGTAATTTTAAAGGGGGAGTGGCCCCTAGAGATGGAACATCTAGTTTTCAGAGGGATCCTCTATTCTAGTTGCTTACAAGGATAGATGGGGAAGCAAAAGAGAAACAGTATAAAACAAAATGATTTGCAGTACCTTTTAATCCTTGTGCTATCCTAGGCACTTTGACATTGGGAGTTGGGTCATAGACCCCACAAGACAGTGCGCTGAACCTTTTTCTTCAATGATTTGTGATTTTCACTGGTGTCCATATCCACCTTTGTCATGGTAGGGAGAACACGTCAGTGGTCATCTTGACTCCACAGGATAGCACAAGGGTTAGCAGACGCACATAAGAGGAATAATTCTCAAGTTTTATTGTCTGTGGTGGAGCTGCTGACATACAGTGGTTCTTGAACCATGAATGGATGGGGCTAATGCATCTTAAACTGCTGGTCTCACATCTAGAGTCGCTTCCAGACTGATACAAGTATGTCTATGTTCTTGCTAGACCACAGAATTTCACAGCTTACAGCAAACATTTAAACCATTTCTGCTTGTTATGTCAATTCAGTCAGTAGCTCTGTTATTCCAATCATGGTTGCAAACAGAGCTGTAATTAAATAAATTAAATAAACTGATATCTTATCTGTCCTTAAACTTATTTTCAGGCATTTTTTAAAAAGTTTTTAGTTATTCTTGATGTAAAAATCCAGTTTTTATCCATGAATGTTGCAACTTTGTTTAATCATTTCAAAAGTTATGTGAAATGGATTATTTTCCATTGGCTAAAACGAGTATTGAATAAAAATGTCAGAAATAAATGGATTTTTAATCAAATCAGATTGTGAATAGACTAGACTTGATTCTGTATTTTGTCAGCATTGGCACCAATACTACTCAATTTTAAGATAAAAGTTTAATGAGTCTAAAAAAATAAAATTCTGTAACCTTAAAGGATTCATAAATACAAACAGCCAGGAAGACAATACAACTTAACAAAAGTAAGCATGGATCTGTGTTTAAGAAGAATGTGTTCTTCACAGTAGCATTTACAGACTGGGGGCTTTTATGTCTATTAGGTTTCTGCGTGCACAGATATAATTGCAGCATGCCCAAGAGAGCCTTTGTGTGCACTTGCGTCTTGTTCCTTGTGCATCAGTCAATATGGGAATATATGTGTTCCTGAGAGTGCTGAGGCTCTGTTGAATGTCACTGTCCAGGCTGTAAATTGACCAACGCTCAGATCCAACAGATCCTGCTGTCCTCTCAAGGCTTCCCTGACTAATTAAAAATACTCTGCATTGGAGAATGGATTACTGCAAAGGGCGCTCACACAAACACTTCATTAGGCGCATGCACAGGCAGTAGCAGCGAAACACGCACTCGTGTTGTGTCTTTGCACACCCACTTTTTTTTTTTTTTTTTTTGCTGGTGACATTAATTTAAATCGCTGCTGGCGTTTGAATGTAGATTTGAATGTAAGCACCGGCACCACTTCCTCCTTGAAATACAGAAGTAGTACTCGTGTGGGTGTGTGTTGGCGTTATTGTACGTGCACATGCTCGTGAAGTGATAAGGGCAGAGTGGGAGGGGTAGAACAAAAGGATGACTGTGCTGCTGAGAGACTCAGCAAGAATGGCAGTCCATGTGTTTGAGATGGTGGCTCTATGCGTGTGCGACATGTGTGCAAATGTGTGTGTGTTCCTGTCAACTGACATTCAGAGGTCTCCCTATCTCTTCCTTCCTCCATCAGTCAGCAATATGTACTAGTAAATCTGCAGATCCTGGGGAATGGGAATGGGAAGCGCTATAGAAATCCTGCTGCACTGCTGGAGAAAAGAAAAACACAGAAGCAGATGAGGAAGACCCAAAAATAAGTCAAAGGCTTCGGCAAACTGCAGGAGGAAACTTCTGCAGGCAAGATTTTCTCAAAACGCTGGCAAATATCCAGACGGGTCTGCAGGGTTATTTGATGGTGAGGTACATCTTGAGAAGAGCACCACTGCGATGATTTAATGAGTCTGAGGAAGAGCCATGAACGGTTATCCCTCTGACAATAATTAAACCCTGCTGAGTGCAGTTAAAAGGTTCTATTAGCAGCACTTTAACATCAATTAATCCTAATAATTTTAGATGCTTGAACAACTACTGTTCGAAAAAAAAAAAAAAGAAAAAAACAACAACAGAAAGCTTTGACTTCAGAGTGCTAGTTGTGCATTTGGATGAAGAGGGTCAAGGCCGAACAGACATGGGCGAGTAGGGCAATACCCCCTTAAATCCATACCCCCCCCCCCTTTCAAAAAAAAATAATGGGATGGTCCACAAAAGTCCACAATTAGGTTAAAAAAAAAAGAAAAAAGAAAAGGCAAAACAAGCATTAAACTAGGTTCACACCAAGCAGAATATATGGATAGATCAACTGAATTGAAGGAGGAGGGAGGGTCTAAGGGCAGGGATGCCCAGTTTAGTTTAGTTTAACAATCAGCTATAGAATTCTATGACTTTATGTTCTTTATGACTCATGTTTATTTCATAATCACAGGCATGTAGCCCATTGAGAAGACTTTAGTTGTAAATATTGGGCTATATAAATGAAATTGAATTGAAAATTTAATTGATAGCAGGATTTTCTATGCATTTTAAGGCTTAGATGTTCAACCTGAACCCCATGGGGTTCAATAAATCTGCGCCTGAGGAGGGTCAACTTTTTTTGAGGAAGGCAGAAGTTATCAAGAACAGCACAGGCATGACTTGTGAGTTTTTGCATTCTTTTAATAGAAGAATTCAAATGCATGGAGACCTCAAATATATTTCAGAAAGAATCATCAAGTAATTGTTACAGACCAATTGTGACACAAAGCTGAACGATCAAGAAAAAAATACGGTGGTTTGGCCGTTTCTCAGTGTCTGCATGAAAGACAAAGTTGTTTTTTTAACAGAAGAGCAAAAAGGTGAAACCTTAAAGAGCCACTCCAGTGAAAATTGTGTTTTTAACGTGTTCTTAAGGAATTTTTCTAATGATGGGGGAAACACAGAAAATGAGGCATAAAATAGCATTTCTGCGCAGTTCTTCATTTAGATTGTTTTCAATCAAGCTTTCTGCTCCACTCCATTCTGATGCATCCACTTGCAGAAAAATAGATCCATGTATGTCTTTGTTTTTCCCTGTCTGAGCTAAAAATGTTATTATTATTATTGCTCACCGTTTTTGTTGCGCCAGTAATGCTGGGTTGAGGTTGTGAGGGGCTGTAAGCTAGAGGGAAAGTGTGCAAACAGATGGATGATGGGAAGCAGTTGCAGGCTTACTCTGCACCAACAGTCCTGCCCACAACTCAGAGGTAAATTTTTAATAAACTACAGCTGCTCTGGGGAAACTATGTCCCAGAAAAGGACACAGGTTTTGGATTTGGACCAAAAAAGATCATAATTAAAAGACCATTAATAATTAAAAGATGATGGGAGTGGGACTTGAAGGCCTCCTGTGTTGGACAGATTTTATTCTACCAATAGGGGGATTACATATCTTCTGACTCACGAGGTGTTTATTTGATGAAACCCCTTTTGTATTTGAGGCTTAACATTTCTTGTTGAACTCGATGAACTTGATTGATATAAATCAGCAAACACTGTTGGAGCCCCAAAAGTAGTGTGTTCATGAGTTGCTTTGCTGCCATCTTATCTTTTCTCTGCTTGTTGCATAACCCATGAACAACTGCTTCAACAACATTCTTTCCAGATGAATTCCATAGGATTCATTATTTAAAACAGTGTGGCTACAGAGGCATTTCATTTGCTTTAAATATCCAAAAAGGCAGACAAGTCTTAGCCAAGTTTAAAGAGATTTAGTATTGACAGCAGTCGAAGATAAGGAGGACATGTCACCAGCCGAGGATTCTGCTGCCACATGTTCATGACTGTGAAGCCTTCACTCAGTGAGACTGCGATGAACTCACCTTGAGGCAAGTCAAAGGCTGACCAACGTTTTGACACAGATGAACCTGTGAAATTCACGGAGTTGGGTTGATTCACCAACCTGACTGCATCTCTCCCACACACTTTAACAAACGCACAGTGCTGTGGGCTCAAAAAGTCACTTACAATCAGTGTTTCTATTGTAAAAACTGTGGGAGAAAAGCAAGGACAGTGAGGTCAGATTTTCTTTGTGGAACTCCACAACTGGTTGTTATGGAAAAATAATTTATTTGCGGGTATGAAATAAGGTTTTTATAATGGAGTATTAGGGGGAAAAAATAACTATTTTGACACTAATGGCAAAAAAGAGTTTAAATGTTGACAAAGTAGAAGAAGAGTAGTTTATTGCAGAAGTTGTGGTCTTTTCTTCTGCACTCCACCCTTTTTACCTCAATGGTCTGCACCAAATTTAGTACTTCATGCTTTATGGTTTTTGAGCTTGATGAAATAGACCTGCACTAAAAGTAAATAAATTCTAAAACTCTACAGGGGAACTGAGGAATAAAGTGTCGCTTTTTTCACGTCTAACATTTTTAAAAGGTCAGAAATTTGGATGTTATTTTATAGCACTTTTTAGGCTAGAAAAGCAATTTTAAGCTATCTTTAACAAATTCAGTGATGACTAACTGTGCTTTTATTTTTCTGACTTGATGTCGTGTGGTCTTATGTTCTAACAGGAAATGTTAACATTTTAACCCTGGAGAACACATGGGGTCAAATTTGGATGGTGTTATTTAATTTGATTTGATTTGATTTGATTTGATTCAATTTGATTCAATTTGATTCAATTTGATTTGATTCGATTCATTTTGATTTGATTTAAAATAATTTAATTTAATTTAATTTAATTTAATTTAATTTAATTTAATTTAATTTAATTTAATTTAATTTAATTTAATTTAATTTAATTTTTAATTCTTTTATTTTTATTTTTTTATTTTTTTATTTGGCTGCTGTTAATTGCTGCTACCATAATAACCATAATAAAAAAGAGTCAAATTAGTTTTGAAAGCTCTGCAGAAAATTGTTCTGAAGTTCTGCAGGTTTAAAGTCCCATTTTTTGCACCTTTTTAGTTCTGATTCAAGCAAAAACTGATTCAAAATTGCCATTCTCAGTTTGTTTATTTTAGTCTAATGAACGGGCAGGCTCAGAAAGTTTTAATAGTTTAAAAAAATAATAATTAACAAGCTTGCTGTGAATGTTGTTAAAAAGCAAAATAATGCTAAGTGCCCTTTTTTTCAACCCTATTTGTTTTTGCTGAAATCATTTTGTCCATCTAAAGTGTTTCCTCTGATTTCTTTAAAGCACAACACAAATTCTCCTGCTCTTGACCTTATCAGTTAAGCCTCTCATTTGCTCAGCAGCTTTTACTCCCACACACACTCGTGTTTAACAAGGGGGAGCCACTTGAAATCCTTTGTAGATGAAAGGAGAAGAAAAGCTATTCCCTAAATGTTTGTGCCAAGCAGCAATTTACACGCATTCAGCAGAGCTTTCAACACTAATCAGTAAATCATGAGACCAAATTGTTCCATGGGCGAGCAAAGGTGCGCCAAACGAAAGTCCCTGATTTTGGTTTGAAATAAAAATCAATCCATTTAAAAAGCAGAAAAGTGCTGCATGAATAAAGAGCATAACAGGATTTATTCTATCTACTAGTACATCCTTTGTATGAAAGAACATTCATACATGAATGGGGGAGCCACCCTTAGATGAACAAACTCAGGGTTCAGTCTCCCCTAAAGACATCTGACTGTTTTGGACATCAACCCACCACCTCTGGATGATGGAGCTGGGGTGGTACACGCGGATGAATGACGTAGTTACCACCGGCCTGAGCATCAAACCGCGATCATACACGCAAGCCATGACCACCAACAGAGACTGGAAAGCCCGATGACCAAGACATCACCTCAGAGGAGTAACAAGTTAGGGGTTTTCTTGCCACAAAGTGTGAAGGATGAACAGACGTTTATATAAACAAACATCTTGCAAAACACAACGCTGACGTCGCTTCACAAGCACGCTACCTGAAGATAAAAACGAAAAATACAAAGCACCTGGACAACTAACTATAAAGGTCATTTTCCCATAGTGTGGAAAAACACGAAAAAATCATGAAATCACAGATTTTGGCACAAATGGCAGCCACACCGTACATTGTGTTGCCATCCCATAATGATTTCAAAACTTCCTCTGGATATCCTCAACAAGAATATATTGGTTTCGTTTATTCGAAACATTTTGAATTTTTCCGTTTTTAGCTCATTTAGAAAAGCTATTTGTAAATATGCATCCTTATTAAATGAGATACTGTGCTTCACTTCGCTTTTTTTTTTGGAAATGTGAGTTATATGTGAGCACAAGTGTAGCTGTAATAGAATGAACTCTTAGCTAGGGCACTGAACTTTGACAGTAGGTGTAACGGGTTTCGGAATGCTAATGACACAAGGTACAGGAGTGGGTATAAGATGTTTCTTCTTTTCAATCCCTTTTGAATTTTTGTAGTTTATATAATTTTGTCCTATTTTGCTGCTCTACATGCGTTTTCACAAGTCAGAAGTAAATATTTTTTAACTTGAACGTATATAGCGCATTACCTAAACGTCGCTCATCGGTGCTCCTGTACTTGGCCGTGGGCCTCCCCTCTGGCTCATCGGTGCTCCTGTACTTGGCCGTGGACCTCCCCTCTGGCTCATCGGTGCTCCTGTACTTGGCCGTGGGCCTCCCCTCTGGCTCATCGGTGCTCCTGTACTTGGCCGTGGACCTCCCCTCTGGCTCATCGGTGCTCCTGTACCTGGCCGTGGGCCTCCCCTCTGGCTCATCGGTGCTCCTGTACCTGGCCTTGGGCCTCCCCTCAGGCTCATCGGTGCTCCTGTACTTGGCCGTGGGCCTCCCTTCTGGCTCATCGGTGCTCCTGTACTTGGCCGTGGGCCTTGCCTTTAAACAAGTAGTTGTAGAGTTAGATAAGCTAATTCTGCTCTAAGAGTTCTGCTACGTCATCAGTCCGTCCTGGGAGAGGATCATGTTGACATCCCTGAGGTTTCTTTTTTTTTTTTTTTTTTCTGGAATTGGGTTTTTCCCTTCTGAGAAGGAGGGTCTAAGGACAGGGAAGCCCAGTTTAGCTTAGTCTGTTTAGTTTTGTTTTGTTTAGCAATTTCCTATTGCATTTTATGACTGTTCTGATGCCATTACCTATATGAAACCCATTGTGATGACAACTGTTGTAATATTGGGCTGTATAGATACAATTATGACCAATGTCCATGCGTGAAATATGTGCACAATGTGGCTTTTAGACTGACAGGGTCACTGTGCTGTGGGTTCACTGATTGAGGTTGATCAAAGGTAACTGTGGTCCAGCACATCATGATGCTGCTTTAGTTCTCAGGTTGATTTATCCCTAATAAAAACAACCTCTTTCAAGTGTTTAGGAGTTCTAAACCTCCAACTCCCTCTCCTGGCCCCTCAGTTCCACGTTGCTCAGCTGAGAAGCATTTGATGCTGCTTTAAAGAAACCAGATTAATACAGGAAGCATGTGAGCTCATCACATGTCTCTGTAAGTTGGGCTCCTCTATCTTATGCTCACTTCTGACTGATTGCCCTGGAAACACCGCAGGGAGACCGATCCTTACTTGTTTCAGAGACACTTTGTTATCCTCGAGTCATCAGGGCGATTAAAAGAAAGTCGTTAGCAATCAAGTTTTTTTGTTCTCGGGAGCGTGACAGTCCCTCTGCATGTGGCAGCTAAAGACTTGAAGTGAGGCTGACAACCATCAGAAGCTGCAGCGCAGTTGAGGCATTCCTGAGGAGAAGCGGCACAGCTGTCATACCACTGCAGAAATAGGATTAAAAGTATTTTACACAAGAGTTAGAAAGTTTATTTCAGTTATAAAATATTCAGTGACTATACATTGAAATATGAACAAAATAACTTTTTTTTTAGAAAAGTCTTTTGGGTTTGTTAAAACACTCAAACGTCACACAGCAAAAACTGCATTCTTTCCTGTTTGCCAACTTTTGTGTTTGTTTTTTGTTTTTTTATTTGAATTTTTTTAAAAACATGAAGCAGAAGAAAAAAACTCCAATATACAGTTTGTCCTATCAGAAAGCAAAAAGCCCTTTCTTGAGGAAAAATGTGTTTTTTTCTGATTTGTAAAAAAAAAAAAAAATCTTAAAAAAGGTAAAACCTCAAAATTATCTTAGTTTGAAAAGAAAATCTTTCTTTAAAATTATTCTTGGGAAGACCACTTTTCTCACCCCTTGGCAGATTTTTTTCTTGCTTTTTAAAGAAATGTTTTCTACTTTTAAGAATTTTTAACATATTTCTCAGGAGCCTATTTAAACCTATACCTACTTAAATATGTGGAAGCAGAAATCATTGAAAGGAAAATATGTTGTTGAAAATTCTGCATTCATCCTCACTGTCACTACTTTTTACCTTTATTTTCTGTAGATTCTGTGATTCTAACAACGAAACCTATGAAAGCTGTTAACAGTAAATTCTGCTCTGACACCGTCTGTCAAGTGGGCTGAATGACGGTCATTTTTAATGAATGGTTCCACTCACAGGCACATACGATTCATTTTGCTTCACCTAGAACACAGATATTGAGAGCAGGGAGAGGAAATCAGTACAAGCTTTGATTTACCAGTTTTGATTTTTGATGTTAAATTGCCATTTTTTGGCTAAGTTTATGTTCTCCCTTATAATTTCAGGGTGATGTAAAGCTAAAGAAGAGAAGTGTTCTACATTTTTGGGGGGCAGATCCGCATGTCCCGTTGACATGTTAAACCTTATTAAAAGTGAAAATGGTCAAAAACAGACAACAACCACGTCTCTGTGTCATCAATGAAATTACTCAGTGGATTATAGTCGTATGATCACTTTTTTTCTGTTGATGTCTGTGCCCCATTATAATTATAATGAATGCCTGGGTATTTTATTTCTTTAATTATTTAGTTACTATGACTTTCAGACTGATAATGATATTGATATCGATATATTGTGTGATTTCTGTTGTTGCTGTCAGTTATAATCTAAGTCAATTAAATCAGTCTAATACTGCCAGATTATCCTGGTTATCTTTAAATATTTGCCAAATAAGTGATTAAAAATTACATCTCATGGTTTTTGGTCTAACAACAAGAAAGGAGAACTGAGGAAAGAAAAACTGAGGAAAAAAAAACTTCTAGTTGGGAAAAACAGACAGAAATCTCCTCTCAAATCCGACTCACTAAGGTCTGTACCTTTCTGTGAAAATGACTATTGAACCATAAACGTTTGATCCTGACTAAATATACTTGAAAAGTGACTTTTCATAGCACATTTCTAGCACACTTTTAGAGATGATGAAACACATTTTTTATCCCAACTTGATTTTGTTTTGGTGGTTTGGTCTTTATAGCCAACAGGAAACTCCATCTATAAGATACATTTTTAAATTTCAGAACTTTTGTTGTATATTTTAAAGATGAATTTAGGCTTACTAAAGAAGAAGAAGAAAAAAAAAGATTTCACAAGTTTTATGTTCAATTTTTAAAAAAAAAGGGAGATTGTGGTTGTTTTTGTGGTTTACCAACAAGAAACTTTTCAATTTTAATCTAATTCCACTAGAATAGAAACCAAAACAATGTTAATGTAAGTTTGTAAATTTCTGTTGTGTTGTCTTTAAGCAAAGTCAATGGACAACACCACACAATCCTAAGTAAACTCGTTTAAGTCATTTTATTCCAAGACAATTCAGGGATTACATGGAAAAGAAAAATCCTGCCTGCTCTGTTCCATATTTTTCAATTGGCTTTATGTAATTTTTTCATCCGTAGAAAAGCACTTAACTGCGGTGAAAGACAATGGGTCCTGTCATGCTGTTCTAAAAGCAGACCTCAGGGGGAGTCAAGCGAAAGTCACACCATTAGCTCTTTGGGACGTCTCCAACATTTTGAGCTCGTTGTTGAGTCACTCATGCATAATAAGAAAAACAAAAGCAAAGTGGAAGCTTTCATCTCTTATTTTATTGTTTGATATGAAAAAAAGATTTTTTTTTTTTTACATATTATTGATCCTGTGGAAAACTCCTCCATGCTAAGTATTTTTATTCTTTCCTCCAAAACTAATTTTTGGAAGATATGTCTTTGTATAGCCTCCAATTATTTTTTACATGTCAGAAGTCACGATGGTTGAGAGACTGTGGAAAATTTCCAAATGTCTTCAGAAGGAAAACAAAATTATACTGATTAAAAAAGTGTGAAAATATCTGAAAAATGACAAACGTGCAATGTGAACGAACTGAGACGTGATCTGGTCAGAGGTTGGGTTTGTTTGTTTTTTTGTCAAACTGCTTTTGGGCAAAACACTAAACTCCACATTCCTTGATGCTCTGGCCAGCAACTTGCAGCTCAGTGACAATTGCGTAAGGGTTAATGCCCAGTGAGGTGTCCTTTATCAGAAATGAATGGGGGATGCAGATGCGTATACCGTCTGGTCGCTCTGCGATGGACCCTTTAACACTAAAGATTTCGCCGGCAACACCTAAATGACACACGTTCCTTAACATACGGTTGATCTTCAACCATCAACTTTGCATTTTTTATGCAACACTTAATGAATGTAAAGGAACACGTATTTGCTATATATCAAACAAAAAAGTATAAACAAGAAGATACAGTGTAATGATTAAAATCCAGATTATTCCAATATAGAAAATTATTTTTACACGCATTTACTTAAAAATCTACATGGTGACCAACAAACCTTCATAATAATTTCAGCAGGCACTGGCTGGCTTGTCTTAGATTTTTTTTTAAACTGAACTGGGGGAAAAAAACTATTGCATGCACCAATGCAGGTCTTGTTAATGAATAATAACTATCAGAGAGGCACCTTGAGGATCCTGGAAAGCTGTTTTTTTATTTTATTATTTAAATTTGCCTGAAAGGCAACAAGTTGCTCTATTCATACATAATCAGGGAAAATGTTTGCGTTTCATTTTAGTAAAATTAAACAGAATTAGTATCATATTGCTATGAATATTTTTAAATTAATGCTATTCATAGCATCTGGTGACTGCCCATACATTTCTTTTTCTTATATCTACCAAGCATATATTTTCACATCAGCTTCTGGCTCCGTCTCCTGTTTGGACATTTTCCATGTATAGTGAAGTAATTAATATAAATATCATGAAACATCACAGAGATGTATGCCCGGTGCTAATCGGGTTACAAGCGCTCACCAGATGCTGCAGATTTCTTCCAATATCATGCACATGGAACAGGTAGAGCAATTGCAACATTTCTGCCTATGATGTAATGTGATTGTCTGGGTCCTTTATTCTGCAGCAGCTGCGCATTTCAGCCCAGTATCAGCTGTGAAATGAGAGAAGAGATCACATCCCCCCCCCACCACCACCACCACCACCACCACCAAAAAACAATGGATATTTTAACAGATCTTTGAAGACAAGCATGTTATCCTAAAAAAAATAATAATAAAGATGTCAGTAGAAGATTTAAATTAGGAAAATAAAATCACAATACCTCTGTATGTTCTACACATTTTTTTTTATTTTTATTTAACCTTTATTTAACCAGGAAAGTCCCACGGAGATTAAAAACCTCTTTTCCAAGGGAGTCCTGGCCACGAGACAGCACATTTCAATACAATAACTACATAAAAAAACATGATTAAAACCACAAACATCATAAAAACAGTTGCACATTATTGTTTCAGCCTCTGATGCTTTGAGCTTGTTCTTAAAAACATTTAAAGATAACAGTTCAGTTAGTTTCCAGTCTTTCTGCAGCACTTTCCAAGCAAAAGGAGCAGAGTGGACAAAGGCTATTTTTCCCCAGCTCTGTGCAGGCAAATTGAACAGAAAGCAACAACTGGTCTTTAGATCTTAAGGAGTAAGGTTCCACACTTCTCCTTGTGATTACAGAACAAATGTAGGGAGGCAGTAGTCCAAGCAAGGCCTTGTAAATAAAAGGCCTTGTAAATCTTTACACAACAGTCAAAATTTAGCTAAAAAACTATCTCTGCAGAAATTAATCATCATGTTGATGTTCTAATACAACAATTAATTAACTAATTATTATTAATAATTAGTACATATTACTATTAATACTGGAGGTATTGGAGTCTTATCATAAACCTAAATCATTTCTTACATATCTGAAAAAAATGTTTTAGAAACCAGAAAAAACTGAATGCAAGCATCACCGCAATAACATCATACAAAACAATTAAAATAACATCTGATGGCGCAGTTTTAATACAGAAAGACTATCAAACAGTAAAAATCACAGCTGCCGGCTCTTGGACACATCTTTTAAGGTGGTCTCGATTTGTTTCCAATCAGACTGAGTTTCCGTTCATTCCGAGTTTGCTCAGTCTGAATAGTCTCCGTGCTCAGAGTTGAAAACTGGACCAAGGCGGCCACCATTATAGGATGTAAACAGTATAAAAGGAAGCGACCATGACAATGAGACACAGCAACTCATTGAAATTTGGTTGGACAACTGCAGGCTCAATTAAATAACTTTTAACATGATCCATATTGCTCATTGCTGTTTTCCTGACAATCTAGATGTCATAAACACTTATCAGCGTATCTTATTAGCCAGTAACTGCCTTGCAGCAGGTCTCCGTCGTACCAAAGTAGCAGGTAAAAAGTGTAGTACCTGGTGTTGATGCAGACGTTCAAAATTGGTCAGCGAAATATAAAGTTTGAATAAGTGAGCCATCCCGACAGGGATTGCAAAGTGTAGAACTATCATTCCGTCTCTGGTTGCTTTGCCCCGCCCTCAATTCCTGGCCAATGACTAAAGAGATCTTTAGTCACATGGTTTTGTTTACAAGCTTTGGTTTGTAACAAACCTCAGCTTGACGGCAGTCTGAATACAGACCAAATGCTAGGTTTAGGACTCAATCAGGACCAAAGTGAGGGAACTTTGTGCGAACCAACAAACCTCTCCAGTCAGAATACATCCCAAGTCTTTCACAGAGTTTTATCTAGAGCTTCAAAAATGATTCATAGATAAGGTCTTCTCACTATAACTTCCAGAGGATCCTCCATGATACTTTTGGATCTCTCCAATCTGATGTATCCCACTGTCATTACTCATTCTAGGACTATGATAGCTTAGTTATCATTAATCTTAAAAATGTGTCCAAACATTTTAATTATTAAACATTTATCACTGAGCAAAAATTTTTAGGACCACCTCATAATTCATCTAAAATATCAGTCTTGACCTGGAAAGTTTATTAGTCAATTCAAAACATGATGGAAAAAAAGGAAAAACTCAAATGTTTTGTTACAGACTCACAAAAATCCTAAAAGTTTTCTATTCCCTATATAGGGCCATTGTCTGTTAACTAATGAGGAAAACCAAATTAGGCTTGGCAGGAGTTTTAAGAATAAAAACGGGAGAAGGTTTTGAGAGATTTTCGCTGCACAGTATATTTCATTTTAGGCTCTGCGGTGTATTGGAATATGAAAACTATGCCAGTGACTCTAAACTACTGTGGGCCACCAAAGCTATTAATCAAAACTAATTGCTTGGTACCTCCGCAGCTATTACACAGAATAAATTTGCTTATGCAGCCAGAGTGGATAAAGGGTGGAAATCAGAGGTTCATTTATTTGTAATTTCCTTCTAATCTAACCCCTCTAGGAACCTGAACGCTTATGTGTGTGTGCGCGCAGTCCACTCCGTGCATGCAGCAGGAACTCGTAGGTCTACACGGCATATCAGTTTGTGTTCCGAGATTATTTTTTGTGCACTCCAGGTTCAGATAAATGAACAATCAAGTGCTGCAAACCACATTAAAACTGAATCACAAAGCAAATGCAAACATGCTGAACGAAGCACACCCAAACCGCTGCTGACCAAGGCAAAAACCACATTGAATTTTTTATTTTTTATTTTAAAAAGCTAGTCATCTTCAGAATCTACTAGGGATCATTAGAACAGCAGAAACTGAACACAATGTTTATATTATTAGAGCATAATTTAAAAAAATAAAGCATTGTGCATTTAAATCCAAAGGTTTGCAGAAAACCAATGCTATGAAGAGTAAAATGATATGCAGATTAATGACTAAAACTTTGTGAAAGAACAAGGACATGACAGCAAATATTATTTATCTGATTTCAAACTCAAATCTACACACACAAATAAACACATTTTCCTGTGTAACTTGAAGGGACTATATTATGGAACATCAACTTTTTGAGCTTCTGAGTGTATAAGAGTGTTCATTCCTCATGAAAAACAACCCCAGATTCTTCTAAAAATCTGCGCTGTGAGCATCAGCTCCTAACAAACACACAAAAGGATCGGGTCCTCACTTTGTGATGTCACAAAGTGAGGACCAGCCCCTTTCAGGAAGAGTCTGCACTCCTAGCTCCGCCTCTAGGCTAATACACACACGCTTTCTCTTCGCAAAAACGTTTTTCTTTTATACGCACAATATGCACAACTGTCTGCAAAAGTTTGGATGTTGTTTGTTTTCGTGGGCGAAACACAGACACGCTGCCAAGGTCGGCTCTAGGTCACACAATGGGCAGAGCAAAAGATGGTGCCTCAGAGATCGAATCTTCACTTCCATGTTGGAAAAGATCTCAGGAAAATAACTAATATTTCATTTAAAAAAGAATTATTTGCGTGCCAACGGTAAAATATTATCATATACATGGATATTGTTTACTATAAAAAGCTTAAGAAAAGTATGGCATAGGCTATTTAATGACAAACTTTGATTTTAGAAGAAATAACGTAGTGACACTTTTGAGAAAGCTATATTAAATACATTTGTAAAAAAAAAAAAAAAAAAAAAAAAGGGGGAAAAAAGGAGTAAAATTCTTTTAAAAGTTAATAAAATGGCCTAATCTTATTGTTTCATTTTAAAATATGAACACCTGAAACCTGCAGGCATTTCATCTGGGAGTCTATTTGTAGAATTCTTTTTTTTTTTAAGCTTTAATAACACATTCAGAATTCTTTATTTAAATTGACCTCCAACTCATTCTTCCTGCAGTCATGTCAACCCCCCAAAGTTATCACCAATCTCAGCAGGAAGCTTTTATTTGCTGCCCAAAGGCGGCAAACGCACATCAGGGGTGGAAATTGCTTATTTTACACCCCCCGCCCCCCGATCAGGATCTTTTGTGTTTATTTTTGCTTTTGTTTATTGCTGCCACACTGGACAAACAGGTTCCCCCAAGAGATACATTCCTAAAATCTGAAAAACTTCAACACTAATATAGTGTTGTTTGTACATAAATTCGTCTGTAAATCATCACATTTTTAAAGAGAGGGATATGCTTTTTTTTTTGACAGAGCCTCAAATAAACAGAGTTAACCACCGTGGTAATAAAACCTGAAATGTCATTTTAACACATGTGGACGCCGAATCTTAAGAGATTAAGATGCAGCCACTCCTCTCTACGAGCTTGTACGGACCTGGACAACCCAAAAAAAACCCACAGCACCAGTGCAGGTGCACGTGGCTTATGCCTTATCATGTATACATGTCAAACTTAGGAGACGTTTCCCCTTCGTCTGATTTCATCCATCCTTCGTCCTTTACACTAAGCCTATCACACTCATCAGGTCTGATGACTCATTGGCTGTAAGTGAACAGTTGAGTAGATCAAAATGACCTCTTTCTGTTCATGACAGAGACGAGAGCGCATGACGAGTGCGTCTGAGCATCCCTTACTTCTTAGGTCAGATTTATTTTGCTCTCAAGCATGTTAGCCGACTGGTTTGTAGCCAACAGTCTAAATCAATGGGAGACAAAATGTGCGCGCACACAAGTACCTGCACAAACACATAAAATAGGAAAAGCCTTGTATATAATATTGATGACCCTCATTTCCTGACACCAAATGGATTGCACTGTGCAGCTTATATTGGGGCTTCAGCATGTAAAGTAATCCATTTACATTTATGTGCAGCCTGCGTGTGCATGAATCTCCTCCATCTTTGTATTCGGCGGTTGGTGTGCTTATCTTGGATGTGTGGGCGGCACACTTGCTTTGCTTTGTTTTGATTTACTTTCCTGACAGTTCAAACGAAGGGGAACAGAGTATCTCTTAACCCATAAAGGAGAAGAAAAAGATTTGAAATCCTGTGGTTAGACATTAAAAAAATAAAAGGTGCGCATAATTTTTGATCATCTCTACATAAAGCCCCACTCCGATCAACCTTTGATGTTTTGTAAAATCGTTCGCAGCGGTCTTTAAATTATTATTACGCCGGTTTAAGCCAAAACAAAAAAAAATTGTGTTTTTTTTTTTTTGGACATAATTTCTGCAGAGCGGCAGGAGTTCATTAAAAATTTGCCTAAGTTGTGAGCAGGACTGTTGGCGGAGAGCAACCCCACCCTCTCTACCCATCACCGCTGTGTCTACCTGCTCTCCCGCAAGCATGCAGCCCTTCACAACCCCAATCTAACAACAAAAATGATGAGAAATATTGGAGCTATCCAGACGGACAGTTTAGATCAAGATTCCGGCTCAGATGAGGAAAATAAAGACGTACATGAATCTAGTCGCTGATAAGTGAATGCATCAGAATGAAGCGGAGCAGGAGGCTTTGGGGCTTGTTGTTGTAGCGTTGATGTCACACCTGATGCACAACAATTTCAATAAAGACATGCTCAAATGCAATTTGAGATTAATTTTCCTTACAAATGGCCTCCATCACCAGAAAACTATCAGAAGAACATGTTAAAAACAGGGATCTTTAAGTCATTTTATACAAACTGTAGTTTAGCTTAATGCATAAAAAACAGAAAAAGGAGCAGAAAATCCTGCAAAACTTTAAAATCTTTTTACACCGATCACTTGACACATCACGGGCTGCACGGCGGCACAGTGGTTAGCGCTCTTGCCTCACAGCAAGAAGGCCTCCGGTTCAAGTCCCGGCTGGGGGACATGAAAATCAACATCAATGGGGGACCTTTCTGTGTGGAGTTTGCATGTTCTCCCCATGTATGCGTGGGTTTTCTCCGGGGTCTCCGACTTCCTCCCACCATCCAAAAACATGCTTCATAGGTTAATTGGCAATTCTAAATTGTCCCTAGGTGTGAGTGTGAGAGTGAATGGCTGTGTGATTGTTGAAATTCTTCCCTGCAACAGACTAGCGACCTGTTCAGGGTGTCCCCTGCCTTCGCTCATGAGTGGCCGGGATAGGCTCCGGTAGCGCCGTGACCCCGAAAGGGAAAAAACGGATGAGAAAATGAATGAACCTGAATCCACACTGAAGCAAGGATTGTTACTTTTATGACATCTCTCCACAGTGATCATTAACATTTTATCTCCCGAGTCCCATACCTTGAGGAAATTTGGTCTGTAAAGAAGAAATTGTAGAAAGTATCTCCGCAGTGACAGCCTCAGACCCTCCGGTGTGCAGGTCCTGACAGGGGCAGACGTGTGGAGGTGTTACAGCGCGTTGACAGCCAGCTGGTGAGGTTTGAGCGTGTCCTTCCATATCTTCTCACCCTCTGAGAAAAGTGAAACAAAAAGCCGTAAGCGACCGTTTTCCCTTGATGACACTCGGGTCTCACTTAAGCTTGTGCGGCAGAATCAGACAGAGGTTACTTTTGTGTTGAATGGACCAACTATCTTTTGAGCTTCACTTCAGATTGCAGTATCAGTTTGGCTGAACTTTAGAAGCTTCGAGAGCAACTTCCAATTGGTGTTAAATTTTTTTTAAGCCGCAAAATAAAATCTAGAAAGCCAAACAGTAATTTTCAACAGCCATCGAAGTTACAGTTATGAAAATAAACGTTTGAGGCCAAAAATACAGAAAACATTATCATTATTGTTATTTTTACTTAAAGCCTTCAGAATCCCATTTGTCTGATTTTTAAAGTGAAATGAACAAAGTCAATTAATTCAAATGTAATGTTTGCTGCAGGTGTGTTTGGCAGGGGGCCACAGATGACTAAGAAGTATAAAATGTTATGGTTATGCTAAATTAATAAGGCAAAGAAAGTCACTTGTTGAGAGGCTGAACCCTTTAAATCCCTTCATTTTTAGGCTAAAGAATAAAACTAAAAAGAAGAAGCGTCAACAGATTTGCAGACATTTATAATGAAGGATGAACTGAGTTTTGTCTCTCAAGTTCAGACATGAAAGCAATCATTACAGGAAAATGTCAAACATTTTGTGAGGTATCGACACTTTAAAATAAAATACAGAAACGCAATTAAACAATACAGTGAGGCAGGATTTACCAAGAAGCATGCTTTTGCACACCTGACCCCAACAAAATGTCCGTAAAGTATTTCCGAAAGAGTCAATAAAACATTTTCCTTGGAGGCAATTAACAAAAAGTCAAACATTTCGTCTGCTAGAGAAATCTAAAGATTAGATTTACCTAAAAATATCTAGACTCTGATTGTAATTGTAGTATTAAATTGTTTTGTAACCATGAACATAAGTCAGAATACATAAAATTGTTGGTGAAACTTTTAAACAAGTCGGAATTTTGAAAAAACCATAAAGAAATAAATATGTAGATACAAAGACCCAACATGAGTCTTTCTGCTTTTGGTAGGAATCTGGGATTTTGGTCGTAAGATACTTAGAGTTTATTGAAAATTTAAAAAACTAAGGAAATGAAAATTTATAATAAAATAAAAACAGGATTTATTCTAGTTAAATATATCAACAAAAATTCCTGCTCAGTTTTTGGAAAAACAAAAGAAAATCCTCAACCGGTCACCACAATGTTGGCATGTAAATCTAATAACGGTCGAAACTTCTTTTTATTTAACTACTTTTTCTAACACATGCAGCTTAATTGACTAAATTATAAAGCCAACTTAAAACAACATCAGAAATATAAAGAAGAAATTAAGTATTTGGGATAATTCATGACCTGATGCACAGACAATGATTAACCTCAAAGCCTTTTGCCACCTTTTGTCTTCAGCAGGATCAATCACCAACATTTGTGAAGAAAAACTGCTTCATTTTCTTATAATCTTAACGTCTCCTAAACTCTAAGATAGAAGCAAATCCGCTCTCATCAATCAAATAATCTAATCTTAAAATTCCACCCAAAATGAGATGAATTACAGAAGATAAAAATCTTACGACTTTGACTAAACTAATGCACGACATAAATCTCTTTTTTGCAAGGTCACAGCAGAACTATTCTTAGTTCAGACGTTTGTTCCTCTGACCGGTAGAACCCCTTCACAGCAAACGCATGTTAGATGACAAAAGATAGAATCTTGCAGACTGCAGGATCACGGAGGCCTGAACCCCCCCCTCCCCCCCGTTGACGCTGACATTCACCTCTGCAGGCCACAGTGCTGTGCAATTATGCTACATATTACCCATACCATCCACAAAGGCCTGACCATTTACGTTCACGTCTGCACATACGAGTAACTGATTGCTACATAACGTTAAGTTTCATCTATTGCGTCAGATCTTTAGAACAGAGAAGGAGAACAGCAGGAATAATAACTTGTTTGTTTCTCCCGCAGTGGGACTCTGAAGGGAAAACTACTTGAGTATGCATCATCAAAGAAAATGCATGAAGCCCCATGCTAAGAGCAAATAGTGTTGAGGCTTTATTTTCAAATTGAAATAGGTTTATGATTGATGTGTCCATCAGAGCTGTAAAAAAGTAATAGTTCATTCCCTGTATAAGCTTTGTTTTGGGTGGTATATTAGAGATATAGGATTCCATGTTTCTTTGTTGCAGAGTCAAAGATTTGTACCCCTGCTGCCTGTGCAGTTTTACTACAGGACTGAGTCAGCTGTGCATCCTGTCTTCAGATCTCACAGCAGCAGTTCTCAAAATATCCTTGAAGATGAAAAATGCTTTTAGCATGTTCTTGTGGCCTTTTTCTCATGATAGAGAACAGATATTAAGAAAATTGGACTTAAAATTGCTTTTTTGAGAATTTCTTTATTCAAATCACTGTGAATCAGGAGCAGACAAAAAAAACATGGTTTGAAAAAGATCAAATTTTTTTGGAAAACACGCTGGGTGTGCCACAAGCTCCCTGCTCCACTCCATTCTGATGCATCCACTTGCAGACGACTAGATCCATGTACGTCTTTGTTTCTTTTTCGTCTGACCTGGCATCAGGCTCAAAACTGTACAGCTGCATAGCTCAGGTATTGCTCAACATTTGTGATGTTCAGGTAATGTCATTTTATAATCACACCAGGCATTCTTGAACGTGCGTTTGGCCCCTAGTGTTCACAATGGAAAAGCAGGGAGGGGCTTCTTTTTCTCTTTCTACTGTTTACTAGTGCATGTCCACCACCTACAGTTGGAAGAGGCTTGGTCCAAATTGTCAAAGCGGTGCAAGTTTTGCTCCATGACTTTTCTTTTACGGCTCTATGTCAACGTGAAAGACTTGGTGTCATAATTCCGTCCGGACACAATTGCTATATTATCCATGATCTCTCTTCAAACAGTTGGTACATCCTTGAATCAAAAGGGGATGTCGTGTATATGTCTCTACCAAACTCTAGTCCCTAACTGGTCAAAGTTTGACCTGACGCGTATTCAATGGACACACGTCGTAAAAACGTGTGAACATAAGAGTTTTGAATAACCTAGCAAATTTAGAATTCAGTTAACAAAAAAGATTCTTTGTTTGAAACCAAATCGTTTGGTAACAACCCTTGAAAGAAAAGTTAAAACTCCTCACTTTTCTCAGATTGATTTATCATGGTGCAGTTGAGCTTGACAGTGCTAAACTATAGTTTTGAAGTCACTCCATTGCTATTTTTTATTAAAATGTTCCCAGTGGTGTTTTAATTATGATCATAACGTTTTTTAACCAAAATGCTACTACCTAGATGTCTTAAAAAGTCATATTTCATGTTTCCAAAATCTCCTCTACATATGTGGAATCCCAACATGGTAAACATTTAATGTGATCAGCAAAAGCACAGCTAAGTTTAGAGACTTAGGGTTAAATGTGTATGTATTTCTAACTTCTACCCCAAACTATTTTTTTCCCCTTAAGAATCATCTTGGAAACATTCTCATTATTATTACATTAACTATCATTGTATAAAACGGCTGTAAGCTTTCACAGCTACTACGATTTCCAGTCTTTACCTTAAAAGAGTAGCATATAGGTAAACGCACATCAAAGTCTTCCTTAGTTATTAATTTTTTGCAAGAAATATGTCAGAAAAATACATCTGAACAGACTTTTCTGCAACCACATGGCAACAAAAGGGTATTCTCTTTAAATTTAAAACGATTCAAATTGCTTGGTTAATGGAAAAACTGCCTCCTTTGTTGGAAAAATACAAATTTCCGATAAGCAAAATCTAAAGAGCTTCTTCTTTCATCTGCTTTCGTCCCTCGTTTGGTCGTTTCTTTTTTCCTTTATCTTTCCATCTTCGCCCGATGATTAATTATTGCCTCCCTGTGTCACAGATTCCATGTTATTTGCATTATCTTTTGCCCATCTTGTACGCTTTTCCTGGAATTAAACCTAGCTTTTTTTTTTTTCACTCCTTCAAAGTCCTTTCCATATTTTGCTCTCATTTCAGGTCTTTTGAGTTATCCGCACTATTTTTTTCCTCTGTTCATTCTTTCAGGGTGATTAATTATTATTTTTCCTGTGTGCTGCCCTCTGAGTTAAAAGAAAAACTAATCTTCTACGAACACAGTTTGAGCTCATCTCTGCTAAACCTGTAGAAGCTTGTTTTTTTTTCATTATTTATTTCATACAAAATTGGAGCAACTACACTATGAGCCCAAGAGGAAACGTATTAGCTAAGATTTGGAAAAATTGTCAATCGATAATTTTGACAGTCGGTCGGATAAATTTGTTTGCTGCAGTTCTTGGACATCTCACAGAACAAATCTTTAAAAGAGTCGCATGATTTCTAATAAAAACCTGTCAGGAAGTCATGCATGAAGGATAAGTGAGGTACCCGTGATTGGATTATGATGAAAGCGGCAGAAATGATGCATTGCCCTGACATTACTTTGACTGACACTCCTATTATCTTGACACAAGACGTCATGACTGACCTAGAAGACATCCGAATTCCAGGTTAGGCAGGTTTATTGCTTCCTTGTTTGTTTGTTTCTTTCCACATCATTCTCAGTTGTACAAGTTTTCGGTAGAATGCAGAATGTACTTGTGTGCAGAAACCTAAAACCTGCTTCCCATTGCTCGTACGCGTGCATGTCTGGTCCACAATGTTAGCACTGGGCCTTACAGTGCTAACAATAAAGAAGAAAATGTGACAAGAACTGTTCTTAATGCAATTTCCCACACACACACAAAAAATGTTTTTGTTATGGCATGTTATAAAATACAAAGTTTGTGCTGAAGAGGATCTATACAGACACACTCTGGTGGTCCGCCCTGCTCGTTTGCTCGTTTTGAGATCCAGAGCATTTCTGCTGACAAGGCAGATGTCTATATGGACACCGCCATGTTGGATCCAGCTGTTGTCATTGAGCAGTGATTGGTCATTTTTTCTATACCAATCACTCTCAACAACCACTTGTTAGAACTCCACACCCCTATCACATGGAAGCAGCCTCCACCTACTTTTGTTGAGGTGTCTGACAGGTCAGTTTCAACTTGAATAACTTGCTTTCAAGAAAAAATATCTTGAGAAACTAAAAGATTATGATCAACAAAAACATGTAGCAGAGCAAAAATTTTTATCCAGACAAATATGATGACTTTATTTCTCAGATCAGATCAGTGAGCACTGTCAGTAGGGCAATGTCCGGGCTGCTGGTGATGTTAACCCTGGAGGTGATTTGTTTATTTTGGGTAGCACCAATTAGCAGCGGCCAAGCTTAACTGGCTTTGGTTAGGATTCAGGGCAGATAGGATTCTACACAAACCAATGACTTTCATCAGCGCGTTGTGCAAACCTGTGTTCGTGCATGCTGAGACAAGGATATGGTGTTTGTGCAGAGTGGGATGACATAACCAATTACTGCAGATTGTTCAAGAATGAGTACATTTCTAAAAGCCGATCAAGCACACTGACTCATGGACTCTGTGTGTGTCTCTCCATTTTTGACCTCTGTGCAGGACTTCCTCAAGTGTCCATGGCATAATTACATGGTGCTTAAGCCATCTGCATTACATCCATCACTGACATGCACACATTTCACTACCTGCACTGAGGGCAAAGTCAGACCGAGTCCTCAGTCCAGCTCTAATCAAGTTAACTCAGACATTTTCCCAATTGAGAGATTAATTCTTCCCGGAGGCAGGTTCAACACTTTAACATGCAGCATGGCTCACCTGCAGGTTTTTTTTTTTTTTTTTAATGTCAGGACGATCAATCTACAGTACACATATTTCACTCACATAAAAAATAAATGTTTATGCAATAAGATTTTGATGCAGAAAGGTTAAGGTTTCATTTTCCCTTTAGATCACTCAACCCTTTCCAAATAAAAAAAAAAACACTATTTCATCAGACCACTTTTGCCTTTGATTATGACATTTTTTCGTCATATCATAAAATGATTGCGATGTCACAACTTTTATTTCTGAACAGTGTTGGGGTTTCATGTTTCCGTGTACAGATTCATATGCCAACAAGGTTCTCTTTGACGTGAATAATTGCAAGATTCTACTTTCTTTTTGCTCACTTTTCATATTTATTTTTATACACATATATAGATAAACACGTCATAATTTGAATGCAAAAAAACAAAACTGCTCTCAAATCTCAACAGAAAAAGTAACCAGGACTTCCAGCCAAACTAAAGCACAAGAGTGTTGACCTTAATTGCAGTTATATTTTTGAAACACAACTAGATTATTTAAGCTAGACGTGTCAAGTTATTTATACCCAACAACACATTTAACCTTACAGTAACTTTTACTAACCCAGCAAGTTTCCTCTTGCCTGGAAATACATAAACGCCTCCCGGAAGGCAGTGAGATGATGCACTGGGAGACAAAAACCTCCTTCTTTAAGATGTGTTGTGTGCTCATCAACTTTGAGTAATCAGAAATATTTTGTCAAAAAGGCCTCCAGATCATTTTAGATAGATAGGAATTTATGTTTGATCTAATGGTTGCAGGATGACCAGTAACTTTGAATTTAAAATTGTTTAAATTACTTCTTTTTTTTTAAGATTCTGTGTTTGTAGAAGGGATAACGGTTTTCTCCTTTAATAATTCTTCCAAAAATTGCTTTGTTGTTGTTTTTACATAATTGAAATAAAAAATTAAATTGTAAAAGGAAAAAAAACTTAATTCCATCCCAGCAAGATTATTCCAGAGACATCCTTTTGTTGAAAGATTGAATTTAAGTCTAAATCTCTTTTATTTTTTGTCACATGAAAGTGAGCTGACGTTACCATGGCAACAAAGGGAAATCTGACAGTTTTATGAGGTGAACTAAGCACTTTAACCTCCTATACAGTGTAATGTATCTACTGAACATCAAGCAAAAGCAAACCATTAGGCTGCATCTCGTCTTTTGTCCCATTCACTTGTACATTTTTGTGGTTTCCAGTTTTTGAATTGTGTCGGTTTAATCACAAGCTGGAGGTTTTCCATTCCACCTAAAAGAGAGAATACTTTAAAGAATTTCATACCAACATGAAATAAGACTTAATCTTTTCATCACCCTAAGAGACATTCCTGAAGCTATTTATTCATCGGGTCTTTTTTTTTTCTTTGACCAGAAATGTTGGTCACCGGTCTTGCTGTCAAAATCCTGTTTGATTCCACCTTAAAGTGTCATTGTTCAGATTGCTTCCACTCAGAGAAATAACTGAAATACTCTAAGAAAATTAAAAAAAAAAAAGGAAATTAATTGCATGGCTTATTTCTAAAAGTTTTATTCTGAGAAACAGGAGGACTTTCACTTTTAAGTGGGTAGAATTGATGAAAATCACAGCTACTGGCATTTTGAATGCGCGTCTATTCTCCAATTGTCTGTAACAACAGTATTTCCAAGAATGTCTTTAAAAATTGACCTTTTGTTCTGAAATACGTGTGAAACAATTTCAGCAATTTTCTATTTATGATCATTATGACAGCAATAAAGTGATTTATAAATGCCCCAAACATTAAAGAGTTTGAAAAGCTTCAGTTCATACACTTTTTGGGTTTAGTTTAAAAAGCCAACTTCTATCCAGTGGAGGACCAACCATTAGGCAAAGATAGGCGATTGACTAACCCCCCCCAACTTAGGGCTCCCTAGCTGAACACCAAAAAAATAAATAAATAAACAAATAAAAATGGACACAAGTATGAGTGTCCCAAAAGAAATTTGGGGACACTCATACATATTGATATACCGGGCTGGATGAATGTATAACACTTCCTCATGGCATCTCTACACATCAATACAGTCTTGGTCCACTTATCAGTGACCTCTTCTGGTCATTTCTAACATTACAATTCCCACACCCATAAATGTTTAACTGTCATAAAAATAATAATAATAATAATAATAATAATAAAACACTGAAAATGCTTTGGAATCTAGATGGGAAAGGGCTTCGTTCTCCCCTGTCCCTCTGCAGTAATGGACTATTCAGTTAACAGCAAGTTAGCAAGCAGAGAAAGAAAGACTCTTTGAAGAGATTTTCTGAAAAGTACATTTAAAAAACAAGAGGTAAGATGAAGCAAAGTTATCTGAGCGTTGGTGAAAACCATCATTCGAATTATAAGGTTGATGCAATAAAAGAATAAGGAAAACCATCTCACACTGAATTCTAACGATGCAAGTTAAAACAACAACAAAACTAATGTGCAGGAAGAAAGAAAACAGAAAAAAGAAATACTAAATCAAAATGAAGACTCCTTCAGGTACTGTTTGATTCCATCATTCAAATATGTATTTATTTATTTTTGCCTTCTTTAGTAAAAACCTGACAAATTAAGGAAAAGACAGAAGATCCTTGTCTGGTCCTACCAAAGTGAGCGGCTAACTAATTCAACTTTATTTAACCTTTATACAAAAAGGTTTTAATGTTCTTCAGTGCTCTAGTCAGGCTATGAACCTCAGTCCAATAATCTGTGAAGGGCATTACAAGTCTGAGTTTCCCAATAAAAGCCCCAAAGCATCACAGCTCTTGAGAAGATCTGAATGGAAGAATGGTCCAAAATAGCAGCTACAGTGAAAGCAAACCTGGTGAAGACCTACAGGAAACCTCTGAGTGTGAATTACAAAGTAATGAGGACAACTACTCATTTATTTTCTGCACCATATATCAAAAAACGTATATACATAAAAAAAAATCATACATTTCATCTTTTATATTCCGTCTTTCAGGGTTAAAATGTATATGACGAACAGTAAAAACCAAACTCAGAACAACTTGCAGAATCAGTCACTGGTGCTGCATCTCTACTTTCCAGCTGTGTCCCTTCTTCATTCTGCACTTATCTCCTTGCAGAGTTCAGATGGCTGGAAGGCTGGCGCATGCGAAAGTGATCGCGAGCTGACGCGACGCCCCACATGATGAATGCTGAACTTGAACCTGGCAGTCTTTTGGACCAATTAGTGTCACATCACTCCTGAAACCTAAGGTGTCCCTGCGCCAAGCTTACACACACCACTGCAGACAGGCATAAGTACAGCCACGCTAACTTTCATCCTTAATCCCCCCCCCTCCCCATCTGTTGCGTGGCCCCTGTCAGCTAAATGTCACCTAATAACATCATAAGCTTGTCAACCTTTCCCCTCTTGTCTTGCACACACTGAAAGACACATACTGCACTCACACTCTGTCTGACACAAGTAAAGTGCAGCGTGTGATGCCTTCTGTCTTGTACTTTCTTTCTGTTGTCTCTTCCACTCATCTTCTGTGCCCTCTGTTCCCCCTCCGTTCAGCTTCCTTCTCTTTTTTTTTTTTTTTTTTTCATCCAAACAACTACAGTCCAGCTCCATCATGGCCTCAGCATTAACTTTGCCACCCCAACCTCTAAGCCCTCTTTAGCTCTGGCCCCTTCCTTTACCTCAGCTGTCTCCTCTCTGCTGGAAAAGTTTACTTTTGTTAAGTGAAAAGTCTCCTGACTACTTTGTTGAGGTGACACTGAAGGTTTGCTCACACTATTGCCTGTCCTTTGTCTTCAGTCAGATCATCCACACACAAATGCTCACATCACTGATACGGCCTTCTGCTTTTAGCCTTTTGTTTTTGCCCCCCCCCCCAACTCTGCCAGATGAGGGTGGGAGGGGGACCAGACCTGAAGTAGATCAGCTGATTGAGGAACTGTGAGGCTTGTTGGGAGGCGTTAATGTGGATGAGAGGGGAGAGTGAACCTTGTGTTAAAGTCTTAGGCCAAATCCAGATTCATTTCCTATTCCTTCAGCTTCTCCCCATCTCAACATTTATCCCCCCAAGATGAGAGTTATGGGGGGAAAGAAAAATAAAAAAGGTGTCTTCAAATCTACTACAAAGTTTACTACTGCTCGATGACATCAATAGTCGCCGTTCATCTACATTAGTGAGTAGCTGCCAGCTCTCATAAAATACAACACATCGGTTTATAACTTTTAAAGAAATCATTACTTACATTTAAATGTGAAATTCTGTTCTTCAAAGAACACCCACGTGAAGAAATGCGCAACGCAGATCACTCTACCTGCAGAGAGGAAGTCAGCCCAAAGTGGCCATGGCTTCTTTTAAAAAATGTATTAAAAAAATTCACTTCCAAAGTCCAGTACGCTATCAAATGCCCCTACAATTGGAGCAATAGGGAGTAGCCAGAGGGACCCCATCCAAAGTGGAGCGCAGATGTGTCTAGTATCTTTGGATGTCATAACAGGATATTTGTAAGTATTTGTAAGCACAACGCAATTACGGGTGATGCTGCTGTTTGGTGCTTTTATGCCACCCTATAGTCGTTAGTAATGGGGGAGTACTGCTTGTGCCGGTGATGTAGGATACCCACACAAACTACACTCTAAACGTCTGATTTCATCATTTCTAAGAGTCAGGCTGCATACAAAACGCACATAGAGCAAAAGAACGTATCACTGGAAGAGCACTTGCCGGGCTCCTTCCACATAGTGTAGAATTTCAGGGGGATTGGGGAAAAAAATATAAAAGAATAACCTGTTTAACAGGCCTTTTACTTATAAAAGTCATTCATATGATTAAAAATAATACTATATCAGTAAAATACACAACACTGTTTGAGATTTTCATAGCAAAATTTCATCAAGTATCAAAAGTTAAAAACATGTGCAAAATTATGCTACATTAGGAAAGATTTTTGAATCAATTTATCAATTTTTTTGGAGCAAGTGAAGTAATATCATTAAACATCGATCAATGTAACCATTTTCAATAAGTGATTAATCATTTGTTTTACTTTTTTTTGGTATTTTTTATTTTTTTATTTTTTTATAATAAAGTAATGCTGTAAGGGAAAATAAAAAGGGTCCATAATCTGTCGATTGTCCAAGGTTGGCATTCCTTCTTCTGCTGATTATCAGCCGTTCTTCTGGGTTTTCTGGGTTGTTTATAAATTCAATGTTCTCGACTTGAACAAATTTCAGCTCAATAACGCTCAGCGGCTTTCCAAACTTCTATAATAAGACGACATAAAAATGAATAAATTCTGATAATATTGTATCTGAATTCATCATGAGGATCTATGCATTCACAGTAATAATTGATTTTAAAGACATTTAGAGGAGGAGCTTAGCTGCTGCCTAACCAGTGTTCATCACACTGCTGTAGAAACTGAGTCCATATAATTTAATATAATTTGGTTTTATTTTCCACGCAACCATCTAGCTTTATGGATTTAATATTTTACCCTAAACGCATATAGTTGCCAAAAAAAAACAAAGAAAAACCTTCAGATGTGTTTTACACAACATTTTTAATCATAACAGTAAACTTTTAAAGTCTAACTTCTTACAGTTTTGATAGATTTATATAAAAAGGTTTAAGAGAAACAAACCAATAAAGATTCAACACAAAATAATAAAATAAAAGCAGATTTTCCAACTGAGCAGGGAAAAACCCAAAAGGCTATGATGGGATTACAAAAAGAGTCCAACTTCCTCAAAACTTTGTACTTCATTTCTGATGATATTTTGATAATTTATGCATGGTGTCATTAAAAATAAATGTACACACTTATGCATGTACAACCTTTATCAATAAAAATATTTACTGCAAGAACTGAAAATGGATTAAAAAAAAAAAAAGGTTTACACAAATTCCTACTCAGTACGAGTCGGAAAGAAAGGCTCAGAAGACTAAAAAAGCGTTGACATGTAAAAATGTTAAGCAGAACTTCAAACATCTTGCCTGGTTTTCCTTCCTCTTAGTCTAAGACAAACAAAGGCAGCAGTCGAGGCTCTCTGGTGGGTCATGAAAACGGATCCTGAAGCCAGCACATCAATATTAATGAGGTGAGATTCACAGAGTCTGTCACTGCTTTTTGTAAATTTAACAAACTTGTTTAATCAGACACTTTTTAGAGCCTTTAAGTCAAAAGTAAAAATAAAAGAATCTCCTGAGCAAGCCCATCATTGCAGCTTCTTCTTTCTACAGGCATTTCTATGAATCTGTGGGGTGTTTTGTCTTACTTCAAAAGGCACCACATAGATTAAAAAACCCCCACTAATATTCAAATCTTAGACGCAAGGCTGGCCAACCTTGGTCCTCCAGAGCCACAATCCTGCCTGGTTTCCAGCTCTCCTTGACCATCTCTCTGCTGATTGGCTGACTCAAGTGATTCAACCTCCTGATTAACTGAACACACCCGGTTTACGTAGTTGGCATCAAGCAGTCCAGGGAGAGCTGGACACCAGGCAGGGCTGAGGCTCTGGAGGACCAGGGCTGGCCAGCCCTGTGAGAAGCAGTTTCCTCTGATAAAATGTAATACATTTAACCTCATCGTACATGCAGAAGATGTCAACAAAGGCTTAAAAAGAGAAGCCTGAAAGCCATTTAACAGTGGGATTTTGATATTCTTAATGAAAAACAAACTTTAACTCAGGGGCTGCACAGTGGTGCAGTGGTTATCACTCTGGTTCAAATCCTAGCTGGGACCTTTTCTTTTGCATGAATTCCATGCGCATGCATGGGTTTTCCCAGTCCAAAAACATGCTTGATGGGTTTATTTGGTGACTCCAAATTGCCCTTACGTGTGCATCTGTTCAGGAGTTACCCCACCGTTCTCTAACAGTATAGCTGGGTTGGCTCCAGCAACACAGTTGACCCCCAAAAGGGGTTCAGCGGGTTCTGAAGACGGATGCATGAATGATGGATGGAGCCTTCAATTCTAATCATTGATGCCACTCACCCCCATAAAGAAAAATTAACTCCAATGATTTTTATATTCATGAGATGTGCTACAAAGTCATCCAAGTCAATAAAAATATGCTTAGCATATTTACACAGTAGAGTTGTGTAATTTTAAAAAACTGATATGTAGCTTCTATAAATGTCCTAATGCCTTTATCCTATTTGGCTTTCAATAGAATGTGATTTATGCATATGAATGAAAAACAGGGAAATGTTTGATTTTGCACTAGTTGCTTCATTCAAAACCTTTTTACTGTTTTATTATTTCATTATAATATGAAAGCACCAGCAGTGCACACACCAAAGAGCCGGTTTTTGTGTGCATTTGTTTTTGTTTTTTATAATTTTATCCACTTTGAGCTAGAGGTTTAAACAAAAAATCAGCAATTTCTTTTTCCTCTTTTGGAACTCTTAGTGCAATCACCCAAATGTTTGAATTATTTAACTCAGCAGCAACAGTTCTAAGAATTTGTCCTGAATGGTGACCATGCCTGAAAGAGCTGTGACTTGTGTGACCTCCAACCACTAATTTAAGTGTGAGATGAAGTTTTCTACAGACTTCCATTGTGTAGCTGTATCCCAGTTGTCACGGTGCAGCTGCTCTCTGGACCTGGAGAGCGTCCTAAAGGGCACAGGAGACATTTTTTACAGCCAGATCTGTGTTTGAACTTCCTCAGCAGATGAAAGATTTATTGCAGCTTCTAGTGTTTGACAAACAGCACAGAATGTCTTGTTTTCCGCTGCTCGCGCAGCAGGGAGCCATCAGAGTCACGGGGTAAAAAAAAACAAACAAGTGGAGGAGAATCAAAAGAGGATGCATGGAAACAGAAAGAGAAGCTTAGAGAGATAAAATAAGAAAGATGGGTTTGGGGAGTTGTAATTATAATGTAATTATTATGTATTGAATGAAGGTAAACAGAGGTGTCCAGGTTATCATACTTGTAGATACAAGTTTGATTTGCAGAGCCTGGAAGCATAGAAACTCACAGCATCTAATCCACATGGTGCATTCAAAGGCCCCATCCAAATTCTTCCCCTACAGCTTTTCCCTGTCCCTCCAATTGTTGGGGCATTTATTGATGACATCATCAAGTGGTAGTAATGTCCAAATTCAACACCATTTTTCCGTAACTCTCCGTTTGGAGGGTTAAATGTAGGGATGGGGGAATCTGTAGGGGTTGGAAAGAATTTGATTCGGCCTTAGAGTCTACACAGCACACGATGCTGACTGTCTCTGGACTACAGATACTCCAACCTTTTTATGCCAGAGCACAGTAAATATGCCCTCCAACGGTGATGAGCAGATGAAGCTTCATGAAGCCTTTTATCCAACTGGTTCATTCCAGCGTGAAGCTTCTTGAAGCTTCTGATTACCTGGATCAGGTATGTGTTTAGCCAGTAGGGAGCTGGTTGGTTGGTTGGAAAACATGTTTAACACTGGCCTCGAGGTCTGGATTCTGACCCCCCCCTGCTCTAGTAGGACATCTACTGGATGGTGTGTGGCATTTTGCAGAAAGCAAAATGAAGAAGGATGCAAAACAACACTAGCAGTATAAGAAAAGAAAAAAAAAAGATTGTTTTGAATATGAAAAACAATATTTACAGTGAATTGTGGGTGGTGGGGATGTGGCCAGTTATCTTTTTGTAGTGTTGAGGCATGGCCAGTGATCATGGTTTAGCAGACATATCATTAATCATTATTGAAAGTCTTTTAAATCTCCACACTATCTCTACCTCTATCCAAACCGTCTCCAAACTCTCCCTGACAGCAACTCTGCATCAAACACCAACCTGGGGGATTCATATTGTTGTCAAAACCCACCGCAAACTTGCAACCACCTGAATCAGTCATGTGGTAAAGCCAGGCAGCAAGACTTTGGACATCATTTTCTGTCCCCATCCCAAATGAATCCATCACAGAAATGCTCCCTCCTAACCTCTGATCTGCACGCGCTTTAACGGAGCATCACATCACTACACTCCAGCACTGTAGTTGCCTCAACTTTATTTCATAATAATCTAATGTAAAATATAAGTGCTTGAAAAAGTACTATTGTCAGTTTTATAATTTGCTTATTCTTACCATTTATTGGACCCAAGAAGATATCCAATATTGGAAAAATCTGCAGGTTCTTTTAACCTTTTATCCTAGTAAACCGTCCAAAAGTCCAACTAGAGCTTCTCCTTAGTTAACTTGCAACTAGAACACACAGCAAAATCTGCTGCCTTTCTACAGGCCTGCACATCTCAGAATGAGCAGAGCATCGCGTGTTTTATTGGCTTCACCTGGTTCCAATTACCGGTAAAGCTGCACATGCTGATCTACATAATCTGAGTGTTGGTGTTTTCAATGCCAAGATCAGTTTTGTAATGTCCCTAAAACAGCTTTTTACAGCAGAAGAAGACAAAAATAAGGCTTAGAGAACATATATATATATATATATAAAGCAGTGCAAACAAGCTACCTACTCCAAATGATTTTAAATTAGTTTAGGAGGCTTCCAATTTGCTGAAAAGCTGCCCAGACTACTAAAGATCACATCCCAGTGCAGACATCGATTTCATGACACAGCGAGAACTGCCAGACAGGGTTCGGCAATAAATTGAAGGGACAATTTGGTGAAAGAGGGGGCCATCCAACAACAACCATACTGGAAAGCTGCAGCCACTTTCCTGTCCCAGAATACTGAAGATTTAAATATGTTTTTATCAATAAACGATGAATATGGAAGACTAAGTTTACTTCTTTCCCCAATCATTTTTTGAATACTCAATGATGCCTTAGTTTATTGCACTTTACTGGGTAAGATGTTTTTTCAAATTTCATTCTGTCATTACCTATGTCTGCCTCATTATGAGGAGTGTCAAAGGCTTTCTGTTCCAACTATCAGCCCAAAGGCAGGATCCACCCTGGACAGGCTGCCAGTAATGGTTTATTTAAAGGGCCTATATCATTTAAGTGTATTATAATGTTAATTCCTCACTAAAAACAAACCCAAAGCGCTATTTTGTCCAGTGAGAACAGCACCTTCCAGGAAGAGTCTGCACTGCCAGCTCCGCCCCCAGGCTAACGCACACAAACACACTTTCTCCAATGAGCCACTCATGATCAGCTATAACGCTTTTATTCTATATGCACATCCATCTTTGCAAAAGTTAGTTGTTGTCTTGGGTGAAACACAATCACGCTGCAAAGGCCGGCTCTAGGTCGACATCATGAAATGGGCGGCACCCAAAAGGAGAGAAAAGTGGTGCCTCCAAGATTTAGTCGTCTTATTTCCAGGAAAGAAAATTTGCTGTAAAAATAACTAATATTTCATTAAATTGTTCTTTAGTGTGCCAAAGGTAATATATTATCGTATACATGGATATTGTTTATTAAAAAAGGTTAAAGATAAGAATGATATAGCCCTTTAAGTTCTGGTCTAAACCAAAGTCAATTCAAGGCAAACAGAGCAAACACAAAAAGGAAACCATTAGAAAAAACTGGTAAAAAATAAAACCCATGTTTCTGATTTGCATTTTTGGTTGCAGATTCGTAGTTTATAATGAGCCAAGAGGCAGACAGTTGCTGTGGTCAAAGGTGAAAAGTCTGGAGGGAACAGTACCTTCTTACCAAATTCTAAGGGAGACCAAACTACTTAAAAAAAAGAAGCAGAAAAAGAAAGTAGGAAAAAATTTAAAATAGTGTCATTCAAGTTTAGTTTTCCAATTTTTGCATGAGACGTACCATGAACATAGACTACAATCATAAAACTTTTACAGACGTCATGAGAAAACAACCAATCCAGTTCTGTTATGTTTATTTTATGAAATTCACAGTGGGGTGTTAGCAGAAATGACAACTGCCCTTATGGGCAGATACAGCCTGTCTGCAGGTGAAAAATGGGCAAACCGGTACTGGACTTGCAGGGGGATGCAGGAAACATCAAAGCCCAAAGAGCAAAATGTTCTGCACATTTTTCAATGGGCATGTTGCAAGCAACAAGTCGTAGCGAACACTTACTCAACATGCAGGGGTAAATAAGGGTGAAGTAGACGCAGGGGTGTCGTACGGGTTCTTTCATCTTTTTCAACACCACTGAACCCTCTAACCCTATTAACGACTGGACTACAGCACCACCAGTACGTCATAAATCCGTGTAACTTACATTATCCTCATGATACTCTTACCACAAGCACAACAATGGTACGTTCCATTTACATGACGTCCCCTGAGGTGGCCGTACGAGCCTCAAGGGAACGAGAAGACACACCTGCTCTCACCTCAAGATGCCATCGCTCCTCCCGACCCTCCACGGGCCCGGACAACCCAAAAACTGCTGCACCTTTACCCCTGGATGGATGCATGGGACTAATGCAAGCAAGTCAAAATAGTTTGTCAAGGCAAAATGAATGAGGTTGTTCCAAAGTTTAAGCGCTTAAAAGAGCCAGATGTCAGATAAGAATGTTTTTCCTGCAATGGTTTCATCACCAAACATTTACAATCTGTTCATGTTGTCTGATGTGTTTTGTTCCGTTGGATCATTTAGGACTGAGGTGAAAACATAATGAACCTGTGCAAAGTGTGTTCTGAATGCTACAGAGGCTTGAATCTGAGTGTAGAAGTGTGTTCTGACTTCTGACATCAGAAAGGATAACTGATGATGTGAGTAATTGTACTTTTCAACCTTTGCTTCTTTTTCCTCCCACATCTTTAAGTCTTTAAGCCCCACAAATTACCACTTTCACTACCTTCCTCCCTTCTCCTTTTGCGGCACACCAGGTGGTGAAGCATAATGGCATCCTTGTACAGTGAGCTCCAGCATCACTCACACACGTTTCTTCTACTTGCTTTTGGGCATGGCTTTAAGCATTTTGTAACTCGGTGCATCAGAGGGAAGTCAGGATGAGACAGCACCTCTTCCACCTCGACTGTTCCCCTCTTTTCTGCCCTTGTTGCCCTGTTGGTGTCAACCACTTTATGAATGCAGCACTCCCCTAATCGGGTTGATTGCTACCCTTGTCTTCTCTCCTGTACACGCCGCACGCCATCTCGAATGAAGCGCACAGAGGGGCGCCGATGATTCAGGTTGATGTCAGCTCCGAACAAAAGGATGAATGTATCTGTGTTTGGGTGAATGGCGGGGTGCATCATTTGTGCAGGATGAATGCGGTGAGGCTAAACACAACAAGCATGTGTAGTTGCAAGTGTGCAACGTGAGCAAGAGTTGCTGCAAAAGCTGCAGGAGCATGCATGATGACTCAGATGCTTATTTGAGGAGGTGACAGGTTTGTGTGTGTGTACAGGAGAGGGGGTGGATCTACAAAAACAAGGAAGCTACTGTCTTCAACCCCCCCCCCCCCCCCAAAAAAAAAAAACAACAACCAGATCTTAAATTAAAAAAGAAATGCCTTAAAAGTTGGCACATCAATAGACCATAGTTATTTAGATACATCACTTACTGTTGATCAGATGTGATAACCAGGGACTGAGGGATGACTTATGAAACACAGTCTGTGTATTTTTGGGAACTCCCCTTGCAGAAAGAACAGTTTCCAGAACATCCTTAAATTAAAAAAACCTTTACAGACCAGTGGTTTTTGTGTGCTTTTAACATGTTCTTGTCGCATCTTTCTCATGATGGAGGACAAATATAAAAGCATTTCAGATTAAAACTGCATTTCTGAGTATTTCTTTATTCAAGCCAGGATGGATCAGCAGCAGATGAAAACCTACGTTTGGAAAAAGCTCAGATTTGTGAAGCAGCAGCTGCAATGGTCTCCCTTCTCCTATCCAATTCTGATCCATCCTTGCAGACAAATAGATCCATTATCGTCTTCATTTTCCTCATCTGACCTACCATATGGCTCAAAACTGTACGGCTGCATAGCTTTGATATTTATTTATTTATTTTTTATATTAGCTTGGGGTTGTGAAGGGCTGTGCTAGCGGGAAAGAGTGTAAACAAAGGGTGCACGGGAAATTAACAAATACATGCATGAAGAAGACATCAGCGTTCTCTTAAGATCTCTCTGAGAATTTAAGTATTCCCGTTGGCACACTTGAACATGTGTTATGAGCTGCTGAGTAGCACATGGGGGCTCAAGCTCCTGGTAACAAATGTGGTCACTTATATATCTTCTTCCCGAAGGCGAACCCTGGCTTGGTGCAGCTGACAAACACCTATGGGCTTGGACACAAGCTGAGAGGCACAATCACTCATTTGCAGGCTATCACCCTTGAAAACTAATCTCAGATGTTGCAAGTGCAGGTGAGTAAATGGCAACATAGAAACGAGCCCCCCCAGGTTGATTCAAACCAGGTACCAACAACAGAGAGATGCGTATTTGCATCCTAAACTTGTATTTCCTGAGATTAAGGTTTGCAGACTTGAAAGAAAACACTCACTTTTCTACCCTTTAAACAAGAAATAATCCTTTAGCAGAAACTCAAGGGAGTTTCTTAATACATGGGCAAATTTTGCACCTTCTTTTCTTTTCAGTCAAGGATTCCTAAGGGATTAGAGTAAAAAATGTACCTCGCAGTATTTGGAGCTAGCAAACTTTCTGCAAAGCTAGGAAAGATGGACCATTATGTCAAAGTTAGAGCTTTAAGGCAAAACAAGTTTATTTGTATGTCTCATTTTGTCTAAAAAGACGATTCAAAGTGCTTTACATAAAAAAACCTTTAATATAAAAATATTAAAACATTAAAAAAGAAATTAATTAAAAGTAAGGGTTTGGATGTAAGTGTTAAATAAAAAACGGACCAAATTGGGCTTTAACCTGAATTTAAATCAATTGTTTTCAGTTGTTCTGGAAGCGTAGAAGCTGAATGCAGCTTCTCCATGTTTGGTTTTGACTCTAGGAACTGACAAAAGACCGGATCCAGATGAGCGGAGAGATCTGGCTAGTTCAGACTTATGGTCAGGAGCTAAATCTTGTATTTTGGTGCTAAACTATTCAAAGTTTTATAAACCAGCAGTAGAACTTCAAAGTCTATCCTCTGGCAGAAAGGCAGCCAATGTAAAGACCTCAGAACTGGACTGATGTGGTCTAATTTATTGGTCCTTGTGAGAGAATCCAAGCCGCAGTTCTGAATAAGCTGCAGTTCCCTGACTGAATTAAAGATGAACGCAGGCACTAGTTTCTCCAAGTCCTGCTTAGACATCAGATTTGTAATCCTTTAAATATTTGAAAGAACTTACATTTTTTGTTTTTCTACCTGCAGGTCTGTGTCCATCATTACACCCAAATTTCTGGCCTGGTTGGTGGTTTTTAGATGAATCGGTTGAAGTTCTGCTGTGACCTCCAACTGTATTTCTCTAGTCTCAAAAACAATAACCTCTGTTTTGTATGACTGAAAATAGTTGTCAGACATCTGATGTCCTCAATGCTTTTATACAATACTCTGTCTCCTAGAGTCATTTTAATATATATCTATGTCAGCTCTGACGCTGATCTGCATCATCCCTCTACTGTTCCAACACATACTATTCATACGGGCACATTTTTATGCAAAAATGTTGACTTGTTTGTTGTCTAATAGTTTCTTTAATATTATTTGAGGGCCTTCTTAGCATCTTTCTGCTTAGGATGCAAAATGCTTTAAGTTTGCGATGACAGAGGGAAACCTGACGCTGCAAACCTCCCCACAGATCAGAGATGTTCACTCTGAGTTCTGTGTGAATCTGGTCCAGCAGGTTTGTGATCCAGCAAAGGCTCTGTGGGAAATGGAATGGTTCATTTATTTGCTGCTTTTTCCTCCTTTGACAAGCATTTGGTAAAAGATGCAGATGGTGGTTAGACTCATGACTTATTTGGGGGGAAAAGTGTCATTAAGGAAGCCCACTACTTAATATTTGAAAACAAAATGTCACAAATAAGACTAATGTGCAAAATATCAAAATCAGCAGTTTTATTTCCAGTTAAGAAAAACTCATAAGGTGATCTGCATCTTGAACATTTTGTAAACAAATAAAAGTCCTTTGTAGGGATGGGCCTGACAGCCAAACCGCATTCTATCATTTAGGAACAATATATATAAAATATGAAATAAAATATGTAAAATAGGGCTGCACGGTGGCACAGTGGTTAGCGCTCTTGTCTCACAGCAAGAAGGTTCAAGTCCCGGCTGGGGGACAAGCAAAACATCATCAATGGGGGACCTTTCTGTGTGGAGTTTGCATGTTCTCCCCGTGCATGCGTGGGTTTTCTCCGGGATCTCCGGCTTCCTCCCACCGTCCAAAAACTTGCTTTATAGGTTGATTGGCAACTCTAAATTGTCCATAGGTATGACTGTGAGAGTGAATGGGTGTGTGATTGTGGATATTCTACCATGCGACAGACTGGCAACCTGTCCAGGGCGTCCCCTGCCTACGCCCACAAGTGGCCGGGATAGACTCCAGCAGCCCCGTGACCCCGAAAGGGATAAACGGTATAGAAAATGAATGAATATATAAAATAATCAACATTAAATAAATCCATTTGGGACAAATGCAGACAAGTGCAAGGAGACTGTCCATCAAGCAGAGGAGTCAGTAGAAGCTATAATAATGAAGCTAAAATGCCAATTAAATGTCACATGGCTGAGAAATCACATACATAGGTGACTTCTGAGGGAAGGATCAAATCAAACAACCACACAAAATCATCTGATCCACGAGTGTGAGGGGAGTTCTCGGTCCCTGGAGGGGAACTTCAGTTTACTAACATGGATGAGACTTGTTTTTCTCTGCTGTTCTTGTTTCTACAAATGCTCTGAAGACGGTCTGCATCATCCCTCCATTGTTTTGAATCACTCATTTACACACTTGCACACATGAACATGCTCTCTGATGATTTGGCTCCTCTTAGAGATCTGTCTCCTTCTCCTTTCAGATACTTTGCTTTATTAAATGATGGAGATGTCATTCTGCTCAAGACTGACAGCAGGAGCAAAGCTGATGATTGTTTCACTAATCATCTCTTCATGAAATCATTTGTTTTTTTCTTTCTATATATTTATTCCTGTTTCTATTGATGTAGTAGTTAATGTGAAAGGAGGTATGGAGTGCCAAGAAACAAAGAGTTTTTAGTAGTCTGACAGTTGTGCTAAAAGTTAATTTTTTAATGGTCTGATGGTTAGTTTTGGTTTTAATTGTCTTTATGGCAAAATCATCAAAATCACAAATTAAAGGTATAACATTTTTTTCATTTAATATATAAATATATTTTATGATATTCAAATCTTTTTTTGAACCAAAACTGATGCTGGTCCCAGACCAGGCTCCGCTTGGGTGCATTCAGACGGAAAATTTGTTCCGGATAAATGGGGGGGAAACATACTGGTTCACTTTAAGTAACCCAAATGTGTCCGGTGTGAATACAGTCTAAGACTCTTTTCTGTTTGTTTGTTTTTTTTTTTTAGCTGTTTATACAAGGATGACAGAATTATTTCTGCAGAGGTTACAGGACTGTGGACTTGCAGCAGCGCTGTGGACTTCAGGCAGAGCCCCGGAAACAGAGTACGGAGAATCACCCAGCCGCCTTGCTTCCCACCTGGATCCACCACTTCCACAGTTTATCACAGCTGAATGGAGTCGGTCACTCTATGAGACCGTTCGCCGCGCTGACAGCTCGGCCTCGTTGTTGGCATGGGAAGCTAGTTCAGAGATGAAGAGTCAGTGAAAAACGAGTCTACTTTCAAAGCTCGACTCTGTTTGCACAGTAAACAACTTCATCTATGATTTCACTTTTTACACCTGACTACCAGATGTTTGTGTTATTTCTCATTGTCCAGTTTAAAACACATATTTTTTTAGGTTATTGAACAAGTCTTTCTACATTTTCTTAGATCTAAGTGAGGAACATTCATTGAATAGACGCATATTATTTGTGCACAGGGTGTCATTTCACCCAGGCCTTCGTTGTGGGGAACATTTTGTTGATGGAAGAGTACCTGTATTGTCATCCAGTGAAACACCCTTACACCCACATCAAGGCCTCTCATCAGCATAGCGTGACAGACAATAAGCTGCCTGAGTGTGTGATAGTGTGTGTTTGTGTGTCAGAGGCAATGTCTTTGTTCTAATTGACAACCTTTCCCGGTGGCAGCTCACACACAGGGTCAAACTGTACTGGGTGGCGTTAAGAGTCTGTTGAGGGACTTCATTTGCCTTTATGACAAGTTGGAGAGCTGAAAAAAAAATACTCCTTAATCACTTTTGCTCCCCCCACCCCCGGGAAACCCACACAAACACACACACAGAGCATGTGACATTCACCGCTCATGATGTGTGCTGATGGATTGCACTGTGCATCCTCCCACAGCGTCTTCTGTGATCCACTACAGTCCAGGAATCAATGAACGCCACCAAAACTAGACACAGACACTAGACATAAATGAAGGAAGGAAGGAAGGAATGAATGAATAAAGGAATTAAACTATTTTTATAAAGCACTACAACTCCTATTAGGGTACCAAAGTGTTTCACAGAAACAGAAAGATAAAAGAAAAATTAGCCAAAGTAGGATCAAAATTTTAAAAAGCATAAAACTATATAAAGCAATTAGCAATTATTTTCTTCTTCTTCTTCTACTATTTACTAGTGCATGCCTGTCACCTACAGTTGGAAGAGGCTTGGTGCAGAATGTCACAGTGGTAAAAATCTCGTTGCTATGATCCCAATGGCAGATATGGATTGACAAAAAGAAAATACGCTGGGCGGAGCCACAAGCTCCCTGCTCCACTCCATTCTGATGCGGACACTTTCAGACAAATAGATCCAAGTACGTCTTTGTTTTCTGAGCTGGAATCTGGATCAGAACTCTAAGGCTGGATAGCTCCAACATTGCTCGCCATTTTTATTGCACTGGTAATGTTAGGTTGGGGTTGTGAGACCAATGGTTACCAATGGTTACCAATGGTTTTGGCTAAAAACTGCATAATCCTTTTTAGGAAAACCATAATGCTTTGAAAATAGCTCAAAAAAGGATCAAAGTGGGACTTGAAAGACTATTCTTGAAGTTGAGTCATGGCATCAGGACAACTTCAGTCCATCACCTGGATGAATGAGAATCTTCATTAACACTTTAAAGACTTTGTTCATTATAAAATTCTCCATAAGAAATTTTCTATTTGGAAACAGTTTAAAAATACAAATCGGAACAATGAACAGAGTTTGAAAGGGTTTCATTTTTCTGTCAGATGCTTTATACTCTGGAGGCTCGTTTATCTTCCTCAAGCTAAGATGTCAAACCGCCTCATCTCAGGTGAAAATCCGGGACTCTGCACTCTGACAGTCGGATGGAAACACACAACTGCTGTTTGCTTTCTTTCTTTCTTTCTTGCATAATTGTGTCTACGTGTGCAGCACACCTGCAGGGTCTGGATCTGCTTTGGCAATTTGGCTACTTAAATCTGTGAAAAGACACTGAATGAAAATAGCAGATTGAGGCCATCGGGCTGCAGTGAAGAGCTACTGCTAATGGCTGAAACAGTGAAATCTACACTGGTAGCCTCACGCTGACATCATGTGATTATCACGCCATTATTTAGGAAGAACAAAAACACTGTAAAACATAGAATACTTAATAAAAACTAAATCCAAAAATACTTTTTGCTATCACACTCAATTGCATATGGAAAAAAACATTTGCATACAAGTACTTTAATTTTTTTGATCATCTCAAAAATTGTAATTTCATAAAGATTAATGGTACATCTTATGCTTTCAGAACAGACAGAAGCAAAAGTTTAAAAAAAAAAGGTGTAAGGCATGAATAAGGAAAATGTCCCCAAATTTATGCTACTTGTGTTAATTAATTAATTAATTTGGAATATGTGGAGGTTACACAAATGCTTCTAATATCTTAAGGAAAATACAACTTTGACTAACATTTCACCTTTTCATTCAGTGTCAGCATTTTCCTTCTTTGATAAAAATTTTTTTGTTGAAGTGGACTCTCACTTAGTTTTTCTTCTGGGGAGTTGGAGAGTTTATTGTTCAGCAATCAAACTAAAGTTTCTGCCACTGTACTAATTTGCTGTTTTGATTTCTGCCGACAGTGCAAATCCATTCTGTGAGAACTGGTTTTGAGTTTTGACATTTTACTAAATGTAAATTTAACAACAACTTGACAAAGCCTCATTTTTTGTCGACATCTGAAAGAAAAAATTCAATTCAATGAAACTGTTGTTTTCAGTGTTTTTAACATGTTTTTTTTTTTTTTTTTTTAGCATTTTTCTCATAATGAAGGACATATATAAATAATTTAAGGTTGAAACTACATTTCTGAGAATTTCTCTATTTCAATCCTTGTGAATCAGGAACAGAGGAAAAAATGTTGCATTTGTGAAATAGAAAATATTTGCCAGGCCACAAGCTTCCTGCTCTGCTCCATGATGCATTCACTCTCAGGTCAAAGACATCCATGTGTGTCTTTATTTTTCTTGTCTCAGCTAAAATCTGGATCAAAACTGTCTGGCAGGATGGCTCCAATCAGGCTCACCATTTTTGTTGCACCGGTACTGTTAGGTTGGGGGCATGAGGGGCTGTAAGCTAGCGGGACAGAGTGTAAACTAAGGGATGATGGGAAATGAGGGCAGACTTACTCCTCAACAACATTTCTGCCCAAAACTCAGAGGCGAGTTTCTGATGTAGTCCTGCTGCTCTGCAGAAACTATGTCCAAGAAAAAACATGTTTTTTTTTTTATTATTTTAGCAACAAAAAAAACATTATCATCATAAAAAGACCACTGGGAAGACTTTGAAAGTAGTTAAAACATGATCAGAGTGGGACTTTAAATCCAATCACAGCTGGTTTCAAAGTTGGTCAGATTGATCAGTCTGACCTCTGGTAGTCCCAGTCACACATTCACACACTGGTGGCGGCTCTACTGCCAAACGCTGGCGCCAACCTCCCACCAGATGCAAGGTGGGATTCAGTGTCTTGCCCAAGGACACTTCAACACATGGGCGTGCAAGGCGGGAATCGAACCTGCAATATTACGATCATGGGTTGACCGCCCTACCGCTGCACCACAGCCGCCCGCTGCACTCATCTCCTATGTCCAACCCCCTCGCCTAAACAACAGTAAAACACATGCAGGAACGCCCACAGAAAAAAAAAAAAAATTTAAAAAAAAAGCCTTTAAGGGTTGAAGTCACAGGCAAGAAATCAGACACTCCGTTTTCGCTTTGCGGTGATCTCTACCTGTAATCTGTACAGTGAGGCGCCGGCGTGAAACTGTGGCCGCCCCCCCCTTTCTGCAGGGCAGAATTCAATTTGTGTGAATAACAGACAGACTGTGAATGTGGAGTTAATCAACTTGATGGCACTTTGAGCTGCTGGCTTGATTAAAGAGAGTTACTCCGTCCTTGCGTCTGTTTTTGCCTCCTCATTCTCATTCCGAGTCCCGCTCACATCTTTGCCACGAAGTAATCAGTAAGGAAGGATCAGAGAGAGAAGAGAGGGAAGGAGACGAGAGGGCAGGTAGTTGTTAACCTTTCTGGAAAAGCCACTTTGTTGATTTTTCTGTGTTTCATCTTACACCCAACTAATTAAGTAAGATCAAACACACACACATATGTTTGCACAGCTCCAGGCACTTCTCTGCTGCTAATTAAAGCAATCAGTTTCTATCTGGTCTCTGCTAGCATCGCTTGTAACACTTTGCTCTTCTTTCTTTCTTTCTGTCGTTCCTTCATCTAAAACTACCTGGAGAACATTTCAATCAGTCGCTAGTTCCTGCTGTGTTTTTCATTTTCCATGTGAATGCAGCGGCTCCAGCTTGTCGATGCACCAATTAGCTTGTGTCACCTTTTCCACCCGTGCACCTCCTCGCTCCACCTCTCATCCCGTCCCTCTTCCGCTTTGGGGAAAGATGCTCCATCATCTGAGACGGCCCAGTATTTCAGATTTCCCTCCAGTTTATTGGATTAGATTGCATTTCAGGTGTTAAAACAATGAGAAAAGGAATGACCCACAACCATTCACAGGTAGTGTTCAGCATTTAGTCACTGTTTGATTCGTGCAACGATTTCAAACTTTGTTGTTAGATATTCAAAATGTTTAACCAGGTTTTATGTCGGATTAAGAGCCAAGATCTAGAAATAATTTATAAAATGAGTCCAAATCCTTTTGCTCCATACTTTTGACAGTAGAAAAAACTAGATTTAGGACAAAAACTAAACTCATTCCCTGTAATTTGTGGTCCAATTTTAAGAACGTTATTTTAAAGTTCGCTAAATGTGAGACTGATATTATTTGCTATTATTTTGACCAAGCAAAAATTTAGACTTATGTTGTAAGAATAAGTGCGGAGGATTTATGAGGATTTATTGAGATGGGCCAACCTGTATTAAGATTTTGCTCTCATTTTGTTCTAAAATGAGTCTTTTCCACTTTTTACACAAGTTTTTGGTCACTAATCAAAATGATCTACGTTAAAACTCAAAATACAAACAGTTTGCTGAAAACTAGTAAAAAATTACTTACTATTGGTTTTATTATTCAATCTTTAAGTATTCTATCTAAAAGTTAGATTTTTAGCTTATTTTTTCCTTTTCTAAAGCTTTTGTTTGTAGATTTTGACATGTTATACAATTTCTTAAGTAAAAGCGACTTGCTGCTTGGACAGATTAGTAATACTTTCTAGTGATTTTCTTTTCTTGTGTTTAGGTTTCCTCTTTTTGTAAAGTGTGTTTTTTGAAACGCCATATATTAAGCAGATGTGGAATGCTAAAATAAAATAAAAAAAGATCAGATGCTTTCCTAAATCTAAATTCATTGCAGCTACATATTTAAAGATGTTATCTAGTTTTTAAACTAAATGCTTTTTAAAATTCTCTATCCACAAAAAAACAAAAAACATATTTTTCTAAAAGTATGAAATCAGAATGAATGTGGTGGCAAAATTAAAATAAAAGCCCTTTTTTGAGCAAACCCTCTCGCGGGGAACAGTGCTGTGGGGGTTCACAGCAGGTTCTGGTGAATTCTGGGAAAGGATCTGCCTGATGGATTCAGAAGAATTTCTGAATCACCTTTAAAAATCCAGGAGTTGACATTTTAGCACAGAGAAACATTCAGAACACAAGTTTCCGTTCGAACTTGGATGCAACTTTAAAAATATAACAAGGAACTATGACCATAATTGTGATCATAAGCATATGTGGACTTTCTGACATGTTTTACGGGTGAAACATTAATGTATTTAACTGTTATAAATACTATTTAAATGGTAGGGATGCAACTTTCATCGCAATTCAGTTTAAACCTTAATTTTGGGGTTTGGTTTTGGTTTGATAAATCATTTGTGTGTTACAAAACAACAACAAAGTAAATACAAAATATTTTTTTAATAACCGAATAGAGAAGAAAAACATTTTAGCTGGCTTCCACTTATCCTGGTGTAATGCAATAAAACAATATTTTTTAGCATAGCAAATGTGTTAGACACTTTCAACGTAAAGGTTTAGCTGCTAAAGACCCTCTCCAATTTTCTTTTGATCAACAATTTTTTATCCAAAATCCCAAAACCTGTGCTGTTTTCTAGGAAATAGTTTCTGCAAATCAGCGTGAGATAATCAGAAACTCCCCACTGAGACGATTGTGGCACGGTTGGTGCAGAGCAAGCCTGCCCTCATTTCCCATCAACCCTTTGTTTACACTCTCTCCCGTGGGCTTACAGCCCCGACATAACATTATTGGTTCCACAAAAATGGCGAGAAATATCTGAGCTATACGAGGAAAACCGAGATGTACGGGGATCAGGTCGTCTACAAGTGGATGCATCGGAATGGAGCGGAGCAGGAAGCGTATTTTCGACATCACTAGTACGCTCTTTTTTCCAACCGCACTTTTTCATCTGCTTCTGATTTACAACCATTTGAATACTCAGAAATGCAATTTTATGATTCATTTTCTGATGTGTCCTCCATTATTAGCAAAATGATACAAGAAGGCAGATGCTTCATTAATCGTCGTTTCCAAAGAAAAAAACCCACTATGTCAGTCTGTGGGTAAAAACCTTTCCATCTCCAACATCACGTCTTGCCAGGAGCTCGCAGACACGTCCGTCTGTTTCTAACCGATTCAAACTGAACTACAACCATGGTAGATGTGAAAAGAAGAGGCTGTGGTAAAGAAAACCTTTTCTCTTGAGGCCTTAAGTCTTGCAAGCGAATGTTGGACCAGGCCGTCATGATAAAGCAAGAATGGATTTTAAAAAAAAAGTTCCAAATTTGTGGATTCTGTATGAACATGTTATGGAGCAACTTTTGACCAAGAAGACCATCCTTGTTCTTCTTCTCTGCTGAAAAATCTTCTTCGGTTCCAGATGAAAATAAGGAAAAAAATCCATAAATGGGGAAACATTACCAGCAAAAGAGATTTGATTTGTGCTCTGACAGAAAGAAAACAACGCGTTTTTCATAGTCTACTGAACAACACGGTTGAAGGAAACTCTTTTTCTGTCAGAAATCCATAACTCTGCACGCTGTTTGTTCCCTTCAACCGATCAGAAGGCACGAATCTTGCCAAGGCGGCCCCTCCATTTCCCCGTGCCCCTCAACGATTTCTTTTCTCCGCCAGCAACATTCACATACATACACCCTGCAGAGCAAGACACTCAGGGCTGGCAGACGAGCAGCACTGTCATTTGTCAGCGGCCTCCCAGAGGTAACATTAGGTTGCACAAGTGTGCGTCAGTGTGTGGCAGCCTAATTGGGCATAGCAGTGGTGTCGTAATGGAATGATCAAATACTTGATCCGAATTTTTACTTTGATGCTTCCTGCCTTTGACTTAAGGTGCAGTGAAGGTTGGATAAAAGCAAAGCAAGGCAAACAAGACAGGGTGATTTTTTTTTATTTTATTTTTTTTACAAAAAAAGAGTGAGGAGGCGAGGGCACCACCATCAAAGTTCACAGTCTCAACCTGAATACATTTCAATGTATTCACAATCACACACACTGGGGCTACTGCAATACGCCCAGTTGGGCTCATGTGGGTGAATATGTTATCACAGTCAGAGGTTTATTTTTTTGGCAATAGTGCTTTAAATTACAATTCAGTGACGTAAGGTGTGCGATGCACTACTGCCATCCAGTGGTGACAGGGTGTTCGCTTGTTTTCGTCACCTGTTAGCTGCAAAACATGTCAATACCTAAACAAATACATGGTTTTATTAAACCTCAACAAAGAAAAAGCTCAAACATTCAGGAAAAAAAAAGAAGTACTGGAAGTAAAGCGTCCACTCAGCACTTTCACATGATTGGCAGATAGAAATAAAAAAAAAACCTAGATTGAATTGATTGGCAGCAAGTGTGCAGGTCTATAAAAGCCGTCGGTTGCTGGTCTGAAGCATTCAGGTGTGGGGTAACACGATGCCAAAAGGGAAACACAACAGCAATGATTTTACAGAAGCAATTGTTGCTGCCCATCGATCTGGAAAAGGGTTGTAAGGTCGTTTCAAAGCAATCTAGAGTTCATCTTTCTCCAGCGAGAGCGATTATTCACTAAAGGAAAAGTTTCAACACTGCTGTCAACCGTGTGAGCACGTCTCCTCAAAGGTTGGATCTGGGAGAATTTCATGAACATTTGCACATTTAGTGTTTTATTTATGGACAATACATTGAGAAATATGCCACCCAAAAGGGGCTGCTCAGCGGTAAAGTGGTTAGCACTCTAAGGCGTCGGTTTGAATCCCGGCTGGGACCTTTCTGTGGGAAGTTTGCATGGTCTCCCCCTGTATGCGTGGATTTCTTCCGGGGCGCTCCGGCACTTCCTTCTCCAAAAGGCGTTGATTAATTTCTCTAAACTGCCCCTATGCGCGAATGTGAGTGTGACTACGGTTCTGCCTGTCCTGGAGGAAACCCGCCCTCGCCCAACAGTCGCTGGATTGACTCCAGCAACCCTGTGACCCCAAAAGGGATTCAGCAGTTTCTGAAGATGGTCACATTTTAAAAAAGTAATTTAGGGTAAAACCTATTAAACAATGTTTAAACAAGTTTACTACTTTAGAAGTTAATAAATATTGCACATTTTGACAAAAAAACAAATGAAGTTTTAAATCTACATAAAAGCATGGCAGTGGGGTGTTAATGATTTGGGCTGTTACTGCACTCAATTACAATCCATCCATCAATCTATCTTTAGAACCCACTGAATCTCTTTTGGGGTCACGCTAGGAGCCAACCTAACTACTGTTGTGTGAATGTGAGGTGCACCCGATGCCACAGCAGTCATTGGTCTGAGCCAGGCTCGTTTCTGTGGCAACCACTTCTGCCAATCAGGAGTGAGCTTGTTGGAAGTCCACACCCCTACCACTTGAAAGCTGGCTCTGGACATGGGGTCCAGCAGGCATCACAGACTCATTTTAAGGCCAGTTTATTACTTCAACTCCAGAAATAAACGATCGTAAAAAGAATTAGTGGATGTTAAGAAATCTATCAGAGCAAGAATTGTTTATGGCTGTTTATTTCTCAATAGAACTCTGTGGGATTTGGGCATCTTGGGGCCTGCTGGTACTTCCTGTTTGGAACATGAGGGGGGGGCAGGAGTCACTCAGTCCAGTTCTCGTATACAGTCGGCAATTTGTTGTAGCCTAAAGACAATCATCTGAGCTAATTCAGAAAATCTACAAGCACAAGGTAAACCGAGATCCAAAAACAAACAGTCAATTCAGGAGTCAGACCACAGATCTGATTAAAAAGACTTCTGTGCTTTTAAATAGAATTTAAAATTCTAACAAGTTAGAAAAAGTTTGAACAGAAAAATATTGATTTTTTTTTTGTTTCTGAAAAAGTCCAAATAGCTGCAGAATTATGCAAAGTACTTTTCAACTCAGCTTCAGTACTAGGGAGATTATGTTGATTCATATTTAGGTATTCATTACTTATTTTCATTTTCAATTATCAAAAAAATGGTTTAAACCTGTTTTTTGTTTGTTACAAGAACTCAAACCTAAATCAAACACCAAAGAGCAACTTTACAAGTTGTTTTTTGGTATTGTACAAATAAAGATGACTTTCTACACAAATGAACTTATTTACAGACAAACTTCAGTAAGTAGAGAATCCCCAAAACCATCCATTACACAGTGATCTCCTGTAATTGGGCCCTCCAGTTCCAGGCTAATTTTAGAGACTGATTATCATAAATGAGCTATGGTGTTCATTAGCCTTATGAAGGATTCATAATACTGACCAGAATGAATGGGATCCCTGTCATACTGTCGACAACAAGAATTGGAGTCATTTACAGCGGCCGAGCTTTTCCCCCATGACAAAAACAAACGTATAAACACAAACTGAAACGTGCAAATTACAGCACTTTCTTATTTCCTAGGAGAAAAAGTTGTCTTCCATGCATAAATGAGATGAAATGTAAACATAACTCTCATAAAACGTGTGTTCATAAAGAGCTTAGTTTTTATTGTATTTTTGCAAACACACTGAAATTGAATTCACTTGTGTATTTTCTGATGTTTTCTAAAGCTTTTGAATAAATTCCCTAATTTTTACTTAAATAGACAGCAACGAAAATACTAAAATCTAAAAATACTGTTTTAGGAAAGGAGGCTGCCTAAACCATGAAAGCGTTACCAAAACACTGGCCTGAATTTTCCATTTTATTAATGCTACATTCAGTTTCATTTATATTTGTGTGCAAATATCGTCTCCATACGGTCAACCCTATTGAACTGAATGACGCCTCTGTAGTTTCTTTTTGCTCCATTACAGCGGAGTCGGTTAGGGTTTGTATCTCAAACCAACCCTGCATTTTGTAGTACAAGCACCTACTTTGCTATGGATGTTCCTTGGAATCCGCTTTTTCGCAAAAGCACGTTAGCCACGAGAAAAATCCAAAATGGCGACCATACACTCAATTGTTCAATGTTCAATGTCCATTTGCCCCAGTCTCATCAATATGGGCTTTGAACTTGAGAGGCACCGACAGGATGTATTTTGTACATATATTATGGTATATATATTTTCAAATCTTGGATTTTCTTGTGGCTTGTGTGCTTTTCTGAAAGACAGGATCCTAAAGTACATTTGTACCACCAAAAACAGGATTATTTCGATAACCAGCTTCACTAATTGGGCTAACTGCATTGCTTCTACATGTCAGCATAGGCTCTTGTCAAAAAAGGAACTTCCATCCATCCATCCATCCATCCATCCATCCATCCATCCATCTCCCAAACCCACTAAATCCCTTTCTGGATCACAGGGTTGCTGGGGCCTATCCCAGCTACTGTGGAGCGAAGGCGGGGTACGCCCTGGATAGGCCGCCAGTTCAATGCAGGGCTACACAACCACACACACAAACACACCTAAGAGACCATGTTAGAGTCACCAATTAACCCATGAAGCATGTTTTTGGATTGTAGGCTACCCCACCGTGTAGCCTAAAAAATAATAATAAAGAAAATAATAAAAACATCAGTGAGTAAACTGATCATCCTGATACTCCATTGTATGGAAGCAACATTTGCAACTAACTCATGAAAATGGTATATTGTCCAAAAAATGTAGGAGTTGTACCCATTGAGTAACCACAGACAGTGAATTATGTTTCATCTGAAGTAAAAACTGATTTATGACACTAAACTGGAGTCGGATTTCTGAAGAAAGTTTCTAATTTTAACCTTTGAAGCGACATTATTCTGCTGAACTTCTGACTAAACTGTTGTCCTGGACGATCGCTTCCACTCAGTTCAGAAATTGTCCGTTTGTGCGCAGTTTAGCTTCGAGGCACTCAGGGAAAACGTTCAATAATTCGGTAAGTAATTGGCGTATATGTATATAGCGCTTTTCTACCTTAAGGCACAAAGCGCTTTACAGTCCCATTCACACACCGATGGTGATTCCGCTGCCTTACATTGGCACAAGTCTATGACCATCAGGAACGAGGTAGAGTTGAGGGTCCTGCCCAAGGACTCTTCCACACATGCCGGGAATCAAACCTGATATCCTCCAATCAAAGGTCCATTTCTCTACCGCTGCAGCACAGCATCTTGTGGGACTTGACATTACACCATGAAGTACAGCAAAAGTCAAACTATGCTGGGTTTTTATCTGAGAACAAGCTAGCTTGGCTACATGTTTGATGCATTTCAAATCTATAAGCTCTGTTGTTTTTAGTGTCTTCTGGAAAGATTTGTTGGACACGAGGAGTAGGAGCTTATTCAAAAAGTGGGAATACCTTAAACTTCATTGACAACTTTTTAAGGGTTACCCTGAATCCAGCAGGGCTGTAAATTTCATGCCTTTCCCTCCAATGATCTCACATTTTTCAAAAGCTAGTATGTAAATGAGGACACCAGTCAGTCGGTTCTACAATTGACTTTTGAGTGGAAGTGCAGCTATGGTTCAGTCGTGGTTTCCTCCTCTGGTTTGCTTTAGACTGCTGGGAAATTAAAGACCATAAAATGACCCAGGACTAATAAATAGCTTTAACATGCTGATGGAGTTTTTAATCAGAACAGTAAATTTTTGGATGAAGTTGGAAGTCATGGCGGGCTGCCGTCGTCTCCCTGAGTCAGTGTTGTGCTGAGTGGGAGGCAGCGTATTGACAATGGCTTGTCTGGTTGACTAATGGGAGTGTAGCTGAATTAGATGGCTTCTATCTTGCTTCCCATCCTGTGCGTGAGAGGGTCATCACTCATAAACAAAGAGAGATGGGGGGGGGGGGGGGGGGTTGAATGTGGTCAACCAAGCAGGACAGGGGTGGTGCAAGAAGGTGACTACTTCACTGGGACAACCACAAAGACCGAAAGAGGAACATCCCTTTGTGGTAACACAATTGTCATCCATTTTTAACACGCTGACCCTGGAGCTGCACTTCAGCACGATAGGCTCCGCCTCTATGCTACATACAAAAATAAATAAAACCCAGTGGGCAAATGCAAAACAAACCAGTTTGAGAGATTGTTAGTAGAAGTTTTCCCCCCGGGTCAGATTTCATGTGCAACACTCTGGATTCCCCCCACATTGCAGCAAAAAGCAAACACCGAGGTTGTAGTTTTAGTAATGTTTCCTGGAGCTACTGCACAGGCCTTGAATAATGCACCAACCCCGTAAAGCCTCTATGAAATGAGAAGAAAACTGCCTTACAGCCACTTTGAGCAGGTTTTCCTTCAGTGGATTTTCTAAAGCACCAAACGTTGGTCTCCACAAAGCTTAGCTCAACACAATTTTAACAAAAGACAACAACCTTTACTGTCTAGCTATAAAAAAAAAACCAAGAGGTTTGACATGGCGTTCCCTCAACACGATGCTGTGTTCAGACTCAACAGGCAGGATACCAACCGTATTAGGGCAGGGGCGTCCACAGATGTTGAGCCAGATTTGGTAAGATGAGTTTTTGATTTATATTATATTTGCAAATATAGTCTATTTTAGAAATACATTGTTAAAAATTACATTAAAAAAAACCTGTAACAGATGAAACCTGTAAAAGAGGCTCTAGAACTCCTCACTACACCTTAGACACTTTATTCAGACATGAACATTTTTACACTTCTCTCTCTTGTTTAAACTTTGAAAGTTCAAACTGTCACAAAAAGGTAAATCCAGTTTAAAGACTGAAAACAAAAAACTTATCAAAGAGTTATGGAAATTTGGCAAACTGAATATGTTCTGTACAAGAGACACAACTTGGAAGAAATTGATTGAAAGATCAATAGCCAATCAAAACCCAAACTGCCTCCATCCAGTCCTTTCTACATCTATAAACCTCCATTTAGTCTTTATCTAAGTCCTTTCTCTACTCAATGTGTCCAAACCATCTTAATGGTTCAGAAACTCTACCCATATCGCCTAATTTCTTCCATACCTTGCTGTCAGGACTATTTGTCATCTTCCTCACTACTGATCTTCACTACTTCCTGTTCTACTACAACCACTTTTTCTACTCTGTTCTCCGACGTCTCCCTCATTCCTCAGGTCTTCAAGATTCTCCTTCCACTTGTGGAACCTGTCAACACATTTCCATTCCTGTTCTAAATCCTCGCTGAACATCTTTCCCTCCCTGTGCAAATCCACCTCCCCCTCCTTTGTGTCCAACCTGTCATACAAAGTCCTCATACGCCCTTTGCGTGGTCTTTGCCACGTCCACCTTCACCTCATGCTGCATCAGTGTCTTCTGTTCTCTCCGCGTTCCTCTTTTTCTTAGCAAACTTTTTCCTCTTGAACCGACCTCCTTCATTCCTCCACCAGGTCTTCTTGTCTACTCTCCTCATTCCAGATGAAACACCAAGTACCGGTACCTCCCTGATCACCTCAGCTGAAGCTGTCCAGTCGTCTGGACGTCCTTCAACTGAGGGGTTACAAATCGGAAACGCCTGAGAGTCTTTAATGGTCAGGAGTGTTTGTAAACTGAAATGGCACATTGATGCTGCGCAGTGGTTTTATTTTCAACCTAACTTTTTCCTAATCATACTGGATTCACAGTAAAAATGCCCAAAAGACTTTAGGATTAAAGGCTAAAGGATTTTGTGGAGCCACAAGAATATTTGAATAAAAAGGAAACGACACAACGGCCGTGGTGCAGCGGTAGGGCGGTCGATCCATAATCGTAATATTGCAGGTTCGATTCCCGCCTTGCATGCCCATGTGTCGAAGTGGGCAAGACACTGAACCCCACCTTGCCTCTGGTGGGAGGTTGGCGCCAGTGTTCAGCAGCAGAGCTGCCATCAGTGTGTTACTGGGACTGTGACTGTAAAGCGCCTTGGGCCTTCGAAAGGGGGTAGAAAGCGCTATATAAGTATACGCCATTTACGCCAACAAAAAGACAACATAAAATATAGACTTTATTAAAAACATAATTTAATCAGTGATCCCACTATGGGATAAGATTTGGAGGTTTATCTTTACATAAAGTACAAACCCTAGTTTTTTAGGCTACATTCATAGACATCCTTCAAAAGTAAAACCAACCGTGTCCAGTAGAAAAGGACTGACTTGTCATTGTTCTTATGACTGTAAAGCACCTGCAGGAGAACCGCGTCTCTCCTCTAAGGCCAGTCCAGACGTTTCAGCGTGTCTGAAGATCCAGAGATCTGAGTTTCTGCTGAAGTTGGAGCATCAGCGTTTCCAGGGCGATTCATGGCTGTCTGACGTCTGGTCGTGTTCCGGATGCTCCACTCGCCACCTTCCTCTGCTTCCCGCTGTGACCTGTAGCCTGAGTGGGAAGAGCAGTCATGACGACGGCCACTGAGCTGCCTGGAGACGGCCCGTTCCTGCACGTTACAAGAAAGATTTACATTAAAAAAAAAAAAAACACACAGCAATTAGGTAAATGTCTTTTCAGAGCATAAGTCCAATGCTTTTATGGAATAAGCTCACAGTCAGTAAATAACAGAGTATATACCTCTTTCAATTCCAAGAAACCTTCGCTTTACATTATCAAGTAAATACGGTCAGTACAATATCAGGAGCACAGCAACAGAAATCTGTTTCCAGGGTTTTGCCCAAGGGCACCACAGTAATGTCAGGGACACAACTGCTGGACATCCATCATTAATCCTGTCGTAAAATAATCAAATGTGAACCAATATTTTGGAATATTCTTTTTATTTTGGCGGGTGAGACCACAACTTTTTACAAGAAAAAACTCTCTAAAGACTGATAACATTTAACTGCACAGAAAGCCCAACAATGCCACGCCGGAGGAATGACAGGACTGCTGCTGTGGCGTTCAGAATCCGTCCGTTTGGAACAATTATTTAAAGGAGCAAATTTCTGCTTTAATTCAACCCCATCGCTGTCAGTGAAGCAGCACCAAACACATCTGGTTTAGAGTGTTGTCAGCTTTATAAAGGAAAACCTTTGGAGACACAGCAGATCTGCTCATATTTCAAGATTTAGACGTTTTTTGTTCACTTTAAGTGTCTTTCAAGAAAAAGGATTCAGGATTTAAGGCACTAAAAATATCAGAAAGAACCGCAAGGTTTTTTTTTTTTTAAACATATTCACGCGTTTCTACGACGGAGTTTCAGGGCCAATTATAAAGAACTTTTTTTTTTTTTATTACAATTTTTTAAACTTACAATCTTTTAATAGAAAAAACTCCTAACTGTTAAATTATGAGTATAAAATCATATATTTATGACTTTAAATCTTGTAAATTTACCTTTTTTTTGTGGCCCTAAAACTTGCGTCTTTAAAAATAAATATGTGGGTCATAGAATGCAAAAAAATAATGGTTTACAGTTCTAAAATGAACTTACAATAGCTCAAATCTTTGTTTGGTTGTTTTTTACAGTTGCTATAGGTGTTTCAAGGCTTTAGAACCCCTCACTACACATTATAAACTTTTCTCAGACAGAGATTTACACACTTTTTTCTCTTGTCTGAAGGCCTACTCCCATCATCTTTAAATCTACTTTAAAAGTGTTCCCAGTGGTCTTTTAATTCTGATTATGCCATTTTTACTTGAAATAAAAAAATCTGTGTCATTTTCTATGACACAGAGAGTTTCTCCCCATGCTGGCCCACCCAGTGTATTTTCTACGTCACAAATACATTTGATTTCAAACTGCATATTTTCATCTGCCCCTGATTCACAATGATTGGACTAAAGAAATACTCAGAAATGCACATTTGAGCTTAACCGTCATCCATCGACAGAAAAACATGTTCGATAAAGCAAAAAAATTCTGTCACCAAAGTTCAAACATTAGCTGAAAGACAAATTCAATATAATAAAGAATAAAGCTAAGATTGTCTTTGCTAAATCAACCAGTTCTGTACTGTTTGAGAGAGAAAATGTTGACTGGGACCTACAGCCAGTCAGGATGCAGAACACAAAAACACTATTTAAAAGAAATAAAAGAAAATTAGCAAAACAACAAGATTGTAAAAGAGGAACCGCATTATAGCGAGGGACCAGTTTGTTCAGTATTTAGATAACAAGATTATAAAACGTATTGTTACTAAAGATGTTTCTATGGACTAAACTGTGACAAGAAACTGTTACAATCCCATCTGCTTCAAATGTTTCGGTAAACATTTCTTACTCTTTTTTTTTTAATTAAACTGATGGTTATGAAACTTCAGACCATTATAAATTGTTTAGCGTTGCATGGCAGCATAGAAACATTCTGTCAGATGTTTTGTGTAAATCCCACTCCTTCCAGTTGTCTCCAGGCCTTATTTATTGACTGAAGAATATTTCTAAATAAAATATACAAATGTAAATCTATTTTTTCTTACTACTTCAATACCTAGAACTGAATTATTCAAAAGGAGGTATTAATATCTCAACATTAGCCTGTGGTTTGGTGGGAGTACCGGTGCATGCTGGGACTGTTTGGACAGCCTCCTCCTCTCTCTGGCTGACAGCTGATGGACCTTTGGAGTGTGCGGTTCTGGAGAGGCGTCGTCTAAGGATTCTCAAAATAACAAATGCACAAAAACAATCAGAAGGAAGTCTTCACAAACCTTTCAAATGACTAGAGCAAATGCAGGGGGGTTTCTCTCACCCATAAACGCACTTTCTGACCGCAGCTGGGAGTCCCTGTCAGATCCCCTGCTGCTGCTGCCTCTCTGAAACAAATAAAACATTCAAAAGTGCAGAAAAACAGCAGACAGACACTCTGATTTGTGTTGACTTGGGTGTGAAAAATGTCTTACCAGACGATTAGTTTGGCGTGGCGGAGAGAGGTCTAAATAATCTGCAAAGGGCGTACATACAAAGGACAAAATAAAAATAAGCAGTAACCTCTCCGATGCACCATCTGCTGAGTGAATATTTGGGAAAGAGGTTTAAACAAGTCCTACCATCCAGAACTGTAGATCTTTGGTCACTGAACTGGTGATCCGAGTCTCCGTCGTCCCTGATCCTCTGGTTGGTCACACTTTTAGCATCCTTACAAAACCCAAGTCTCGACTCTCCGTCTGTTTGGCAAAACGCACAAACAGACACATGCAGATCAGCGACAGCCTAAAATGTCCAGCAGCTCAGCGCCTGTGAGGTCGTCTATAACCTTCACATTCCAGCCGAAGGGACTCGTGGTTGCGGAGGTTTCGGGGATCCACGTTTCTGGAGCTCGGCCTCCGCACTGGAGCCTGCAGTCGCAGTCTTGCCATGTCAAACACGTCTACTGCTGGACGCTCCTGAGATCTGAAAAGAACAGAGAAAAAGTCCCTTTGGTTTTATTCTTTTCATTTTGTTTTTCTTTCATCTTTTACTCTTACTGGATTTTGAACACCAGTGGAGGCTGTTCTTAAAGCAAAGCACAGGCTTCCCCCTTCACAACTGCCCTGCATAAATGTTTCTAGTACTTTAAAAAGGTAATTATTTTCTTTACTCTTTATCATTAAAAGCACTTTTTACCTAATAGGCTTAATCTGACTTTTACCGCTTCTATGAGCATCCATCAGCTCACATGATGCTCTTCTTCTGTTTTCTAGCAGAGCAGAGCTAACCACATGCACCTATCAGGCAAAAGACACTCCATCTGCAGTGACTTGAATGTACATGAATGTGTACACATTAATATACAGGGTGTCAAATGATCAACTTGTCTTGTTTCCAAGAGAGTGGTTGACACAGAAACGTCGACTCAGACCGATCCGGACCAATCACTGCTTACCGACAACGTCTGGTTCCATTCATTTCATTCATTTTCATTTGGAGCCGAAAGGTAACCCTTTTGCATCACACTCATTTGGTCCAGTTCAGTCAATAATCTGACCTGATGCTCATCGGAGACTCTAGCTCCTCCCAGTCGTCCTGCCGCAGACGACACTCAAGTCTCTTTTGCTCGCTGCGAAGCTGGTGGCGTAAAGCTGACAACTCGCTGAACACATCTCTGTAGGCTCCTGAAAAATAAAAATAAAAAACACATGAATACATTATTTAGGCCCGTCTCAGTGTTGAAAGAATTTCCCAACAGTACAGACCAACAACGTTACCTGCAGCTCTCAGCTGGTTCCGACAAGCAGGGACTGGAGGGGACTGGAGACCAGACTGAGAACCCTGCTGAAGAACCACAAACACAAACGTCCCAAATGCCTTTGTTTTTTGTTAACTTTGCTGGCTTGGGGATTTGATTTTAAAGCAGCGGATGTATTTTTGACACGTGACCGAACGACTTGGCATACGTCAAGAATGAGTTGGATGTGGAGGAGAGAATCCAGGAGTTTTCCATGGTAAAGTAAAACTTCCTTCAGGCTCAGATTAGAAATAAAACAGAAAGATTGTAGGTTGCGTTGTCCCACAGGACAGAGGTTGGGGACCACCGCTCAAGATAACAAACACACTTACAGTCAAGGGAGCTCTGGCGTGCTGGCTGTCATAAGTGGGGGGTCTGGGGGGGTGCTGGAGCTGCCCTTGTTTCCTCTGCAGGGCTGGAATTGGAGGCAAAGGCTCCCTGTGGACCTGAAGACACACAGCCTTCAACAGTTAAATCTAATTTACTTTAGAGCACACGGGTGTTGGTTCTCAGAGGCATTTTTCCCTCCAACTTTCCACAAGGCAAAAGCAGATGTTTTTTTTTTTTTAACCAAACTGTCATCCGGGGTTTCAGCTTTAGCCATCATCCTTTGAATGGGGTCAACTTACTGAAGCAGAGCAACACCACTGGCTGGCTAATTCTTAAGGAACCACTCAAATGAATAGTGGGGTTTTACCCATATCCTTTTTGTTCTGATGATTGAGAACATACATTACTAAAATTAGCTTAAAATTGCATTTCTGAGTATTTCTTTCTGCACATCGTTGTGAGTCAGGAGCAGAGGAAAATGGCGTTTGGGTGTCTGTGGTGTAGAAATTATGCTGGGTGGGCCACAAACTTCTTGCTCCGCTCCATTCTGATGCATCCACTTGTGGTCAAATAGATCCATGAACAAAAAAAACAGCACGATCATAGTCAACAGACCACTGGGAATGCTTTTCAAATAGATCAGAAGAGGATCGGAGTAGGTTCTTAAGAATTACAAAATAAAACTATGGTCTGAGTCAAAGTGAAGAAAAATCTTTAAGCAAAGTAAAGCTGCAGAGTAAAAAAAGTATTCTTCTGCTCGTACGCTTTGACACCTTAATTAGACCAAAGGGGATGGAATGGAATCAAGATGAGATTATAGTGAGAGGGGAGTCCTTGAACTGACCTCCTCCTCTCGTGCCTGCCTCTCCCTTTCATAATGCCTCCTCAGTGCTGCATTCTCCTTCTCCTCCATCTCCCTTCTTTTCTGCTCAGCCTCCCTCTTCCTCTGCTCAGCCAACCGAATCAGCTCTTCGTTTTTGGCCTTTTGCTGAGGATGGAAGCATAAGAGAGGTGCAAAGCGATGTGAAACTTGATATATCAACTGTGAAGGGCGACCTTCTTATGCCGAGACACACATTTAACTTTCAGAACTTAAATGTTTGCTTCTTCTTCACCTCCATTTCCTTCCGCTTCTTCTTCTCCTGCTCTTCCTCGTACTCTCTCTGGATGCGCGCCCTCTGCTCTGCCAGTCTCTTCTCCTCTTTTTCCTCCTCCAGTCGGATTCGTTCCCTCTCCTCTGCTTTTTGACGCATTTTCTCCTCGATCTGCCAACACATCCAGAGAACTTGATAATGGGGGGGGGGGTGTAATTTCCTGCTTAGCCGAAAACAAGATATTCTGAGCAGATGACATTAAACAAAACATTTTTTTAAATAAAGATACAGAACAGCAAGATCCAAGCAGAGTTTGAGGAAAACACCAAGCAGATACCTGCTGTTTGAGGAACGCTTTGTACTGGTCCTGCTCCTTGAGCTGCTGCTCAGTGGGCTGGTTGGTAAAAACATTGCCTCTAGCAAACTGTGGCGTTTGGATGCGAGTGAAACCTAGGAAAGAAGGTTAAAAGAGAATCTATAGTTAAAAAAAAAACAGGACTTCCTGTGAAAAAGCTGCATTTTTCAGACTCCACATAAAGTATATATAAATAAACACTGATCTCAGCGTATGGAGGGCAGCCGGTCACTAGTGCTGTGCTTCATGCTCACGGCTACAGTACCAGAGACTCTCTCGTTGGGGTCAGACTGTCCCGTTTGGTGGGCCGTCCTGCCAGTAGTAGCTCTCCTCTGCCGCTGCTCCGGGTTGATGTAAGCCTCCTCATTCAGCTTGTGCATTTGATTGAGATCAGCTGGACAGCAGAAGGACAGGAAAGGAATCGTCAAAATTCGGCAAAACGGCGAAAAAATGAAAATAAAAAGACTGTTTATGTAAAAGGGACCCCACCGATGAGATTGCCAGAGCTGTCCCTCAGTGGAGCTCCTCCTCCACCTTTGCCCCAGGGCTGATAGGTCCTCATTTCCACCTCCAGCCGGGCCTCGAAGCGCTCATCCTCCTCCCGCTCTACACGCTTCCTCTGCTGTTGCTCTTGAATCTAAGATGCAGCATTTCTGTTACTCCAGCATAAATTATTCCTGCATAGCTCCATAACACCAGGGCATTTTAACTATTTATTCATTTTAAAAACAATACCTCAGAAAAATTAACATTTTTTTTATAATTTCTACAGGGTTCAAACACTAACAGCTTGAAGGTTAATTTTCAAGGTTTTTCAGCAATTTTATTTAATTGTGGTTTCTAATCACATTAAAAAAAGATTACAATGGGTCATAAAAGAACCAAACTTCTGTAATATTGGAAAGAACTGCACAAAATAGTACATTAAATTTGAATGTAAAAGAAATGCCTCTTTAGAAAAGCAGCAAAATGGTTTATTGAAGGCTAACCAGGTTCATTTGTATTTTTATTTATTCATTCTTTATCTACTTAAAACATACAAAACATGAAGGGATCTTCAGTTCTTTGTGAAAAAGACAGCACTTGTTTTTCCTGTGGTTTTGATCTGCTGTCATGAGAAAAGAAAAAAAAAACGTGATTTTTTTGGTCAAATTGTTATAAAATCAAGAAAAAACAAAATGCTTAGGAGAAAAAATACTTTAGAAATTTGTTTTTTTCATTTTACACTTTAGCTTCTTATCCAAATAATTATTTCAAAATAAAGGTTTGGATTGTCTTTGTTTTTTATTGATTTTGTTTTAGTTTTTCCAAGGAACAGGCTATTGTAATGAATACACAAATCTCCTACATCGTTTTTAACCCTGGCTGTAAGGAGACAGTGGGATAGGGCTGAGTTCAAACTAGGGAAAGAAAATATCTGGGCAAAGTCCTCAGAAAAATGCCTATTTGCATTCTAAGAAGGGGTCTGAAGAATTTAAGGACATCAAACTACTGAAGGCTACAGGCATTTTACCTTGCTGTAAAGATCGATGCTCCCTCTGCTGGAAGCTTCCTGCCAACACACCACACACTGAGGCAACTTTTTCTAGCTTTAATGACGATTTAACACTGCTCAAAGCAAATAGTTCTGTTTACCTATAAGCCTTAGATTAAATCTGCATGTCTGCATATGCTTCAAATAACCTCAGGTGTTTGAATATGAATGTGTTCCTCAAAACCTGCCACCGTTGTTTGAAGTTACAGTAAAATTGCTGTGATAAATGGACCGACAAACTATAAAGAAAAAAAGACAGTTTAACCAGAAAATTATTAATAATTTATTCTCCAAAAAAATACTTTAATTGTAATTTATAGCTATACATAACATTGAAATCTATATTTATTTATTTAACATCTTTGCTTGTTTTACTGATACTTTTTTTTTTATGGCCGATACGGCGTGCATAATCAGAAATGAATACTGCACACTTCAAAGGCCATTATCCTGCTTATACCATGGTCACTTACAAAAGAAGTAAATATTCAATCAGTTTTTTAGTACTTACGTCTTGTTTTTTTTTTTTTTTTCCAGTTTGAATCGCTTTTTTCACCCAAAACAGACAATTTGTTACGTGATTCAGCGCCCTGTCACGCGCCACATAGCGGGCTGAGCCGCCACCGACATTGAATGCAGTGGCAAAGGACAGCGATGTATAAGCTGATGGTCATGATGGGTTGAATAAAGCATCAGTTCAGAGAGAAAGTTCACCTCTTACCGCTTGTTTTTTGTCCAGATGATAAAGGTTGTTTTAAAGAAGCCGGCGCAGTGATACAGAACATTTAAGCTAGGTGACCGGAACTCTTTTTAGGTGTGCATCTCTGCTCAGTATCACTTTTTACTGCACACCCAGCAGCCAATCAGAATAAAGTATTTACCTGGACCGTGGTATAAACTGAGGTAATGATAAAGGGTTTTGAACCATCGCCTTTGAATGACTACCTGCTGTTTGAGGGCCTCTCCGTAGTTCAGTGTTCTATCCTTGGTCGATCTCACCAAAGGGAAGCTCCCAGCTGGTGAATCTACCACAGTTTCGTTGGTGGGCCTGCTGGAACTGTGGCAGAACCACAATGTTGGAAAGATTAGTATGTTCTCTTCTGATGTCAACCCCCCCCCCTCAACATTACCACCTTTTGACCTGCCTTCAATGTGTGAATGTGTGTGTGCATGGGTGAATGGGACTGTGACTGTAAATCGCTTTGGGCCTTCGTAAGAAGGTAGAAAGCGCTATATAAGTATACGCCATTCACCATTTACCATTTACCATTCAATGGCTAAGCAGCCGCTTCAAGCCCTTCCCTCTCCATTTCTGCCACTATGGAAGCATACGTGTCTCACACTTCAAAATAAGAGTCAATACCCAAATTCATGTTTAATTGTGAGACAGATATGCTTCCAAACCGACACCCTGGTCAGAGCAGCACATGACAAATTTATAAAAATAAAAACGCACATTTCTCAAAATGATTGTTTTTCGTTTGGTTTTATATCTCCATAGTAACCATTTTATTTTTGGGTCGCCTGGCGGTGACGAACAGGTCTATGCAAGTTTTAGAAAAATTAGCAAAAGTTAAAAAAAAAAAAAAATGTCCTTGATAACAAAGGTTTTCTGTTCCCCACACCCACTAGGTGGTCACATTGTTTTGTTCACCTTGAGCCAGGGATTCAGTAATATTTTCACAATCGTCTTCTTTTCCTTTTCCTTTTGGATTGGCAAAGATTTTACGTTGAATGCCCTTCCTGACCCAACCCTAAGTATTTATCCAGGCTTGGGACTGGCACACTGAGTCCCTGGCCTGGGCCCACTCGTTACTACATTGTTAAATTTGAACAATAGTCTAGTAAAAAACTATGCAAGCGATAGAGGAAAGACACTTTTTGGAGCTCGTCACACTAACGCCATTCAAAAATTCACATACAGTACTTTAACAGCAACATATCTTTCCAACGATGCTGGAGGAGTTAAGTAAGAGGAAATAGATCAAAATCCTGAAGAAAAATGTAAATTTGTAGAAAATGTTAAGATAACTTTTTTTTGGAAAATTCCAAATGGCAGCTTTTCCCCGTAGAACAAAAGAAGAATTGCGTAAAAACAATATGGTCCAGGACTGCTGTTGATGGAGAATGATGGAGAGTGTCCAACCGATTCACTGGAGCGGACAAGTCAGAGCAAACGGAGCTCTGAATTTATGGCCTTCGGGCCTTTAACAAAAGAAGGGTAAAACATGCTTTCTGAAAGCGAAAAGCAGTAGGATTTTTTTTTGTAAAAACATTGAAACTGAGTGACGAGGATCAGCATTTGTAGATGAATTCATTCCATATGAGGCACTCACGTCGTTGGGGGCTCAGTGTGCGGACTGTGGTTGCGTACAGCTGTCGCTGGTGGTACATTCCAACAGGTCACAGGAAACCCAGCGCTGGGAGCAGACGGATGACCATCTGGGAAAAGGAGGAAAATCGACATTTGCACGAAAAAACTGAATTCAGCTTTTTTTTTTTTTTTTTTTTTTAACTTAAATCTTATGCTACGTTCACACCGCCTTCAGCAACAAGCATTCAAGTGACCACTTCCAATGAAAAGCTTTTGTAGACGAGTGTAAAAGCACTTTTCAGGATTCTCCGATCAAAACTGTAGCTATGCACATTTTAGAGACGGTTTTCGTGCTTTACATTCAAAACGCGTGGCCATGGAACGCGTGTTGAAAGGTAAACCAGGATGAACTTTGACCAAATTAGTGACTCTGATTTGGTAGCATCAAAGGGAATTAAAGTTATGAACTAATTATGAACGGTGTCCCCTTTAATTCACGGAGGTGCCAACTGTTTGAAAATTGAACATGAAGGAGAAATTAATAACTGCGGTTTGTGCCTGGCTGGAATTATACGACACCAATTCTTATATATATATATATATATATATAAACATCGGAGTAGAGCTGTAAAGGAAAAGCCTGGAGAAAGAGCCGCAACATTTGCACAGCTTTAACATTTCATATCAAGCCTCTTCCACCTGTAGGTGGAGGGTATGCGCTAGTTTTGGGTAGCGGCAGTCCAGATTGTACGCCATAAGCTAAACGTGCGTTTGGAGCGCTTCTTCAGGTGTGAAAGCAGCATAATGCAGAAAAAAATCTCTCCAAGAAGTGATGATGGTAAAACTATTTCAGCATGTTCTGTGAAAAACACTTACAGTAGGCCATGTTTGGGTCAGGCGGGTTTCTGGTGCCGTAGAACTGATAAGGTTCTATGTATGGGTTTCTGTAAACTCCACTCAGTGGAGGATGCGGAACAAACAAAGGATTCCTGGTGGGACACATACCAATATTTTCTAAATTAAACTTTTAACCTCATCAGTATTTTCCAGCATCATGACTGTACTTTATCAATGAAAAACATTTAAACAGGGGCGTCCACCGTATTTTTCATAGTTTTGACAAACTACAATTGCTTTCCTAATCTACACGAGTGAAACACTGAGTATAAATGTTGAAGAGAATACCTAGGAATATCCATGGAGCTTGGAAAGTAGGGGGCTGCACGCTGACCACAGGGGGAAAGGCCACCTTCCCCTAAGCCAAGGGCAGAGCTGTACTCCAACAGAGGGGACTGGAAGGCAGCGTGCGACTGCTCGGGAGGAAAAGGAATTTCTCTTTCCCTGCTGGTGTTCTTTTCGCTAGATGATGATCTGTGTTCTCCGGTCGCCTCTGAATCCACAGGAGCTCTTCTCCTGCTCAGTCCAAACTGCTTGATTCGGTCCGGCTAGAATGAACCCAGACAAACGCGGGGTTACATTTAATTTAATTTAACAAGCTTAATGTTGACGCAGACTGAGATGTGTCACGGACCTGTTTCTCAGGGTCATTTGCTCCGGTTGCAGCTACTTTAAGCTCCAGCTCCTTTTCCCTGCAACAAGGACAGTTTGAAATCAAAAATAATGTTATAATATTTACTGTATTTGGACATGACTATGAGGACGTACTTCTTCCTGTTGCGGTGCTGTTCAGCTATCTGCTCCTGCAGCTCCTGCCTGTAGCGCTCCTTCCTCCTCTGCAAAGCCTCGTCTGTATCTCCTGCTCCTAAAAACATGGAACACTAATTGAAAGGAAAAGCCAAAAAAAAATAAATAACTAAAAACGACTTTCTGCTTTTCTGATATGCGGCTAAAGAGTCAGAGACTTGTGAGGTTCTTAAAAGCAATTAAATGCTAAAAAGATTTAAAAATGAAATGAAAAAAATGTACAAACTAAAAACACTAAGGATAATTGATGCTTCATTTTGATTTCTAAAATTAATATTAAACCTAAAGTGTCTTTGAAACCCCCTCAATTGTGATCACTTTTGAATTTTTACCAATTATAAGACCGGTGGCAAAATTTGCATTTTCATTTTTGTTCTGTGTTCTTATTCTCCTTCCATCTCTCCTGAGGTCTCCTCGATTCTCTCTCTTTTCCCTAAAAATAAATAAAGAAATATAATGGAACAAAAGATGACGGACAAGCAAATCAGTAAACAAAAGAGAGCATTTATGTGAGCAATAAATCACAAAAAAGGAAAAAAAAAGATGATTTACCTGATATTATTTCTAATGGTCTGGCTCTCCTCGTCCATTAGTTCATTTGCCGTTTCCCGGCGCCTTCTGCCCTCTGGAAGCTCATCTTGAAAGAAATCCTCTTCCTCCAGATCTATAGGTCTTCCTCGACGGTTTTGATGCCTGGAGAGCACCGACGAAAAGCCCCCCTCATCTTCAGACACCCTGGACCCAGAGTCCTCCGTCATAGTGGCTGCATCCCTCTGCAGCAGTAACTGATGTTTGGGAAAAATACTTGCCGAGTCTCCGAGTGGATGCTGCCAAGAAAAAAAAAAACACACATGTTTTGTTAACTAAACTATTGAGAAATCATGAACTATTAAACATCAAGAGCAGATGAATAAAAATGTGTTTTCTCATTCCTGTTGTTGGAAATTACGGTGTGTTTGCTGTTTTTTTTTTTTTTACATTTTTCTTTGTCTGCTGTATTATCCAATGGTTAAAACACATACTGGTCACAAAATATCTTCAGGATGCAGAAGCTGAAACATTAAAAGAAGATTTGAGATTTTATGCAGTAAAAAAAAAAATTCTGTTCAATATTTTTCAGTTTTATCCGTATTAAACATAGAAGAAAAAATGATAACTGTGTTAATTCGGCTGAAATGAGCTTCCTCCGTAGGGTGGCTGGGCGCTCCCTTAGAGATAGGGTGAGAAGCTCGGTCACCCGTGGAGAGCTCGGAGTAAAACCGCTTCTCCTCGACATCGAAAGGAGCCAGTTGAGGTGGCTCGGGCATCTAGTCCGGATGCCTCCTGGACGCCTCCCTGGAGAGGTGTTCCGGGCATGTCCCACTGGGCGGAGGCCCCGGGGAAGACCCAGGACACGCTAGAGAGACTACGTCTCTCGGCTGGCCTGGGAACGTCTCAGGGTCCCCCCAGAGGAGCTGGAGGAAGTGACTCGGGTGAGGGAAGTCTGGGCATCTTTGCTCAGTCTGCTGCCCCCGCGACCCGGTTCCGGATAAGCGGAGGAAGATGGATGGATGCATGGATGGTGTTAACATGAGGAAAATTAGATTAGGCTTAAAGAACCACTCCTATAAAAATGGCGATTTTGGGGTTTTTAACATGTTCTTGTCGATTTTTCTGATGAGGGAGGACGTTTATTTTGAAAATTTAGCTCAAAATTGCATTTCTGAGTATTTCTTTACTCAAATTGTTGTGAATCAGGAGCAGAAGGAAAAGGTTTAAGGTTTATTTAAGTTTATTTGTGACGTAGAAAATGCACTGGGCGAGAAACAAGCTCCGTGCTGCCCTTCAACAGAGCACTCTCAGCAACAGGGAGGGGAAGGGGAAGGGGGGCGGGGTTGCTCCACCCAATTGGTCCCTTCCATAACTAAGTAAGCAAGTTTCTTTTTATGTATTAACTTATTTTAATTTTTTATAATTTAGCTGTTTTTATATTTTAACTTTTCTATTGATCACGTTTACATTTTAGACGGTTTACAAGTGTTTTGTCCCCCTTGGCTGGGGTGTTTGTGCCCATGCTGACACCCAGGCCAACAGGAGGACAGAGCAGATTCCACTTTCTAGGTTCTCTCCTCTTAAGGCTTTTTCCTCTTAAGTCATTTCTCTTCTACTTGTGCTTGTTTTTGTGTATTTGATTATGTGGGGTTTATTTATGTACTTTTTGCATCCTTGTTTGTTTTTATGTACAGCACCTTAAGCTGTTTTCTTTACATGAAAGGTGCTATAGAAATAAAATTAATTTGAATTTAATGAACTCCTGCCTCTGTGCAAACAATGTTTGTTTTGTTTGGTTTTTTTTTTTAGCAAAAAACAGCATCATCATAGTTAAAAGACCACTGGGAACACTTTAAAAACAGCTCAAAAGATGAGTGGGTCATTAAAGTTTAACTACAATACAGTCCTACCTGTTGCCAGATACACAACAAAGGCAACAGTGACGTCTAAGATCACATACATGTATTAATGGCCTGCTTAAATGACAACCTTGTGTGACTTTCACCTGAGCCATGTAGCGCCTGTAGTCCATCCGGAGCTCACGCTGCAGCTGGTGTTTCTTCTTCTCATACTCCACACCTAAAGGCAGACCCACACTCTCATCTGAGAAAAGAAACGATTGAAACAAGCAACATTCAAAAGATGTTTTAAAAAAGCTTTAGTGCATCAAGGTAAGGAGGAGAATGAATTCATGATAGATACCTCTTCCCTGACCTATAGATTTGGGTGGTATATTCTCTTTCACCGCAGATCCACTGTAAGCTTTGTGCGGATTTGACTGTCCAAAAAAAAAAAACAAAAGATTGAAATTATAACCAGCTGTGCAATTCTTCTGACACTTCCCCTAAAGCGATTGTGGCAAGACAGTTTTTTTTTTTTTTTAGAAAATACCAGAATGAGCACATTCATCTTTTTCATTTCTGTTCAATTCCACAGACGTATGCAATACATGAGACTTTGCATCCGAGGTGTCCAAACGTTTTGCAAAAAGGGCCAGATTTGGTGAGGTGAAAACGAGCGAGGGTAAAACCAATAGGCCCGCATTCTTTGAACCCTATAAAAACATGAAATGCAGATGAACTGTTTCATTATTTTTCCAAATGGAATACTTTTTATCAGGGTTATGACTTTCTCCTTAATAAAGAGAAGAACCACACAGGAGATGAGAATTTTTGCTGGACTTCTGCAGAAGGAGAATCGGTCTGTCACAGAGGAGTTCTGTTTTTCCTAGTGCATGGAGCCTGTTTTTATTGAAAACTGAAGGTTGCAGACATGAACGTGGGTCATTTAATCGGGAACAACAGGAACATCATATTCTTGTATACAGTAATCAGAAGTTTCTTACTGAAAGATAGAACTGAGACTATCATATTATGGTGATTATAGCGTGTAAGCAAACAATAATCACGTAACCCTAACACTTTTCATCTCTTCACATAGAACAGATAAATACATTTTTACCCAAATTACGGAGAATTTCTGATTTGAAGACCGGGTTGTTTCACAGGTTTACAACGGCCTATAACATAATTCAGCCACTCATAATCAAGAAATCATAGATATAGGTCCTTAAAAAGTGCCACATGTTACTGTTTTTATGACAACAGCCTGCAGGCTGCTAGAAATTTAGACATGAGCCGGACTTTGGACATGCCAGCTTTACATTCAAATTGTTATTCAGGACTTAAATATTTAGTCAAAAGTGAATGTCATACATTTATGAAGTCAATATTTTAATGACTTTGTGTGTTAGTAATTTTATATAAACAAACAACACAGTTCTTCTTACTTAATTTGATTACATTTAATGTAAGTTTTGTCATAATGGTCCCAAAATATTGCTTTGTTTTTATAAAATAGTAACAAAAGTGGCCCAACAGAAATGTCTAAAGCATTCAAAAATATTGTAATTGTTCCCTGATGCACAATATCCTTCAGAAACTGAAGGGTTTTTCCTGTTAGAAGCTTTTCTCATTCACCGTGAACACGCACCTTTATTTCCATGTAAGGGGGGTCCTGCTCCAGGCTGGCCTTATCTAGAACCACCCGCGCCTTCCGTTCTCTGATGAACTTCTCAAGTTCGTCGTCCAGCTCCATTGAACGAAGCCACAGTTGCGAACTGGAAGCGCGACATGACATTTGTGTGCATTTTTAGCGCGTGAAGCAGAACACGCGAGATATTAACTTGGGCTCCTGTCACTTTAATTGACCGTTGTCAGGCAACGGCTAAAAAAGCGTCCTCCCCTCCACTCCACCCCACCCCACCCCGAGATAACTCATCCGCTCTTTTTATTTTATTAATTAAACAATTTTAAGACTGCAAATATTGCCCAAATACCGTGCATCAGCTCCTACAGCTACCAAGTTTAAGCTAACTTGTTAGCTTTATTAAGAGAATCAACTTAGCACCCCTAACAAAACCAGTTTAGGGGGGGAAAAATGCTTAGCATTGGTCCTAGAAGTGTTTATAAAAACAAATTAAAGCGTGTGTTCTCACTCTTTAGAATAAACAACGCAAACTTACCATTTAATGAGGTATGTAGTTAAGGAAATGTTAGCGCAGCAGATCAGTTCGCCTGCTTAACTATCATCGATGTGACGTCAGATCAAACTAGTTCCGGTTTGTACCTGTCAAATTAAAATACCAAAGGACTTTTTTAAGCCCTTCCAAATAAATGTGTCAAATAATTCAACATTTGATTATACTGTCTGATATTCGTTACCTTGAATGAAAGAGCTGATTGTGACTTTTCCACACTGAACCAGTTTTGTGATTACAGCCGAAATACATCTACTAAATACTGACTCGAAGAGGGTTCATAATTATGCAAACAATTATAATTTTTTTATATTTTGCTTCTTTGACATGTAGGATTCTGTCTTCACTTTGGCATTAAAGTTTTTTTTTTGTTGTGTAAAAGGGTGATTTCATAATTAGGGTAAAATATCCAAAGAGTGTGGATATTTTTGAAATCCTTAAATTAAAACTGGAAAATGTCTTGTTTAAATAGAAGGCTGGCCCATATCATCACATTAGTTCTAAATAGTGCATATTATGAATGTAAATAAAGGCTGACTAGTTGTGTAATAGAGACACACAGGTCCCCTTTAACTCTATTAACGCAGTTTTACCTTGTTCACCTTGTTTTTTTCCATATTAATCAGGTAAAAAAGATTGTAACTGATGGATTTATATCATCGGGTTTTTTGAGAATGAAATGTTTTATATCATCTGTACTCATAATTACGTACAAAAATCAAGAAACACAAACGCTACATTAGCTTTGTGATTTATTGCTCATATAAATGCTCTCTAAACAAATTGGTAAAAATAAAATCTATCAATTATAAATAAAATCACAATGACTTTTACATGAAATTATATTGCACAATTATAAGCATTTGACGAGAATCACAGAAACACACATGTTGCTCAGGTTGTGTTTAGGAAGGTTCAGTGGTCTGAATCTTTGGAGGTCTATAATCTTTGAGTTTGTTCAACAGTCCATCTGCAGACCACCTGCCTCAGAAATTTACTATTTATCCGAATTACTTTGTCATTATTTAGAACATTTTAATTCTTCCCTAGAATTTATCCGGATATTTAGTGCAATTGGAGGGGGGGGGGGGGGGGGGGGACATGTAAATTACTGAAAGTCAAAAATACAGTTTGTACTTTGTGAATGAGGGCTAAAGATGTGATCAGTGTAGTTAAACAACTTCCCCAAAGAAAAGTCAAACCCACATTCATTTTTTCCCCCTTTAGTTTAGGATTTGCACCAGTGCCTCCCTTCAAATCTGCCTCATGATGGCTCAGCTTTTTTTCCCCCACTTCATAACACACTAATATTAACTGAGACGGTGTGAGTTTTAAAGCTGGCCAAAAGGGTTGCTGTCCATCAGAAGCTTCATTCTCCCGGCTGGAATGGCAGTGTGTGTGATTGGTCAGGGACGGAAAGGCCAAGAAAAGGATCTGGTGGAACCTCAGAATGAGTGTGAGAGCTCGTCTTCTCCGCATGGTCAGATGTTGTCCACTTCTGCTCTGAGTTCAGGACATAGTTCCTTGAGTAGCATTTCCATCAACACCTGAAAAAAATCAGTGAGACAAAAATTAGCACATTTTCTGCAGTAAGGACAGAATATATCTGGGGGGTTTTTTTTGTTTTGTTTTGTTTTGTTACATGAGACAGTTTGGCGTTGTTTTTCTTACATAGAGAAGATGTTTGTTGGCATTAGCTTCCTGCAGTGCATTGAAGATCTTGATGATTCCATAGCGGGCATTCTGCTGGCCAACAAGATTTGCTAGTGCATCTAAGGAAAAAGAAAAAAGAAATGTTTTCACATTGTACAGAGAAGACATAAACGTACAACATAATTTATCTTTTTATTAGTCACGTCAACTACAGAACAGAAGGCCCTATCACACATTAACACACATCTTTCCTGTAAAAAGCAACCAGTCTAATTTCGTTAGTTCTCCTGGTGTCAGTTCACACAAAGAGTTCCTGTCCTTGTGTTCCCTTTCACTGGATTATATAGTCTTTAGAAACCACACGATGGAAATCAGCAAAACCCCCTTTGGACAACATGAAAAAAAAAAAAAAATCATTAAAATAAGACTTCCTTCACAGCAAGAATGTCACAACACAATGTTGTGACATTCTTGATTACAATTCAAATCTACTCACATCAGACACAGGCAAAGCCATCACAAACACGTTAAGATAAGCGCCAACAAGAATTTACCATCTGAGTTTTCTTCAAGTATGATCAGGAACAGTACAGCTGACAGGTGGGCAGACCTGAGGCTGAATCCTTGACTGCATAAAAGAACTGGACTGAGTGAGTGTGACATCACCCATAGAAAATGGCTTACTGCCAGCTCCAACCAAATGAAGTCGATTTGCTCGCCATTTATTTTGCAACATCACCATATTGGAGTCAAACGACCTCAGTGAGAAGTCAGTCTGAATCAAAGCTTTTATGACAACCACTCTTGCTAATCAGGAGTGAGCATATTTGGAAGGCCACACCCCAACACGAAATCTGGCAATCAAAGTTTGGAACGTGGACGTGGGGGCTAGCAAACCAGGATCCCTTGTGCTACTGCCTAACCTACATCTGTAATTTGTGAATGTCTAATTCCTTTGTCTTGATCTTATTTTCTTAGATTCTAAATTGTGTTATTTAAGTGAAACTGTTTTTCTTTGTGTTTTGATTTTTCCTTGGAAAACTGGTTGGTGTTTTAACTAACATTGGTTGCTAAATTATTGAGGAGAATTCACACACAAAAACCCTATTCCTTTTCCTGTTGTCCCCTCACCCCCCACACACACACACACCCCGATTCAAATTCACCCCCAAGTCAGGGTCCCCATCCCAGTTGAAATACAGGGTTGCGTCAGGAAGGCCATCCAGCGTAAAACTCTCTGCCAAATCACCTTTGTGAATCAGTGAAAGCTGATTTGCTGCACCTGAAGACATATGCCGAATGGTGATCATTATCAGGAACAGGCAGCGGGTACTTCCTGGATCCATAGTTATTATTGATCATATGGTAAATGGCGTATACTTATATAGCGCTTTCTACCTCCTTTCGAAGGCCCAAAGCGCTTTACAGTCACAGTCCCATTCCCCCATGCACACACACATTCACACACTGGTGGTGGCTCCGCTGCCAAACACTGGTGCCAACCTCCCACCAGAGGCAAGGTGGGGTTCAGTGTCTTGCCCAAGGACACTTCGACTCATGGGCGTGCAAGGCAGGAATCAAACCTGCAATATTGCGATCATGGGTCGACCGCCCTACCGCTGCCCCACAGCCGCTCATGTGCTGTGGGACAGCATACATAACTGTTGATTATTCCACAAAATTAAGAAAGTTCAGTAAGATGTTTATGTGCCGTGTCTCCTTTTAAATAATAATATAGGTACAATTATATGCACAGCAACATCAAATATTTGGTCAAAATGTAAATCATCAGAATCAGTAAATTAACAGAGCACAGTCGAACATGTCGGGTCCCTATGGTGTCACCCGGCTTTTAGAGCAAACCATCTGATCCCTCAAGACAGGACTTGCTCCCCCTTTAATTATTCTTCCATCCAGAGATGGAACAAAACATCACACTCTAGGGGAAGAAGCCGTGTCTCGCAGCAGGACAAAAGCAGGGCAAACAAGATGGGGGTGTGAAAGCAGCTAGGGACTGACAAGACATGTCTGCATGCGTTTCCACCTGGAATATTGTCTAGCAGCTTCTGTTGAGCCCTCTCCTTGGTCTCGTGACGCTCTGAATCGGTTCTGCTCTTCAAATGTGGTGCCAATTTCCCATCTGGCCAGAAGGTGTCCCTGAACACACTGATGTAACACACCAGCATCTGCTCACTGAAGATCCAGTTTACAGTGTCTCGGATCTGTCTACAAAAACAGAACACACAGATCATGTTAGCATCAGAACTTTAACGTGAAAATGATCGCTCTGTGAAAGGCTTCAGTATACAGCTCAATACATGTACAACTACAAAATAAAAAGCTGCAGCAACTCTGACAAAAACATCTGTAAAATGAATTCAGAGACTCACTAATCATAGTCATCTGACTTATCATGAGGTACAAAGTAAATATTTAAATATAAAAATATATGTGAAGTAATCTAATTGATGAAATGTCACCTTTTATGTGTTAGAGTTTTAGTATGTTTCAGTCTCATACTCACTTGTTAATAGTTCGTCCAAAGGTTACTTGGACTAGTGCAATTAGAGTCTTCCTTACCCACTTAAACACTAAGAGAGAAAAACAGTGGTAAGAAAAGGAATTTGATAAATTAACATGCAGGTGAAACACTTTTTATTTTATTTTGAAAGAAAACTGCTCACTTCCTCTAAGTTCAAAAATCTCCCCTATCAGCATAAAGCAAGGTTCAGCCAAGGCATTTTTCCTCCCGTCTGTTTCATCGCCATAGTCTGACAGATCACTGTCTTCATCGCCGTCCTCCTTTGAACAGTGAGTGAAAGATAAATGTGAAAGCAAGATGGCTACGAGTCTCAAAAATGACATGGCAGCTGTGGCCAAGCCTCTACCTCAGTGTGGGAGAAGAAATCTCCAGGAAGTCTCTCCAGAAAAGAGGCCAGGGAGAAAGACGACTTCTTCTGAATAGACATCACCTTCAAAAAATTCAGCAGCACATTAGTACTTTCCCACTGAATCCTAACTCTAATGTCTGAAAGCATCTTTTTTGGTTTTTAAAGTGTGGGAAATTAGCTACCTTGAGATGCTCTGGAGATGGGCTGAGAAACGCGTAGAGCACCTCAGACTGGCACAATCGCTCATCTGTCAGCAGACGCTACAACAAATGCATGGACAAGGAGGATTTTTATAAAAAAAAAAAAAAAACAAGAAGGACGTTTTCTTTCTTAAGCTTTCGCCACATGCACCCACATGTGGGGGGTGACCCCAAAGGGTGCTGAGGGTTTTTGGGTAGTAGAGGGTCGTGGGGAGAAGCGTCTGTATCTTAAGAGCCGGTGTGTCTTGATGTCTCCTTGAGACTTGTACAACCACTTAAAGGGTTGCTACGGCAACAAAGGAAACAGACCAAAAAAAAAAAAAAACGGACGGATAACTGTGTAAAGCTGTCATTTGTTTTTGGCATCTAGCTGGAAGGCGAACAGGTATGCTTTTTGGTTATGTTTACTGTATACATTTTGTGATTATTTTCAATTTGTTTTGTGTAAAATAACAAAATATGTTTCTGTTTGAAGTTATCGAACAATCTAAGGCTACAACGTGAGGTAAAGAATGGTTGTATATCAAAAAGGAATTATTGTAAGTTTGTTGTTTTGCTTTTCTTCAGCTCTTAGACTATGACTCTGTCAGTTATAATAATTGAGTCCATCGTCTGAATCAAGTCCGGCTGGAATGCCACACGGCTTATGTATGTACAAAATGGATATCCTTTAAAAAAGTAGTGGGTGCGGCTTATAATCAGGTGCGCTCTATAGTCTGGAAATTACGGTAAGTTTTTAGGTTTGTTATTTACCTGTAGAAAGGCATTGAGCTGTGTTTTACTCTTTTCCAGGAACTTCTGGTCAATAGACTTGAAGGGCAGTTTACTCAGCGATGGTACCTGGAGCTTCTTTAGTGAAGGGAAACACTGGAAATGAGTGAGAAAGAGTTCACAACATTTCAGCAGAAGTTTACAGGACAAAACCACTTTTGGGTTTTTTTAAATCATCACCTACTTGGATTTTTCCGCTTTTTCTCTTGCGGATCTGAAGAGACGAGACCAAACTTAGATTTAAAGAAGTTACCTCGGTTAGTTTCCGGTGCAGAATCTGGAATTCAGAGAGCTTGCGCTGAACGCTCCATCGACTGTTTGGCGTTTCCTCCCCCTCTGTGAGACTCACGCAAACGCCGTAGCAAGCTACAGTCTCACCGCTTTCCTCTGCAGCCTAAAAAAATACAAAGAAAGAGACAAAGTGAAGCTGCATTCATCCAAACATTATTGAACAAGTTTACTGCATATTTTGCTATTCTGCATTTAGCATTTTAAGAATTACGAGGAGATTGGTTGACAGAAGAACTTTAATGTTAGGAATGTTAACAACCAAGTAGAAACAGCTGCTTCTGTGGTTGAACATTTATTTTTTTCCTACTTGACTCGTAAGCAACTATCTCAGAATTTGCCGTTCCGATCGAGTGATCACACTAGAGTCTCTCAATAAAGCAAATGTTTTATTATTATTTTTTTTACTTAAATTTTATTTTATTTTTAATAAGGTATAACACAAATGTACATGAAATTAAACAGAATAAACAAACAAACAACAACAACAACAACAACAACAAAAATAAATAAATAAAAAAGACATATCAGCAGCCGTTCCAGAAATATGAATAAAAAGATTACACAATGACCAAAAAGTTTTTATATGAAGTCCATTTGTCCCATTTTTCCTTGAACTTTCCTTCTCTCAGTCTTAAAGCAAAGGTCATCTTTTCCATAATGTAGATCTCCTCCACTATTTCCGTCCAGTCTGTAATCGTTGGTGGTTCTGGCTTAAGCCATCTTCTGGTTATTGCCTTTCTAGCTGCAACTAGCAATATTTTCACCAGATACCGATCTTTGACTATAACCGTTTCTGAAATGTTACCCAGGTATAGTACTAGCTGGTTGAAGGGAATTGTATAGTGCAGAATATTTGTTAAAACAAGATGGATGGAATGCCAAAATGGCCTTATTTGTAAACAGCTCCAGAAAATATGGGAATGATTTGCATTTATTGTGTCATTTATTGGCAAATGTTTTAAAGGACTTTTGGGTCTTCGGATCAAATAGTTACAGTAAACCAACACCAGGTCAAAACTACAAAGCACGATGAAAGGAAATAAATATTGTGACCTCAGCAGATGTAATGGTGGCCTTCCAGTGGCCCAGGTTTTCACACCACCAGTCTGTTCTGGTGATGTGCTGCTGGAGTTCGCTGTGCTCCTTCTCCATAGCTCCGATTTCCTCCTTTAGCTTGCTGACTATCTGTAAATGCACATAAGACAGCATGCAAGTCAAAGTTATATGCTGGCGTATATAGTGAAGTTCATCCTCACTAAAAATGTGCAACCTGGAATCCATTTTTAAAAGCAGTTTGTTGTGTTTTGCTCAGGTGGGTAGAAAGAACAAACTGTTCTTTAGTTTCTCATTTAAAAAAAATAATAATTCTGATCTGAAGGAAGTTGTGACCTAAAGAGTATAAATCTAGAAGTTTTACAGTGAGGTCCAGCCCTAAAGTACTATAATCCAATGACATCAAATAAAACACAACTTTTGATGTAGTATTGTTACATTTCTGAAGCGTCTGCTTGTGATCGGTTACCTTTTTGTCTGGTTTGGGGGCATTTTGAATGGAGCCCAGAGCCTGTCTCTTGTACTCCAGTTTGTCGTAGAGTTGGCGTAACTTAGTGGCAGCATAGCTGGCCTGTTCATTGATTCCTTTAGAGCCCTCATCACACTCCTCCTCTCCTGCATCAAGACCCTGACACTGCAGACAAAAGAGTACAAAACAGCAACTATAAAGACTGACTCAAAGCATTTGACTGCAGAAAAACAGGAACAAGTCTCATTGGTTTATGTGTGCGCAGCAGACCTCTTCCCCCTTCTCCCTTGGGCTGCCCTGCGACTGGCAGTGCTGCTCGTCTCGTCTGATCAGCTTGTCATAGAGGTCGGAAACCAAGAAGGAAGGATAGTATCGTTCTCTCATCGTCTCAGCCACCTACAGGACATGTGAGCAAAGTTTTACCATGAAGAATACAACTGTCAGATACATTTTTAATGAACACAGGGCACCGCAGACTGATCTGTTGGTCACTTCTACAGACAGTTGAGGCAAATGAGGACTATTTGAATGATCTGTGTGGAGCCTTGAGACAAATCTTGGTTGTGGTTTGGTGCTTTACAGGTGAACCAAAATAAAATGGAAAATGTTACTTACCTGCTCTTGAAGTCTAACAAAGACCTGTGTTCCTCGATTTCCCACCAGGCTTTGCTGAATTTCCTTCAGAAGAAACTTCTCGACTTGAATTTCCCTATTTTCAACAAAGAATTTTTGATAGATTTCTCCAACGATTTGGGGGACTTCATTCTGCCAAACACACGAAAATAAAATAGGTTATGTGTGTCTTTTCTTATAAAAATCTCTATTTAGAGTTATTTAGAAATTGAACAGCACGTATCACTCAACATGCAGAAATGTTTTTATATAGATTAGCAGGGAAGCTAAAAACAAATATAAGAAGGAAAGACACAAATGACAAGATCTTTTTTTTTTAGATTCTCTTAAAACAAATGTAACCCCCAACCATAGCTTTACAAAATGTACCATCTCCTTTTTTAGCTTTTAAAAGAACAATAACAAGCAGTTGTTGGGATAAACAATAAAATGTGTTGAAAGAAAACCTTATTGGCAGTTTTCAAAGTTTCCACTAGTTCCCAGAAGCTGATTAGAGCTCTTTTGTCCACTCTTTCCATGTAAACTCTGAAATGCTCTCTGTAACCCGGATTACACAGAATTTCATCAAACTGGAGTATCTGCATGAGAGACGAGCAAAAACGAAAATACTTGTATTATTTTTCAAGTTGGCTTTGAGGCGTTTTTACCATGCTAAGTGATTTTATAACCAAACGAAGCGCACCTTTTGGCTTTGAGGCTCATCGCCGTCGTCGGCTCCTCCGTCCTCATTATTTTCATAGTTGGGTCCACCGAGCAGCCGGATCCGTTTCTCACATTGTTTCTTAGCAACAGTCAGCTGATTGATATATCGTTTCATATCTCTGGCCCTCAGCAGATCTGCCTTCATGGCAGCAGACTCTTTACCTTTTCGCTCTAAAAGTGAGTGAAGACGGAAAGTTTCAAAGATTCCAGTTACAGTAAAGGCATCATATTTGTCTTGTTTTCAGTGATTTGCCGCCACGCAATTGTGCAATTTTTTTACCTTTCTGCTTTTTGAGTTGAGGCAGGGTGCTGATGGTTGTGGCGTGGATAATTTCCACCACTATCTGATACCTAACAAGGAAAATGCAGAAGAAGAAAAGACATCAAGCAAGCCAAAATTCGCAGATAAATAAGCAGAATAAAACTGAAGAGAGAAGGACAAAAATATGACATTTTTAATAAAAAAAAAAAAAATAACACCAATTTCCTGTGTAAATATAATACATAATTAGTGAGACAATACTGAAGGATTGTGACTATGCCCCAATAACGATCTGTAGTTTTTCATTATAGGTAAAATCCTGATCTGTTTCCATAGTAACTGCTCTATGGCAAAACTATCACTGGTTAGCCCGTCTGTCATCTTGAATACACACACAGTAGAGTGAAGTTTCATGTCGAGTGTGTGTGTACTTGTGAGTGTGTGTGTGTCCCTTTGCTGTCATGCCTGAGTTGTTTGAGGAAATCGACATCAGTAGAAGTTGATATCAGTTTGATGAAGTCTTCATAGGAGGCAGCGTAGGTGTAGGCTTTTTTCTGCTGCTCAGCCTGCTGCTCCCTCTGCTCCAGCTGAGACAGCAGCATCCTATTTATGGAGTCTGGATCACTGAGCACCTCCACCAGAGGCTTCAACACTGAGAAACACAGGCAGAAAACAACACATTCGCTTTTTATTCTGCTAAAACTGCCTGAATGCCATCTTTTGGGTTTAAATCACTTGTTCTTTCAGAGGAAATACCATATTATACAGATGACGTTAAACTAATGACAAGAAGTGAGGGAGTTTGTGCTTTTTATTTGTTCCAAACATTGACTGTATATGAGGACTGGACTGAGCGACAGGAAGCGCCCGCAGGCTCCAAGAAGCCAAAATCCCATAGACTTCTTCCGAGAAATAAACAGCTATTATTCATTCTATCGTGCTCTGCTCGCTTTTTTTACATCTTCTTGCTAATCCTTCTTTTTTCTTCATTATATTTTTCTGTAGTGAAAGTTATTCAAGTTATTAACTGACCGATCAGATGCCTCAATAAAAGTGTGTGGTCTCACGTTGAATGTTCAGAACCTTTACAGATTTTGTGTAGCGTACTTTCAAGTGGTAGGAGAGTGGCTTCCAACAAGCTCCCGCTGATTGGCGAGAGTGATCACACAAAAAAAAGGCAATAAGAATCGTTACAGGCAGTAAATATAGAGACCCATCCGGTTCATCGTTTAGTCATTTGAAAATACTAAAATTTAGTGATTTAGTTGATTACAACATTCTCAAATGTATGTACAAACCATACAGGACATGGTTACCCCTCAATCTACAGGTTAAATTCAATAAAAGACAAAGTCAAATTGACTTAAAGGACTAGAAATCTTTAGAAAAAACAAGATTTAGAACAAAGGCATTGGAGAGGTCTATTTCAGTACACGGACCTAACATTGGGAGTAATCTGGACAAAGGGGCAGATAATATAAATTTTGTTCTTTCTGCTCCTTTCCATTTATTGACTGTTGTTACTTTATTTTGATGTTATTAAATGAAATAAATAAATGTAATAAATTTTAAACGATGACTTGACCAATTCGGTGCTTTACCGACGTCATCTGGCTCCAACATGGCGGCATCTGTATCGTGCAAAAATGGCGACTGAATTGACTTCATTTCATTGGAGCCTGAGGTGAGGCCGTTTCTATGGGTGACGTCACACTCACCTGGTCAAGTTTTCATATACAATCTATGGATCCTACGCAGCCGTTTAGAAATAAATCCTACGCAATCAGAAAGCATGTTTCATACCACTGGAAATGACACATTTCAAACTCTCAAAGTGATCGCACAAAATACAAACATACACTGAGGTCAATAAGTATTTGAGGGAGAAATCCAAATTCTGGGGGAAGATGGCTAGACATCTAATATTTTTTTTTTGTTCCTGAACAGTTGTTTGTTTTTTTTTAGTGTGTACTTTATTACTTATTTAATTATTTAAATAATTATGTTTTGTTTTTTTACAGTTGACCACATGTTTTTTATATTTTCACAGCTGTATTTATTTCATATTTAATATTTATTTATTTAATATGAATCTCATTTTTGATAATACTTTTAATAATAATTTTCATAATTTTCAATAATAATTTTCTATAATTTAATATGAATGTCCTTTTTTGATGTTATATCATATAGATTATTTCTGAATGTCGTTTTTTGCTGCCACAGATAAATGAAATTTCCCCATTGTGGGATAAATAAAGTCATCTATCCATCTATCTATCTATCTAGACACTATAAGTTGGGCAAATGAAGGCTAAAAGTAAACCCAGTATAACAACACAACTGTCTATTATTTTGTAAGATATGAGTTCTAACCTGCATTTGTACACAGTACACTTTATAAGGCTTCTTTAAATGAATTGTTCTTTATTTATCTGTGCATCAAAGAATTGGAGAGCTTCTCCTTCTCATTACCGTCTCATTAAATGTAATCATCCCTCATTTGACTAGAAAGGAGAAGTCCTTTGTTGCTGTATGAAAAAACTTAAATAATCTAGTTCATCTTAATAAGTTAATAGCTTTATATCATCACGTGTAACTTTATGAAGTTATTAACGAGGTTAGAAGAGACGACGATATTTGATGCAGCAGAAGTTTGAGTGGGGCGTGATGAGAACTTTCTCAAAATTACAAAAATGGATCAAAGCAAAAACTTTCTAAAAACAACATTTTCAAGCATTAATAACAGGTGCAGCTCAGTGTGATGCAGCTCATCGGTACCTTTGGAGGTGATGACCTCTGTGAGGCAGCAGCGTAGCGTGTGTGACTTGGCGTCCTTTTGCGGCAGCAGACAGAGCAACAGTATTCTTGCTACACAGCGCAGAAAGGCCATCTCCAGATCTGGGCTGACCAAACAGGGATGGAGGGGAAAAGGCCGAGAAACTTCCTCTGGTCTGGAAGCACAGAACACGGGACACGAAGATTCTTATTTTTTTTTTTTTTCCCTTTACTTAGATGTCATTCCTCCTGAGCTTAATGTCTGATCACATCATCTGATATGCAGCTAGCCTGACTGGAATCCTTAGTTATACCTCAATAAATGTGTATGTCCATGTTCCTTCCTTAAACATAACACGCATTCTTAGACTACAGCAGATCCTGGAAGCCAGACGTGTTTGATCCAGCTGTAAGGCTGACCTGTCAAGATAATAAAACTAAATGAGGTGTATGAATCATCACTCAGTCTGTCAGCTCCGTCCACATGTTGCTGAAGGAAGCAGGAGTGGAGGACTTTAACGGGTTTTTTTTTTACCCTGCTCTGAATTGCAGTAATTTGACTCCATCTGTGTGCATAAAACGCTGATGCTGAATACGGACATGGGTGAGGCCTCTCAACAACAAATCAGAAGTGGACAAACATGGATGAGTCATGGCTCTCAGGCTGCCTGTCGGTGCTTTTAAGCACCACCATTTTTTTTAATTGAGTTTTCCTCCCATGCAAACACTGCCCCCAAAACCACACAGGCAACAGCTGTGCGCCGTTTTACCTTGCAGATGCAGCCTTGAGGTCGGTGAAGTGTGTGTGAAGGATGCGGATGCTGTCGTAACACACAACGTTGACGAGGTTGATGTCGGCCAGCCTGGACCTCAGCTGGCCGATCATCTGCCACCAGTCTTCCAACAGCATGGAGTAGAGCTGGCCCTCATCACGGCTGAGGGGGGCGTACCAGGAGAGGATGTAATCTCTGTAAGCATAGTCAAACACTGGGGGGGGAGAGAAATAAAAAGATTAGAGGAGAATACAAACACCTCCACAAGCAGACAGTAAAAAAAAAAAAAAAAAAATCGTACATGTTTTAATTTGACTTTTTTTTTTGGAAAGTCTTTAACTTTGTTTTCCTGAAAAGAAGAGCGGTTTTACTGCAGCAAACTTGGCCTAACCAATGAACACAAATAGTTCAGCAGGTTTCATTTCCCCCAAAGGCCAGGTGCAGCAGCGCCGACGCTTCAGAGGACAGATCATTAGTCTATCACAGGGATGACTCATAAAACACAGCAAAAAAAAAAAAAAAAAACAGGCCATTTGTCACATTCAACATGAGGCAAACGCAGGCAGCCGGTGGGAGGACGACATGCACGCTCTCATCCCTCTTCTCATTGTGAAATACTTTTAAAAGGTTTAGATTGGATCATTCATTGGATAATTAAATCTGGGCTGAGCTAAGCCTGTTCACTACTCTACACAATCAATATGCATCCTGCAGAGATGAGACAGGAGATGCTCTCTCCTTTTTCCTATAAAAAAGCAGAGTTGTTAAGTGTTGTAAGGATCAACACCTTTTACAATAACATTTAAAAGAACATTCAAACGTTTACTTTATTTCTCTTTATGTTTTTATTGTTCTGCCAGGAAAATGAACTGCTAAATTTACAGCCTTCAGCTAATTATAATATAAATGACTTATTACTGATAACCCAACTTCAATAGTAGCAAACTTATCTAGTTTCTCTCCGTTGAAAATTTGTTTTTGGTGTTTGTGTGTCTGACGATGGAGGACATATATAAAAAAGATTATGCTCAAAATTGCATTTCTGAGTATTTCTCTACTCCAATTGTTGCAAATCAGGAGCAGATGAATAAAAGCCCTTAGGATCACTCAGATATTGCTCGCCATTTTTGTTGCACCGCTAATGTTAGGTTGAGGGTGTGAGGGGCTGTAAGCTAGCAGGAGAGAGCGAGTGCTCTTAGTTATGGGTGTCGGGAAGGGGGGTTGGGGTTGATCTGCAACAACGCTGCCATATCTCAGAGGCAAATTTCTAATGAAATCTGCAGAAGCTATGACTAAAAAGATGACGCAGGTTTTGGGGATTTTGGCAAAAAAAAAAAAAAAAACTGCATAATCTTAGATAAAAGACCACTGGGGAGGCATTTAGAAAAGATTGAAAGATGATCAAAGTGGGTCTCCAAACTTTGATCGTTCCTGACGGCCAGATATAATCAAGTTTAATATTTATTTAGCAAAAGCAACAATTCACTCCCTGATATGAAAAAACATTGACAAAACACCTCTACTGAATACCAGAAATTTTGCTAAAAAGAAAGACACTTTTTAGGCCTGGGAGCTTCAGATGGTGCAGATTCACTCCTCCATGACCCAGGTCAACCATTACTCACACAGTGCTCCAGGCTAACAGAGCTCTGATGTTTACAAACTCTCCTCTAAGACAGGTAAGCCCCTATGTGGCCGAAACAAAGGCCTCGTTCACACTGCAGGCTGAAACGACCCAATTCCGAATTTTTTGCCCCTAAGTGGCCCAATTCCGATCCTTTCATGACAGTCTGAACGACACAGATCCGCTCTTTTCAAATGCGACCCAGGCCCCTTGGGTTTGCCGGCCTGATTCCGAAACGTATCCGATCTTTTCAATTGCGGCCGCCGTCTGACCGGACAGGCGACTTGATTCTGAATTGTATGTCATCGACACGCAACAAACGTCATCATTTTGCGTTGAAGTAGGCGGGAACAGGAACATAAACAACAACCATGGCAGACGATGCTGCTGAGATCAGTCAGTGGAGGGGAAGCAGATCACGGATTGGATTAATATTTGGGGTGATCGCTCTATTCAGGCCAAACTCCAGGGCTCTCATCGCAACCGGGCGGTTTTTGAAAAAAAATTTCCAGCTAAACGGCCGAGCGTGGTGTTGAACCTTTCCCGCGATGACTTTTTTTTCTTTCTCCCCTTTCCAACCGTGCTCAGAAGCGCGGGGGACCCGAGGCGATCCTCCTCCTCCTCCCTGTTCTGATCCTTAGATTCTCCAGGATTCTCCAGAACGGCTTCATAAAGAGTCCATAGCATTTATTCTGGGGGAAACCTTCGTTTTTTTACCGTTCTCCTTCCTCTGTAACACACAACATGAATGCGCGCCCACACTGCGCCCCCCCCCCTTTCTCTATCGCGGCACGCGCTACACACACGCGGGCGCGCGGCTCCAACGCACACACATTCCTATTCCACAACAGTGGGTACAGACGATCCCGACTCCATTGCCTTCTTAAAATGAGTAGATTGTAATTGTGCTGCTCCTTCATGAAAATAAATTTAATATTACAAAAGGAGCTCCGCTGTTGACAACACTGTTGTTGACATCCATTGTTAACGTTGGCTCCGCAAACAACGAGTGACGTCGTTCATTCACCGTTGAGTATTCTTCTGGCTTCTGCGCATGCAGGTCTCGTTTGGGTCGTGTCACGGTCACACTGGAGACCACAAAAGTTCGGATTTACTTGGAAATGTGAACGGTCTTGCAAAAAAATCGGATTTTTTCAAAAAATCCGAATTGAGCATTAAGCCCTGCAGTGTGAACGTAGCTAAAAGGACTTTACTGGACTTAAACTGGTTTGCATTTTATTCTATTTTGCAGCAGTTGTATCTAAAACCTCCTTAACTTTATATAAGTAAATTACTAGATCTAGTAAGCGGAAACTAAAATATTTAAAGACCCACTCCGATCATCTCTTGTGTTATGTTGAAAGCGCTCCCAGTGGTCATAATTATGATTATGTCGTCTTTAGCCAAATCAATAAACCAGTCGTTTTCTGACAAAGTTTCTGTAGAGCGGCAGGAGTTCATCATAGATTCACCTCAGAGTTGCGGGCAGGATGGAACTCCGCTCCCCTTCCCCTCTAGGTCAGAGCAGGGAGCTTGTAGCCCTCGTACTGTATTTTCCACATCACAAATAGGATCTTTTTCAAAGGACATTTTGTTGTCTGCTCTTGATTCACAGACATTTGTAAAAAAAAAAAGAAATCCTCAGTAAGGCTATTTTGAGCTTAATTTTCCTAAAATATGTCAGAAAAACTCTATAAGAACATTTTAAAAACAAGTTTCATTGGAGCGGGTCTTTATAAGCATAATTCAGTCAAATAACTTCCTGCCGCACTGCACATAATGATCGCTTTTCAGAGACTTCATCTGAGAACACAATTGTGTTCATTAGATTTGAAATGTAAAGCTTCTAAGTGTCTACATTTACCCTGAAGGTCATGACATCCAATATAGCTTATCGTGTTCCCTTTAATGAGAAAGTTAGATGCTGTGAGCTCCTCCACACTGTGATTATGTACCTTCTTTCAGAGCTTTGTCCACATTGTGGGACACCACGACTCTTCTGCTCTGACTTGATTCCTGGGCTGGCACCAGATAACGGCCCTGAAAAACAACAAAAGCATTCGATCTCTAAACTTCAACAGCAGAGAAGAAGAGCAGCATGTAAACAGTGAGTTGGTCAAGGAGCAGGAGACAGAAAACGAGCCTGAAAGTGTCAAGAAGAAGGCTTCTATGGTGACTTTTGTGCAGATCATCGATTGCTGGAGGCAGAAGCGAAAGATGCAAATCCCAGGATGCAATAAAAGCCCCATTTTAAAATGCAGTATCTGTCTACCTTTACATTTAACACAGCTGTATGTAAAGTTTAATGCATGCAGTTTTAATAAAGAATCATTTATTGTAAGTTCTGTCATTGAGTTTCTCCCAGATAAACCTGTTTTATTAAAAAAAAAAAAAAAACACCTCCACAAATGTTTTCCCAAAATTAAAATCAGTCTGACTCGATCTAATCAGGATGTTAATAAAACCAAAGAGATTTTTGTTTTGTCAGTGGAGGGCTTATTTTCTTCATTTTGTTGAATTTAATTGGGGGTTTTTTTACGCAGGCGGCAGATTTGATCACAATAGTTTAATAAGATTCAATTCCTTCTGGTTTCAAAGCAAACGTGATTATTAATCCTGAATCCGCCGTGGATGATGCTTTACTGTTGGAATTCAAACGCTGCTTTGTGCACTGATAACACAACACATCATTACTTCATTTGTATGTGTTATTTTAGCACACTTTAAATCCTCCATCAGTTAAAAGAAACACATTTACAAGACTAGACTCCAGCTGAGTTAGTTTTTCTCATGAGAATCTTTACTTCTTGCCATCTTTACTGCTAATTAACAATCAGACAGTTATGATTGGGGTTTTTAAACACTAAAAGATCATTTAGATTAAAAATGTGTTAATACCAATCAGTGAATCATCCGACAAATCCTGTTAATCCCCATTAAATACAAAATTCTGACAAACAAGGCATCAGTGTTTGTCCCAGCTCATGCGTCAACCAGACGAATGTTTGTGACAATCTCGCTCCAATGTCAACATCAATAAATCATCAGTACACAGCAGCACACAAAGCCTCTGAAGGCAGCTGCTAGGCTGTAGCTTGCTTTTATTATGATCTGCTGTTTTTTTTTTTTTTTTTTTGAGCTATGGTATCAAATCAATTTCCCTTTTGTGGGATCAATTCAAGTTCTATTCATATTCCTAGATGAAGGAACGTTTATTGTTGCAGTGTGTGTTTGTTTGTTTGTTTGTTTGTTTTTTTAATAGAGATGTGATGCTTTTTTGTTATATAGGACAGTAAAAGGAAGATGTGGGGGGGAGCGGAAATGCATGGCCAGAAAGAACGGACTGAAAGGCACAAAAAAAAGAGACAAAAGGAAGATTTTTGTTTTGGTCGTTAAAGCAACACGTAATCAAAAAAGAAAGGAATTCGTTTAAATAAATCAAATTTAATCTACAAACTTGTCCTGAAGAATTCCAATTTGTGCGCTGAAACTATTTCTGGCAAATGTAGTAAAATTACCAAAAGTTCTAATCATTGCTATACAAATGAGTTTGACAAATGATCATCTTACCACAAGCTTGTTGAAGAAGTCCAGCCTTGCCATGCACAGCCTTCTGTTCCTGTCAAAGCTGCTGACTTTGACAGGACTTTTCCTGACCAGCAGAACAAAGCTTCCAGCCAAGAAACACAGCAAGGCGAATGAAATATAGATAAACAACTTGAGGAAGAACGAGGTGACAGTCAGGCCACCCCAAGCCAGCTGAAAGACAACCGCTGCCACCACGCCCAGGCAGAAAGCCGGGACGAACCGGAGCGATGTGTCGCTGGTGGAGGCTGGGGTGGCAGACATGAGCTCCTCTTCTTCTCCTCCGGCGCTGCTGCTCCCTCCTCCAGCCTGTGGTGTAGTGGTAGTTGAGGGGGTGGGCATCCTGCGACCCCACCATCCATATATGAGTCACTGCTGCAACTTGGGTCCCCTCGTCTACTACTAGAAGCCAGATCTCGGTGGAGAGCGGAGAGCGCACAGTCTACTGCAAGACGGTCTCCAGGACGAGGCATCCCCGCTCTGACATTTCCTCGTCGACCCACGCCGCTATGTTTTCCCCGCTCCTGCTAGCATCGGCCCACCCGGTAGCTGTAGCGCGCGGCTCCGGGAGCTTGGTCATCCACTAAGCAGAGCTCCAGACGACACACGTCCCCAAATAGTATCGGGGGGATAATGCCAGTTTAGTGGATAGCAGGTAGAGAAAAACTTGGATTGATGGGTATGAAGGATGGAGCAACTGTCACCTTGGCGACGAATAGGCGGATGAGTAGCTTAGTGACGGTTGCTAACCGACCGGACTACCTCAAAGCTAGCCTTAGGAGGAAGTAAATGTTTCCTGCAACAAAAGACGCCACTTACTAAAAAATATACCTAATTATATTTTTCAAATATATAAACTTTAAATAACTATTTTATGAATGACTGCTAAGCTAACAGACGACAAGTACATAGTAAACTCGCTAATTTACACATTCAACATCAGCTAATGTTAGCTTACTCACTTATCGTTCAAAAACCTGTTTTTAAACGCATTCTCGCGATGTTTTCCTTGAAACGTAAATCCGGGAAATTACAGCGATTGAAAAGTTGCAAACCCGTCCGCAAATATTTAAAGACCGAAATCAGAGATATGAAAATAATTGTTGTTGTTTTTCTGTTTGGTTTTGTTTTGATTTGTTTTTGTCCTCCGTGAGGTCCAGCTGACCGAAAAATCTCTAGACGTAAAGCGACGCTAGCCAATCAGCGTTGGTGTTAACCATTAACATTTCGTTAGTTCTGTACACCGCTACAATTTACGTGGACGGGTTTTTATAAAGAAACAGCTGAATGAGTCATAAACGTCACCGCCCTGCTAACTGGCTCCCCCGCATGTTACAATTAAACGTACCACAAGAAAAAGCGTATTTCTCACAGAGATGCAGACTTGCTGGGTTTCTGTGACGCCAGACGGGTCTGTCAGATGAGATCTCACAAAGACGCCTTTCAGTTTGAAAACAAAACCCTTTGAATTTTTAAAGGGGAATTTATTTCCACAATAATTACATGCAAATTCGTCAAATAGCTAATGAAGTATTGCATTTTACTTGAACATAACAAAAGGAAATTGGACTGTTTGATTATTCCCTAATTTTTCAGTGATGGATTTAATCTGTTTTGCTAATTAATACTTTTTTGAATTGGATGTGTGTCCAATAAAGAAAAATAACCTGCAATTTTAAAAGCCCATAAACGATAATCTTAGAAAAACATTTAAATGAATTCAATTTAGTTAGCATAATCTAGTTTTTAAATGAAAATTCATTTGGCAAAACAAGAGATTCAATGTACTTTAATCTCATACAAAAGATCGTATACAATTTTACAGAATCATACAAATGAGAGGAAATCAGTGTTTAATTAGTTCATAAATTGTGGTTGTACAAGAAATGTAGGGCATAGTCTACATTAAAAATCCTGGATTATAAACATAAAAAGACAATGCAACTGCTATTATAATACACTCAAGGCACTTTGTTTACACAATAGAAGCTGATGGTAACTTTGGGGAAAACTGTGAAATCTCATAACATGGGTAATACTTTAAAGTCTTATTCCAATCATCTTTTGATCTATTTTAAAAGCCTTCCAAGTGATTATTTAATGATAATTATGCTTTTTGTTTTCTTCCCAAATTTAAAAGACCTGTATCGTTTTCTAGGACATAGTTACAGCAGTGCGGCAGGAGTTCATTAGAAATTCACCTCTGAGTTGTGAGCGGGATTGTTGGCGCAGAGCAACCCCGCCCCCTTTCCCCTCCCCGTTGCCGAGACCTCTCTGTTTACACGTCTCCTGCTAGCTGTCAGCCACCAACCTAACCTTACCGGGGCAGCAAAAAAGGCGAGTAATATTAGAGGACAATTTTAAGCCAGCTAGAACAAGGAAAACAATCTACCATAGATATCTGTATTGGAATGGAGCAGAAAGGGATCTTGAGGCCCACTCAGAGCATTTCTTACATCACAAATACACAATTTTTCAAGCAGTATTTTTTTCTTCTGCTTCTAATTTACAACAGTTTGAATTAGGAAATACTCATAAATGCAATTTGAGCTAAGTTTTCTTCATCATTATCCTCCATCATCAGAAAAATCCCACAAGAACATGTTAAAAATACCAAAAACACCATCAGAGTGGGTCTTTAAAGGCTGTAGTCAGGTCTTTTTTTTTAATTCAAAGCTGTTTGAAGCCTGTTAGAATGAATTGTAGAAAAAAATATTTCCCTCCTTTTAAAATAATGTCTTTGCTAAAGTTTACTACACTGAACTTATATTTAGATAGTCAGATAGTCAGACTCTGATGATGAAGCTCTTACATGTTTAGAGATGTGAGTTAGTCTTTTTATTTTATTTTATTTTATTTTATTTTATCTCCACCACTCCAAGGCTGATACAATTTCATTGTATCACCATGTCACCATGTATCACCAATAGCAATAAAGGAACCTGATTCTGATTCTTTTTCTTCCCCTGAAACTTAAACCTCTGTGAGAATTATACTTTTTTCCACAAATCCTGATGCTTCATTTTTGTTTTTTTAAAAGCCAAAAATATGTGTATCTGTATCCTCCCTACACCAGAACAGTGAACACTTTGAATAACAATCAAACACAAAACAATCTGCATCCTTGTTGAGTCTATCCCTTTGTTCCCACAAGTTAAAGTGTGAAATCTACTTTATCAAATTTAAGACAAATTAGGTTGAGTTTTTGTCTTTGTGCGACATCAGTGAGTTACATCACACCAACGATTACCTTAACAAGTCACCGGGCTGAACTGTTTCTTCCTCATGGGAAGGAGGTTCAAACTAGGATAGAGGAACTGCATTGGGGTCATGATTAAAGTCAGTGGGTCTCAACTTCATGATGCTTGTCTTCAATGAATACCACCACCCTTTCCAAGTAAACCATACAACCCCGTCGTCAGTTGCAGCACTGTAGTACCCACTGGGGTAGTACAAGCCATTGAGATGGGCAGAGTGGCATCTAGAGAGTGAAGAAATAATACATTTTTACCTGTAAGACCTGTTAGGTCAATCTGTTTTGTTTGGTTTAGATAGTCAGACTCTGACGACGAAGCTCTTACTTGTTGAACCACCAGCCTCCTTTGTCTTCTTGTGCACAGTTGCCTTTGTAGTTGTCGTTGTCCTGATCGTAGGTGCTGAACCTCATGCCCTGATGGCTGGACCACCCCGACACACCATCCTCATGACTTCCAGACAAGGCATCTCCAGCTGTACCTGCATACACTCCAAAGGAAAGTCGGTAGAGTTCCTGCAGTGAGGAACAAATCAGAAGCAACTTCGTATTAAGGCATTTGGAAAGCATTTCATACAACCATTGAAAGAGATGACAGTGAAACCTATAGGATTGTTACTTTTTCATCTGCTACTTTGAAGCTGGTATATTCAGCGACACGCTGGTGACCATCAAAGTCTTCCAAGTTAATCCTCAAAGAGTAACTTCCTAAAAGCAGAGAATAAAATTTAAAAAATTCAATTATGAGCTTCATTTCTTAATATATGCCCTCCATCATCAGAAAAATGACACAAGAACATGTTAAAAACACATTTAGCATCAGAGTGGGTCTTTAACGAAATAGTAATGGTGTTTCATCTCAGTCAGGGATATAATCATAAATTGTAAATAACTTTTCACCACCACCACCACCCCCCAAATAAGACAAAATCTGTTTTTTTAGCAAAATTCGACCAGGCAGTTAAAGGGACAAATGCTTCAACAGGCTTGTTTTATGCTTCTGTGTCTAGGAAAATGTTCGTTTTCAGCATTCATACAATAAATAGGATTTGAATTAGAAACCAAATCCTTCCATTTAAAAATTTATAAAAAATATGAACCTTGTGCTGTGATGTAATGCAGATTGTCATTTCCCAGCCAAAATTCTTCAACCATGTCTCCAAATCCCTTTTTATATTCGGCCCAGGACCTGATGAATGAACAGAAATGAACTCAGACCAGTTCAGGAGGCTTTTGAGTGAACTTACTGGATGATTTTGCCGTAGAAAAACGATATTGTGTGACACGTGGACCTGTTAAATGTCTCGGTTCCATTGATCCTCCTTTGTAGGACAGTCCATCCCCCTCCGTCAGTCATATCACAAAACACCGTGATGGGACCAGGGCTTCCTTTGGGTTGGATTCTGTACAGGCCATCGAGTTTGAAGCCGGAACTAAAAATCTGTGAGCAGTCTGACACAAATGTGTTTTTTTTTTTTTTTACAATCTATTCGTTTTGTCACTGCTTCTGCGACACAACACAAAGCCGTGGCACCAACCTGTGAGCTCTGTGTCCTGGATCTGGTCGACTCCGGCTTTGCTCACATTGCCAAGTTGGTTTTGCAGCTGTAATCTGTGTAGGAGTAGCTCTTGTTTTTGAAGTTGGCTCTTCAGAAGATTCTCCTGCTGCTGCAGGCGGGTTAATTCTTGATGGCAGCTCTCTAACGCCTACATATGTGAGTATTCAAAATATTACTTTTTTTTGTTTGTTTTTTTTGTTCTATTTATCCTCATTCATGTCAGTTCTCTGCTGTATTTTCTGCAACAGCAACATGAAACAGTTCCATGCTAAATCTGCAAAACTTAAAATGCAAACAAGATTTTCTACATTTAAGAGAACATAATAACCAAACAATGCATGTACTCACAGATAAAGGCTGAATACAATCTGTGATGACGATCAGTCCTATGATCAGCGACACAAGTGGGGCCCTCATCCTCTTCTTCTCTGGAGATAACTGATGGAGCTAATTAAAGATTTATATTCTTTTTCATCGGTTCTTATCCGTTTAGTTTTCGCCCTGGAGCATCTCTCACTTTTCCACCGCATGTGAGGGAAATAAAGGGGGGAGACAAGACGAATCTTAAGAAATTCTTGATTCTCTACGGTTGTAAAATACTCAAAATATTCAGGGAGTGGCCAGAACAGAAGCCAGACCAAAGCATTTTTACGACCATGGTAACAATACGAAACAGTAAACAGAAGTTTTTTGTTTTTTAGTTTAACCAATTTGTTCTTTTCCGTCAGTCTGTCTACCTCATTTCACAAGCTCTTTCATCTATTCTGTGAGCGTTGTTACAAAACACAAGCGCTCCTTTTGTTGATTAGCAGCACCGAGCCATTTCAACTCAACGTTTTAATCTGCAAAATGTCATTGAAGTGTGTGAAGAAAGATAATCTGTCCTCAAAGGACAATGGAAAGGATGGATTAAATCATTCAGCTGTCACTTATTCCAGGAATATTATAAAAAATGTACCTTTTAGAAATGATGAAATTACTCTACAGCTGGGATAATTGTAGTTTATTGCTAATTTCTATTTGAATAGGTGGCATAAATTTAATTACGTATCAAATTTTATTTTAAAAGAGTAGTTTTAAGAGAAACTGAGAGACCTCATGTTTTTTTTTTTTTATCACTTCTTAGGTTATAGGAGTTTTTTAATCATTTGTGTACAACTCTCAGATCCTCGGGTTCTTACACACTATGAGACCCAGAACTCCCGGCGAGGCCTCTTTTCAGAATTGCGGTCCCTACAATTGGAAGCCTAAAACACAAAGACGGCCGTGGTGCAGTGGTAGGCGTCGACCAACAAATTGCAGTTTGTTGACGGTCGAGTGCCTGGCAAGACACTGAACCCACCTGCTCTGTGGAGGTTGCGCCAGGTTCGGACGAGCCAACATTGTGAATTGTTTGAATGAGGTGTCATGGGTGGATGGGATTGACTGTAAAGGATTTGGGCTTCGTAGAGGGTAGAACAAAGTATACGCCTTTACCATCAAAGTCACTCACAAATTTTGGACAGCTATATTAACAACTTAATTGAAGGATTTGTAGAGATAGCAGTAGTTTGTTAACAAAACAGATGGAAGAGTAGTTTGTTTACAGAATGCACAAAGCATTACACATTTCAGTGAAGCATCATTATGTAGGCTAAGGAAAACCAGAGGATTTGTCACTCATTCCTTACGCTTTGTCTTGTTTGTCATGCCCACCCTCTTGTGAGTGGATGAGGCGTGCTTTGCTGAGCATTCGTCACTGTGGAGCGATCCTGGACACAAAGGAAATTCACATCATTAAAGGGTTTATAAATAGACCTGAAAATATCCTATACGTCCTATACATGCTATACAAGAGAGACATTTTAGAAGCACTTAGAAGAAATCAAAAGGCAAGAGCTTTAACCTGAAGACTGGACATTTGTACAGATAGCAGTGAATCATTTTAAGCTTAAAAGAGCATACAGTACTTGGCACCCACTTGTTAAATGGGAAAAAAAGGCTTTCTGATACAGATTAGTGTAATAATTGTGTTGAAATGGAAGAAATCTAACCCAAAAACTGAGAAACTATGATTACAAATATTATCTATGTAACAAACAGAGAAAAAAACATAGACTGGCACATATTTCGGTATTTAAAGTATTGCATTTAGCCCCAAAAATTATATGTAAAAACATTTTGACAAATATATAGGCAATTTCAAGCAGTGTTCTAGTTGCAACATATTATTCCATAACTTTGAAGTCACCTTTTTTATGTGTTGTCTCTCCAGATGGCAAAAATTCTGGATCATCTGGCTGAATATCATCAGACTTCTTGTAATAATATGGCTGATTGGGAGGTCCAAACCTCTGCATGCAAACACAAAACATGTTTTCGAATTCATAAATTATCCCTACCTTTATTGATTAGGAATTTGAAACATTTCTTATGAAATTAAGAGCTATTAAAAACAGTAGTTTGCCTTTACGTGTTGAGTGATGATGTACCTTATCGGGCCACATGAAGCTTATGAAGAGAATAACAGGAAGTCCAACAGCAAAGACGTAAACACCCAAAAGCCAGGGACGCCGCTGCACAGCCAGTATGAGGGTCTCTATCATGCCAGCCTGAAGTAGACATAAAGAACATTTATGGGTTATAATAAAAACAAGGGATCTGTTTACTACGTAAAGACAGCAACAAATCTTTAAAATGCAGCATTTGATAGGATGTGAGTTATGATGGAGATTCTCCCAGCACAGGGCAGCCCAGCAACTTTCAACATCCAAAGAGCCACTTGGGTCGATTTCTTTCTGACTAAAACCCAGTAGGAGCCACAAAGTTTAAATTCACCCTTTGGAGAGAGAAAAAAAAAAAACAAGAAACCACTATTTATTTAGTTTAATGAGCCATTTATGATTAAAAAAATGAACTGTTGTACTTTTGGTGGCATAAATATTTGAAGAAGAAAAAAAATCAAAACATACATCTTCTGACATAGGTTCACATGACTTCCATTCAAAATAAGAGACTCCGTGCCATACAGGATTGTCTCAATGCGGCAAATGTAATAAGAGGTACAATTCTGAAATTTGTTCAAAAATACTCCTGGTTGGGGTGGGCTACTCATCTAGGGCTGGGGGGGGGGCTCTCTCTGGGGATGGGGTTCCATGCTGGGCCCCCTGGCACAGTGGAGGGCTATCCTCCTGGCTGGGCTGGGGCCTGCACCCTCTGTGCTCCTATGCCTCCCTGCTCTCATTAGCGGTCCTGCTAGCCCTGGTCCGGGGTTTCTGGCTGGATTGCCCTGCGGGCAGATTCCCTCTGTCTGCTATACCCTGCCGGTGTCGGGGGGGGCACCCTGGCTACCGCTGCAGCTTCGGCGGGGGTCTTGGTGTGAGGACAGCAGGGCACTCTCCCTCTTTTGGCATTCCATCATCCATCCCAGCAGAACATAAACACCTGAGCAGAAGTGTCAGCTCACCTTGGCAAAAATAGTATGTGTGATAGAATGAAATGCTTTACTTGTGTTGGTTTGTGTGCATATGTACCCAAATTACGAAAGGGGTTTATATAAATATACACCTTGGGTGTCAGAAGATCCACAAACTCTTGTTGAAACAGTCAAATCTGTCTGTCTGTTCAAAAATAGAAAATCCACCTTAAAATTCATTCAATGTCTTCTTTTACGTTTACACGGCACTCAGAAAACTGTCAAAATGTTTTGGCAAACTACACAGGAATGATGGAGAATTACAGTTAGTCAGGAACCTTGTGGGGTAATAAGTACTGTGTTCTTCAACTGTTTCTGAATGAGTTAAATCAAATTTGAATTAGTTTCCTTAACTACTTACTTTTACTTCTACAGAACCTTTTAAAGCGAAAAACGTTATTTGTCTTTAAACAAAGACCAACCATGGAGAGGTAAAAGAGCCACATCTGGCCTGAGGTTTGAGACCCCTGTCCCAGCAGCTAAAATTCACAATGTTTGACTTTATTTAGTATGTCTAAAAGGCAGCAGATGATAAATAAAGCCTTGCGTGAAGGATGTTTGCCTGGCATGTATGTTTTATGTAAATACTGAAATGATAAATCTAAATAAAACTGATTATTAACAGAGACAAAAATCTCACCTGTCCTGCAGCAGATACTGGAGTCACAAAAGCTGCCAGCATTACGCAGAGTGAGATCCAATTCACTTTCCATTTCTGAAACACTAATGCATAAAACAGTCATGTACACATGGTTACACAAAAATCCTATTCACTGAAAAAACAAGCTGGTCATAAATCTAGAAGGAAATCCAGCTGCATGAATTCTTAACCTTCAATACTGCAACTGTCACACGGAAAAGTTAACTGACAGACGGTGAGCAACACAGCATGTTTTGGTGTCAGCGTATAGGTAATGTAATGGATGCAAAAAAATAAAAATAAAAAAGGGGGAAAAAAAACAGAAAAGAAATAGGCTAAAAAAACAAGAGTATAACACAGATTTAAACTGTTATCTTCATCACACAGAAAGTATTCACCTTTTCCCGAAGTCACTTCCTGATGTCTTGGAGCCGTGTGGGATTGGACTTTGGTCCAATGTCACTGTGACAACAGGCCTGCAGTTATACAGTTACCACATTACAGGTGTTTTACACTATTATTACCACAGATATGGACTTTCACACAACCGCCATTCCCTAAACACAAATTCCAGTTAATAATCCTGGTTTAGAGATGAACAAAAAACACATTTTTAATCATTAAAACTCAGATTAACAAAACTAAAATTATTTCATTATCACAAACACAGAAAGACAATATGTTTTGTTGTGACACCAGTATTTGAGAATGCATGTTGTCATAAAAAACAGAGTCAACAATCGTAGAAGACAGCTTCACAAAATTAAACATAAAGGCAAACACAGAAAGAAGTCAAATTTTGCTTTGACGTTCACTGTGGCAAAATAATTTTTGGTCCAAACGGGTCAAATTTGTGCAATTGATGTACCACAAAATGTGGAAAAAAAATGGCCAGAAATTAATATTTTCATTTTATTTTTTTACTGGTAAAGTCCTGAAGAAAAATCATTTTCAGCAACATTCCTTCATTTTTAGAATCCTCTGAGACCCCACTGGGGTCATGGGGTTGCTGGAGCCAATCAACCCAGCAGCTTCTGGGCAAAGGTGGGGTATACCCTGAACAGGTCGCCAGTCTGTTACAGAGCCACACTCTCACACCTCGGGGGCAATTTAGAAACATCAATCAACCTATGAAGCATGTTTTTGGACAGAGTGCCTGTGAAACTCACGCATGCACATGGAAGCAGGAAGGTCCCAGCTGGGATTTGAATCAGGGCCGTCCCACTGTGGGGTATTGAACACTAACCACTTTGCCACAATGCCACTTGCGGTAACAGTATTTGTGGATTTGATACCCTGGAGAACCCAAGAACAATATTCCTCTGGGCTTTTAACGTTCATTTGGCTGTATTTTATTTTAGGCAGCAGCAGTTATTGATCTAAAAAATTAAAAAATATATATGTTAGATAGAAAAAAAAAAGGTTTTAAAAGAAGAAGAAAAAAAACTACAACTTTGATCTCATGGGTTTTCCGGGTTAAGTTTCCCAGAATAAAAACAGCAATGCAATAAACCGGTTAACTGATTATTAACACACGACAGACACGGCTGGAAAATAAATCGTTATCACGTGTCGTTGGGTTTTTATTTACACTATATGACAAGCATAAACAGATTTTTTTTTTTTGTTCACAGCCGAATGTTGATTTCACTGCGTACGCCTTCACAACCAGAAAAGCTTTCAGCCCCGTCAGCATCAGACAGGAAGCCGCTGCCGTTGGTCACCGCTGGGGTGTTCTGTTCGAGGGCTGTCATCCGCTGCTTTAGTCGAAGCTGGGAGGAGCTGAACTCACTCTGCAGACGTGCCAAACATGTCTAAGAGGAACAATAATGACAGTTACAACCATTGCTCCAGCAATGACCAACTCCCACAGTGTCGGAAAATATGTCACTTTGATGAAACGGAAGAACGTTACAGCAAACCAAATGAATGGGATGGTGGAGTAAAAGTGTTGACCTGCATGCGATCCAGGCTGGTTTCCAGTCTCTCCACCTTTTCATCCAAGGCCTCCCCTGCAGACACGTTAATTTCCTCCAGAAGCCCCTCCTTCTGCAGGATGTCCCGCCCCCTTTGCTCCAGCTGGGTTCTGGCATGAGGAAACTCCTGCAATGCCTCCATCAAGTCTTGCTTAGAGAGGCAGAACAAGTCAGAATATCCCAGACTTCGAATGTTAGCTGTGCGCCTGTTTCCCATTTTGCTGCCGCTGATGTTCAGGATACTGATTTCTCCAAAACAGCTTCCTGCAGTCAACACAGCCAACTGTGTGACGCCATCGTCTCTGACCACTGCAAGGTGCCCATCTTTAATTATGTACATCTCTTTACCCACATCACCCTGGAGACGAAAAGACAGAGACATTTAAAATAAACCTGCAGCCCTGAACTGCATTTAAAGTTAAAACATTTGTTGTTTTTAGTCAGTTTAAGCCACAAATATAACAAAAATATGTGACATTAAGCACCTGAAAGTCTTTGTTGGGTAAATCAAGTCGTTGGGTTCATTGTTTGGTTATGTATAATCAATGCTTTCATCTAGTCAGTGCTCCAGCCGATATAATGCAATAACACTAATAACAATAATATACTAACCTTTCTACAGATGTAGTCACCAGGACTGAAAACTTGTGGCCGCAGTTTTAGAACTAATTCCACAAGGAGACCTGCCTCACAGTCCTGAAAAATACGCACCTATAGGTGCAGAAATATTTCAAAAAACAAAAGCGTTTGAACGGATGATTTAGTTATGCTATAATTGTAATGAAATACACTAAAAGTAAGACTTTACCTTCTTCAGAGTGTCCAGATGTACATTAATAGCAATCTCTGCCCTCAGTTTGTTTGGTAAGCTCCTGAGCACTTCTTGCTCATCTATGGTCTTCTGATTGGTCCACAGGTAGTCAAACCAGCGGATGACACGTTGCTCCAGGCCCTTGCTGACATGTCTGAAGTGCATGTAGTGTTTGAGTGCATCCACGCGATTTTGGAAGACTACTCTTGTCGCATTCATGTTGGAGATCATCGACCCCACATTTCCCACAATGGAGGCAAAAATCAGAACTCCAACCTGCAATGGGAAGCCACAAAAGAATGTTTAGAGAACATGGAAAAATACAAATTTATGCTTGGTAGAATATACTCCTATATCATCCACTGATGTTGACAATGTTCGACTATGAAATGCTTGTTGCATGTATCCAGCATCTTAGCAAACTTTCTTTTGTCTGCTAACCTTATTTTTCTTTTACACTCCACAGATGACTGCTCAAACAAAGAAGTGCTTGTATGTAGAGGGTGTGTTAAGATGTTAATTATAATAGTCTTTGGTTGTTCTGTACTTTGCTCCATGTAGTTTTTGTTTTCATGAAAACACAGCTGACATTGTTAAATATAATGAAATTAGCACCAGAAAAAAGAATTCTTCCACAAATCCTATTGGTAAAGCCCATCTATTTATTCGGAAAGTCAATTTATTTATTGGTAAATTCCATTTATTTGTTGGTAAAGCCCATATAGTTATTGGTAAAGTCAATTTATTAATTGGTAAAGTCCATTTATTTATTGGTAATGTCCATTTACTTCTTGGTAAAGCCCAATTATTTTTTGTTAAAGTCAATTTATTTATTGGTAAAATCTATTTATTTATTGGTAAAGTTCACAATTGTTTTTTTTATGGTAAAAGGACCAGCATGGGGCATCATTTGGTTTTTGTCATTGGGTATTTCTTGTGAGAAAGTTTAGTGGGGTTACTGCAAAAAAGTTTACTGTTTAACAGAAGTTTATCGATCTTACCAAAAAGTCAAATATCAAAAAGAGATACTCTTCATCTCTCTCAGGAGGAGGTGTTTCTCCGATAGTTGTGAGTGTCAGGGTGGACCAGTACAGACAGTAGATGTAGCTTCTGGTCAAGGATCCAAACTCTGGATCCGACGCATTGGGGTAAACCCACGAGTCTGAGCCCAGACCCAGAACTTTGGAGAAGCTGTAGTACCCACAGGCATTCCAGTGGATGATAACCAGGATGTACAGAACCAGTTTGCAGATGCGGAATGTGTTTGGGTAACTTGTCCTCGTTTCTGTTCGTTCAAAGAGCTCAAACAAACGAGACAGCCGCAGCAGCCGGTTGAACCGCAGAAGAGGAGTGTAGCTCATTCCAACAACCAGGTACAGCAGGTCAGTCGGAAGGATGGAGCAGATGTCAAGTTTACTCTGTAGTGTGCGGATGTAGGTTGCTCTGAGGCGGCGCATATCCTTTACTAGCAAGCCCTGATCCAAGAAACCTTCACACAGAGGAAGGAATCAGTGTGCTCACACTTTCCATCGAAAAATTTGTATCTGCTGGAAAATATAAATACACTCAAGAACCTGTGTGGAGGCGAACAGCAATGTCCAAGATATAAACCCCATCGCAGATGTAGTCCAGTACCAGCCACACCAGAACATTCCTCATCTGGAGTTCATCAAAACAGGCCCTTTAGGAGCACAGAGAATCAGTGCAGCATGGCATTGCACACAGGATGAAAAACACATTATATCAGAAACAGTGATGGAACGATTGGCTCCGTGCCGTCCTAATGTTGAACTTGAAGTTCTTTTGTTCCCAGAAATTGGTGTAATGTTTTTGGTCTATAGGTTTGGCAGCTTTTTCTTTTTCCACTGCAAAGAGCAAGTTTGTTGTCGATTGAATTTTTTCAAGTTGCAAGTAAAAACTCGTTCTCTATCCACCAAAACCGTTTTTTTCCTACCAATGAGCATTTTAGAGTCTTTACTTAAGCCTTAGTCACATCTGCCCTCATGGGGGGATACTGGCTGTCTCTAGGCAAACCTGTACGGGGCAGGTATCAAGATCCCAAGGTCCTAGACCGCTCTGTGATCCTGTAGGGAGAAAATGTTCATACACATTTTTTCTAAGGGGCATGCTGTGGGCGTCAGGTTGTAGCGAACTCTTATATACAACATGCGAGGGTAGGTAAGGGTAAAGTTGGGGAAATGCAGGTCTTTTTTTCATCAACACCCCATTCATTTAAATTCTATTGACTCCTTTTGTGTACTTTTTGTTTTTCAGTTTGTTTTTTATGTCTGTTCTATTTGTGTTTGAAAACAAATTTGTATAAAATCAAAATCGTGCTTTAAAAAAATGTCCAGTCAGTAATTTCTTTTTAATCTACCAAACACTAAAATTCCCAGAGCCCCACACCACTTCATATTTGGCATTCTTGAAAAGCCCCTCGTGTCCCCTGTAGATATCAAAAGGAGTTAATTCCATAGTATGCGGGGGTTGGGAGATATTTGAGTTTAAAAAGATCCGGAAAAGAAAACAAATTTGCGTTGCTGGGAGTCAGGATGATGTCATGTTTGTCAACATTTCCAGTTTGAAGATTCTTCCAGAAAATTATGTTCACACATTTTCATCAACTGTTATTAGTTTTAGATTAAAAAAAAAATATGACCATTTATAAAAGAAAATAAATAAATAAAAAATATTTTCCCACCTGACTACTAGAAGTGTCCAGTTATAAAAAACTGCTTGACCGATCACTATCAGCCAGTAGAAGTAGACATCGTCAGATGGAGATAAAACCGCCAAGTTACATTTCTTCATCCTGACATACAGAATGATAAGCAGGGAGACTGGATTAAAGGTGTGTTGGTAGATTTGGTAGAGTTTTTTTTTTTTCTATTTTCATTCTCACGTGCGTCTGCTGCGTCTGGTTTCAGTCTCTGCGTCAGAGTCTGTGAGGCTGAGCCTGCTGGGAGGGGCCTGCATCTCCACGTTGGCTGGGCCCCTGAAACGCTCCAAAAATGAATCCGGACGCTCCGTTTCATCCACTAAAGTCTTATGAGCCCACTCTCTCAGAGTCATCACCATACTGACTATCCTGAGGGGAGGCAGAGAAAAAAAGGCTTAAACAAAAAACATCCATCCGTACTTTGACAAGAACAAAAAAAAGGTAAATAGTCAGTCTGGTACCACAAAAATATACTGATAAACGTAGAAACGCTTCCATACCTGGACAAAGCCCCTCGCCCCCGAAAGGAATTCTGGGAGTTTATTTCCCTCCTATCAATTGCTGCCATTCTCTGCAGCTCTGAAGATGTGTCATCACATATCGATTGTCCTCTGCAAATGTGAAAAACACAAACACTTTGGTAAAAACTTTCATGTGCTTGTTATGCCTGTAAAAACTGGTGTGATGGAGAACTGCCTCTGATAAAAAATAACTTCAGTATAGCACAATCTAAAAATAACTGTTTTGAATAGATTTTGATTGGTAATGCTATTTAGATTTTATAACCATTTGTGAGTCGAGTTTAGATGTTATATTGATGTCGATGCATCTCTCATATTAATCACAAAAATAACTAATTAGGAGTTTGGATCTACCCTTTTACAGTTTTTCTCAGTCGCTTTAGTACAATTCTCAGATCAGAATGAAATTCCCCAAACTATTTGTTCAATCTTCACATCATGATGTCACTTGTGCACATCATATAAGCAGTTTCTCACTTCTTTGAACAAGTTGCAATTGCTTTGGTACATCCATGCAAATGATTATGTACAGTTCTCTGCTCTTTGCTACATTATCAATTGTTTATGTCATGTTGATCAAAATGTATTATATAGCTCACTGTGCAACAGTCTTACTCCTCAAAACACCTAGTCATTTGTTCATTGTATAAGTCATTAACTGTAAAATGGTTGACCAAGTTGTCATAATGAGACAAACATATTTCTATACATCAGGCAATGGTTTGCAGCCCACAACAGGATGCGGATGGAGTTCATTTCACCCTACTCTCCATTCCTTAACCCTATTAAGGAAATTTCTCAGCATGGAGATGGAAAGTTTATGATCACCAGCCAGCCACAAACACAAATGACCCTCCTGGCTGCCATGGATGCAGCGTGTGATGACATCACAGCAGACGCCTGCTGGATAAGACACTCTAAAAGATTCTTTCCACGCTGCATTGCAAGAGAGGATATTCGCTGTGATGTGGATGAGAATTTGTGGCCTAACATACAGGAATGACAAGAGGTGTAGGAAGACCACGCCAATTCCTACTGCACTGCCTGGACTGTTGTACAGAATATTGTCCTATCCTTTTTTCCCTTTGTGTTACGGTTTGCAGTGGGTTTTTTTCTATGTTGGTATGACATGGTCTGTCAACCAATTACAATATGAACAATAAAAGTGTAAATGTAAATCTTGTCCAGTCTCTTGCAATCAAACAAAAAAGGTGTAACTTACTTTTTACAATAATTGTCATCAAAACTTTAGCGATAGTTTACATCAGAACCTCCCTCTAAAGTACACAGTTATATTGACAACATGACTAAGTAATTTGACTGTCTTGTTCGTAGACAATGACACAAGGACTTGACATTCTGATGGCACTGACATGTTCAATGACACAAAGACTTAGTTTTGAGAGATGAACTAAAGATTTTGAGCAAGTTACAGGCTTTTGCAAGAAATCCATAGTGTTTTGCTGTTTGTACAAATTGTTTTGCAGAAATGCACACATGTATTTGCAAACTTCAATTCTGATCTGAGAATTGTACTAAAGCGACTGAGAAAAACTGTAAATAAGTATACTGTTGCTAGAATATATGCCAAAGGCAAGGTGAGTCTACGTCTTTGTCTTTTTATTCATCATTCGTCTCTTCGTCTTTTCCTTCTCCGGCTTTAAGTCTCCTGGTCTGTACAACAAACTCATGGTGAACAAAGACAATTCAAAGAGCTTTACATCAAATATTTAAATGAAATTTGAAAGGAGAAATCATTCAAATTAACATTTAAAGAAAGTTAAAAATAAATTGATTTAAAGATGTAAATTTTTAGATAATATCTAATCAAATGAAGCTGAGACCAGCTGAGACTTTAACACAGAGTTACATAAACTTTTTCAGTGGATCTAAGGCCTTCTGGACATGTATTACAGATCTAGAAATGACAAAACACTGAATCCAGATGACCAGAAGGGCCCAACTGTTATATGGGTCAGGAGGTCAACACTAGAAGTATTTATTTAATCATAGATTTTGTGGAATCTTATACTATTGGGATATTTTTCAAAACACTAAAACTAACATTCGTAGTCTGAACGGCAACATGTTGTACTATCTGGTTATTTTCTCATATACTTTTTAAAAACTTCCCAGTTTTCTTCCTTTCATATTTACTTGTCCCTTCAGGGGTTGCCAGAGCAACCCTTCCTGACACAACCCTCTGTATTTATCCGGGCTTGGGATGGATAGATGGATGGATAGATGGATAGATGGATGGATAGATGGATAGATGGATGGATAGATGGATAGATGGATGGATAGATAGATAGATAGATAGATAGATAGATAGATAGATAGATAGATAGATAGATAGATAGATAGATAGATAGATAGATAGATAGATAGATAGATAGATAGATGGATAGATGGATAGATAGATAGATAGATAGATGGATAGATGGATAGATGGATAGATAGATAGATAGATAGATAGATAGATAGATAGATAGATAGATAGATAGATAGATAGATAGATAGATAGATAGATAGATAGATAGATAGAATTTATTCCAGACTGTTAGTACAATCAATAAAAAGAAGTACACAGTACTACATATTCATATTCATCCACATTCATGCATGAATATATCATTTCATCTAATATATTTATATGATAATCTAATATAGTTGTGTCCGTTTGTAGTAGTTTATAGTAAATTGGAACCAAATCATGCTTTATCATAGTCTTTTGCAGGATAAAACTCAATAGTGGTATTGTAGGCTTGGTGGAGGTGTGTGCCTGTACCTGCTCAGTGTGCTGTCAGCACGGTCACTGTCCTCTTCTGTCCATGTTTTCACAGAGAGCCTGTGCGCCTCCTGCAGCGGGGCCGTCATCCTGAGCGCGCAGCACGTCGGGCTCACTCAGTTTGTTTTCATGCTGTTTTCCAGAACGCCTCCCACACAGGCGGGGGCACCGATACCAACATGCTCAACTACTGTCAAAACATAAACAGGCGCATTAGGACTAATGGATCCAGGACACAGACGCAAGAACATATCACCAGGCATGCATGGGGATGGACAGAAAAGAAAGGGTACCCAGTACAAGGTCATGTTGTGTCAGGCATCGCCACAGAAACCATAGCAACAAGCTTTATAGTAGTTATGACAACACACCCCAAGTAACAGACAGATAAATGATTTGTTCAAGTTATCAAACCTGACAAATGTTTCCAGAGTTCAGCTGCTTAATCCATCAATTCACTTTATGTCCGCTGCTGCCTTTTCTGCCTGCTGCTTCAAATTCAGAACCTACTGGACCCGAAGGACGGACGATCACACAAATGGCCTGGAATGGAATGAACACACGTAGGCAACATGAGGAGCGATCACATGGCCACTTGAGAATGATTCATTTAAATTGTAAATTGTCTGTGTGTGCGTGTGCGTGTATGTTGGTTTTCACCCATCTGAATTCAAGACTCCTGTTTGAAGTGGCCTTTGAACCGTCAGAGTGTCCATGTGTGCGTTTGTGTTCTCCTGATGTTGCTGCATCTCCATGCACACATCTGCAGCACTGAGACGCGTCATGTTATTTCAGCTCTGATGCAAAATTATTCTTCTGAAATATCAAAGGATCAGAATAAAAAGGTCAACATTATTTTATCTAGAAAAAAATATTCCAACAAGATGTGATGTCGTTTTTTTAAATGCAACATATAGCATAAAAAAGACCCATTCTATTGCCTTCAGTTCTATAAATGTCAATAGGCTTGAAGTTCTGACAATCAACAGATTTACTTCACTGATAGATAAAACATCTTTTGTTGTATTTTATACCAATTTCTCCTTAAAAAATTCTAATATTTCAATTTTATCTAAAAAAAAAAAAAACATACAAATCTTTTCATAAAAACTGTGAACATGTTTATTTAAAATATTTATCTTACATAACAGCATACACAAATATTGAAATTATCTGACTTTAGTCCATTTATGATTGTTCAATTTCTGCATAAAAGGCAACAAATTCTCTTGAAAAAAGGAAGATACAGGTTTAGAATTTCATAACAATTAAACTTAGAACATGTGTAATGGATTACATTCAGAACTAAAACAATGTCCAAACATTAGTCAGTTTAAAAATAAGTACAAAGACATGGTTTTCAATCTGAGCCCCACGAATACCTGGTATTTATAATGTGATTGACGGGGATGGATAAATCCCCACCAATATACTTTGCTTTGGTTGTTTTTTGGTTTTAGGTTTTAATAAACTATTGGTTCTGCCCCTCTCCTTTTTAAAAAGGTAATTTTTCTTAAGTTCTGACAAATGGACACCTTTTTTTATCCTTAACAGGAAAAATGATTGAATGATTATCAGTGAATCCATTGAATTTTCTGTTTTTATGTTTGAAATAGAGAAAATAAATAAACTGAATATATAAATTCATATCTTCCCTTTTAAGCCATTAATGAAATACCTTTTGACAAACTTAATTTTTAATGGATTTAACGTGTCATGTACTCTGTGTTCACGTATTTATGATTAGGAGTCATTTTCATGGCATCATTTACGTATGTATGTGGATATATGGAGATGTCAGAGGTCCAAACAACAAGGTCCAAAAAGTCCAATGACTAAACACAGTACATCGCCAGCGAGCCCAGATCAGAAAAACAGCCAACACTGAAGGCTCAAGGACAGTCCCCTAAATATTTATGTGTCTGATTAACAAAGTGAAGGCAGCTGTGACTGCACAAACCAAAAATGAGAACAAGAAAAAAACAACAATCAAACAAGCAAAATGTGAAATGAGAAAGACGTGTCCATGTATTTATGTTTATTTATTTATTTTTTCTTTATTATTATTTTTTTTTCCAACTGATTTATGACAAATCATCCCAAGTTTGCTATATATTTCTTTTGTTTGTCTTCTTTAATTTGTCCTTTTTGGTAGTTTAAAATAAACCAGTTCCAATTCCTAACCTCTACTGACTTGGTTCTAAAAACCCAATCAAACCTGCCAGTCAGATCAATCAAAATCCAAATCTTGTTTTTTATTTTATTTATTTTTTTATCCGTGATGCATTCCTTTAAAAATGAGGTTGTGTCACCTACAAAAGCCTAACAAAACATGCAGAACAGTTGGTTTTGTAGTCAGCAATGGAAAGTGGAGTATGATCCAACATGTCAACATGAAAAAAACCTTCTGGATAGACTTTAGATTTAGCGCTGAACATCATTTAAAAGGTTGTGGCTTTGTGTTTGAGTTAAATATTTACCTTGTACTATTGTGCACTTTTATAGAAGGAACAAATAATATATATATATTAAAAAAAAAGAGGATAGCATCCTTTTAAATCTTTTTCAGAGCTGGATATCTTTAATTTTGTGTTCTCAAAGCACCTCAGACATGCATGGCAGTGCATAATCACTGAAGTATAAAACTCAGGAAAACAAACACCAGGCGCACTCTGAGATAACATTTTTATTCAGAAGTGTAGAATGCATTTGTACAATTTTTTTAAAACTATTATTTGATGTTTTCTTTTGATGACAAAAATATGTGAGACTGATGTTTTCTGCCAAGGGGAAAACAAATATAAATATCTGTTTTAACACATTTTCAGCTCAACAAAAAAATTATATTCAATAAATTGAAATGGTTAAGACGATATTTTTATACTGGAGAGCATAGCAGTAGTATTTCCCACAGAAGTTTTTTTTTTTTTTTTTATCCTTTGAAGCCTGAATTTATTAGTAAAAAAAATGATATTCTTTTTAAATAGGAGCCCTTGCGGACCCTGAGGTCCTCCGATGCTGGCCTCTTAGTTGTCCCGAAGGTGAGGACCAGAACTTTATGGTGACGCTTCGTTCTGCCATTACGGTCCTCGCCTGTGGAACAGCCTGCCGCAGAACCTCAGAGACTGTAGAGGTTTTTAAGAAGAGGCTCAAGACCCACCTTTTTAATTTAGCTTTTAGTTGATTTTAACTGCTAATTTATTCTATTAGTTTTAGTATAGGCTATTTTATGTATTTAATCTTTCATTTTATGCATCTTATTGTCAATTTTAATGTTTTTATATACATCTTATGTCTTTAATTTTAGTATCCTTTCATGATTTTAGCCCCAGTGTTTCTTGTGGGGATCTTTTTCCGGCTTGGTCTGTGGTTGTTGCCAGGGTTGTCGCCCTTGCTGGGGCAGCTGGAGTCTAACTTTGCAGCTTCACGGCTGTGAAGTGGACCCCGTTGTTGTCCCAGTCTGGGTGGGCGCTGTGGCGTTGCCCCCATGGTCAAGCTGGCACCTGGTATGAAGAGATTCCCAAATACTGTTTCCTCACAGCAGAGCCAAGCCTTACTTGTTTATTTATTTATCTACAGTTACGCAGTCATTCTTTGTACGTGGTACCATGGAGGGGAGGGGTGAAGGGTGGGTTGGGTTTTTACTGTAATATTGTGTTTTCTGTTTTTAATGTTAAAGCGCTTCGAGCTGCACAAATGCATGAGCAGTACTATTTTATAAATAAAGTTTGATTTGATTTAAGTAGATGCTAAATTAAGGTAATTTTGGAGCTTAAGTGGTTGGATACTTATTTAGGGTTAACAGGCATTTTATTTGCCTTACAAGACACCATATGGATTTCATGTCTAACTGAAACATCATGTGCACACATGCATTTTTTTGTTTGTTTCAAGGGCATTTTATTTATTAATTTTTCATTTCAAAAAATAATTGCGGAGCTATTAAGCCCTTTTTCCCAAAAAAAAACAACAAAAAAAACGCTGGAACAAAATATTTCATGTTTCTGTTCAAATTTGAGCTAAATTCATAAAGTGTCTGTCTTATTATTGCTTTATTCTATTAGTGAGTCTATTAAATGTAGTCAAACTCGAGTTTTGGTCAAATACTAAAAAAAAAACGAAAAAAACGACATCTGAAGCGATTACTTTGGCTTAAGCAGGATGAAAGGTTTGTAATGGCTCTTGGTATTCAGCAAGACTGATCGCAAACATTTATGAAAACATGAGAATGAAAATCATTTTTATTTCTTAACAAGGTTTCTGGAATTTCTTTTGAGGTATAAAAATGTGGTACGCTCATATCAAAACCCCGGCACAGATCATGGCTTTCATTTTTGAAGAAAATGTTCTGTAAAGGGGTGAAGTTGGTGCAATAATTTGGATAATGACTGACTTTTCTGTCAAAAATTAAACGGGCAGAAGAATTCCAGTCAGAACCCCCCCTCCCCCCCCATCCTCGTGCCTCCCCAGGCAAAGATGGACAGATGCCGTTTGCTGCTCCTCTACGCCCTCTTCATGCCTCTCCCCATCAGACAGGCAAAGATGGTCATCACCATTTTGGGGTTGACTTCCACCAAATCCTCGGGCAGAGCGTAAACTTTAGCCCCGATTTTCCTCGCCATGGAGACCGCATACCTATAGAAAAGGAGGGGTCACAGTAAAGGTCACAATATTACATTTTTCCAACAACATGTTCCATAGGACAATCAGTTTTTAATCATAAAGAGTAAAATTATGGATTTATTACTTGGCATTGTCCAGTTTGTCTTCTTCCGACCGCGCGTCTCTTTTTACCAACTCAAAGTTCACGCTCTGCGGCTGTATGGCGTCAATGAGGTCCAGAACTGGAAGACTGGTATTGATAGATTTGTCCTAGCGGAGAAATGTCAAACTCTGTTAACACGAACGTCAAATCGTATAACGTATATCACAGTCCAGTATTTTTTAACAACCTTAAAGCTTTTGATGGATGAACTCTTGCCAGCTCCGGCCAAAGTCTTGTTGACCCATGAAATGATCAGATCATCTCCAGCAACTTCCCCGTGTCCCAGGTCTTCAAGCACATTTAGAGTGTACCTGTGTGAAATTTTTTAGATTTTTACTCTCACAGATTTTCCTCCTCGTTCTTAAAAGACTACATACAAAGCAATTGAATCTCTGTTAAACCCACAGCACCCTCTACCTGTGCTTGGCTGTACTGCAAGACAACAAAAATTCCCCACACAGGCTGGGATACTCAATGACCCACTCTGATAAAAATGTTTTTAACATGTTCTTGAAAGACTTATCTAAAGAAAACTAAACTAAAAAAAAAAAAGGCATTCCAGAGTAATTCTTTATTCAAATCGTAGTGAATCAGGAGCAGAAGAAAAAATGCAATTGGAAAAAGAGCTTTTTTGTAACAAGGAAACTACGCTACAAACTCCCTGCTCCGCTCCATTCTGATGCATCCGCTTGCAGATAAATAGATCCATGCACGTCTTTGTGTTCCTGAACTAGAATCTGGATCAAAACTGTACGGCTGGACAGCTCCAATGTGTAAACAGAAAGCTCTCAGCAACGGGAAGAGGCAATTTTCTAATAAACGTCTGCAGAAACTACGTCCTAAAAAAAATAAAATAAAATAAGAGTTTTTAATTTAGCCTAAAACGGCATCATCGTGATTAAAAGACCACGGGGAACACTTTGAAAATAAATCAAATAGATGATAGGAGTGGGACTCCTCACCTCCTCATCAGCTGCCACACCAGCGCCAGAGTGAGCGTCTCGTTTCCATCGTACAGGTCCTGCCCTCCGATCCCCACCAGGGAAAATCCGGCCTTTTGTTTTCCCAGCTCCACTGCGTAGTTGCAGTTCTCAATCTGTTGTCCGGGAACAGATCCATTAATCTCGCATATGCGTACATTTCCTACCGTGTCTTTGTGCACTGACTTTCTTTAAATGTCCTCCTCCGACCCCCTTGAACGGCGGATGATTGACTCTGTTGTTCCAGTCCACCTTCACCTTGATCTTTTCATAAAGCTGTAGGATCACCATGGCGTCTTGCAGGTCCCTGCATGCAGACACATATGGGTTTTATGCAGGCATTTCCTTGAGCTGCTGAAGCTTGTTGCAGACAGAGAGGCTCTGACCCGTAGATGTGATGGACATGTGGAGTCACCCCGAGAGAGTTCATCCAGTTCCTGAACGTCCTCTCCTCCCTGGATTCATCTGAGAGACAGACAGCTTGAGTGTTTGGACAGAATTAACTAAGCCTTTTCCATCCTCGCTCACCCTCAACAATCCACTCTTGGTTCTCGGGTTTGGTCAGAGCCGGGTGCTTGTTGAAGAGCGTGGCCACGAAGGCCAGGTTCAGTTTGGCGTTTCCGGTGACGACGTCGGTGGCCGTTACAAACTCTCTGCAGCCCAGACGTTCGGCCTGCTGCAGCATGAGCTCAGCCCTTTTTTTAAGATCCTTCTCCTGGTGACAGAAATAACACCGATTACTCTGTTAAATACAAAATATTTTTTCCAAAAATATATGTGTTTTTTTATATATATATATATGTGTTTACCTTCAAGGTAACACTAAAACGTCATAAAGAGTAAAGAAAGGGCAGTTTCTTCAACATTTAGAGCCAAATGGAATTCTATAAGCACATAACTCTTTTTATACAGATTTAATGTTTGAAAAAAGTAAAATTTTATGTTGTAGAGATAAGAAAAAAAGCTGGTAAAGACCTGATTTACTTGCATTTAAATGCTTGCAAAGTTCCTCTTTGTCTTTTTTGCACAGCTCTGTCATAATAAGACGTATTCCTAACCAATTTCCTAACTAAAAAGAATCTTTAGATTTTGGTTCGTGTTTTCCAAAACCAAAAGGTGTCAGTCTCCCTTTACATAAAAACAAAACAGAAATGTTGTAAATAAGAATAACTTTTGAGAGAAAACATTTAACAAATACTTTAATGAACAAGTCGATTTTCTATTCAATTACAAATTTTCTGTATTGAGCAAAATTTGGGGGATTAGAGTCGTTTGCTTTAAGAAAAGAAAAAAAAGCAAACTTGTCTTGAATATTGTTTTCAAGCCCACCTATTGCAATTCATGTTGTATTCATTACCCCAGTTATATTTTGGTTCTTCCAAACAATCTCAACATTTTATTAAATGCACTACATAGCATTTTTTGAAAAAAAAAAAAAAACACATTTTAAAGCATCAAATCATTTGGAAGTAGCAATTTTCCAAGTTTGTAGGGTTTATTTATTTATTTATTTATTTTATAAAATTTTCTGTATTGGTTGAAATTAGTTTTAGATAAGGTTAACTGGAAATCAACAAAAACGCCAAACACCAGCCTAAGTCTACAACCACAATCAAAGTTTTGTTGACCTTTGACCTCAGGAAGAGACCACCATTAAACAAAGATTACCTTTCGACCTAACTACAGATATAAACTCCACCTAACTCCTCGAGCATCATTTGCAAAGGTACTTGGGAGGGAAAAAAATCTTTTTTTTTTTAGATTTTTACTTGCACTAGCGCTGCGCTCTCACATTTCCCTGGTGGTCGCACATTTTCGACCTGAACATTGTAAAAATTTCATACATGAATCCCTGGTTCACGCTGAAAAAGAAACATTATGAAGTACGACATGAACATATTAGGAATATGGGCGCAGTTAACAAAAAAAAATAAAAAACCTCTGTTACGCCGATTCTTCTGAAAATTACAAAGACCTGTTCACCAGATGACCAAAACATGAAATGGTTGCTATGGAGATAAACCAAAAGTATGCAGGGTGACTGGGGCCGAGCGGAAGACTGAGGTGCGTGCAGCAGCTGCTCAGCCAGTGATGGAGTGAAGAGGGTGGAGGCGGGTAGCACCTGTGGACCATACAACGCTGCTCACGGCTTCCATGTTGATTTAAATTTAACTGAACTGACAAATTCAAGATAGATTCAGGATATCACGCCAAGGTTTCCTTCAGGTGAGACACTTTGTTCGGACCTCCCTCTCTTTCCCAGGTGACCAACCAATCCTACACCCACTAGAAAGTTTTCTTTTGAAATTTAATGAAAATGCCACCTCCAAGAAGAAATTCCTTTCTCTCTGTTACGCACAATTAATGGCACTGAACCCTCTAACAAGTGAGAGATCCAAGTATCGTTGGGAGACAGATTTGGGAAATGACCTTGATGTTGAAACTTGGTCAAATGCTTTTGTGTCTGCACAAAAAACATTTACATGCAACAAACTCAGGGAAAACCAATATCGAATTTTACACAGAACTCAATATACACCAGAGGTTTTACATAGGATTCAACCACAGCGTTCACCTCTCTGTATAAACGTAAAAACGCTGTTGGAACTTACTACCGCTGTTTGGCAGTGTCAGTTCAGCTCCAGATTTTGGCAAAAATGTTGCTACGGAGCTCAGCTAAATTTTTCATAAATGTTTTTTCCCTGGACCCTATTTTGTTTCTTTTTGGCCAGTCGGGGAGGTTGCCCGTGTTACCTGGACAGACCTGAACATCAAGGAGGAGATGCTCCTCCTTCTTCTTCTCACTTACATAGAGACCAGTCATGTCGATTTCAACTCGAGGAACATCCTCTTTGCTGCCGTCTGGAGCGATCTGCTCCAGCAGGTGGAAGTAGACTTTAGAGTCCTGTGCAGACACAAAACAATGAATTCACAACCACAGCTGTTGATAGATTTTTGTTTCTTTTATGAGTTACAACCTCAAACAGATATATATATGTATGCGCAGGCAAATTCACATGACCATGCAGCACAAATACATCCTGTAGATAAATGTTAAATTAAGTCATTTACACATAAGCATAAACTCTTGGTCAACTTTTGCACCTTAATGTCCGCAGAGAAATTGGTGACGGACATGCCGACTGTCTTCAGGTGGAAATTGACCCAACGCAGCAGCAGCTCCTCAGGGCTGAGCTTCATCAGCACGTCCAGGCTTTCTCCGTCCTGGAGCAGAGCTGCAATGGCTGCACGCAGACACAGACAAATGCACGATCATCTGTGCACGTTTGGGTTAAGACGCTCAGAGATGCGTTACCTTCATTGCGGCTCAGCTGTATCTTGGCAAACAGTCCTATCTTGATGATCTGCCAGAGGAGCCCCAGCACCAAGTGGGGTTTGCCCTCCTTTAGATCTTGAGCCCCGATGTTTACGACCTGGCAGCCGATGGCTGAAGCGGAGTTCAGAGCCAAGTTCAGATTCTCCTGTTGAAGCAAAAACCATCCAATAATCTCCTGATGCCACAACTTCACAGACCAGAGCCCTCAATGAGGGACAGAAGGGTGAATCCAGAGTCTAATCCTGTTTAGTAGCATATAAAGTCTTCCGCTACGGTGGCCCTGAAGTCCAAATGACATCAACAAATCATTCAACTCAAAAAAACGTGATAAAGATCACAAAAATTATATAAAAAGTTTTTAGAAATCAAAAGAAAATTTCAGATACCAAAAAATAATTGGCAAACAAACAACCAAAAAATGAAGAAAAAAATAAAATGGAAACATTTTAGAAAACAAAACTAATTTCCTGAAATAAAAGCTCCAGCAGCCCCGTGACCCAGAAAAGGACAAAATAGTTTTAGAAGATGGATAATGGAAAAGTGAAATGTCAATAAATTTAACATATCTACCTTTTCCATTTTTTTACATTCAATTTTTATTTCCTGAAATGACTTCTATTTCAAAAGGTTTTTTTTTACATTTTGATTTCTAAATTGTGATTTTTTTTTGTGTTTTACTTTTTTATTTGTTGTTCTGATCTATAATATGTTTTCATGTTAATTGATTTGTTGATGTGAGGCCTAAGTATTTCACAATACAATCACCTGAAACCTGTAACTAAAGGTCCTTACAAGGAACAACTTTAAAAAACAAACATATTTGATTGAACATTAGTAAAATCAGACGCCTCTGAATCCGTCATGTCACAGACATCTTTTAAATTGCAGCAAATTCTTATATTAACAAGTGCCAGCACTTTCTATGGACATGTGGAGGCAAATTAAAGACCCACTCCAATGAAAATGGTGGGGGGGGGCTTTTTTATATGTCCTTGAGGCATTTTTCTGACACTGGTGGACATATTAAGCTCAAAATTGAATTTGAGTATTTCTTTATTCGAATTGTTGTGAATCGGGAGCAGACAAAATAATGCAGTTGGAAAAAGATTGGATTTGTGGTGTGGAAAATATTCTAGCCAGTAACAGAGAAGGGAAGGGAGGCGGGGTTGCTCCACGCCAACTGCCCCACCAACAACTCATAGGCAAATCTCTAGTGAGCTCTCACTCTGCAGAAGCTATGTCCTAGAAAACAGCACAGGTTTTTAGATTTTGGCGAAAAGACCACTGGGAACGCTTTTAAAATAGATGATTGGAGTGAGACTTCAAAGCAAAACCTGCAACTGCATTAAGCTCTGTTCCAGCAGAGGGCGCTCTCTACATTTACAATTTACCATATGGGAACAAAACTATGGACGCATATGCTTTATTGAGAAAATGAAAAAGCGTTTCTGGTATTTACTTTTATTTTGAAATATGAGACATATTTGCTTCCATTCAAAACAGAAAATCTGAATTTATTGGGGGGGGGTCACATTTGTGTGTAAAGAGCTTCTAGCAATGTCAGTTATGAAGCAAAGAACTAAAAATACATATTTATACATGTATAAACTCACACACAAACTGATTAAATTCACTCATTTTTAAGATGCTTTCTGATTTAAAAATTTAAATAACTCCTTTAAATTAACATGTGCACAGCCTCACCTGTGTGGTGAAAGGGGTGAGTTTCTTCTTGTTGATGGTTCTCTCATCGATGGTATCCGGCACAGAAAGGTTGATGAGTTTGCTGGATCACAAACGAGAGTTTAAAAAAAAAAAAAAAAACCATATAACCTTCAAAAGAGTTTTTAAACCTGCCAACAAGATACTCTGAGAGACGTTTACCAGAGCAGAATGCCATCCCCCACGGCTTTGAACAGAGCCCCGGTGTTGGGGTTGATGGGCACAAAGTGCTTACAATCAGGATCCTTCCCCAGAGCCGTGTTGATGTAGTTTGTGAAGGCGAAGCGCTCCTGTTCTAAAGTTAAAGCAGCAACAAGGTGGTCAGAATGTCAGGAGGTTTGAGGAAGATTAGTGGCTGCTGTTGGAGCTCTAACCAGAGATTGAATGCTGGGTTCCTTCGCTGGAGATCTCACTCGTGCCCCCAATGGCTACAATGCCTTCTTTCTTGTTGAGAGCTTTCCGGAAACCCTGGGCCATGCGGTCATCCTTCATCTCTTTGAAGATCTACATGAAGATATGGACACAACATTTTCAATGTACCGTATTTTCCGGACTATAAGTCGCCCTTTTTATTATAGTTTGGCAAGGGGTGCGACTTATACTCCGCAGCGACTTATATTAGAAATAAATTGAAATAAATCCATTGTTAACCCTCCTGTTATGTTCATTTGTGAGGAACAGAGATGATGTTCCTGGGTCAATTTGATGGATGAGGTATGTTAAGTGTTAAGAGTATGTTAAGTGACTCAGAGAATCAGCAAACTTTTTTTTACAGTAAGATCTTGAAGGCTAACAACATAATATTCTATTTTCCAATGATTTCATAGATTCAGAAATGCAATAAAAATGACAACTGTTTCTACAAATACAGGATGAAAACAGAGTATTAGTTGGCCAATGATGCTTCATGAAAGGAATAAATAAATAAGTTTGAGAAAGAATTACTGTGAAATTATGAGATCAACAGTCTGCTATGATTGTGTCATATGAGGTTGTGCAAGTTATTAGTTCTTGGTCTCAGATTTTGTCAAATAATTTTCCCGTCAAAATGCGACTTATAGTCCAGTGCGACTTCTCTGTGTTTTTTTCTACTTTATAATGCCTTTTTGCGCTGGTGCGACTTATACTCCACAGCGACTTATAGTCCGGAAAATACGGTACTTCTAAGTCTAGATTCTTAGTTACAAAGAATCAAGAATCTGAAAATTTAAGATGATTTCTTACATAAAAAAATAAAAGGAAAGAAATATACATTCCAATATTTTATGCAATTCATATTAGAGTAAAGAAATACATTTCAATATTATTTATTTGATGTATAGAGAATCTAATTGTATCGGCGCATATTGCATTCAGTTAAAAGAAATTGTTCTATTTTTTCAGCTATTTTATAAGATCATGCCTGCAGTTATTTATATATTTATTCATTCATTTAAATGTATTTTTTTTATTTATTGGCTGCTGTCAATGCTAAATTAATTTTAGAAATTGATGTTGAGTACACCAGAGTAAACTGAATGCTATATGCTTCCATAAAAACCCTTTAGTATTTTGAAAAAGAATTATAAGAAGCTGCATTTCCAGAAGAAAATGCAGGGTTGAATGCTATACTGCTGAATGAAAATGAAACTTAAAGGGTAATAATTGGCACAAATAAAAATACTACTAATAATAAAATAAATAAATGATCAAAGTTGACCATAAATAATGTGAAAACAGCACAATAAAAAAGTTATTTTTGTGAAAAATGCAAGCGTCGACTATTGAACCAGTGAAGTTGTGCCCCACAGCTCACATGTCATGCCATGTCACCACCAACCAGGTACAGGAGATTCTGGCATCCAGGAAAACATGTTGGTATTTAGGAAAAATTCTAGTTGACATAGTCAAAGCAAATCAAAATTTAGGACATTTTACTGATATTACTCTCAGTTTACTTTGGGTACCACAAAAACATGATATTTTTCTGCTTTTATTAAATATACTGTTTTTTCACCACAGGGGCATGATTGCTGGTTACAGCTATATGATGTAGAAAACAGAACTAGAACAATAACATTAATGTATCCGAATATTAAAACTTACTTTTTGGAGACAAAGTTATTCATACTTTCAAAAATGTACATCATGAAGTCACAAAAATGTAACTACGATTAGTTTTTTTAGTTTCTTAGCTGGTCAGTCTGTGATATTCTATACTGAGTCAGATGGTTAGTTAGTTAGTTAGTAGGTTAGTCGGTGTTACCTACAGTGGTGAACTCGTCAAAGCTGATGCGGCTGTCTTTGTCGTGGTCCAGCTTCTGCAGGAGCTCCCTGATCTGGTATCCGGGCAGCGGACAGCCCACCTCGCGGAACAGATCGCCCAGTTCCTTCGCACAGATGTAACCGTTACCGTCCACGTCTGCACGCGGTGGGTGGAGGCGGGGGAAAAAACAACAACAGTCAGTACTGAAATGATGGCTCTTTAGAGTTCACTCTAACTGAGTTGCAGTGTCAAAACAACATAACGACTTGTCTTTTATATCTTTTATATCTGTATTGTTTATATGGAAGCATATCTGTTTCATGAGTCAAAATGGGTTTTGACTTTTATTTTGAATTATGAGACAGATGTGCTTCCATATATTGAAAGTATATTTTTCACTGCAAACAATTTGATCCTTGCAAAGATCTCAAACCTTGTTTTTAGACAGTTAACATATTTTACCAGGTTTAAAGTTGTTTTAACTTTTTTTTTGCTTTAGTTGATAACTTATTGTCTCATTAAGACATATAAAAATAAGGAAATTATTTTTAAAATTGGTCTAAATCTTTTTGCTTGGACTCTTGACAATAGAAAAACTTGATTTATAATTAAAATAATTAAAAAAAACTCAAATTTGATTGTAATTTTGGATTCAATTTTAAGGATGTTATTTTAAAATTCAATAAATAATGGGCTGGCATTCATTGTCATGATTTTGGAAACCAAAATTCAGAATATGTTCTATGAATGAGTGCTACTTTTAGAATTTATAAGGATTTATTTTGAGAGGCTAATGTGAACTAAGGTTGCATTCTCATTTTGTTCTAATATGAGTCATTTCCACTAAATACACTAGTTTTATGTCACTAAAAAAATGAACTACAATCAAGTACATAAAAAACCAATACTAATAACTATTTGCTCAGAACTAAAAAGAAAAAAAATACATATGATTATGAATACATATGATGCATAAAATTCAAATTGAAATCATTTTATCCTACAGTTTAATTTTTTCATTGCTTGTATGGAACTCCTTGTTTCTAGATTTTGATACTATAAGATGACTTGCTGCATAGACGGATTATTTTAGCGCTTTGTAGTTATTTTCTTCTCAGGATTGTCTGAGTATTTTCCATTTGTAGGCTGCCTCTATTTGCTGTGTGATCAAAAGATTTGAGAAAAAGATAATAAATCTATGTGGAGATGGTGACCGCAGGGCATCGATCTTAACTCACCCACTTTCTTGAACCCTTCCCTGATCTCCTCGATCTCCTCGGCGCTCACATTGGCAGACATCCTGACAGCTGTGGGTGACGCAAGCAAACGCAGATGTGAAAGAAGAATCCCGTCTCTGCAAAAACTGAACCTTAAGGATGGAAAAAGACCTTTGCTTCATGAGAAATTGTATTACGTTCTGTCTCATCGGGAAAGTAACAAAATCATTTGTTTGAGAAAACTTGTCTTAGAGACTAAATTTTTTTCAAATAGGGACTCTGGATAAAACCATATTTCTTAGAAAATCTAAAATGAATAAGAATATTTGACCTATTTTGATTTAGTTTTTGCAGCATGTGAGAGACAAGAGTCTTTGAAAACGTAAAACTGTATTTTTATGTTTTCATCTTTAAGGGTATAATGTCTATTTGTGATTCTTACCTTTCATACGGAGAAAAGTTTTTTGTTTTTTTTTATTATAGCATAACTAGATTAGTAGCAGTGCTGGCCTATATCCCTTTAAATGCAAGCACAGGATCTAAAAAACTTGAGAGCTTCATTGGACTCCAGCACACAGATCGGTTGACTCACTGCTCTATTAGCTTCATCAATAAGGTGCATTCTTTGCATTCACTGTCGCTGCAAAGTGCAGCCTGGAGCTAAAGTGCAGTTCTGCAGCAGCAGCAGCACTCTGTTAAAGTGAGCCAGGAAGCAGACAGCCGCCTGCTTTAGTACACAATGAATACTCATGCATTCATCTACAATTTCTCACAACAACAAAAAAGTTGTTTTTATGATAGTCCTGATAGACCAGGGGTGTTCAAACGTTTTGCAAAGAGGGGTGGATTTGTTTAGGTGAAAATGTGTCAGGGCCAACCAATCAGCCTGTATTCTTTGAACATTTCTAAACTATTTAACAAACTTTTTCTATTTCTTCACATAAAATAGAACCATATCGAAACACATTTTTTTAACAAAAATTAATGTAAAATGTATAGCATATTTTAACAAAACAATGGAGAAGTCTGTCAATAAAAAACCTTTTGTCAATATTAAATCTGAAATGAAGCCAATTACAATCAAAGAAATTGTAGTTATTAGAAGTGCTGGGGGGCCACAAATCATTGATTTTATGACGGGAAACTGTGGACCAGTAGAAATTTGAACGAGGGCCCCATTTAGCCGGATTTTGGACACGCAAGTGATAGATTATGATATCCGTTGGAATAAATCCTTGGATCTTGGCATTTAGTTTAATTGGAGCTTCACCTAGATTTTTTTTTTTTTTTTTACCTTGTTTTGACCTTGTCTTTGCTTTATTTGTGGATTTGTACATTTTTATTTTGTCTCTACAAGTTTGATGGTTTGCTATAAAGCATCAAATTGGTCTGATCTCAATTTTTATGAATTTCGGTAAAAATTCACCACTTGGAAATGATCTTTTGGACAGTTTCGGGTTTATTATGGGACAGTTGTGCAATATGATCAAAGATATATCTGTAAAAAATATGATAGGTTTGTACGAAGATAATGGATGTTTATCATTGTCATTAAAAAAACTGTTTTAAAGATAATTTAAGGGAGCTAATTGTAAAGTTGTTTTTTTTTAAGCTCATTAAGGCCCCAGACGACTAAGAGTTAATTTTTTACTTCCAACTGTTTTTAATCATGAACCGCAAATGCACGTTAGAGGTCAAAGGTGCATGGGTTTGAGCATTTAATGCAGTTTGGAAATGTTGGATATCACTGAATCAAAGAATTCTACAGAAAAAAGAAAATGATCACATATGTAACTGCTTATTTGTTCACCAAAAAGCAAAATGAGATCCGCCCTGATATCAGAGAAATCGTTCCTCCCTTTCCTGACAAACATTGATACATTGCAGTCGCTGAAATTCTCTTTCTGAAGCTCCCACCCTCTCGCCCTCCTTTCTCCTGCCTGCCTTTTTATTTGTTTTATTTAACCAGGTGAGCTATGAACAACATCTTCTTATTTACAGTAAGGACCTTTCTTGCAGTTTACAGTGGTGACATGGTTTTACCAGCAGCATGACACATAAACAAATAAGCTAAACCTTAGAACCAATGTGCAAATGTGGAGGTTGGAGCTCGTACCGGCACACACTTATATAGTCAGGCAAAAGATTGGTGACAAATATGGATCAAACTGTCCGCAACAGTTGGACACACAGACAATTATTGGTTCACCGGGTCATTTGCATGACTGCTTCCAGGATCTGATTTGTTTATTCAAAATAAATATGATTCATTGTAGTCTTTGGCTTGGTTTAGTTTTCAATCTTCCTTTTTTTTTTTAACTTTATTGACAATTGAGGTATCATACATTAAATAACGAACAGTAACCATATAATCAACATTACCTCGAATATCAATCACCATTGCCAAACATAACATATAAACATAGAAAATAAAAAAAAAATAGAAAAAAACGAATGAGCATAACGCACACACAAATAAAAAACAAATAAGTAAAATAAAAATAAAATACAAATATAGTTTAATACTGGTTAGGGGTACTCATAAAGTTTGCATTTCTGAACAAAACTAAGACATTTCAAGCCATTCTTCTTAATCATATAATGAAGTGATTGAAAGTAAAAACAGAGCTCTTTATGAAATGTAATAAAAAGTGGTTTGGTCTTCAAATATTTCTTTTTGCGTCTATAAAACTTTCCTTGCAATATCAGGACATTGAGAACAGTATTTTCTGATCTATTAGATGATACCACACCGAATAAAACATTTTGCGCGTGTAAATGAACTGGCATTGCCATTTTGGAAGAATACCAAAAGCAGAACTCTTCCCAGAATGTTTTTATAACTCAACAGTTAAAGAATAAATGATCCACAGTCTCAATGTCATTCAAACAAAAACTGCAGTCATTCTCTTCAAACCCAAAACGAAGTCTCAAAAATCCTTGGATGGGTAAACATCACTAATTCATTTAAAATGAATGTCTTTTACTTTTGGTAAAATACAACATTTGAAGACATTCAACCTTAATTCAATCACCTCTTCTTTAGAGAAGTGTTTAGAAATTCTTTTTTTTTTTTTCTGATGAGATGTTTGGAAGAGTTCTTGAACAAACAGTCTTTGAATGAAGCTGTTTGGTGGTTCTGATTCTGACTTTGTAACCGGCTGCCCATCCAATAAGAGTGAAGGAAGTTTTAATTGAACTTTGTTTAACAATAGATTTTGTGATCATTGGATCAACGACCGAGGAAGAGCTTTGATCACAGCATTATATTGTTTCCCGTCAAATAATTGAAATTTAGAACTAAAATGTTCAAACGACAAAATATTTCCAGAATGATCCAGTAGATGCAGAACAACAGTCCATATCCCTTTAGTCAGCAGGTTATTGTAAACCAAGGATTTGTTTCTTCGTAACACATAACAGCAGTTCCAGAGAGGCGTGGTGTGCGGACTAAAGTTTTGCTTATAAATTAGTTTCCAGTGTGTTTTCAATCTTCCTGATTGAAATTTAAACTGTGGATTGTTTTTTTCTGCTTTTATTTTTAGTGAAGATTTTTAAATTTTAATGCATTACTTACACTGAACTCTGAATATTTTTTCAATTATCTGTAAATAAAATAAAATCTGTTAAACTCTGTAACATTGATGCCCTCAGGCTCAGGCAGACTGCAGGCTCAGGACACACGTCTGTGTCTGGAATGACGGTGCGTTTCATGACATCACGGACATCCCACCGCTCATTAGGAAAAACAAATGAAAACCCCGCGATTTTTTCAAACATATTTCAGAAAAAATGTGTTTTACGTTGATTTTAAACGTTTACTATTTTCCTTTGATGTATTTTTCACATTTGTAGCTAACTATTGGCCCCGATTTGAAACTATAAGCGACCTATTTACAATTTAGAGTCTTGTCATTTGGGGAAAGCTGTTCAAAATGTGTTTATCCACACATTTTTTAGCCAAACAAAAAAAAAGATAATAGAAATTTTAAAAAAATAAAACAAACAAAAAAACGGTGAAGTGTATAAAATAAAAATCTGTCGCAGTAATTAATAAACCCAATTTTTTTTGCTCGCTCTTGAACGTCACACCAGCCTATGGTTTTTGAAAGTGGGGAGATATACGCCTTGGAAGCTGCTCCATCTTCTTACCTGCTGGAATTCACTGAATCCACCCTGGAAATGAGTTCCCTCTGCCGGCCTGTCGGAGCTCTCCTGCCCCGTTTTCTTCCGCGGACGCCGCCCTCTGTGAGGAGGTGCTCCGCCTCTTCCCAGCACCTCCTCCTCCCTCCTCCTCCTCCTCCATGCAGTCCTCCTCATTCCACAGGAGAAAATGACCTTTCTAGATACATTTGGGGACCTTTATTCTTTACCTAAAACATAAAATATTTTCCTTTTTTTTTTTAAAGATATGAATAGAAAATCCAGTTTGGCAAAATATAAACATTTTTGTAACAGCTTTAATGATGTTTTAGGAAGCTGGAAGCTACAAGTGAATATGTTTGTTCTTCTTCTTCCTTAGTTTTATTTGAGTTCATAGTTAAAAATAGTTCACCTTTTTTTTATAATTCTCAGAATTTTTCACTACTGACTTTATTAAAAATTCTTAATTTTCTTTAACAGCAGTATTGCCATCCATGCTGCATCAGCTCCAGCTACAACAAGCCTTGTAGCATCAGGCATGTATTTAGACAGCCACAAAATGTTACAGCTGGCCAGTTGGGGGGGAAACCAAAGGCTAGAACTATTCCAGCTAAGGTCAAAAAAGATTTTGTTAGCAAAGGTTGACACAAACTGTGGAGGAAAAGAACCCGTAACACAACCCAACAACTAGACAAATCCATGGGACGTTCTGACACTGAAAAAACAATAGACCCCTCCTTAATAATGAAATCTGATTAGAAACAGCTGGGATTGTCTCAAGGACAGGGCATCCAGGAGAACCTCCACAGAAACAAATAAAATGTAGTAAAAACAAGGGACAATTCATAGCAGAAAAGGTTTTACGTCTTCCCTGAAGTAGAAAGAAAAACTTTATTTAAACTTCAAAATTCCCCCAACAACTTCCAAATATTAGAAACACAAAAAAAAGAAAAAAAATCCAAATGAAATTCCTCAGAGCAGAGTTAGTTACAAAAGAGTTGCGACATGCTTTTCACAGGTCTGAACTTCCCATCCAGACATTTTTTAATGTTTTATCAGTTGGAGAAAGGCCTCACTGAAAGATGCTGCTTGTGCTGATTGTTAGATCGCTCAGAATAATCTCTTTTTTACTCAATAAGACACTCATGCATGGACGGAGACGTGCACGTGTCTGCTGTGACTTATTTCCATCAAAATCAAACATTTCTTCTGGTTTTTGCATCGGTTCTCCACGGATGGAAACAGAGCATCCCATGTGCAACACCATGCAGGAGACGGAGTTGTGTTTATGCCGTCATCGGACACAGATAAACAGATTATTCTGTCTACTAAACACACTTCAGAAGTAACTGTGCAAACTGTCAGAGCCGTGTTGTTGCTGCCTGTCGGAACACGCAGGAATTCTTTCTCCCTTCTCCTCCTTTTCTCATACCTCTCCAAACCTCCCATTCTTTCTCCTCGGCCTGCTCCTCCAATCTCTTGGCCCCCCTCCTGGTGTGATGTGCTGAATCTTGTCAGACTAAATTCTTGCCCTGAAGGACTTTTTTCTTGGAAAGATTCGGTGGGTCTTAGCTTCGGAGCTGTGCAGATCTAGTGTTCATTTTCTCGTGTTGGTAAAAGAGTCCATAAAGTTTCAATAAATCCTGCAGCAACCAAAATGCCCTGAAGCTTTAATGTCTGCCTTTCACACACTGCTTTGCTTGGCTTTCCTCCAGTGGACGTCCTGCATGAGACAGTTATAGTCTTTCAGGTCCAAACAGGGTCAGATTTGATTTTTTGCAGATGAAAAATGTGATTTTTAACTAAGATTATGTAAAAGTGAGGGGGAAATTGCAATAAATGGGTTGATATGTAAAAATAATAGCAGTTTTTTTTTTATGCGTTAAAACGAATGATTCATTCAGATCAAATATCTGTCAAGTTTTTTAAACATTTAAAAGAGATCAAGGACTCAAGTTCAACTCGGATTATTACGCTAAAACCAACCACATGAATTATTTGCATGCATAAACGTATTTCTGCTCCTGTTCTAAAATGCAAGTTTGTATTTCAGAATAAAAGAGAGAATGTAAGCTGTTACGTGATTTAAATTAAAAATTAAACCATCGACTTCTATTTCAAGTTTCATTTGGGCTTTTCGTCAGTTTTTCTCCCCCTGAAGTCCTCATTAAATTTTAATAAATACATGTTCTTTAGCTAGCCTATGAAAATTGTTCCACTGATGCACAGGATTATTATATCATTTGAAGTGGATAAAGAGTTTTTGTCTTGTCCTTTTAAGAAACGCATTCCTCTAATCTTAAAAAAAAAACACACACACACAAAAAAACAATTACTGATTGTTTTTTGATCAAAATAAAATGTTTAGTTTTGAAACTGTTTCTTTATAGAGGATGGTAATCCACCTTAGTTTTGGGACATATTTTGAAGTCAGCTAGAAAATCTTCTACGTTTTGAATTTAAATGGAATCAATCTTTATTAATATGGCGCTTTTTATATGTAGTAACACAACGTGTTGTGCAGCAGAATAAATAAAGCCACAAACAACATCACAACAGGACCACAATGCAGGTCCTCAGATAGAGGCCGACCCAGAGGGGAAGGACTGGAAATAATAAAGATCATAAAAAGGAAAAATACTGATAAAATCAAGGAACAATTGAATATTAATGCATTAAATTTAAGGAATATTAACATGAATTATTAGTAATCCAGTGTATATCATAAGATATCATGAAAACACTTATAAATAACCAAAAAAATGAGCTAAAAGCCGAATGAAAAAGATAGATCTTAAACCTTTACTTAGAAATATCTATGCTTTCTGGGGCGCTCTGTTTATCAAGTCCCAGCAAGACTTCAGTCTCTTTTTCTCATTGGTTCAATTCCAGGGATTTGGTTTGATGTTACTGTTGATATTTCAGCTGAAAAGCAGACCTTGGATTTCACCTGCTGCCTCTGTTCATTTAGGACTGATAACGTTGTTCAGATGGACGTTGGTGAGCCAAACCAACATTTACAGTCACTCTTCACCTCTGATTGTGCTGCAGGAATGTGTGTGAAAAAGACATGGACTAACAGAATGAGCACATCCGTTACTCATTAAGCTACACTTTGTAGCAGAAAGTGGATTTTTCGCAAGCAAAACTGTCATATTTTGTGATAAAAACACAAGATTTGGATAAATACATGAAGACAAAATGTGTCTGATAGAATGCAGAAAAAGGAAACAAACTCATTTAACAAAAAATACTAGGTGCAAAAATAAAAATGTCATTTTTGTTTTCTATGTGTAGCAATTTGTATTTTTAAATGTAAGCCAATGTTATGAAAGTATCAAAAAATGAACAATAAGATTTATCAGAGGTTTACTGTTTAAACATGCATATCGTTTATGTTTGCCGTGATTTTTCATAACATGTTGGGAAATCCAAACCAGTTTTCTGCCCTTGTCTCTGTGCTCCTCATTCAGTCCTCCCATCCTGGAGGCTTTTCTGTTTGGACAGCTGAGACTTTAACCTGAAATATGAAAACTCATAAATGTGATGAAACAATAACTGGAGGAATTTTTTTTATCTGCTGCCTTCAAGACTTTGAATCCTGAAGATTTTTCTATCAAAAGCTGAGACACCCTTTTTTCACACCCGTTGCTTTTCACTTAAGGAGCATCATTCCTGTGTTTTTGAACGGCGTGCGCCTCCTCCGCCCTTCAGCAAACCCTCACCTGAGGCTTTTGGAAATGGTCAAGTTTGTAGGAGTCTGTAAGGCCTTCACGCCACATGCAAATAACAAAAGTAAGTACGTCTGCGTGAGGATGGCAGTCTGTTTCTCCGACCACACCCATCCGCTGACCCTCTCCTTCAGCCCGCTTCTCCTTATTTGGTCACACAGGCAGCGCCGCCGTTGATTGGTCGAAGGAAAGAGCTGCACGCACCTGAGCCGGCCTGCTCCCAGCCATACACACCCTCCTTGCAGCATCTTTGACCACCAGCAGGTACAGACCTGTTCTGACCGATTCCATCAGCAGGCTGACGTCTGAAAGATGGCTAAAGTCATTCAACCTACAAAATTTGTTTGATTTTTAAGCTACTTTTCCCTCTGAAAAATGCTTAAAAGTTCCGTCTTGTGAGGATTTGCTGCTGACGGATCTTCACAGAGGTCTGTCGGGAGACTCTGGAGCAGGAACAGGAAACAGCTTATCAGCATTTTCAGGAAGTTGTGAGCTATCAGAGAGAAATGTGCACTCGCCCCCCCAGGCCTCACAGCTAATGGTAGTAGATTGTGTAGAAAGTGTCTGTTGTTAAGTTGCACAAACATGTTTTTACTGGTCGAGGGTGCTCCCCTCTCTCATTTGTGTCGAAGCATTTCTCCATCAGTTTACGGAGCTTCAGAAAAAAGGCTACACATTCACTCCTGACTGACACACAGAAGTAAACAGACAAAATCAGGAGAAATTATGCTTTGTGTCACAAAGTTTTATTAGATGGGGAGAGTACAGACGCAGGTTTATTCGGGGCATTTGGAAGATTTTTGCATGTATGGATGTAAAAACTCAGTTTTCCTGCCGGTTCTTCGGGTCAGAAGACTCCACTGCCACCTCCAGTTCAGACAGAGCGGCTCTGGTATGGCACAGAACAGAAAAACGGGATGTTAACGCACAAATAAACGAAATAAAGTGACTAAGAAGTCAGGGGAACAAAGGGAGTGATTTCTAAATAGAAAAATATGATTTTGGTATATTTTTGGAAGGAGAAGGACTTGCAATGTGGACAGCAATCATTTCTGTCGTATTTTTTCAAATATCGGTCCACCAAACGGACAACTTTGGAGGAAATACTGAAATTACTTTAAAGTTTATGCAAGTAATTAATAAAATAAATGAGTGAAAAAAAAGAGACTATTTTTGTTGGAAGCAATATTTACATTTACAGATTTTAAATTTTAACTTTATGCAAAAGACAGAAAAGAATCTAATTTAAACACTAAAAAATCCCAAATCCAACAAATCCTTCATACTAGCCAATTCTTAAAAATATATCTGTATAGCTTTGAAGGAACCATTCCTTTAATACGAGACCATCCCAAAGTGTTCAGAAATAAAGAAATAAAAAGCTTCTGCAGTGTTTACTAATCTAAAAGGTGCCATTTTGCACTTCTAGCTCTGGGGATTCATTGCTCTAAATGTTTTTACGTGTTTCTTGTCTCCAAATCCAGGTCAGCTCATCAACTTCAATGCAGTGAATCAAATTAGAAGTTGAAAAGAAAAGAAGAAAACGGAGGACGGTTGTTTCCATGAAGTCCATTCGTTTCTGATAACGGACACACTGAAGGCCATTATGAAACGAGTATGTATTCATTCCATTTCAGCACTTGATTCTAGTTATTATTTTCATTATTAATATGCGGTGTGAGGCGTCGTCATGTAAACAGCCTCCAATGCTGCGGCAAGGGAAGGTGGTATACATTGCTGATCGTCATGATAGGTTAAAAAAAAGCATTAGTTCAGAGAGAAACTTCACCTCTTGGCTCTTAGATTGGTCCAGATGACAAAGAAAACAAAGTCTACATAAATCAATTCCTCCTCCTCTGATCCTTTTCTCTCTTTTTCTCTTCTGATGCATCAGAGTCTTTAAAATGATCAAATTAACCAGTCTTTTCTACTGTCTAGATATGAAAACCTATGTTGTTTTATTTATTTGTTGAAATTTGTGAATAATTGGAACTGGCGCAGTGATATAGAACACTGGGCTATGTGGCCGGAACTTCTTTTTTGGTGTGGTTTATCACGTTTCAATCCACACCCCTGCAGCCAACCAGAAGAGTATTTGGTCCGAGCATTTACCCGGACAATGGCACAAAAGATGATCGACTTTTCTAATTTTGGGTGACGCCTTTTCTTTCGGGGGTTTTGCGGTACAGAGTTACCTCACTAGATCACGGTTCAGATTGTCAGTCAATCTCCGTGCCATGAGCCCTGCAGCTCTCTGAATCAAAAGAAATCTTTGATCACGATCAGATCTTTGTTTTCATTTTATAACAGTGGACTTCTTTTTCTATGAAGGTTTGATTTTTAAGAGTTCAAACAGGAGAGAAAATGGTCACAAGTCTATAAATCTCCTCTGCAGACTTCATCAATCCTAGGTTATTTTTATAAACGTCAGTTCTGCGATAAACAGACAAAACTGTGCATAAAACTGCGAAGCTAAGCAGCTAAAGGCTGGGTTATTTTGGGGCAAATGTTGCACATTTTGTTTTGTCCAGGACAGATTTGATACAATGTAAAAAAACAACAACAAAAAAAAAAAAACGCCCCCCTTTTCTTTAATACCTTTTGCACAACAATGAAAAATAATTGTCTTTCCTATTTAAGATTATTTCAATACACGCGATAAATCAAGGGTTTTCATGTCATTTCAACTCCTGGATAAAGCTGGAGTTCCTCACCTCTGCTCCTCGGTCAGGTGGAAGTCTGCCAGCGCTCTGGAGGCCAGGCTAGGTGTAGTGGGCAGGCAGAAGGCTGCAGACAGCTGCACCAGCTCCACTGCTCTCTGGGAATCCCCACGGCTGTGGCAGGCGGACAGGAAGCTGTTCAACAGCTCCTGGCTGCAGAGCATCCAACAAACGAGGGGTGTCAGTGAGCAGACCCGATCTGGAATATGAAAGCTCGGATGTGTTCTGATCGAGGGAGTCGGTTAGTGTGCGAGGACTTACGAAGGAACCCTGTTCTTGGCCTTAAAGACCAGCAGCACCTCCCTGCAGACAGAAAAGACGACGTGAGACCGGGGGAGGCCCGGCAGAGACGGGGCCAACAGGAGGTTTGCTCACCAGGCCTCCCGGGTTTTGTTGGCCCGCAGGAGAAGAGTGGTGATGTGTGACAGGGCGGAGGGCGCTCCACTCCATACTGAGCCTCCCATCGCACACGCTTTTCACATTCAGAGCGCACGCCGCAAAAGACTCCTGAACCTGCAGATGCAAACGCAGACAGAGGTGACGCATCACCTGGAACACAGGCGTCTACAAACAGAAAGGTCAAGTCGCCATCGTCTGACCTCTGGACTGTGCTCCTCTCTGGCCATCAGAGCGAGCAGCTCCTCCACCAGCTCAGGTTTGTTGTCGTGACCCAAAGTCTTTATGTCTGCAAAACAAATGCTTTTTTTGTTTCAAAACGAAAGCACTGAAAAGCTGCTAAAGTCCATTACGGAGATGAATCCACCTTTCCAAATAGTGGGCAGCATGTCCAGGCGGCTGTCGGTGTCCAGCGCCTGCAGCAGGTCCCTCATTCCCTGAGGGTTGGGGTAGTACCGCTGCAACCGCGACACAATCAAAAGGTGAGAAGAGCAGAAACCTGATGGTCCAACTCCGCTGTCGTGGGGGAGCACTGACCGACGGGATGATCTTTCTGTACCACTCCAGAACCACGTCGATGTGCTCCATCATACACAACAGGTTGAAGAAGCGGCCGCTGCAGAGGAAGGCGTTGGAAGAAACAAGAGGTTTGGTGTTAATTTACAGACGTTTTTGGTTCACAGAAAACCTCAGAAGGCCTTGGCTGAAGAACTTTGACGCACTAGTAAATACTTTGCTGGTAGGAGTCTCCAAGAAGCCTCCAGTTGTCTCCAACTTCTACTAGATTCTGGACTTTATATCCCAGCTCCACATCTTTGCCGTCTAAACACTGAAGCAAAAATGTGCCGTCAGCAACTGAAGTGGATTATTCTGATGCAAAACAAAAATACAAAGCTGTCTGCTTACGATTCTCATGGCGCTGGAGAAGAACAGAACTGGAGAAGAAGAGCAAACGCAGACTCAGGAAAAAAGTAAGGAAATGGAAATGATTTGTGCCTTTATGCTTGAATAAAAAAAGTACTGCTATAAAAGGTGAGGCACCATCATCGGGATCCTGGCAGGTGAGGCGTGCTCCTTCCAGCTCGGTCAGCACTTCCAGGAGGATGTCGGTGTTGCTCGGACCAGACGAAGCTGGAGACAGAATCTAATTAGTCTTTGTTCTGACACATTAGGGCAGGGGTGTCAAACTCATTTTCACTGAGGGCCACATCAGCATAGTGGCTGTCCTCAAAGGGCCAGATATAACTTATACATGTAACCAAATAATGACAAATAAACATAACTACTCCTTAATGTTAAATAACTCATTATTTAGTTATTATGAAGTGACAATTCCAGTTGCATAGAAAACACGTTTGCTTCATACTGTAGAAAAAATCCTTTTACATTTGATTCTGTCAGGTTAGGTTATAAGGACAGTGTTTAAGTCCTAATGTATGGTTGACCAATCCCATATTTTAAGTCAGATTCCCCCTAATTATGAATAAATACACACATATTTTTATTTTTATTTTAAGAGATTAAAAACTTTTCAGCTCTCGCGGGCCACATACAATGACATGGAGGGCCACATTTGGCCCCCGGGCCTTGAGTTTGACACATGGGCATTAGAGGGTTTAGAGCAGCGGCCCCCAATGTTTTTTTTTTAACATTTCGCCCGGTATGAGGGCGAAGAATTAATTTCAGCTACTGGTGTCTGGAAAAACAAATGTTTCAAAGTAAAAATTAGAATGTGGTTTTTCAAAAACGGCCTCTAAATATTCTATATACAGACAATGAAGATTTGATGAAACGAAGCTGTTGTTTTGTAGATAATATTTCTGGCAATGTTATTGTTTTGTTCTTATAGAAGCCATGAGAACTCAGTCCAGGCTCCAAAGAGAATAATCCTAGTTTGTTTTTCATGAAATCATTAACGAGTATTTTCTGTGCTACAGTTTCTTCACAGGTGCCCGCCTTATTTAGCTTTGCTGTAAGAAAAAAAGTCTTAAATATCCTCTTGACAGGTTTCCATAACTTTATTTTTTTTAATCTTCATTCTCTGTAAAATATCTGCAGCCGGTTTAAAATGTCTTTTTTTCGTGTAGGACCCAACAAAATGTGGTATAGTGGAAGCCAACAATCAAACTCAAGCCTCACCCAACTCTTAAGGTGTGAAGGATAAAAACTACAAAATAAAAACTGCTGTTTTCTCTCTTTTTTCTCTAAGGTTCCCTCATTTTCTTTCCCATTTTGCATTCGGAGCAGCCCATTTAAGAAGGTACCGGATGTATTTAGGACACGTGAACGAGGCAAATGAGTTGCGTCAGCAGTGATGTGGTAGACAGAATAAATAAAACTTCCTTCAGAACCTGACAATAAGCCAAATATTGTAAGTTAGTGTAGATCTTTTACATGTTTGTCAGCACCCCAGCACCAAGTAACCCACAGAGGCGAACCGGTCCGCCGCCTGGGGACCGGTTTAAAATATTACCTGATTTGTAAAAGGCCGCCAGGATGTGGTCATAGGTGGCCAAGCTTGGAGCTAAACAGAGAGAAACAAGAATACAGTTCAAGTGTGGAACAAAGGAGCTGAGTTTTTGGATTTGAAATTGAAGTCTTTACTTGTTTTGAAGAGTTTTAACACAATATGTGTTTTTAAACTCAAAAGTAGGATAATTTGTAATATTAAAAATTGTTTAGAAACAGGAAAAAAAGTGTCTTTTTCTGCCACAAAAACACAACATTTGACTAAGTCGATGGCGGATTCCTTACAGATGCCCAAGGCCTTCATCTCGTTCAGCGTGGACAGGGCTTTGGCTTTTGCCACGTAGCCGCAGCGCCGCAGAGCTTTCAGGACGCTGTTGAAGGTCAGCAGGTCGGGATGAACTTTCTGCTGACTCATCTGGTTCAGCAGCTCCTGCA